>OX467718.1:29709679-30327179 GCA_950111635.1 Agelastica alni | reverse complement strand
CAGCCATTAAAAATGAGCTAAATGCGCTCAGGGTAAATAATGCTTAAGAATTGGTTGACAAACCCAGTAATAAAAACAATATTTAAAATAAATGGGTATTTAAAATAAAAAGGAATCCGGATGAAGATATAGCAACATACAAGGCAAGGCTGGTTGCAAAAGGATTTACTTAAAAATTTGGGGTAGATTATTCAGTAATATACTCTACAGTTATTCGTTTTACTAATCTTAGACTTTTGCTGGCTATGACTGCTGAATTAAATCTTGAAACAGTACATATAGATGTGGAGACTGCATTTCTGAATGGTGACATTGATGAGGTTATATACATATAGTCACGCCTTTTCCGTAGGGGTAAGCAGAGCCCACTTCCTTCCACTTGCTACGGTTCTTACACACATATTTTGCTTCCTCTACTTTCATCAGTGCTCTCATACATGCTCGTCGGTTGTTGGTACTCTTGACCTCGCCTTTATTCAAAACAATGTTGATCTGATCGAGATATGTTCGCCGAGGTCTACCTCTACCGATTTGTCTATTCACACTTTGACTTTGAATGTGTGAGCCAAAGACTCCTCTGGATAAGGCTGAAGTTTGGTCTCACTTGTATCTTTTTGCTAGCGGTTTATGCCCCACAAGATGCGCAGTGGAACCAATCTTTAAAAGCACAAAAAGAGAGGCGGGATGAAAAATAAACGTAAGCAAAACGAAAGTAATGGTTTTTGAAAGAGAATTTGGGTCGAAAGTTTACTAGAGATGGAAAGTATGACAGTGACATTGAGCGAATGGTGTTGACAGAAAAACAAATGAATGGGGCACTGCATAGCTTTATGAAAAGCCAGAAAGTGTCAAAAGAGGCACGTGTGTTGGTTCCTACACTTATGTATGGTAAGTGAATTTTGGGTTTGGCAGAAGAAGCATGAAAATAGAATTAATGCTGTGGAGATGAGTAGTCTGAAAAGTATAGCCGGAGTGACTCGGTTGAATAAAGTAAAGAATAGTGAGATAAAAGAACGATGTGGTTACAAAGATAGATAAAGGAACGCTTAAATGGTTTGGACACCTAGTAAGGATCAATGAAGAAAGATTGACGAACAAATTTATAAGGCGAGTGTGAATGGACAAGTCGGTAGAGGTCGACCTCGGCGAACATATCTCGATCAGATCAACATTGTTTTGAAGAAAGAACTGGTCAAGAGTACAATTAACCGACGAGCATGTATGAGAGCACTGATGAAAGTAGAGAAAACAAAGATGTGTGTAAAAACCGTAGCAAGGGGAAGAAAGTGGTCTCTGCCTACCATTGAACCTTTTCAGTTATTTGAATTTAATCGATGGTTTAATACAACTAGAAATTTTTTAAAAGAACACTCTGAAATATTCATAACTAGATCGGATAAAGGTAATGTTACAGTAGCTATCAACAAAGAACAATATATTCAACTAGCCGAAAATAATGTTGATAATGAAATTTATCACAAAAAAATTACCAAAGACCCAACTTTAGGTAATCAACAGAGAGCAAACAAATTGGTTAGTCAATTGAAAAAAGATAAAAATATTGATGATATCGTTGCAAAAACGTTAACAATTTATAACTCTGTTAGTCAAAATTTTTATGATTTACCAAAGATTCATAAACCTAAGTTATCACTAGACCTATTATCGCTTTAATTGATGCACCTACAAGCAAATTAATAGCTTTCATTACAGATATCCTCACAAAAGCTTATAATGTTGATAATGAGTATTATATTGAAGATAGTTTTAAATTTTCTGAACCTATTAAAGTTCCTTTTTTAAAGAAATATGTTGATGATATTATTTGTGCCATACCTGAAGGAAAAGAAAACGAGATTTTTGATACTTTTAATAATTATAATAGTATTTAATTTACAATTGAAACAGAAACTGACAGAAGTGGTTTATGTTTAAATTCAAAACTAATTAGAACTCCAGAAAATAAAATTATATTAGACTGGTATATCAAACCTACAAGTTCTGGGAAATATATGAATTATTTTTCCTATCATACTGAAAAAACAAAAATAAATGTAGTACTTGGAAGAAAAAATAGAATAGCCAAAATGTGTCATCCAACTTTCAAAATAAAAAATTATTCAACTTCCTTCTAGACTATTCCTATCCAAAACGACTCCTTAATAAATTGTTATTTTCAACAAGTAATTTTCCAATTGGGATAAATAATAATAACGATTTTGAAAATATTGAAAAACCAGAATCTAATGTCATTAAAAAAATATCTTTCTTTTCCATATTTAAAACAACTTACTCCTAAAATTAATAATGTATTAAAAGAAGAAACTAATTTTATCAATAAACCTATTAAAACTGTTAATAAATTATTTACAAAATTAAAAGATAAAACTCCTATGTTGGATCATGCTGGAGTGGTCTATAAAATTAATTGTTTTGAATGTGATAAAAACTATATTGGTAAAACTTCAAGAAATTTAAAATCAAGAAGTGTTTCTCACAAAAGTGACATTCGTTCAACACCAAACTCTTGCGCTTTATCACAACATGCAAATAGTACAGGACATTCAATTGATTTTACTAATATCGTAATTTGTAATTGTAATTTCTTTAATAGACGTTTTTTAGAAATGGTTTACATAAAAAATGAAAAAAAATCAATGAATAAAAAAACTGATTTTTAAAATTAAAACATAATTTATTCTAATATTTTGAATATTGAAATGAAACTGGGTAAGAAAAACCATATACTCAATATTTCAGCAATATCTTAATTCAACCTTTTACAAAAAAAATTCTGTTCTACTATTCTACTACATCTTCCATTAAATAACATACAATATTTCAGTCAGGAAAAGGAAAACATCTTAAATCATGCGGAAGAAAAAAAAATATATTCAAGTGAAAAAAATAATTGCAGAATATCAGCAACAAATTAAAGCTATTAATTTACAATTAGCAAAAGAAAAAATTAGCCTTAATAAAGAAAAGCAATCTAATGGAGTTGAAAATACAAGAAATGGAAATATCTTTCATGGAAGAAAAACAAGAAATGGAATTATCTGTTATAAAAGAAAAACATACTCTTAAATTAAGCTAATTAAAAAATAAAAAAAAGTGGTTAATAAAAATTCTTTATTTCTTACTTTGTTACTATTTTATTAAAACCTTCATATTTATCAGTGCAATATCTTAAAACTAGGTTAGGTTAGGTATCATGTGAGTTGGGCGTGGTCGCCCCTCCACCGCGCCCGGTCTATTGTGGCTCACCCCAAGATGCTACAGTTTACCGCACAATCTAGCCCTTCTTACGAAGTTCAAGGATGTATACGGTAAGATTTTTTTAAAATCCGTAGGTTCTAGGTTAGTGTAACCAAATATGTTGAACCTTATTCTTCCCAGGCCGGGGCATGAACATAATATATGTTCAGCAGTTTCGTCTTCCACGCAGCAAAACCGACAGTCCGTTTGTTTGGTTCAGACCTATCTTTCTGAGGTGGTATCTTAGACGACAGTGTCCAGTAAGCAGTCCCGTTAGAATACGCAGGTCATTTCTGCTCCATTCTAGGATCTGCTTAGTTGTGTTTCTCGAGGGTTTAGGTAGAAACGCCTTCGAGTGGGTTAACCCTGGTATATCGGACCAGTACGTGAGTATTTTCCTCTTCGCCCAGTCCGATATAATTGTTTTGGCGGAACTTGTGGTGACTCCAAAAACCGGTTCTGGTCCAGTGAACGCAGATTCGGCCCCCTGTTTTGCAAGGGTGTCGGCTTTTTCGTTTTCCTCCACCCCCTGGTGCCCAGGTACCCACAGTAGGGTTACCCTGTTGTTCGCACCAAGGTACTCTAGGGATTCGATGCAATTCCATACAAGTTTAGAATTTATCTTGTTGGAGCTCAGTGCTTTTAAAGCAGCCTGGCTGTCTGATATTATACTTATGTTTTTGTTTGCTAGAGGTCTGTTGGTCAACTCTCTTGCACACAATTCGATAGCGAAGACTTCACCCTGAAAGATTCTAGCATACCTGCCAAGACTGGTAGATATTTTAATCTTTGGTTTTCTGCTGAAAACACCGGCCCCAACTCCATCAGGAGTTTTTGAGCCATCTGTGTACATTACGTATTCAGTCTCTGGAAAGAGGATTTCTCCCCTCACCCATTCGTCTCTCTTCGGAAAGAGGACTTTGAACGACTTTTCTACGTGTATTTTTGTGGCAAGCAAGTCAGTAATCATCACGAGAATTTGGTGGTTTTTTGTTTCACTCAGTATCCCAGAATGAACCCCGAGTTGCTCTCCATTGATTTGCCTTTCCAAAGACAGGAATTTGTAGGAGACTATCCTGGCCTCCCTCTCTAAGAGTATATCTAGGGCAGGAAGATGTAGGAGGTGTTCCATCGCTGCCGTTGGTGTGCTGGACATAGCTCCAGTTATGGCCAGGCATGCCAGCTGCTGAAGGCCAGCAAGCTTTGCTCTAGCTGTCTGTTTTAACCCTTTGCTCCACCAGACTACTGAGCCATACGTGACCATAGATATTATAATTGTTTGATAAATCCAGTAAATCTGTTTGGGGTTCATTCCCCAAGATTTGTCGCATACTCTTCTGAGATGCCAGAGAGAAAACCTGGCTTTGTTTATTGTTTTTTCCAAGTGGGCGTTCCAGGTGAGTCTTTTATCCATAACTACACCCAGGTATTTCACTTTCGCCGCAAATGGAATGCTCTCTCCGTATAGGATAGGCTGCCGAAGGTTATCTAGCTTTTTCCTTTTTGCAAAAGGAATAATTACAGTTTTTCGGGGGTTGACAGACATCTTTTCCCTCTCGCACCATCTGTATACTGTGTTGAGGGCTTCCTGGAGCACGTTTAAGATCGTCGCTTCAAATTTTCCTCTAACTATTATCACCAGATCATCCGCATAGCATTAAAAATCTACTCCCTGTATGGAAAGCTCGCTCAGCAGAGAGTCGACTAGGAGTGACCACATTAGGGGGGAAAATACCTCACCTTGTGGACACCCCTTCGCCGCCCTGAACCTAACCGACTCTCCATGCATGATGATATTATATATCGTTTTTCAATCATGCTTTTGATCCAGTTACAGATTTTACTGTCGATCCCTCTATCCCTGATTGATGTTTAGAGTGACTGTGGTAGGGCGTTATTGAACGCTCCTTCTATATCTAGAAAAGCTGCCAGCGCAATTTCCTTATGTTTATGGGAATGGTCGATCTTTCCTACTAGATTGTTTAGTGCTAAATCCGTAGATTTGCCTGTTTGGTAGGCATATTGATGGGGGTTTAAGGGATGTTCCCTAAGATTCCTCTCTCTAATATGTCTATCAAAAAATTTTTCCAGAGTTTTCATTAAGAATGAGGTAAGGCTGATAGACCGGAAGGATTTAGGTAGGGAATGGTTCACCGTACCCGTTTTACGTATGTAGACAACTCTCGCCGTTGACCAGCCCAGCGGAATATAACTCCACGCTAAACTTGCTCTGAATACTCTAACCAGAAGAGGTAGTAAAATTTCGCTGCCTTTCTGAATAAGGGCAGGAAAACACCATCCTCCCCTGGAGAATTGTATGGGGAGAAATAGTTCACCGCCCATTGTACCGATGCTGGGGTGACCACTTTTGAAACATTTCTCCAGTCCTCCCTTTTGGGTCGTGATGTCGATCCCATTGAGAGTGGAATTTGCTTCTGGTCCCTCAGAAGCAGACTGCCGGGAAAGTGGGTCTGCAAGAGAGTCTCTAACGTTTGCTTACCAGAGTCCATAAAAGAGCCATCTGGTCGTTTTATCGATCCAATCTCTTGCGTCGGATCTCTGGCGAGAGCCTTGTGGATTCTTGTGCTGACAGGTAGATCTGATATACTCTGACAGAACGTCCTCCAGGATTCTCTTTTTGCTTTCCTTATTTCTTTGTTATAAGTAGTTAGAGCTGAGCGATAGATTTCCCAGCAAACTGTTTCTTTAGAGACGTCAAACTTCTTTTTTTTGTTTGTCTAAACTTCTGCTCCACCAAGGTGTACCTCTATAGTCCCTCTTCTCCTTTAATGGGCAGTTTTCCTTAAAGGCCGTTAGAAGGGCGGATGCAATATGCTCATTCGCCGCTTCTATTTCGGCTCTATTCTGTATAGTGCTATTACCGTTACCTAGGATTCACAGTACCCTTTCCAATATGTGCATTTTGGATCTCAAAATTGCACTATCGGACGTTGTCTTGTCCTCTTGTCAAATCATATGTGTCTATGATCTGAGCATGAGGGCTCGGTAGATACCTGCCAGTTAACTATTTTGGTACTAAACTGTGTACTGATAGTTATGTCTAGAACTTCTCCGCGAATTCTGTTCACGAAGATTGGTTCCGAGCCTGCGTTGTTGACTGCTAGCCCTTCCCCTATTATATAATTATATAAGTACTCACCTCTTTTATTGATGTCGCTGCTGCCCCAATCCAGATAGTGGGAATTTGCGTCGCATCCAATGATCAGTTGCCTGTTGTTCCTCTTGCAGAAGGTGACTAGATCTAGCACTGCTGCTGGAGGAGGGTGTTCTTTTCGGTCTTTAGGGAAGTAAGCAGAGCAGACGACTACATCTACACTACAATCTCCTCCTGGGATCGAAAGCTGTGCTGCAACCACATCAGGGGTACAGAACTCTGTTAACAGAAAATAGGTAATGTTTTTCCTGATGAGTATGCATGTTCTTGGCTTACCACCTAGAGTACACGCTATTAACTTACCGGAGCAGTTTCCTAGGCCGCTTTTTCTGCCTGTATTGGAAGTCCAGGGTTCCTGGATTAGTGCCACATCGAGTTGCTTCTTGGCGAACCTCCTGCTGAGGACATATGAAGCCGCTCTAGCATGTTGGATGTTCGCCTGGAGAAATTGGATTCCTACTTAAAGGTAGTGTGGGGAGGTTTACTGTCAGATCTTTCTTGGCTTCCTTGGACCGGAATTGCACCTGTCCAAAGCCAAAGTATGGGCCGTAATTTAGCCGCTCCAAATCTTTAATGGATACGTCATCCATTGAGAACGTCCACAATTGACCAGGTTCTGCATTTTCCCTGTGTAGAATAGTTCACTCCTGAGTATGAAGGGTACGGTTCATTTTTCGCAGACGGTTGGTTACCTGTTCTCCCGTTAGTCTGGGTAGTCCCTCATTGTCTGGGATGAAAGCCACACAGATGTGGGGTTTCGATATTTTATCTTTCTGAACCAACTTCAGCTGGGCGTTTTCCCAGGGTCAAAGAGTATCACTTCCTCCATCCATTGGACCGTCTCAGCGTCTGTACAGGACAGAGAATTCTAGGTCGAATGGTGCAGCTCTGGAATCGCACTTGTGGGCCATCGTCCGGTAGTTTGTCTACAGTGTCCATGATGGATCGCTGTAGCAGCCGTAGCTGTTCTAGGTGGATTATGCCCACCTTTATGCCCTGAGATACAGCTGCAAAGGAGCGTTTTTGCTTGTTTGGATGTTCCATAGTGCGTGGCTTTTTCGCCGCTGCTTCTGGAGTGCTACCATCCGAGCATATTCGCTTGCTGGTGAGAGCTGGTGGGGATTGATCCCCGCTCCTTTTCTCATCCCGCTCTTATCCGCTACGGTACCCCGCTCTTGATCAATCGGCTAAGACGTTTTCTCGTCGCGCCGGCAAGTTTGACCTTCTTGTGTAAGTTTATGCTGGCCGTTAGCGTAGCTCGCCCCCTGTTGTCAGGTCCGTTTTCTCGGGAGTGGGGTATTTTAAAAGTACCCCCTCAGCTTCCTGCGAGATTTGGTTGCTAGGAGGGTCTGTAGTAGACACCTCCATTTGCATTTGTTCGTCTGCAAGAAGATTACCTTCGTCGCAGATTGTTATTTTAATATTTTTTTTGTTACTCATATAGTTCCCACGAGTAGCTAGAGAAAAATGGTCGACTACGGCAGAGCTCTGCATTACCGCAGCAAGGCAAAAATATTACCAGGAGGTTGCCTGGTATCCCAGAGGCTCCGTTAGCGATATCTGTTTGGGGCAGGCACCGATATCATACATATAGTACGCCCCTTGGCACGGGTCGTATGACACCTTGAGCAAAGCCTGATGGTCGCGGTAAGCTTGGCTGGCTTAAAACAAACCAACCGCACCTGTCTAGTTTGAATACAAGGAAGTAAGCTCCCTTGTACTCAAAGGTAGTAATGATATAGCCGCTGCTCTTTATCATGTCCTTAGTTGATCCGCGGGTGTTTATTCTTTAATATTAGACACCTTTTCTGTTAGCCAGGAAGTTCCCTATCAGCTATTAGGACGCGCCGTGTTGGGGTTAAGGACATCCCCGCACAGATCTTAAAACTAAATAACACAATATTTTCAATTAACTAAAATGTCTTACACATTAAAATCCAACGAAATCGTAAATTACTATCGTCAATTTTGAATCCCGAATATTATGGACTAGTCGATTTTTATTCCACAATATCAAAAAAAAACGTCAACTGCTTGGTTCTCCCCTATTCCTATCCCAATAATGTGGGTTAGACAAACTTTAACAAATTCGCCTATGACTGTTGGAGTTACAATTTTTTACTCCTAGTAATTCATACTGTACTCCACGATCGACTTTCGATTCGAACTTCAAAACAAGAACCAGAGAACTATGTACTGAACTTAACGCTATACTCTAAACCGAAGTTTAGAATTTATTTTGTTGGAGCTCAGTAATTTTAAAGCAGCCTGGCTGTCTGATATTATACTAATGTTTTTGTATGCTAGAGGTCTGTTAGGTCAGCTCTCTTGCACACAATTCAATAGCGAAGACATCAGCCTGAAAGATTGTAGCATACCTACTGAGACTGGTAGATATTTCAATCTTTGGTTTCCTGTTAAAAATACCGGCCCCAACTCCATCTGTGGTTTTTGAGCCATCGGTGTACATTACGTATTCAGTCTGTGGGAAGAGAATATCTCCCCTCACCTATTCATCTCTCTTCGGAAAGAGGACTTTGAAGGTCTTTTCCACATGTGTTTGTGTGGCTAGCATGTCAGCATGGTGTTTTTTTTCATCTACGTGTTCTAAATTTTCTGCGCCATTCGTTAAATTTTCTTCACACACCGGACACTTACATTTATCTACGCACATTTTTACAAAATAGCCTGTTAAATGGTTTCTGGAATAGTTTTCCACTTTATTTTCTTTTTGTACAAATTCAGGGGAATTTCTTTCACTGTTACCTAAACTGCTGCTCTCTGCTTTAGTAGTTTCCAAATTAAAATAATTTTTATTGCCCATATTTTTATTATCCATATTTAAAAGAATAAAGTTCCCATCATTTTTGCAATTTATTTATGAAGGAGCTTTCTTAAAATAAATGATCACATTTTGCCGAGATAGTGTCCTTAAAATGCGAGCTGTAGGATTTTGACAAAATACTGAGAATCAATTTTCCAACGGGTCTTGTTTTTGTCGCGAGGTTATTAAATGATCAAATCCTTCTTTTATTTGACTTTCCTATAGATTTAAAATACCATTTATGGTTTGACCCATACCATCAAAACAAGAAGTTCTACTAACTTTACCTTTAAATTCAATTTTTTTTATAGTTTTAAAAATGTCCATTCTATTCAATAATTTTTTTGTGACCTATTGTATTATAAATGGCTATTTAAACAATCAAATAATTGGTCGACTGATTCAACGAATAAAGCAGTATTTAAAGCAGTCGGTAATGTCAATTCTTTAGTTGCAACACAAATTCTTGCATTCACTGATTTGCTTGAAAACCTGCGTTGTCATTTTTACATTAAGCTTCTGGAAAGGATTAGGATCTAAATGCACCTGGGTTAGTTTTAATAGAACCCTGTTTTTGATTTTGAGCCGATTTCAAAAGCTTGCCTAATGTCTTCAAAGGAAATAACTGCATTATACAGGGTGTTAGTAAATAAGTGCGACAAACTTCAGGGGTTGATTCTGCATGAAAAAATAATGACAGTTTTAAGAGGTAGTTAATACGCATTTTTCGACATACAATTAAGAATTTTATGTTCATCATTGGTGCGCATACGGGAAATGATCCCAATTTTGTTAAAGAAAAAAATGGTACGCCACTGAGATATTTTAAATTAAAAAAATCATGTTTAAATTCCTCGGTAAATTTGTCACAAAAAATCTCTCCTGCCTTTTTTTGTATAGGGCGCCGTTTGTATGAAAAAAAAATAAAACATCTTAATGCGTATTTTTCATTACTTTAATAAATTATCAAGAACTATTTAATACAATAACATTAAACCAAACCTGTATCTCTGTAACACACGAACATTATTATAATAAAATTAAAAAAGAAGACGCTTGGCGTGAAATAGCAGATATATTTAAGAGGGACGTAACCTTTTTACTCACAGGTACGGATGAAATTTATGTTTCAAAATGGTTCGCTTACGAGAGCCTTCGGTTTCTTGGTGAAAGGGATGAACCCAAAAAACTGTGAATGTAAGTACGTTATTCAGCTTATTTAAAAGTTTGTTAACTATCAAATACATGGTATGCATGATTAACTACACATATTTGTGTTGCCATGTCACTAGAAATAAGTTGGTGGTACAAAGGGCACTTTTTAAAAAGCACTTTTATTAAATAACGTAATTACAATATGAGCTACTAAATAATTAGAACTGAAACTACAATCTAGAAACCCTGTATTTATAATAGAAATAAATATGTGTAATCAAAACAATAAAAGCGCAAAATTGCAGAATTGCAGTTTTGCAATTTTATCGTGTCATGAATGTATTGAACTTATTTGGAATTTCTTGATGATTTCAACGGGTTCAATGGCTCGTAACTTCTCCATCCCCTGGGGAAGTTTTGTGAGGGACGAACAAAACTTTTGTTTCCTCTTGTACTGTTCCGAGTTTTTGTATTTTCGCTGGTTTCTTTATTCGTTTTTCTTTAATCTTGTATCCTAATAGGAGTCCAAAGATCGTAATAAATATGTAAATTGGTGTCATCCAGTAGTGGTTGTTGCCTGTGTTCCATTCTTCAGTTGTTATCGGCTGTAAATGGTCTTCTCCCTTTATTATTTCTTGCACTTCATCCAGGTGGATTTTATCTAGTTTTAGTGGTGCTACCTTAGCTGTACCTCGAATATTCATAGTCTTTATTTTTGGTAGTATGAGTGGAGAAATGGAGTTGAATTTTTCTCTTACGGTTTGAAGTTGATATTGAAGGGCTTGGTCGAAGTTACTTAAACTATTAAATTATGGGTAGCTTAGTCCATTTTGGATGGCGGCATTAACGGCTTCGTATTGTAGTTCTATTGATGCTATTTCTTGTGCGATTGGTTCTAGTGGATAAAATCATGCGTACTTATTCTTATTCTTGCTTGTCCCAGGTTCACAGGTAGTATTCCGGGATTGTCCTTAACGCTCTTGATTTAGACTTCCTGTGCCATGCTGAAGGTACATCTGTAAGATATTAGTTTTGTGCTTAATATTCTTCTTATGAATGGTTGCTTTTTGGGTATCGATAGTAACGGGATTATTAGTTTTAACTATTTTTGGAGTGAATCTAGGAACGAGCTTGTTTCTTTTGATTATTTTCTTCGAGTAGACTTGGAGGAAGGTTTGTAGGTTATTGGGACTTCTCGATTTTCGTTTCTTCTTTCAATGGTTTTTTCTTTCACATCTTGTATTCTTTTGTTTATTTCTTTGTAAATTTCTTTCGTTTTTCCTGTGATCTTGGGTGTAATTGTTGAGTAGAGTTTTTCTGATATCGATATCAAAAGGGTTTTGAGCTTCCAGATGGCCGTTTGGGACGTTAATGGGTTTTAGTTTTGTTACCGAGTGAATGGAGTTATTGTAGCCCAGTACAGCGTACAGCATTTGCTCCTTTATATTAAAAGTTTTTTTCTTTTCCCGGATGATCCTTAGATATTCAAGAATCGTGGAATGAAAGCGTTCGATCATTCCATTGGACTGCGGACTATCTAGAGTAGTGTAATGGATAGATACTTTATGCATAACTATGAATTCTTGCATTAGTCCATTTTTAAATTCGGTACCACTATCTGCTACGATCATGTGTGGCATACCATGGTGTGTAATAAAGATAAGGAGAGCGTTGAGAATGTTAACAGCATTTCCTCCTTCTATTGGATATGCTTGTCCATATTTAGAAAATTCATCGATGATAGTTAAGAACTTTTGGCCATTTGCTTGAAATACGTCGAGATGAATTATCTCCATTGGCTTCGTTGGAGTAGGTGTTACCATGAACTTTGGTTTTGGTGGGTTTCGGTCGTATTTATTAGCTTGGCAGGTGTCGCAAAGGTTAATCGTTTCTTCAATGTCCTTTTTTATAGTTGGCCAGTAATACCGTATCTCACTTGGGTTTCTGTTTCGTTTATTCCCCTATGGCTAGTTTTTCCTTCATGGTAGTCCAATATAATTTGCTTCTGCCTTTCGTTGCAATTGACATCTTCTAGAAGAATATTACTATTAACAAGGTTATACGCTGTGTTCTTGAAAGTCTCTCTTACTATATTACATACTGTGGGGTAGAGGTCATCTGTTTCAAAGAATAGTGCGTATTTTCTTTTTGGATCCAAGAAATCCTTGAAAATTTTAAAAATCTCGTTTTTAAGGTTGTCTTTGACTAACTGGATGTAAAATCTCTTTTTGTTGGTGAATGTTTCTTGGATAATTGGAGGTGCAGGATTGTAGTTAACTACCCGGAGAATTACTTGGTTGTTATAATAATTTAACGCCTTTTCGCTTATTGGTATCTCTAGTATAGGGTCTTCTATGGCAGTGTGTTTAGTTACGTCGCTGTTTTGATCTTGAAGTGTTTCGTTTTGTTCCCTGTTTTCCTCTTCCTGTAGTAGTTCGGTAATTATGTCCAATTCTTCAGAGTTCAGTCCACCTATTGGGTTATTCGTAATTAATTCCAATGGGTCACATATTGATCCTGGGTGGTTATACAAGGATAGCTCTTCGAAATCCCAGGTAGTTATTTCCTTAATATTGTTCTGAAGGCTATTGTCCGGGGTATGTGTTTCTTTGGTGTGAATTTCTACCCTTGATAGAGCGTCCGCATTGGTGTTGGATTTCCCTCTCTTGTAGATTACCTCGTAATCAAATTCTTCTAGTTTCAAACGCCATCTAACAAGCTTGGAGTTTGGGTCCTTTAAGAAAAAGAGCCATTGTAAAGGACGGTGGTCCGATAGAATCTTAAATTTTCTTCCGAACAGGTAAGGTCGAAAGTATTTTGTGGCCCATACAATTGCTAGCATTTCTTTCTCAATGGTTGAGTATTTAAGCTCTGTCTCGTTCAATGTTCTCGAGGCATATGCAATAGGTTTTTCGTTGCCTACAGGTCCTTGCGACAGCACAGCGCCAATTGCAAAGTTACTTGCATCCGTGGTCAAATTGAATGGTCTGGAGAAATCTGGGTATTGGAGAAGAAGTTCATTGGTCAGAAGATTTTTGCATGTTTTTACACAATTCAAGAATTCTGGAGTGTGTTGTATCTTGATATCTTTCTTGAGGCAAGAAGTTAGTGGTTTCGTAATTTTAGCAAAGTCTTTTATAAATTTTCTGTAATATCCAAGAAGTCCTAAAAATCCTCTGATGTCTTTCGCAGTTTTTGGTATGGGATAGTCTATGATAGCTTTAACTTTGCTAGAGTTTGGTTTGATCCCCTCGGGAGTAATAATATGTCCCAGAAAACCAACTTCTTTCTTCAAAAATTCGCATTTGTCAACTTGCGCTTTAAATCCAGTTTCTCGTAATCGTTGGACATTTTTTGAAAGATTTACTAGATGCTCTTGGAGTGAGGTGGAGAAGACTATAATGTCGTCCATATATACGAGACATATTTCGCCTTGGAGTCCTTTGAGGATGTTGTCCATAACGCGTTGGAAAGTTGCAGGAGCATTCTTAAGTCCAAAAGGCATTCGTACATATACGTAATGGCCGTTTTCGACATTGAAAGCTGTTTTCTGGACGTCTTCTTTTGCCATTTCAATTTGATGAAATCCGCTTGCGAGGTCAAGGGTTGAGAAATATTGGCATCGTCCTAGTTTGTCCAATATATCTGTTATATTTGGGATCGGATATTTGTCGTCTATGGTCTTCTCGTTAACTTTTCTGTAGTCTACGACGATTCTCCATTTTATTTTTCCTGAAGAATCTGGTTTTTTTGGCACGACCCATATTGGTGATGACCATGGTGACTGACTGGGTCTAATTATCCCTTGATCTAGCATGGAAGATATTTGTTTTTTGACTTCTTCCTTATGTACGTGTGGATACCTGTAGGATTTAGTGTAAACAGGAGTTTCATCTGTAGTTCGAATATGATGTTTGATTTGGTTTGTAAATGTGAGAGGTGCATCTGGATGGTGAAAAATGTCTGAGAATCTTCTACATAATTTTCTGATATGTTTTTCCTCTTCTGGATTAAGATGATCAGTTCTGATAAGGGGATCAATGTCCAACTTCTGTTGTTCTTGAGGTGAAATTTCGGCAGTATATAATTGGTATTCCTGAAGGTCAACTTCTGTACTTTTTAATTCTTCGATTAGTGCGATCTGAATTTTCTCATCGGAGTCATTGATGAGTTCTGTCCAGGCTAGGTGGTTACATACCGTGGTTAAACTCTCTCTCAATACAGCTCCCTGAACTTTTTGTCTTGGTAGGATAATGGTCCCTGTAGTTTCTTTAACTGGTACTCGAACACGGGTGATTGTTTGTGGTTCGAATTGGGTTTTATTACTTTCGTAGTATTGAATAGGAAGAATGGAGTTTTTTGTTATAAGTTTTGATTCTGGGAGATTAACATTTGCTTTTAGAAATTTTAAGTTATCTACGCCTATCAATCCGTCGAAGGTTTAATGAAATTTAAAAAGGTGGAATTTAAATTGGCTATCTGAGTTAAACTCAGAAAATATAGGAATTTCGGCAGAATATTTTTGGGAATGATTTTGGAAGATGGATGTTACTATAAAGGGATCATGTCTAATATTATCGGGATAAAATTTGAATGCAATTTCGGGATTTAGAAAAGATTTAGTAGCTCCAGTGTCGATAAGGAGTTTAAGAGGTGGATTACTTATGGAAATGTTCGGGAGCTCCTTTTTGTCAGCGTAGGAGTGCAGCTCAATTATGTTTTGAAGCTTTTTTTTGGAACTTCTGGACAATTTTCTTCTTCATACTTCATTCTTCTTGTTGTTCATCTATGTAGTTTGGTTAGCTTTCTTGATAATATTCATTATTTTCTTCTCTGTAGAATCCGTTCACATCAAATTCATATGGATTTGTGTCGTATCCACAGGCTTCATCTGTTTGCTCGACGTTAAAGAGTTCTTTAGATGTGAAGTTCGAAGTTCTTTGTTGGTGTGGCCTGGAGAAATTCGGTTGGTTTGTAGTCATATTTTGACTGGTGGCCCTAGTGGTGGTACTCATAGGGGTTGGCTTAAAGGGTTGAGATGGTCCCGGCCTGTTGAATGATGTTTGTTAAAAAGCCCTGTTGAACTGTGAGTTTGTTTGGAATCTTGGTTGTTAAAACAATGGCCTTGGTGGTTGAAACGATGGTCTCAAAAAGTTGTTTGGCTGTGAAAATTGCGGCATTGTTGGTTTAAACTGGATTTGCTATTGCCATTGAGGCCTCAAGTTAGATTGTTGCCACTGTGGAACCGTGAAGGTAGAGGTCTGGGGATTTTATGATCTCATTGGCTGATGGACGTTTTGACTTCTATTGATGAGTGATGGTGAGCTGTATCCCTTCTGGAGATATCTTATGTTGTTTTCTTCTTGAATGTATTGCAGAGCCAAAGCGAGAGAAGTGGGTCGCATGGCCCTAATTGTGGATCCTAATGGTTCTTGGAGCCCTGCTAGGAATGTCGTTAAGCCCTGCTGGTAAAAGAAGGTCTTCTTGCTTGTTTTAATTGCGTCGTTTTGTTCATGTAGGTCGATGTAGTTGGAGATGGTGCTTAAAAGACCCATTACTTTGTCGTGGAAATGTTGCGGATTTTCGTTAGGTCCCTGACGGAGATTAACTAGGTCTCTGGTTAATGAATTCTCATTTCTCTGATCAGCGAAATGTTGAATCAGTGTATTCTTGATGTCTTCCCATTCCTTACATTCAGACTGAAATAACTTCTTTTGCTTTTCCTTTAAGTTTGCGTAATTCTTTGGACCATCATGTAATTTTGGAAACTATTTGGGTTATTTGTGTCCCAGTAGTGGTTCAGGATCATGGTGTCTACATTTATAAAGCTGTGGAGTTCGTTCGGCTTGCCATCGAATTCTGAGAGAATACTCAGTTCCTTTATGTCGAAAATGGGCATGATGTTGCTTTGTCGTGGAACTTGGTGAGTTTGCTGCGGTTGCAGGGATGTTGAAGGAGTTAATGTTGGGGAATTAGGATTAGTTGGTTGTTGTTCTTGTGGTATGGATGGTAGAATTAACGTTGGAGGATTAAGGATAGGTCGTTTAGGAGGTGATTTAAACATAAGTAGCTTACAATGTAAGGATGATGCTGAAATGCATACTCCGGTGTCTTCTTTTCTTCTCTCTTCTTAGTCGGTTTTCGTTATTCTATGGATTTCTTATTTTTCCTATTTGGATGAGGTCCTTGGGGTGAACTTGCTTGATGTTTCCCTGAGGTAGATTCTGAATAGCGGATAAACGTTTAATAACGACGAGGATCTTCCAGAGACTCTCCCACTATCCTGCTGACTGCGCCAGAAATAAGTTGGTGGTACAAAGGGCACTTTTTAAAAAGCACTTTTATTAAATAACATAATTACAATATGAGCTACTAAATAATTAGAACTGAAACTACAATCTAGAAACCCTGTATTTATAATAGAATTAAATATGTGTAATCAAAACAATAAAAGCGCAAAATTGCAGAATTGCAGTTTTGCAATTTTATCGTGTCATGAATGCATTGAACTTATTTGGACTTATTTGATGATTTCAACGGGTTCAATGGCTCGTAACTCACTGCTCCCGACTCTGAGGTATTCCGCAAATTCGTTTGGTATTGCGTAGACACTTTCTTTGTTCCTGCGGGGTACGTTCTTGAGGGGTAGCAGAGATGTGAGTTTCCTTTCTTCAGCTCGCCATGTCCCAGGGATTAATTCTCCTTTGGTCAACATCCAAAGAATCACCTGGAACAACCGTTTCGAAGTTTTACTCCTGCGCAAGAAATTATGTAGACAAACAGTCATTTCTACCAATGTGCCTTTCTCTGGTTTTAAAAGTAGTGATTTTTTTAAAACCCGAAACATACTGGCGGCGATTCCAAACGCATTTTCTACGATACGGCGTGCTCGGCTGAATCTTTAGGATGGTAGCCGCTGTATGGTTTAATTATATTTTCAGTTAAAATAAATGCTGCATCTGCAACAAACACGTATGGTAGTTTCAGGGATCTTCCAGGGAGGGGTTTAGGTGCAGGAATATCAAGGAACCGTCTTCAATCTTCTGATAAATTTTGCAGTTAAACATTTTCCCATCTGAGATACGTCCTTGACAACCAATGTCCACGAAAGTGAAATAGTATTCAGCATCTGTTAGTGGTATTAGTATAATGCTGAAATGCAATTTGTAATTTATAAATTCACTGCCGCTTTTAATGAGAGCTTGTATAATGATATGTTTACCATCAACAGCGCCTAAACAGTTAGGAAAATTACAAACATTCTCGAATTGTTGGGCGATCTCTTCCCACTCTGCAGGTGTCGATGGCAGCTATAAGAGAAAACAATGATTGTATTTATACTTTAAACATTACCTAAATCTCCACCCCCGACCCATAGATTTCGTCATTGTGCAGCTACCCGTTCATTTCATTACAAAAATCAATATAACTTAAATGTTTTGTCGTTTAGAGTCTTCTGCGGACAGAGGATGAAGATGGTAGCAACAGCTCAGAACTAGACGTTGAAGCAATACCAAATATAGATGCATCTGCAGTGCTAGAAGGCACCGACGAAGCCCAAGCTGAAATCGTACACAAGCCACAGCAAAAAGTGTTCAAGTCACTTAAACGTCCCCACCCCGCAAAACGCAGCCGAAGTGAGACAGACCCAAGGGTTGCACTTGCTTTTGACTACCTACAAACGGCGGCAGCGGTATCCTCTGCTCCAAAGGAAACGAAAGATTAATGTACTACCTTTGGAGAATATGTTGCCACAGCACTTCGTAAAATAGATAGCAAGCTTCGTGCAGTTGCAAAGCACAGAATAAGTTTCGATTTAGAAATGATGCATTACAATAGCCGTGGTCCTGGAGATACCTTGTTCGTTTCAACCTCACAGTTTTTTCACCACCCTGCAACTTAACTTAACCCATCCTCACAGTTTTCCATACATTTTCCATCACATCCAAATGAGCCCGCTTAACCCCCACAACATTCTTCCACGTGACCTGCACTATACCCACATTTTTCTTCTCTTTCTCCAACTCAACCCTCACAACTTACTTCTACACGATTTGACGCACATCCACAGTATTTTTTTTCAACCGAACCTTCTTAATTCCCACATCATTCATCCCGAACATCAACCACTCAGATATTTTCCACATATACTGAAGACTTGTAATTAAATCGCCAGTTGCAAGGAACCGTGGTGTTAGCGCCAAGCGGTTTTCCTTAGGGATTGCACTTTGAAAATAGGTATCTTGTTTGAATATCTTATCTTTAATTGCATTCAAAAGACATCCTTGTGAAATTTTTAAACCGCCAGCCGTCGCCGCCACTTTGAATATGGTTCAATAAGAAAGAGCTGTTTTAGGCTCCGGTTTCGACTTCTTTGTTAATATACATAGTTGTAAAGACCATCTACTACGCCGTCGTCTCTTTTTCTTCCGCAATTCATTAATAATTATAAACGCTTCACTAGCACTACCTAAATTTTCCATTGCTGCGTTCGTAAAAGCACTGATACACACATGGAGCAACTCCGAATACATGCTAATGTGGCTCGTGCATTTAGAAATCAAAATTGCCCGCATGGATGCTCATTCGGCACAGCTTGCTTATTGGCTCGTTTGATAAGATGTGTACGCGCCCTGAGTGTAAACTATTTTCATTGAACATTTTCAAAGCCGCGATCACGGAGCTTTCCGGATTGACGGTTTTTTTCCTAAAAGTTTTCTTCAATTAAGTTTTTGTAACTTAAATATTTGGTTAAAACAAGGTCCACAAAAGTACTTTTGTTTTGTTCTATAAATTGACAAGAAGTGGCAACACTGTAAATACGATCTTTCTCTTTAGAGGAGGCGTATTAATATTGAATTAAGACGCGTTCCGCTTTTAATTGTTTAGTTCAAGTAAGTGACACTTACACACATATACGGAACAGCTTGGCCGTGTATGTGAATTGTCAAATGCTGTCAGTTATAGTTATATACATTAATAAAAAGTTTTCTTTTTTTGCTAGTACTTTTATTCCAGTTGAACTTCCTAATTGTATTAATTCCATGAGTTATGGGCCCATTTTACCACGACTGTGAACAAAAGTCTCTAAGAAAAAACTGTGGTGCGTTGATAGTTGTTTCTTGTGCGTGATTTCATCTTCGCGTGCTACAAAGCAAACGGAGTTTTCTCAACGCGCAGTTTTTAGGAGAGAATTTTGGAATAAATTTTTTTTTTATAAATTTCAAGGCCGGCAATTCAAAATAGAACAAATGAAAGGTGTTCGAGTTAGTATCGAAAAATTGAAGGGTTTCAGTGAGACATGTAAATTCCAAATGCGTCAAATTTTAGAAGACTGCGAATTATTCGATATTGTCGATGGAACCGTAGAAAAACCAACTGTTGCAGACGCTGACTATTTAACAAAAATCGTTACTTGGAAAAAGAAAGATTCTAAAGCAAGAAGAATCACAGCATGCAGAAGGCAGGCGGTAATGCAAATTATTACATGTACAACAGCAAAAGAGATGTGTGAAATGCTCCAAGGAACCTACGAGCTTTCATCGAAGGTAAAATCACTACTTTTACAACAAAAGTATTATAGTTATTCAAAAGAGGTAGGAGATGATATTGCGACATTTTTATCGAAATTAATGAAAATATTGTGCAAAAATTGCGAGATCAAAAGAAGCACATATCCGACTCTATGGTAATTTCGAAGATTTTAATAGCATTACCTGCCGAATTCAATCATTTTCACAGTGCATGGGAATCTGCAAGTCCGGAAAGTCAAACACTGACAAACCTGCGAGCGCGATTAATGGCAGAAGAACTTCGCCTGAAATCGCAAGAACAAGTTGAAGGAGTGGAAGCGTTGATGACCAAGCGAACTTTTCCCAAAAAAAATTATAAGAAAAAGGAAAATTCATCGAACATCAACAAACCGACGAATATAAGTGACAAACCGAAAGGCAAATGTTTTAAGTGCGGAAAAAAAGTCATTGGAAGCGCGAAAATTTTATTAAAATATCTGAGCAAGTGAAGATCGGAAATGGTGACAAAATTTTGGCTCAAGAAAAAGGCAATATCAGTATTTATGCATTCAATGGCAGTGATTGGATTCGCAAGCGAGTCATATGAGTTTTGTTTGTGCCAAATCTTCAGATGAATCTGTTTTCATCAGGAAAAGTGACGGATCATGGACATGATTTGAGAATGAATAGCAAACGTTGCGAACTACTAAAGGATGGAAAAGTCATGGCAGTGGGAGTTCGCCGAAAAGGTTTATTTTAAATGCTATTTAAAGTGATTCAAACATACAGGAGGAGGCTGCGGCACACATAGCAGTAAAAGGAACATCACTTCGTTTATTGCATGAACGACTGGGACATCAGAATCTTGCGCACGCGAAGAATTTTTTGCAGAACCGTAACATCGATTTCATCGACGAAGATTTTACTTGTGAAGCCTGTGTATATATATGGACAACATCACCGAGGCAGCCTTAAGAGTCGCGAAGGAAAATCGAAAGCATGCAGAGAAATAATTCATACGGACGTGTGTGGACCGTTTCAAGAAAATTCGATGGGAGGCGCTAGGTATTTCTTGTTATTAAAAGATGAATATTCACATTTTCGTTTTGTTTACTTCATGAAGCAAAAATCTGAAGTAACAAGCATCATGAAGAAATGTGTAAAGCTGATTGAGAAGGACGATGGACACAAAATTCGTATAATTAGATCCGACAATGACATGAAATTTGTAAGTGCAGAATTAAAAGCATTTGTTAAAGAAAAAGGCATTTATCATCAACGAACTGTGCCATGCACTCCTGAACAAAATGGGTGTGCCGAGAGAGAGAGATGCGAACGATCGTCGAAGCAAGCAGCAAGGACGATGCTTCATTCAAAGCAAATCGTCAAGAAATTTTGGGCCGAGGCAGTGAATTTAGCAGTTCATGTACTAAATCGAAGTGGAACAAGCACAGTAGCAAACAAATCACCGTATGAATTGTGGAAGGGCAAGGTGGCAAAGCTGGATTATTTGCAGATTTTTGGTTCGGAAGTTTTTATCCATATTCCGAAGGAAAAGCGGCAAAAGCTTGATCCAAAGGCAGCCAAATGCATGTTCGTTGGCTACGACAATCATTCGAAGAGATATCGAGTACGGAATCCGAAAACACAAAAGGTTTAAATTTCTCGAGATGTCGTATTTTTGTTAGAAGAATCCATGCCCACACTCAATGTGAAAAGGGACCAACAATGATGCAAAAGATAAGGATGAAAATGATAAAAGCACAGATGATAAAGGCGCAGACGACTTAGTCACGCTAGAACCACGTAGCGTGATATGCGACCTTGTTAGAAATGTTATCAGTCAGCGATTGCGCGATCGAAGGAACATCACAGAGGTGAAACGTTTGACGTATTTTGCAGCGGAAGATCACTACGCATTGTTGACAATCAGTCAACAATCAGCCGAAGACGTACGAACAGGCGGTTCAGTCCGATGATCACAAATAGTGGGAGCGTACGATGAACGAGGAGTTCGATTTACTTGTTAAAAATCGTACGTGGATTTTAGTTAAAGCATCGGTGGAACAAAAAGTTATTGACAATCGATGGGTCTACAAAATCAAGCAGAGTCCAGATAGAAGATTTGATCACTACAAAGCGCGATTGGTAGTGCGGGGATTCAAGTAGGAGTATGGAATCGATTTTCAAGAAACTTTTAGTCCTCTAGTCAAATTCACATCGATCAGAGCTATCTTGGCATTGGCAGCGGCAAAGAAAATAAAGTTAAAGCAATTTGACGTCAAAACAGCATTTCTAAATGGAGATTTAAAAGAAAATGTTTACATGATCCAGCCGATTGGATACGACGATAAAAGCGGACGAGTATGTAAGCTATTGAAGAGTTTATATTGGATTGAAACAGGCATCACGTTGTTGGAACAAAAGAGTCACCAATTTTGTCAACAAGTTTGATTTCAAGGCCAGTGAATCGGATTCATGTGTATTCGTTTGCAATGGCAAAAATGGTATGTTAATTATTGCAATTTATGTCGATGACGGTCTAATTACAGCAAAGAAACAAGAAGCCATTGAGCCAGTTATTAAATACCTGCAAAGGAAATTCGAGATCAAAGTTTTCGAGTTGAAATGTTTTTTGGGACTCGAAATTGATTAACGATCGGACGGATCGATTCATATAAATCAACAAGGATACGCAAAAAGGTCATCGATCGTTTCAACATGACGAATTGTAATGTAGTATCAACACTATTGAACAATTCACAAAATCTTGGCGATTTTGAGGCTGATGAAGAGATACATTTTCCATATCGTGAAGCGGTCGGAAGTTACATGCATTTGGCCGTTGCAACTAGACCAGACATCAGCTTCGCAGTTAAAAGTGTCAGCTGAGTCTTTGAAAAACCAGCTGCTGCGCATGTGAATGCAGTAAAACGTATTCTTAAGTACATCAAAGGCACGATGGATATAGGAATTTTTTCGAGGGCGGATACGATTTGACATTTTGTGAATACAGTGATGCTGACTATGCTGGGGACATTCAGACAAGAAGATCGACGTCGGCCTACGTTTTCATGAAACTCATTTGGCTGAAGAATTTGTTGGGCGAGTTGGTCCAGGTAAAATTGGATACCCCAAAATTCTACATGGACAATCAAAGTGCCATACGAATTGTGAAAAACCCGGAATTTCACAAGAGAACCAAACACATTGACGTACGATATCATTTTATCCGAGAGAAGTTCAAAGAAGGAACCTTCGAATTGAAATACGTTCAGACGGATGATCAATCAGCTGATATCATGACGAAGGCACTATCAAAACCGAAACATCAACGTTTTTGTAATATGTTGAGTGTCATGCCAAAGAAATTAACGTAGTATTCAAATATTAAAATTTGATTTAATGTAAAGTTTAGATATTCAAGTTTTTTTATTTGAATTGGTTTTGTTAATTTAAATTTCATTTTATATTGATTTTGGCATTGACTTGCAACAAAAATTGGTAGTATTGAATTTAGACGCGTTCCGCTTTTAATTGTTTAGTTCAAGTCAGTGACACACACACACATATACGGAACAGCTTGGCCGTGTATGTGATTTGTCAAAAGCTGTCAGTTATAGTTATATACGTTAATAAAAAGTTTTTTTTTTGCTAGTACTTTTATTCCAGTCGAACTTTTTAATTGTATTAATTCAATAATTAATATAAACATCTAAAAATATATTATATTTATATATTGGACTCAAATTTAACCTATCCAAGTATTGGAGGCTAAGTGGTACTGCATATATATCTCGTGTTATAATGTTTACCTGGGATGAACGCCGGAATTATTTAACCAATTTTTAGAAATTTGGCTTACTGTATGTAATTTGGTCTAAATTAAAAAATAGGATAGTTTTAAATTCGATCAATATTTTTTTATTGCAAATTAAAATTTTATTATAGGACAGTAGTATGAAATTATTTGTAAGTTCCATAAGTTTCTAACAGATGGGGGTTTAAGTTAATTTAATGACACAATACGTCAAAAATTTTTGCTATTTAGGTTTATAAGCAGTAGATAGCGCCTTGTTTTGATTTCTTAACGCTACAATCTATTTCAAGTCATATGTGCTTATGTTTACGACATAACCATTGTATCATTAATCCTTCGTATATTTATATACAGAGTAGGCCTCAGAAAACAGTTCTCATCGAAATTTAGCGGTTTAATAAGAATTTAAGGAAATGCTGAAACACGTCGATTTTTGTTCCAAGGAGGACTCCTTTTTACGATACAGATACCTGTCATTTGTCAATCTCCGCCCTTCCACTTCCATAACCCCTTAATTTAAAATAGGTAATGTACCATGTGTGGCACATCATTGGAAAGGCGTATTCAGGCCTATGATTATCCATGATGTTTTTCTGATAATTACACGGTCTTTTCAAAAAAGTCTTAATTAATTTAAAGTGCAACACCTCTTAAAAATGAAACGCAATGACTATGTTTTGATAACCTGTCAAACCTGTCAAATGTCCCCTCTTAATTTCCAATGAAGCAAATGACGAGTGCCGATTTAAACCAAATTGGTTTCCACCCAACCACACTTCTTTAACATGATTACATCTTAAAAATATACGCACGAACTTCTTAGTTTATTGTCAAGAGGGTTATTCGGCAACTGTCGTGTTTTTTTGACGTTTCCCTAACAATAATAAAACATTTCTATTACTTAGACAAAAGTCAATTTTATTATCTTATCTAACACTAGATTCTAGTGTCTTAGATAAGATTTTTATGGGCCTTATGGACTAGGAGCCTCTTCACTGTGATCTTTGCAGATTTATTGTTTGTGCTCTCATGTTTTGTTAGAGTTCCCTGTCTAGGCCCTTTCTTATTACTAGATTCCATAGGCCAGACCTTGGGTTCTCCATAAATTGCGAGGGTTGTGGTGATTACTCTCCTATCGTCGAAAACCTTAATCTTGTTAGACCTAACGAGTATAAAAATAAAGTGTAAAATTTAGCTTATTTAAATTGTTTAAATTTTTTCAAGTGCATGAAAAGCTAAAAGTAATAATGGGGAAATAAAATAGTAGTAAAATGATATATTTTTTTAATATTTTTGGGACCAATCTTTTTTAAACAAGTTTTGTATTATATATCTTTTACTAAAACTATTTTTTAAATCAGTAATAGTAACAATTACTTTGTTTCTTTAAGTACTAATGGGAGTACTACCAATGGATCATTTGTCGACGGATTGTCAGAATAAAGACTCCATGTCTTTGCAGTACAATCAAATATACCTAAAAATAAAAAATACATATTTGTTCATTTAAATAAGTAACAAACGGAAAGCACATTATCGACAACACAAACAACAGGATATGCCAAATAACTCATGTAACTACACTATTTAGAGCTGCTGACTATTTTGGAGTAATACCGTTTTGAAAAAAAGACAGCCAATTGCAATAAAATTTTCTATACTTGACTCTAATAGGAAATTATATCCATAGGGTAGCCGGATTTTTTATCAGAAAAATTTCCGGCCGAATAGAACGCAGTGTTACATTGTTGGTCCAGGTGGTATGAAGAAGGAATCCATAACCGTCGTCATGGATCTGGACGACCCGAGCAACTTCAGCACGTAAAGATCATCATTTGAGGATTGCGGCTTTACGAAACACGGGCGATTGGAACTGCTCACAAAGAGACTTTATGATATAGACATAGGTATAAACGCGCTTTTGGGCTTCGTTTGTATAAAGTATTTTTATGTCTCCAACTGACATCTCGAAATCGTGCTGCTCGGCTTGAGTGATGTAACGGCAAATCAAATTAAGGTGGCTAATGGAATTGTGATGCTTTCTCTGACAAGTCTTTAGAATATAATTTTTAGAATTGTTAAAATTGATCAACTTGTGCTGTGTCTAGGTTTTGTATATTATTTATGTGCGGAACTAGTTTTATTATTGTTCTGGTTGATTTCATTTTATGCACTATTTACAATGGTATAAAGGTCGTGGACGATCTCTTTTAATAGTTTGGAGAGGTGGGGTTCTCTTTTTTTTGACAAAGAACCAATAAAACATTAGGTTCTACTTTATGTTTAATTCTATTATTTTGTTAATTTGATGTATTTAATAGAATTGATGATTAATAAATATAAGTGAGCTCAACCGTATACATGACAATGGTTTAAAATATGTAATCAATTAATGGTTTGTTTATAGTATGCAAACATTCTTACCAACAGCAACAGTTTTAACATGGCTACCTGGAGCATCTCGAAATACAGGAAAATCATTGTCTGTTTTATCACTTAGCATAATTATAACATCTTGTTTTTTTTTTGGGGCAGAGTATTTCGAGAAGGTCGACATTCGACGGATGCTACTTTTCGACATATCTTCGTTAGTTTCTTCCACATTTATTCTGAGGTACCTGCAATATTTTTAAAATTTGTAGTATTTTATATACACAAATAGAAATGTTATATTTTTTAATAACTTTATTTACAAACTTTTATTATAACTCCATTATTTTTGTCTTACTTGTTGGTATGCATAATACATTCCCCAGGACTAGCAGTAAAAATATTTAGTTGCGATTCATCCTTATTCAAAGGAGCTATTTCTGCATTATAGAACATTCTGTCTCCTTCTTGACTTAAAAATGTCATATTAATAGAACATCCATTTCCAGCACCACAGCCTCTATCCCTTAAAATTTCTTGTGCCTTAACGAAATTTTCTGCACCCAAAAGAGCCCTTGTAATAAACATTCTTGCTAAAATTAATTTAATTTAAAAGAATGGTTTTTAAAAGTTATACAGAGAGTTTCATGATTCGTCAAAAAATCGATAATATTAGACTCCTCTGGTTGAGTTAACAAGCATTTTCTGCAAGAGATATCGCCTAGATATGAACCTAAAGAAAACCAAAGTCATGGCAACTTCAAAAGCACAAATCACAATAGACCATCTATAAATATTAATAACGATAACCTGGAATGGGTATCCTCCTACAAATATCTTGGCACATGGATAACTGAAACAGCAGAACACACAAAATAAATCAAGTCTCGAATTGCGATTTCATAAAAAATAAATAAAATACTCTACAGGCGAGATATAACATTAGAACTGAGAACCAGAATGCTAACATGCTATATATTCTCCATTCTATTACATGGAATGGAGGCTTGGACACTCAAATCATAAAACAATAAGAACATAGAAGCATTTGAAATGTGGTGTTATAGGAGGATGCTGAGAATACCATGGGTTGACAAGGTTTTAAATGAGGAAGTAGAACGCCGAATAAATAAAGCCAAAGAAATTAGTAACACCAAAAAAGGAGAAAATTAGAATATTTAGGACATGTTCTGTGAGAAGATAGATATAATATCCTTAAGCTAATTATTCAAGGCAAAATAAAAGGCAAGAGAACGATTGGCAGAAGAAGAATCTCTTGGCTGCGCAACTTGAGGGAGTGGTTTGGTTGCACGTCCACAGAATTCTTCAGGCGGGCGATTGATAAGGTCCGAGTAGTGGTGATGATTTCCAATCTCCAATAGGAGCGTAATTTCAAGAAGAAGACTCCTCTCATAAAATAAAGAATATCTAGATGGGGAATCATCATTGAAATATCCTTAGTTGGTGGTCATAACAACGCATCGCACGTATTATTTTTCGAACATCGCATATGGCGCGTCGTGCATGATGGACCAGCGTCTTTATCTTTGTTGCCAAGGAGAATGCTTTTTGCGAGGCAGGGTCCATATAATACAAAGTTCGTTGCAAGGTGCGGTGCCTCATTATGGATATACCCCTAGTTTGTTCATCATGATAATACATAAATTTAAATGGGAAAATTGACAAAGCTTGCCCACTTAAATCGTTCTTACTAGGTTTTTTTTCTACTACGACTCTCTTTTGTATTGACGTGAATTTAGTGTCTGCTATTTTCAGTATTTAATTTTACTCGCCATTTTAACTGTACCAGGTAAATTTTCATTATTTATCTATTTAAAGTAGGTTAAATTATTTTATAATATCTAAGTAAAGCCTCTAAGTATTATTAACGAAGGTAGACTCGTACGAGTCTATCTTATTTTGAGAAATAATTTGTTTACATGAAGTTCGTTCTTCTTATGTAGTCTTTATGACATTGTGTAATGAATCTTTAGTTAATGTCCATGATATTCATACCCAGGAAAGCTTTGGCCTGTGTGCAGCTTACTGTCTCTTAAAACTTTCTTATCGGACGCGCCTTATAGTATTTTTAACAATTAAAACCTAGATGAAAGATATCCATAGGTACATGTTAGGCGAGGATAAAAGGAGTCCGATTTTTTCACCAGTGAATCAAAGTAATGCATATCTAAATAAATGTCTTGTGTATATTTTAAATTAAATAACATTTGGTTAGCTTTAGTGTTTTCATCCATAAACATTGCTATTACTTACGCGTCTTTCCCGGTTTAGTATGTTTTACACTTAAAGTGTTAATGGAAAATATAAATCCATGTTGGTTGTAACTCATTGTATAACCCGGCAAATGTCCAGCGTAACAAAGAGAAGTAAACTTTTCTTCTTTTGTTTGAGTTTTTCCATCAAATTTTTCTGGAATTATATGAGCGGATACAAAATAAATATGATTAAGTACATCTGCTAATGCGTCTTCAGTATGGCCTAGTATTTCCTAAAAAATATAACAAATACTTTCAATAACAAATTACTTTTTCTTATTACTAGTTTAATAATATTCTACTATAGGTACTTGCATCCATTCATTCATAAAACTAAGACAATGTAGAGGAGGGTGACGAAGAGCACCACAGCATCTAGGCTTAATTGAGCCTTTTGCTTATCCTTCCTGAAGAAGAGATCTTCTTTTTGGCATTCCATCAGCCTGTTTTTGTCCAATCTTTTTGTTAGCAGTCTCTGCATAGAGATGTTTTACTTAAATTTTAGTTATAAAGATATTTCATTTAGCTTTATGTTATGAAGATGTTTCTGTAGCTTACAGTAACCGGTCATTCTCCTAATTTATTCACCGTGGTATTAAAGTACTTTCTTTGCAAGTCTGAAATTGGTTGTAACATCTCAGCGGTCCCTAAACTTTTCGTGATTGTTCTTTTTGACACTTTGTTTTGTTGTCGATAGCGGTGGTATATTGGAGCGGCAAGCTCAAAGATATTGAGATTGGCCACCTGCCTGGCGGTGTATCAGCAATCATGTTGTGCCCGTTGCAGACCTCAATTTGTCTAAGGAGGCACCTTTTAGGTCAAGATAGCATTTTTACTGATCCTTGTGTTATTTTGTTTCCGTTAAGTCAGTAATAATTGTCTACTGCCAGTGCGGATTTTTTACCCATTAAATGTACTATATATACAGTCAACTATTGTTGAAAGTGTACCTAACCAGCAGCTTGTGACATTTTATATGGCTTTTATAAGGTCTGCCAAAAACATACTGTTTAACGAAAGCTTTGTACCCTTAGCAGGAAGAAGTCAACACGCCAGTTATTTGGCATGAAGAAAGAGCTGGTCGTAAAAAGGAAAAGAATTTTTTATTGTCCATTAATCATTTGAATTTCCTAACGGTCAATGCAGGATTGTCATATTAGTTTTGTTTTAATGATTGCAGCTACTATTTTATCAACATATATAGGTACAAGCATTGTTTTTTGAAACGTACCTGATTTTTTTCGTTTACACAAATTGAAGAACATCCAGTGGGGTGCTGATTTTTTGGTTTATTGTTAACAGCCAGCAATATTATATCATCCATATGAAACAAAAATAGCTAAAACAAAACATAAACATCTTCTTGTGTACTACTTTAATAATATTTCAAATTTTAGAATGTTAAAATCATAGACATATTAAAAATAAAAATAGAGAAGGCAAACAAAGTAACGACTAGTCTCTAAGCAGAAGCGTTGCCTTGATGGAAAGAGATGCAAAACCAAAGAAGCTGTCTGTCTCTCTCTAAGGCTTGCACTAATTGGCACTAGCCAATTCAACTTTAATATCATTGATTTTAAAGTTTTTTTTACTAACAGGTATACGTAAATAACAAACCGAAACACATTTTATGGACGAAATTGATGCTACATCTCTTAGGTGACATTTGAGATAAATTAAAAAAAAAAAAAATAATTGGAGGAATAAAAAATGGAAGGAATACCTTAGCCAGCTAATTCTTTGCAGTAGACGAGTACATCTATAGGTTAGGAAAGGCCAAATTGTTTCTATCGAGAACAAGCATTTGAAAAGTCTTAATTGGCCTGGTACAGTGAAAAATAATTTTCTCGGAAAAGGTGGAAAAATTTGCCTGGTGCAAGTTAAAACATCAACTGGTTCCTTGACAAAACCCATTCAAAGACTTTATCCTCTTGAAAATGAGACCAAAGAAGATATTTCTATGAGATGTGAACTCGAAAAGACACTAAAAAAAGTTGGGAGTAAAAGAGAAAAGCCTAAATCTAATATCTCTGACATCTCGTAGTTGTTTCAGTGAGGGACGACGACCAAGTGGGAACGCTGCAGTAACTCTCGGGGAGCACTATGGGGGCTACTTAGCATCGACCTTTTCTTCGACGAAGCGGACTACTCACTGACTGAAGAAACCTCCCCTATTTATTAAATGATACGTACCAATGAGCCCAAAACCATGAATGAAAATGCAGGTAACATGTCACCGGCAACCGGGTGTCCCGCCCAAACATGTAAAAAATAAGAAAGAAAGCAAGAGAGAGAGTCTCCTTAGACGAAAACCTTTACTGGGACGATCACCATCTCAGAGGCGCATGTGAAACCCAGATATTATGCTACTAGGAAACTTCACTAGGACTTCACGATTGGAACGAAAAAGGAGAATAGACAAATTGAAATGAGCAAAGTGAAGAACATTACAATGACACTGTTTAGCTGAAAGATAATATTGCGCTCTGAAGAATCTCCAAAAATAACCTGAAGGATACCGTAGAACAGATTATGGAAGAAATTCTAGACCTGAGTACTAAAAAGAAGCAGCCACAGAAACTGCTGAACGCCGCTATCGGAACTCAAACATGTCCCGGTCACAAATTAAGCTAGAGCTAGATGCGTTAAGCATTTGATAAGAATTGACGGAATAGATGAAGAACGCAGATATGCATCGAGTTTCAAGTAAGACATGGCAGCATACAAGTGCACTGTAACCAGCAGACCAAGTGGACTGGATAATGGTGATGCGCGGGTGATAAAAGTAGATCTCTTGGATAATCAAAGCAAGATACTGATCGATAAGGTGACGGCGCAGGTACCATCACATTATGCCAAAAAAAAACAAGGGTCGGACAGGTCCCGCCGCCGAGTGCTCGGACGCCGCCGTCCTGGAAGGAGAAGAGGAAGAACTAAAGGCCGGAGGATCACGTAAGACGATCCTCTGCTTCGTGACACAAAAAGAAAATGAAGATTTTGATGAGCACATGAGTACATGAAATATATTTATGTGAACGAAGGACATACTATTAAAGTGTCAAACTGGTACTAAACAAGAAGAGAAAAGGTGGTAGACATACGCTATAGACAGTAAAAAAAGACAAAACCAAGGATGGTGTGTGGGTTAAGAAAACTGGGAAAACTGCTAAGGGAGATTGATAGAGACTGTTTTTTATAATCTGGTATCTTATGCAGAGAGTGGTTTGTATTGAAAATTATAAGCTCAGGTTATGGTTAATTAAATGAAACGCGTATGGATGGTTCTTTGTATATTCTATTTTGTATTGTCGATCAGAACAGTATGATCATTTACAAGAGACTAAAATTTCTTTTATTATTTTGAAATACCCTTCCTCACTAAATTAGAGTGCCGATAAATATGGAGTCCAGATGTTTATTGATTTCAATTCCTGGGGTGGTCTCCCTTACCTAACGGTTTATTTTATTGCACCGCTTTAGTAAGTATCAAGAGTTTTATTTTTGAATCATAAACATTATTAATTTTTCAACACTCCCACTCAAAAACAAAACGAATAAAAGTTTATTTATACTATTCAGTTAACTACAAAATTATATACAAAAGAATTAACATTAATAATGGCTATTGTTTGCCATAGCGCTCCGGGGCGACTTACTGATGATTGGTAGTGTCATTTGACTTACAAGTAAGAAAAAACCCGGAAAACCCTACTTACCACCATGTAAACCAATATTATATCTTATAAAATAAAACTTTTCTGCTGGAAGTGGTTTTGTGAAGGCATCTGCGAGTTGCTCCCCTGTTGGAATATATTTTAGGATTATTTTATTTTGTAATACTTGATCTCGAGAGAAATGATATTTTATGTCAATATGCTTGCTTCTTTTATGGTTTGTTGGATTATTGGCTATACTTATGCAGCCGGTATTATCTTCAAAAATTGGGATCGGTGATAATATATTTAATTTTAGACCAGATAATAACTGTTTTAACCATACGGCTTCTTTAACACATTAAAAAAAAACCATATATTCAGCTTCAGTTAAAGACGCAGCTACTGAATTTTGTCTTCTTGAATTCCAAGAAATTGTACAATTTCCAAAAGCTTTAAATAAATACCCCGTGGTACTCTTAATATCTTGATCATTATTTTCCCAATCAGAATCCACGTAACCTTTAAGAACATTAACACAATTATCATTTCTGTAATAAGTAAGTTTAAGGTTTACAGAACCTTTAATATACCTTAATACCCTTTTTAAGCATGTCCACAATTCTTTATTAGATTTACTTTGGTATCTACTTAATATATTTATTGCTTTACAAAGATCGGGACGCGTGCATAGCATCGCGTACATTAAGCAACCTATTACATTTCTACAGGGTGCTTCATATGTTTCATCGTTGTTTAATTTACTGAAATTTAATTTATTTTCTAAAGGTGTACTAACAGCTTTACTATCGGATATACTGAATTTATTTAAAACTGTTTTCAAATAACAGCTTTGATCCAAAGTAATCTTATTTTCATATCTTTTCATATCTGAACTTTTAAAATTGAGTTTTTTAATTGTTTTATCAAAATGTTCAAACCAACATCTTGATGATTGCTTTAAACCATAAATTGATTTGTTTAATTTACATACTTTGCCACTATCTACTTTTATGCCCTCAGGAACCTTCCTGTAGATTTCTTCCTGTAATATTCCATTTAAAAATGCGGTTTTTACATCCATGTGATGGATTAGTAATTTATTTTGATTTGAAAATGCTAAGAGGAATCTAAAGGTAGATATACGCGCAAATGGCGCATAAGTTTTATTATAATCACTCAAGTATTGTTGACTAAAACCTCTTGCAACTAATCTTGCCTTATACTTTATAGGATTTCTATGTTCATCAATTTTAATAGTAAATACCCACTTACAGTCAACAATATTTTTATTGATAGGTTTATCTACTAACGACCATGTTTTGTTTAAAAGAAGAGACTTAATTTCATCCTTTATGGCAAGCTCCCACTGTTTCCGATCCTCTCTTACTTTAATTTCATTGTAAGAATTTGGTATAGTGTTTACAAGTGTGTGTGCATTAAGTATAATATTATTCGTATACCCTTTTATATTTGGATCTGGATAATCAGTATGGAGAGGCCGAGGCATGTTTTTGATTCTTTCACTTCTTCTTAAATTTTCAAAAGTGGATTCATCTGTTTTTGTTTCGCCTTGAATATTTTTGTGTTTAGAATTAACTAATTTTTCTGAGTTTAAGTCAGTTTTCTTAGTTTTCGGTAGTAAGGTTGTATTTGTATCACCTTTTGTAGGTCTGGTGATTTTGAAAGTAGTCTCTTCAACAATTACGTCTCGAGACACAAGAAAACTTTCCGTTTCCACATTCCATACTTTATATCCATTTGGAGAATATCCAACTAGGATTCCTTTAAATGATTTTTCATCAAATTTTGTTTTTCTAGTTTTAATATGGACATAAACAGTAGAGCTAAATATTTTTAAAAACTCTAATCTGGGCTTTTTACTATGCCACAGTTTATATGGTGTTTTATTTTCATGCAGAGCAGCAGTTGGCAACATATTAGTAAGATATGAGGCTGTTAAGACAGCTTCTCCCCAAAAAGATTTTTCCATACCTGCTGTAACGATCATCGAACGTCCCTTTCCGGTTATTGTTCGATTCATTCGTTCTGCCACACCATTTTGTTGGGGTGTATGTGGTACAGTTAAATGGAAAGTGATACCTTTCTGAACACAATATTCTTTAAAATCATTTGATAAATATTCACCGCCATTATCACAATAAAGATAAACTATTTTATTATTAAAATGTGCTTTAGTTTTTGCAACAAAGTCTTTAAATACATTTAAGACTTGTGATTTGAATTCTAATAAATAAATCATAGTTGGTAGGTTTTAGTATTAATCATATTTTAATTATTCCCATGCTTTTTAGATATTTTAAAGTTTATACCTATTAAACCATTTATGGGCTTACCTGTGGCTACAGTTTTACCTTCTTTCTTAATTCTAACACTGTCTTGGTCGAAAATTATGGTCATTCCATTTTCTTGTAATCGTGATACTGATATTGAATTGTGCGTAGCTTCTGCTACAAAGAGTACATTTTCCAGTCTGCCTCTAATACCAAGATTGCTGATGACGTCAATTGATCCTTGTTTTGTGGCGATGACAGTCACATCCTGCTTAGCGACTGAAATTTTCATCAGACTTTGAAGTTCATGAATTTCGGTAAACAGATTTTCTTGATTTATAATATGATCGGTAGCTCCAGAATCAAGAAGAAATAAAATTTCATTGCTGTTTTTAAGCAACATATTTTTATGGGTGCTCATCATGAAAGCGAATCCTTGGTTTTCATCAGGTGTATGTTTGGAGAGAACTGCTTGAATTGTGGCTTGTTTTTCAATCGTTTGCTTGTAAAAATAGCAATCCCGTTTTAAATGATTCCTCCTTCCACAATGGTCACATTTTATGTTTGATGTTTTATTTGGAGAGTGTTGTTTGAACTTTTTAAATCTTTCTTGAAATTTTTGGTTCTTTTGATGACAATTCTTTTTATATTGCCTCTTATTAGAAGTATTTTTAAAACAATTTTCTTCAGTCATTCTTGATTTAGAATAGTTATTATGTAATTGAAGAACTTTCTTGATTCTTGATTTAGAATAGTTATTATGTAATTGAAGAACTTTTAAACTTGTTGTTGTATCTTCTTTCAGTTTCACTTCATGATCGAGTAGTCTTGTTTTGACGAAAGATAAATTTAAATTGTCCTCACTTAATGTTTCTAAGGACGTAATTACACCATCATAACTAGAGGGAAAAGTAAGTAAAAGGTGTGAAATTTTATCCATCTCGTCTTATTTAGCGCCTGCAGAAAGTAATTCGGTAATTGGGTCGTCAAAAAATGTATAGTGTTGCAATAGACTCATGTCACTACGAAATTTTAAGCTCAGTAGTCTTTTTCTTAAAGCCAGTTGAGTAGCCAAACTTTTCCTTTCATATATCTCATCCAGACTTTTAAGTATCTCTCTAGCCATTAAATTACCTTTTGCAAATCCCAAAAATGAATCACTTAAATAATCCACAATCACACCTTTTGCACTTAGATTTTGTTTTTGCCATATATCACTAGGTAACTCAGGTATTTCTTCATCTATTACGTTTATAAGGTTTAACTCCGACAATAACGACTTTACACGAAATTTCCAAACACCGTACCGTTCACCGTTAAATTGCTGAATGTTTCGTTTGTTTTTGCTATCCATGTTTTAAAGTTTATTCACTAGGTAAATCTCGAAAAGAAAAAGGAAACTTTATACTTTACGCGAGCCTGGGCCCATAACCTATTGAAAATTATAAGCGCAGGTTATGGTTAATTAAATGAAACACGTATGGTTGGTTCTTTGTATATTCTATTTTGTATTGTCGATCAGAACAGTATGAATATTTACAAGAGACTAAAATTACTTTTATTATTTTGAAATACCCTTCCTCACTAAATTAGAGGGCCGATAAATATGGAGACCAGATGTTTATTGATTTCAATCCCTGGGGTGGTCTCCCTTACCTAACGGTTTATTTTATTACAACGCTTTAGTAAGTATCAAGAGTTTTATTTTTGAATCATAAACATTATTAATTTTTCAACAGTTTGGAAGATAAATAGGTAATTTTATGTACTATCAGCTTTCAGGCAATTGACCAGACTCAGAAGACTGGTAACTGAGAGAATCTTTTCGCAAGCATACTGTGACGTCGCTGTCAGGGGTGTAAGAGGAAGCGATATGTCTACAATGTCAGACATCATGCAGTAGGCTCTGAACACCATTGCTAAATGGTGCCATGAAAATTCACTTGATGTAAACCCAAACAAAACTCAACTAGTGCCCTTCACGACAGAAGAAAAATCTACCTTTCACTGCTCACCCTAAAAAATAAGAGGCTGCAGCTCATAGATGAAGTTAAGTACCTTGATGTACATCTGGATATTAAATTACTTTGGAATAGGCATGTGAAAGACACTATCTCAAAGGTCAGAACAATCATGTGGACACTACGCGGTATCTTCAGCAATACCTGGTTTCTCTCACCAAAAATCATGAAAGCTATATGTAACAGTAATACGACCAGTGCTTACATATGGGAGTGTAGTATGGTGAAAGAGCACAAGAAAAACAACCTACCAACAAGAATTAAGAAAATTGCAAAGAACAGTGTGTATTGCAATAACGGAAGCCATCCGCACAACGCCCTCTGCTGCCCTAGAAGCAATCCTAAAGACCTTGTCGTAGAACATGTTGTTGTGCGTAAACTTGAAATATCTAGTTTAATCAGCAGACGTTACCTGCTGCCCTGGAAGCAATCCTTGAGCTGCCCCTACTACACCATGTCATAGAACATGAAGCTAGGCTTGCTGTACGTAGATTTAAAATATTCAGGTCAATCAGCAGATGATTACCCATCGGCGGCCACGTTACAAAAATCTTCAGAAGGCAGAGTGATAACTCAAGAATTCCATGTGATCATATCACAAAACAAGTGTTGTTTGAATGTGTGGACGAAATCTTCATACCAAAAAAAGTCATCTATGAGAGCCACTATAAAGACAACTCCAGAAAACAAGCCTGTTTTGGGCGCATATTGCCCTGAGCTAGGGGTGACAATCAGTAGACCATTGGGATATCATAGCTCGGTGTTTCAAGCTGAAGTGCAGGCGATCAGTGTAGCGATGCAAATGTGCATAGAACATGGCGTAAGGAACACAAGCATTGTAATACGTTCGAACAGTCAGGCTGGCATCCTTGCTATTGGTCATCCAATAGTTACATCAGCTGTTGTCAGGGATAGTAAAATATGGTGCCAAACTGTGAAAACCAACAACAAGAGCGTAAAACTGGAGTGGGTACCAGGCCACTTAGGTATTAAAGGTAGCGAAAAAGCTGGCACGAGAAGGTTCCAGTGTGTACCCATGTGGCCCTGAACTTAAAGGGGAAGCAAAAGTGATATTGAATGACAAATTCTTAAAAGAGTGGAGGGACGACCCGAGAATACGTCATACCAGGGCATGCTTTAAAGGGCCCTCCAGAAAGTTTTGACAACTGCTGATATCCCTTAGCCGCGATGGGACGAGAGCCGTCACTACACTAATCATCGGTCACGGATCCTTTTGATCATATCTTAAAAAGATCGGGGTGCAGCACGAGACGACCACATGGCGGTATTGCAAAGAAGAAGAGGAAACTGGATAGCACGTTTTGGCGAGCTATCCTGCAATCTGGAGAGCGAGGGTCGCTCTATGGGCCTACAAAATAAGTTGACACCAGCTCCGGTGATCAATCACTACTACTACTACTACTGTGATATAAGTAAGAGGCCGTGAATTTATTACATTTCACTTATACTTTCCTTTACTAGTGATACAAATGGACTTTATCATTGTTTTTATCTGCTTCTATTTTTTTGCTACTTTTACATCTTACGATCAAAAATACCTATTGTTTAATCAAGAAGTCATTCAACTAGCTTTAATATTTAAAGACTACCCTATAGTAGTACAATAAAACGTTAAAAAGATTGATATTGATAAAGAAAAGAAAAAGACAAATCTAAAAATTGCAAATAGAAGTATAAAAATACCTAGACTAACCAAGAATTTTAAACTGGGACAACAACGACAAAAGAAAATATAAAATGGTTAAATAATAATTTGGGCATTGTTAAACCTTAAACATTGTTAAACATTTATAAGAAAGCATATTTTTTGTCGAAAGTCAATAGGTGGATTGAGTAGCCTATTGATCAATACAGCCGGTCCCAAGCCCGGGTAAAAGAGGAGGGTTTGGTCAACGGGCCAGCAACCCGTTACCTGTAAAAACCTAAGATTGCTAAAAACTCTGGGAAACAGCGTCGGAAACAGGACGGATCTTTTAGGAAACGAACTTGGCAACGAAATAAGGTAATGACTTTTGCAACATGGAACATTCAAGGAATAAGGGGTAAAACGGAAGATGTTATTAAGAGTGTACGTAAGGCGAAAGTAGACATAGCCGTACTTACAGAGACCAAGAAGAAGGGAAACGGAACTGAATATTTAGTTGAATACCTACACATCTACAGTGGAGTACAAAAGGAAGACAGAGCAGCCAAGGGAGTATCTATACTGATTAAAAAACATCTCCTCAGTAATCTTACGAATTGGGATACTATGAATGAACGAATTGCAATTGTTAACTTAAACATCAGGGGATACAGAACCACTTTAATTGCAGCATACGGACCCAATGATGACGCCCGTCAAGATGAAAAAGATGATTTCTATGACCAGCTAAATGATATACTCAATGAGTTAGGAGATCAAAGGGAGTACATAATACTGGGCGACCTTAACGCCAGAACAGGCAGTAGAGCTAATAGTGATATAGTAGGTAAATACGGTGAAGAAGTTTTAAATGGTAATGGTCAAAGGTTAATCGATACATGTGAGCAGTATAAACTTAAAATCTTAAATGGATTTTATCAGCATAAAGATATCCATAAATACACATGGCATCAAGACACAAGATCACTTAAATCCATCATCGATTGCGTTATCATAAAACAAGAAACTAAATGGCGCGTGCTCGACACTAGAGTATACAGAGGCTTAGAGTGTGGGTCAGACCATTACTTTTTATCTGCAAAAATTGGAATATACTTTAACACGAATAACAAACGTACAACGGACATAAAAGACAAAGCTGACCACAATAAATATAATCTAAATGGGCTCCATGAATACAGTACAAAAACTCTCTATCAAAACAGACTAAATCAGAAGCTAAAACCGGAATATTTGACGCTAGATACTGATCATCTGTACGAACATTATAGAAGCCTTACGCTCTGCAGCACAACAAGCTCTCGGAATGGAGGAAACAACACCCAAACATAACAAAAACATCACATGGAATAATAGCTTAGAGAGTCAGAAGAACAAAAAACAAACGGCGTACAAGAAATGGCTAACTACTAAAGATATTAATGATAAAATAAACTACAAGAGAGAACAGGCATTATTTAAACGAATGACACAAGGCAACAAGAACGAGACATGGGAAACAAAATGTAGGGAAGTCAACTCTTACCTTGGTGGGACTAAATCTTCCGAAGCGTGGAAACTAATCAGATCGCTAAAAACTAATTCAGTTAATAAAACTAATATTCATCTAATTCAGATAGATAAATGGAAAGAACACTATTCCAAAGAACTTAAAGAGAACAGAGAACAATATTTAACTACTTCTCCAAAAGTTTACCAAGTCCAGGGTCAGTACATTCATTTAAATGAAAATATGATACAGAAAGCCGTAACCTCCATGAAGAATAAAAAAGCTAGTGGACCTGAGAACATACCTGCAGAGCTATTGAAAAATGGAACACGGACGTTAATTCTATTCCTCAAAAAACTCTTTACACGATATTTAAATGGGGAACCAATTCCGTTAAGCTGGAGAGAAGCCTGGATAACACCAATCCACAAAAAAGGCAGAAAGGATGACTGTTCTAACTACAGATGTATCTCGGTAACAAGCACCCTAAGCCGACTATATGGGAGAATCTTAAAAAACTTACTAGAACAAGAATACGAAGCAAACGAAATCGAACAACAAGCAGGGTTTCGTGCCGGCCGCTCATGCATGGACTATATTTTTAGCATTGTTCAAATGAGTGAGAAAAGAGTGGCAACTAATAGGGAAGTCCATTTACTTTTTGTAGACCTTACAAAAGCGTACGATACTGTCCCGATAACAAAACTGTGGCAAGTCTTAGAGAAATCAACGATCAATAACACTGTAATAATAGCTATTAAACAGTTATATCAGCAATTAACATCCAAAATTAAGTTAGGAAATAATCTATCTGAAAGTTTCACCGTCACTAAGGGTCTAAGACAAGGTTGTAGTTTATCCCCCAAACTATTTAAAATATATTTAAACGAAGTGTTAAAGAAGTGAAGACGAGCGTGCCATGGAATGGGGATACAGTTAAATGATGACACTACTCTGTATAATCTGCACTTCGCGGATGATCAGGTCGTCGCGTCCCAAGATAAAGAAGACCTGGAGTTTATGGGAAAACGACTTCTTAGAGAATACGAAGAATGGGGATTAACGGTTGATATGAGTAAGACGAAATATTTGTGTATTGGGGCAGAAACAACAGATCTGGATCTGGACAATGAAAAAATAGGAATATGTAAGGAATACACCTATTTGGGTACTAAAATCACATGTAAAGGTCGTACTGAGGAGGAAATAGAACAACGAATATTAAAAGGAAAGAAAGTTATAGGATGCCTAAACTCGCTGTAGTGGGCAAAAAATATATCTAGGGAAAAACACATATGATATATAATACTATCTTTCAAAGTACTGTTCTATATGGCTGTGAAACGTGGCAACTTAATAAAACATTAGAACGCCGATTGTTAGCCCTGGAGATGGATTTCTGGCGAAGATCTGCTGGCATATCACGTCTCGATAGGGTTACAAATGACCGAATTCGACAAATTGTAAAGACCGACACAACTATAATAGATTAAATCCAAAGAAGACAACTTATATGGTACGGCCATGTTGAACGTATGACAGATGAAAGGCTACCCAAACTAGTGCTTAAATGGACCCCAACAGAACGAAGGAAAAGAGGTAGACCAAAACCAACATGGATAGGGGGCATTCAGAAAGCGATGTCCGAAAGAAATCTAGCCCCAGGAGATTGGACTGACCGAAGAGGCTGGCAACTGGGAACCGGAAGGTGAAAGACGCTATAAACCGGATTAATAATAATAATATTTTTTGTTTCATTTTTTTTAAATATCACAACTAATTGTTCATTAGATATTAAATGGGTGAAAAAAAACCCCAAAATACTGATTTTTTTTTATTTAGTCTTTTATAATTTAAGACAATTTTTTTTTAAGTGCGTTCTAACAAGTTAAATTTGATTAAATGATTTTAGTTGGTCAATAAAAGTTCAAGATGACTTGAAAAAGTGTTTGTTCACACAATTTAAAAGAAACCTATTAACTGATTGTCAGTTTAAATGAAGTCCATGTGTAATGATTGTTATATTACAAAAAGGACGTAAAATAAATATTAATAATACCAGAAAAAATCAAAACACTGTTTTTGAGTGACACAATAGTCATTAGAAGAAATTAGTTAAGAATATCTGACAACAAATTTAACTGCTGTTCGTACAAAGAATTAAGAAACACAGTAATGTGTCAATCAATTTTACTTAGATTAATTTTGAATACATACATATAGTAACACCTTTTTACCGTAGGGGTAAGCAGAAACCACTTCTTTCCACTTGCTACGGTTCTTACACACGTCTTTCGCTTCTTCTTCTTTATCTATTTTTGTTACCACATCTTTCACACCAAAGCGTTTTTTATCTTACTATTCCTTACTCTAGCTGTATTTCTCAGACTACTCATCTTCGTAGTAATGATTTTATTTTCATGATTCTTCTGTCAAACCCAACATTCACTACCATACATAAGTATAGGAGCACTTCTCTATGCACAGCTAGTTATGTCTTTTTTGACACATTCTGACTGCTCATAAAACTATACAGGGCCCCATGCATTTGTTTCCCTGCCAACATCGTTTGCTCAATAGCACAGCTATACTTTCCGTTTCTCTTTTAAACATAATAATAATAAGTTTAACAACCACAAATCACTGTCTAACATCTTTTACGATATTAAACCAGTCCGTTTAAGCTCCATTTATCCTGGCACAAGAAGTGGAATCCTCGTAAAGTGATTTCAGCGCTTGTATTAACATACCGCTTACCTCATACATAGACAATGTCGACCATAACTCATTTCTCATTTCCAAGTCTACGAAAGCGCATTTGAGTTTTAGCCAAGAATTTCTTGACTTTGCTTCGTAAGAAAAATATCTGATTTATGCATTTTCTTATCTTTGCATACAGTTTGCCGAAGATGATAAGTAAGCTAATACCTCAGTAGTTTTTGCAGTCCTGTTTCGAACCTTTTCCTTTGTAACGAGATACGATAACAGGGTTTGCATTAGTATCCTGATACGCTGCCGCTTTTTAAGCAAAGGTTAAAAAGATGGTACAGCAAATTAACTACCAGGCTCTGTCCAGCATTCAGCATTTAAACCGTAATCCTTTCACCCTGCAGGCTTACTCAATTTTAATTTTTCCAACGCTTCTATAATCTGTTTCATACTAATTTCACTTTCATTGCTACTGTTGTCCCCAAATGGGGCTTGTGTATCCTCTTTCTTAAAAACTTTTGAAGAATTTCTTGTATCTCTTCAGAACGCATTCCTCTTCTCTCACCATACTACCATACTACCTCTGGCTGTTCTTATGGACTTCTAGAAGAATTTAATGTTGTTCCGGAAGTCGTCAAATAATCTTATATCGAATTCATATTTATTATTCTACTTCTTTCTTGCCACACCTTTCAACATTTTATACTTATTTCCTGCCTTGTTTACATCATCAATCGTTGCTTTTTGTGTTCTTTGATTTGCTTTTGTAGTCAACCAATCCAACCAGACATTCTTCTTTTTTGACACTGCTTTTTAAGCCTACATAAACACATATTCTTTAACTTACATTCTTTTCTTCTTTTACTTATACCATACAGTTTAATAGCATCATCCACGATTCCTTCCTTTAATGGCTTCCATAATTCTTTAACCTCACATGCTTCATCTAAATTGTCAAATTTTTCGATTAATTTACTTACGAACTCCTCTTTTACTCTTTCTTTTTGCAAATTCTCAACTTTTATACGCGCTAGAACACCACTTGGTTCCTATTCACGATGCTGCAAGTAACTTAAAATATTTAGCTACGGGAGATCATTTTCAATGATAGCTTTCGTATACCATTTTAAATTATTAAATGTAAATTTGCTGCAAGTAACTTAAAATATTTAGCTACGGGAGATCATTTTCAATGATAGCTTTCGTATACCATTTTAAATTATTAAATGTAAATTTGTGGGGCAATATATGATACTTCTTCTTCTTATTTAGGTGCGCTGTCCTCCTCGGACGTTGGCAATCATCAGCGCTATCTGAACCTTGTCTACAGCTCGGCGGAACAATGTGGTAGTGCTCACTCCATACCATTGTCTTAAGTTTTTTAGCCAGGATATCTTTCTTCTACCCGGGCCTCTTCGTCCTTCGATCTTCCCTTCTATGATAAGCTTTAAAAGTCGATACTTGTCATTTCTTAAGATGTGACCAAAATACTCCAGTTTGCGCTTTTTTAGTGTAAACAGAACTTCCAGCTGCTTGTCGAGGCGTTGAAGTACCTCGGTGTTACGCACTCTTTCTACCCAGGAGATTCTTAATAGCCTTCTATACGTCCACATTTCAAAGGCCTCCAATTTTTTGCACATCGCATCTGTCAAAGTCCAAGCTTCCATTCCATAAAACAGTATGCTAAACACGTAACAGCGAAGCACTCGGACGCGCAGAGGCAAGCTTAAATTTCTGCTGCAAAGTACTTTACGCATTTTCAGGAACGAAGCACGAGCTTGTTCTATTCTGGCACGAATCTCCTGCATGCTGTCCCACTTCTCATTTAGTTGACACCCAAGATATTTAAAAGTTTCTACTCGCTCAATTCGTTGACCGTTAATTGTCAGGTGTCCGTCCACGTTGTTTGATTTGCTAACTGCTAGCCACTTTGTCTTTCTCACGTTCAGGCTAAGTCCGGCCTCTGAGCTTGCAGCCGTCACGCGGCTTACCAGCTCCTGCAGTCCTTCCAGTGAGTCGGCAACAAGAACCGTGTCATCCGCATACCTCAGATTGTTGATATTAATCCCATTGACAGATATCCCCTCGTCACATTCATCCAACGCCTCTTGAAATATCCTGTAGGAATACAAATTAAATAACAGTGGTGATAAAATGCATCCTTGACGAACGCCTCTCAGGATTTTGATCTCGTCGGACGCGGTGTTATCGATTCTTATTTGAGCACTTTGGTTCCAATAAATGTTGGCTATTATTCTAAGGTCTCGTTGTTCTAGTCCTATTTCTTTAAGAATGTTGATCAGTTTTTCGTGCTTTACTTTATCAAAGGCTTTTTCGTAATCGATAAAACATGCGTAAACGGTCACCGACATGTCCCGGCACCTTTGGATAAGAACCTGTATGCTAAATAGTGCCTCCCTTGTTCCAAAGCCATTGCGAAAACCAAACTGAGAGTTCCCCATCATTGTCTCGCACTTCGCATATATTCTTTTGTGTATTATTTTCAAGAAGAGTTTAAGCACATGGCTCATCAGGCTAATAAGACGATAATCACCGCAGTTCTTGGCCTTCGCGTTTTAGGGGAGCGGGACAAAAGTAGATTTTAACCAATCAGAAGGTATACTGCCGTTTCGGTAAATAAGATTAAATAGCTTTACCAGCGTGTTCAGTGATTCTTCGTTTTGCAGTATTTTTAGAACTTCTATATAGACGTCATCAGGACCACTAGCTTTCCCATTTTTTGAAATTGACAGCGCATACTGAACTTCTGCCTTCGTTATGTCCAAGCCTTGGCCTTGATTAAAGAATTCTTTCTGAAGTTCTGGCCGGGTATCGTGAAATAGGTGCTCGATGTAGTCGCACCATTCCGTCAGTTTTTCTGAAGTATCCAGTATCAGCCTTCCCTGTGCGTTCTGTAAAGTCGTCGCGTTTCTATTTCTGCAGATACCTGCTGCCTCTTTAATCTTCTTGTGCATGTTGAAGGTATCGTGTTTTGCTTCCATTGCTTCTATCTCTTGGCATTGCTCGTAAAACCATTTCTCTTTTGCTTCTCTTATCTTGTTTTTGATTATGCGGTTTTGCGCCCGGTATTCGTTGCTCTTGCCTTTGAGTGTCCGTCTTTTTTCCATAAGATCAAGGATTTCCTCTGACATCCATGGTTTCTTCTTGTGGTTTTGTTGAGGTTTAAGTATTTTGGTGGTACTTTCTGTGATGGTATTTTTTATATTGGACCACAATTCATCAGTCTCGGCTGCCTCCGTTATGGGTATCGCATCAAGTCTAGAATTCAGTTCATATTTCAGTTTACTCATTATATTTATGTCCTTTAGCCTTGAAACATCTGGCTTATTATGTCTGGGTCTTTGCAAACATCTTTTGAGTGTAAAGTCTTGCTGCTGCAACAACTGAATTATGGTCTGAGTTTATGTCTGCACCTGGATATGTTTTTGCATACTGTATCGCTTTTTAATAAGTATGAAGTCTATTTGATGACGAATAATTTTTTCAGGGGTATGGGCGCTAGATGTCCACGTATAGAGCCTTCTTGTTGGAAGTTTGAAAAAGGTGTTTGACACAATGAAATCTTGTTCCTGGCAGAACTGAACTAGCCGGTCTCCTCTATCGTTTGCTGTTTCCAATCCGTATCTACCGATAATATCCTCTCGTGGTGTACTTCCTACTTTGGCATTAAAATCGCCCATGATAAAAGTCACTTCTGATTTTTTCGCCAGCTTCAGGGTATCTGTAATGTGTTCGTAGAAGTCTTCTATTTCCTCGTCGGGGTGATTACATGTTGGTGCGTAAACCTGGATGATGTTGATGTCAAATGGCTGCGAGTGTAGTTTTATAAAAAGCACCCTGTCCGATACCGGAACAAACGACATTACTGACTTGCTGGTTTCCTTGTTCATTATGATACTTCACAAGAAAAAATACAGTACTTTGTCTCTTGTTTCTCTATTTTTGTTATGAATTAAAGTGGTGGTTCCAAAGACCATGATATTCATTGTACAGGTCTAAAAATTTCAGTACCACCTACCACAATGAGACCATCTTATGTTTTTTGAATTAATAAACAAACACTACTAAACACATATGATCGTTTGAGGTTCACACCTTTCAAGTCATATTCCAAATCATCGGTGACAAATAATAACTAGAACTAATAAAATTTGACCGGGTCAATCTTTTGTTAATAAATTTAAAGGTTAATCAACTAAAAAGTTAATCAACTCTATTGAAGCAAAAGTTCTCTCGGTCAATTATAGTTGATTTGTGAGAATGCGCCTTTAGGTAGTATTCAAAAGATAACGAATTTCATAATTTACAAAACATTTTTATTGCATAATTTGTTTATGTGTTTATGTACACAAAAGTACTGTAATTTTGTCATTATGAATCTTGAAGGGACGAAGGAAAAAACAATCATGTATGCCATATTTTCAACCGTCAATTATTTTATTATAATTAAACTATAAAACTGTACCATTTTTAGGAGGGTTCAAAATTATTCTAATAACAATCGACAATAAAAAAATAAAAAATGTTCATTGCTGTAGGACAGTTATAATAAAAATATATTCCTTACTTTATAAAAAGGTACGTCGGCTCCATCAGCAATACCCTCCAATTCTTTAACGTACTGAGGAAAATTCTTTTTCACTGAATTTAATGTTTCTTCGTAGGCCCTTTTTCCTTCTGGAGTCTTGTATGCTGGTAGAAAATCTTCTTCCATTTCCTTATTTCCATTTAAGAAACTATTAATCAAACCGGAAAATGTTCTACCCTATAAGAAAAACAATACTTATTGTTCTAATTTTGAATCCAAGTATATTATGGGTTAATGATATACACATCACCATTGGCAAAATATGTTATTATTATATGTAATTATTGTAATATTCTAAAATTATAAATAGGACCAAACTCTTTTAGTTTTTTATCCTAGAGTCGGTAGTTGATGAAAATTAATATGTATTGCATGCTCCTGGTAAGTATGGCCGTGAATTTACGTTAAAATCTACTTGTTTTCAATGTCAATTAAGAATCTCACAATTCCTTTTAATTGTATCTAAACAAACTGGTTTTACGTTTATAATGTTGTGCCTAGAATAAAAATTAACATGATAAAGCAAAAAAAAAATAATACTTTGGTTATATTGAAGCAAAAAATTTTTAATACATCAATTCAAAAGTATTTTGGTATTATGTCAGTTGTTTCGGAGGGGGTGGAGCCAATGCCAACCAATGAGCGCCGTTACAATCTTCGGCGCAATCCTATAAATAATACCTGATTTGAAAGGAACTCTCAGTTCTTACGGTTTTATATCAGATGTAATCCAATGCCTGTCGTGGCATATAGCCAGAAGTGTAGTTGTTTTCTGATGCATAATCGACCCACATATACCTATGTTAAAATAGGTAACATACAGCGAAAGTAAGCTGGTTTTTAAAAATCAGCTATATATATATATAAATATATATATATATATATATATATATATATATATATATATATATATATATACAAGAAAAGAGGAGGCCCTATTTGTTCAGCGACCCAACGAATCAGTAATCCATTGATTTAGCGATCCAGAGACTCATATTCAGGAAGTTTGAAAAGATTGGAAAAATTAAATATATGAGTATATTATTTGTGTAAAAACTATTTATTTGTCATCGGAAAGAAATTTAGAATTTTATAAAATTAATAGGGAAATTTGAATTTTTGAATTAATAATATAGTAAAAAATTGTATAAATAAAAATTATTGTTAAGATTATAAATTTTTTTTATATTTGAAATAGCCTCTTTGGGATTAAGAATATTGTCTCTGCCGGACATTAAAGAATATAAAATTATATATATATATATATATATATATATATATATATATATATATATATATATCGAAATATATATATCGAAATATTAATATTAAGTTATGTTATTTTTTGTACACACTGTATGGAAAAACTTCAGTTTAATGCTCGTATATAAAATATAATTGTCTTTCTTTGCTGAATTTTAACTCTATATTCATCGGCACTCAAATATCTAACAATGGTTATGGGCCCAGAATGATCACAAGAAAAATTGATCACCAAGAAGCTGGAGTAAGAGAATACAAAGAGTAATAAGTAATTTTTTGACAAGCAGATTGAAATTTTTTTTAAACACAAGCTAATATTTAATTATGTCTAGTAATACGAGTTATTCAGAAAGCTTCAGTTCAGCTTCTTTTTTTGAAAAACTAAAAGGCAGTGAAAATTATTGTGATTGGTCATTTACCATGACAATGTTACTTCATCATGAAGACCGAAGCACTAAAGATCAAGAAAAAGCAAAAAACATTGACTAAAATATGTTTGATGATTTAACCTCATGTAAGACAGTGTGAAAAAGCTATTGACGCTTGAAATAATTTAAAAGCAGCTTACAAGGGATTACTTTAATGAATTGAATTTATACCCAATAATGAAGCAGAAGATATAGAAGAAGATATAGAATTTTGAAGAACAACTTCTGAAGAAGTCATATTACACTAAGAAAACCTTCCAGATCAAGATTCACTAGATCACGTCACAGAAAAATATCTAGTTTGTAATAGAAAACCAAGAAATTTAGTACTGTATCAAACTGTGTTTGAGTATCCTATTAATTTTTCTTCGGAATGAAAAACTGCTATGTAAGATGAAATTGACTCTCTTTATCGCTTTATGAAACTGGTATGCCTTCTTCACAAAGCCTTATACGGTTTGAAACAAGCTGCAAGATCATGGAATATAAAGTCGATGAATTGTTGAAAGAACTGAATTTTAAGAGAATCAAAACATGAAAGCTGCATTAACATTCTAGAAAAGAAGAAAAGTATGGTTATCATTGCTCTTTACGTCGGCAATTTCTTTTTATTTTACAACGATCTGACTAAGATTGCGAAACTAAAGAAACAGTCATCCCAACACTTTAAAATAAAAGATCTTGGAGCAATAGGCATAAAAATACAGAAAAATTCAGATAAAAGTATTGCTATTTGTTAAAGTACAATCTCGACGTTCTATGCAAAATTGACATGTTAGACTGTAAGACAGCATCTACGCATCTACTATAGAAAAAAATCAAACTTCCAATAAAAGAAAGCAAAAAATGTATAGGAATGCCGTATCAGCAACTAATTGGATGCTTAATTTACTTGACTTCTAGACCTGACAAATTGTATACTTATTCTTATCTAAGTCAGTTCAATTAAAATATAATGAAGAAGACGGGCAAGCTGCTAAACGTTTTCTTAGATATTTGAAATGAACTGCAAAGAACTTTAGTTTATCAAAAGTCGAATGTAGAAATAATTGTGGACTGATTCTCTACTGGATTCAGTCCCATTCATCCCTTTGGTACACTTTCGTGGCCAACCGTTCGTTCTTCGTAAAGTCCCGCTGACTTACTTTCCATCATTTAATTTTCTGTAGTTCACACAAAACCTTGTAGATCTATCTTTCATCATCTTGTTAACCAGTTTTTTCACCTCTTGCTGTTTTGCAAATGGTAGTTGTCTTGGTGGTTGTCGAATCGGAATAGCTTGGCCAGTATTAATTCTATGTTGGACCAGGTTGGTTCGTCCTGCTGTTGTTGAATCAAAGATGTCACTTCGGATCTGATAAATTCCTGGCAACGTTATATTCATCCAACGATAAATGTCCTAAGGATGATTCTAGTCTTCCCAATACGATGTCGGAGTCTTCCCTTCGATCCTGATGCAATCAGTAAACGGTTTGGGGATCCTCTGCATGGCTAAACTACTCCAACGCGTTACCTATGGTCACTTTCCAATGTGGCACAGACTATTTTCTCGGAAAGACTTTGCCCTTCACCTCTTAACAGGTTCCATTCTTTCAGCTGTTTAGCTTGTCAAGATAAATTCTTCTCCTTCAAATCTCATGGTTCTTTGTTCACCGTCAAATGAGAACCCATACTCGCTGATCAAGTCCATTCCGAGAATGAATTTGTCTTCTATATCTGCGACGTATACTGTATCCACGTTGTTAAGCCGTCCAGGAGTGAGTGTGACTTCGGCCTCTCCTCTTATTAGTGCATTATCTCCAGTAACTATTCGAAGAACAAGGTTGGAGGAAGCAGGTTTAACACATTCTGGCCGAAGAATGTCGCTGCGTATCAGTGTCTATGGTGCACACAATGTCTTCTCGATTAAGTTTTCCTCTGATAGTGAGACTATCCATAGTTCTTCTTATCCTGTTGACATGAATGATCCTGGGGGCTTTGTTATTGCTAGCCAGCATGCGCCCCGATATGCTGACTAATCCTAGTTTGCATGGTGCCATTCTGAGGAATCGCTTAATGACCTGATCCTGGTAGGTGAGTGGAAACGTGATTGTGTTCTCGCAGGTGAGTTTGATCGTGGTGGTACTCTCACTCTGCAATTCTTATTGAAGTGTCCTGTTTTTCCACACCGGTAACAGTTTTCTTTTTGGTTGGTTGTCCATACCATTTATCATTGACTTGATTTCCTTCAAAATGTTTGCGAGGGGGCCAGTGACTGCATCGCTCTGTTGGTTTGGTTTTTTGATCGACACCGCTCGAAATTTTAGCCTCGAAGTATTAAAGGCCGCTTCCACTTCCAAGGATCGCACCAAAGCTTCACCACTTTTATTGAAGTTCGTCAGTCGAAGAGTACTTTGGATCTCTGGATCCCTAAGTCCATCAAAAAATAACTGGACGGCTAGTTGCTTCCTGAAGTCTTCCGGTACCTGTGGGTACGCTAACTGGATCAGCCTTCTCACATCTGTCTCGAACTCTTTGCAGACTTTCGACATATTTCTGCAAGTTGGTAATTTTACTGAAATTCCCGATGTGGCAACCCTGTCTCGACGATCTTGAATTTTAAGTGAGGCAATCTGGCTTTGTACGTCCTTTATAACAACGTCGATCTCTTGCTTGATGTCTTTTACCTTATCTCGTACTGTGTATACTTCCTTTCTTAGCTCCCCGTCAATATTCTTGACATCTTTTATTTTCACAATTTGTTCTTCTGTTTTCTGTAGTACTTGTACTATAAGTTTCTTTTGTTCTTCTCTTTCTTTCTTTTGTTCTTCTCTGTCTTTCTTTTGTTCTTCTCTTTCTTCTTGGTGTATTTCTTGTATTCACCAGAAATCTTTTTGTCGCAAAAAAATTCCACGTCTGACACCACTGTTACGAAATTTAGATATTTCTTGTGTTCGGTGATTTTAAACTCTCGATACAGTAACAAAACAATTTTTATACCAATACTTTTACACAATAAATTTTACTTTTATAAATCACTTAGATATTCACTTAGATATTTAACTAATTACAACGTTTACAACTATTTAAATTTTATAACTTAAACACTTTTAAAAACTGTCCTCTTCGCGGCCGCTGTCCTTTTTATATCTCTAAATCATACTTCGACCTCTTTACGAAAGCGACAGAACCATCTGAAAGTCTGTAGACGGCGAGAATTTACTAGACGGAGGCCGACAAAGCGGTTTATTAATATGCACCCTAGTTGTGGTCGACCCTCGGCGCCGACAAATAACAGGGCCGGATGGTAACAATATTTATACCCATACACTATGAAAAGGACTGATCCCCTTTTGATGCAAAAATTTTAAATTTCAATTGATACATTTATGAAATACTTAAGGCAATTGTGTTTATAAATGTCGCAGCTACTGAAGAAAATATAACGTACTGATGCATGATAATGCACAACCACATGTTGCAGCATCAGTGTCTAGCTCTCTAGATCAAAGTATCAAAGTGTTGTCGTGACCTGTGCAATTACTGGTCTTAAATCCATTAAAGCATGTATGAGTTTCCATGCATGTAATTAGAAATAGTTTTTTAATTAGTGTTTTAAAAAGTAAGGCGAAGAAGGAAAAAGCTTTACAATTATTTAAGCTATTCTTAAAGTCATAGGTGACTATAACAGCGCAAAGTAAAGGTGCATATGTTTAGAGTTCTTTCTGAGAACATATACTCAACGGACATAAAAAAACCGTCACAACTCTACAATCAGATAATGAAGAAAAGTTTTTGTTTTTTGTTTTTAAGAGATGAAGGAGGCGAAGATCTTCAAATGAGAAAAGAATACTTAAAAACTTAGTATAAGTTAGGTTTCGTATATTGTTTGCTGATTGAAAGACCATAAGTCCTTTTTAGATCTAAACAGGAGCTATATTGGACTAGTTTAAGGTAATAATCTTAGCATTAGCTTCGGATAACCAATAGTAACAAAAAGCAAATTAGGTATATGTACAAAAATGTTACATATATAGAAATGTTATTAAAACTGTTCGTAGTAACAACCTAGTTTGCACATTTTTCATCAATACATAAAAACAGTTATATTTGCGATAATTAATGTACAAAATAGCAATAAGAGAAACTATAATTTTTATATTTTTTTATTTTTGAAAGAGTACCACGCATTTCGCTACACTAAACAAGTAGCTATAACAATTAATTTGTGAAGTTTAAAGTTTTTCTTTCATTACTTATGCACTGTACTATGTCGTTAATAGTAATATTATCGAAATTGTCTCGACAACGAGCACCAGATACACGCAAAACATTCTTAACTTTTATAATTTATAATTACTTGTCTTACGTGGTTTTATTTTCTATTAATGCATTTGTGTTACATCATTTCACAAACATATTCCTAACATATATTATTTATTTTAGAAAGGATACCTCGAGTTACAGCGCAGCTCTTGAATTTAATATTATTATACGTCATTTTATTAAAAAATTATTGAAAAAGTTCGAATATGTGGCAATTTAAAAAAAATTGTATAAATTATCTGATCGTATTGTTAGTTTTTATTTTGGTTCTTTTTTTTAATCCCCTAATTTTCCGCCTACGAACATTAAATTTCTATGTGAAATGTTAATATATTTTTACAATTAAGAATAATATATAATCTATGCCGTAATTAATAGCTTCATTATAATTTATAGCATTGAAAATTTATATATATATATATATATATATATATATATATATATAAAAATCCGTTGGTTTTACACGCCACTATGTATTGAATTATTTTTAAATGTTTTACGCATAATTTGCTCGCGACAATTTTCTCATGATGTGATACTCCACTGCATTAATACAAGTAATTAACGTTATAACATTCACATGCAACATATTATTTTTTAGGTGCTGCAAAATAATAATTACGTTTATAAATAAATATTTTTTTAAGTTATTAAATATATGTTTATATATATATATATATATATATATATATATATATATATATATATATATATATATATATATATATAAACGATGTATTTTCGACCGTACTATAACTTAAGGAGTAGGTGGTTTCTTATTCAGGTTTGCGGTCTGTGACAAATGAAACTCATTAAAAAAACGAATGAGTTTCATTTGTCACAGACTGCAAACCTGAATAAGAAACCACCTACTCCTTAAGTTATAGTACGGTCGAAAATACATCGTTTTTCATTACTGCATGATGGGTTTTTATCAAGAAATTAAATATACGTACGGAATCCAGGCTACAAAATTATTAAAAGATTTAATCGTAAACTTGCCAATTAGTCCAACAGACACATATTCTTACTTCGCTTACTTCTGCGATCACACCGAGGCATATTCACGACAATAAAATAAATATTCAAAATTTATTATTAACAGCCTTCTCCTGATTAAGACAATAAATATTGACGAATTATAGAGAATTAAAAAAAAACGAATGAGTTTCATTTGTCACAGACCGCAAACCTGAATAAGACTACTCCTTATATATATATATATATATATATATATATATATATATATATATATATATATATATATATATGTAAAAAAGTGTAACTGATTGTTTAAAAACCAGCTTACTTTCGCTGTATGATACCTATTTTAATATTAGTACATATATGTAGGTCGATTATACATCAGATAACAACTATTCCCCTGACTATATGTCGTGACAGGCATTGAACTACATGCGATGTATAATCATGTATACTACCCCATCACAGGAAGCAAGATATATAGATGCTTGTTAAGTAAGAGAAAGGGCTATTAAATTTATTTAATCGCAGCTACCACCTAAGTACCGGATTCAGGATGTTTGTATGATCTGCATTTTTACACCTATCCACGCTGTCGAAACTAAAAAACCTTTTATAGTTTACTGTAAGAACAATACAGTTTTCTATAATTTTTACAATATATATATATATATATATATATATATATATATATATATATATATATATATATATATATATATATATATATATATATATAGGTATAAAAATATATAAACTGTGAATCTACGTAAGAGGTTTTCTTTTAATTTATTTGCGTAGCAGTTGGGAGTGATCAGTTCAATAAATTGACTTCAGTTTAAATTCAACAAATTTTTGGATGGTCTCTCCAGAAAACTTTTGATTTTTAGAAAATTTTAGTTATTTGAATTTTACTTCCTTGGTTTTTATTCATAAAATTAGTAATAAAATTGGTGAAATGAGTTCTATATAGATTTCGTTGATCATCATTGAATTTGTGGATAATATCTTCCAAACTGATTGATTTTATATTTGATTCATCCTACATGATATTCGATAGTAAATTCTATAAACATATTTTTGGCACTCTTATGGAATCGAGTATATCATCAATTTTATCAAGTTTAGTACTCATCTTCTGGATAACTGTATAAATAAGATTAATTTTAATATTTCTTCCTAGACATGAAATTAATTAGAACAGATACAACAAAATAATTACAAGACGTAAAAATAGTAATAGTAGTTAATTATCAAGTTAGTAAGTATATATTCCTCTAATATATAAATATATTGACACGAATCGACCTAAGGCCGGTCCTGGCCCGCATTTCGAACAACCGCCGTTGACGTGATCCTTTCGCAAATGGTCTAGTCGATCTGATATCGCGTATGTTCTAGAAAGCAGCTTTAGAATCTTCCAGAACGGGTAGTAGTATAAATAGAAGCGGCAGTGGAGAACCGGGGATTCCCTCCAGAGACAAATCCAGTCTTTAAATAAAACAATACAAGAGAAGGATGACCGAATCCACCAACTTATCTTAAACGTCAGCAGTGACGTTGAAAAAGTCCTCACCAATCAAACCGGCACACCACCCTCAAAGAGATGATCGGAGATCATTTCCAGCGACTCCGATCTAGATTCAAAAATGTCGGAAGACATTTCACCACCCCCTAAAGCCCCTATCAAAAAAAAAACTGAGAGCTTTTCCCCTCTCAATACCCCACACACTTTAAATTCTGCCATCAAAGCCCATTTTCAAAAAATAGACCCCTCCAAACCCCAAATATCTAAAAAATCGTCAACCCCAAACGCCAATATCAAGGCAAACCCAAATCCAACCCCCACAATCACCCCTAAGAAATCCATCGTCTCCGTAACACTGAGGAAATCTAAAAACTACACGAAAATCTTAGAAATTTTAAGAAACAAAAAACTAAACTACGGCGTACCTAAAAAGGTAGCACTGGGCATTCAATTAAATCCTATTGATGCCAACACGCATAGGGAAATAACCAAAACCCTAACAGATATCAAGATATCAAGATATCACCTACCTTTTACAAGAAGAAAAAGGGCCTCAACGTCATAATCAGAGGCCTACCCAAAGAAATCGAATTCGAAGAAGTCAAAAAGAACCTCCTCGAAAACAATATAAATGTCCAGGAAATCTACCATATGCAAATCGATAGAAATAAAATACAAACATCGATGATAAAAGTTAGAGTCCCGAAAGAGGACAATAAAATTTACGAGCTAAAAGCTGTATGTCATATAGCTATTAAAGTCGAAGCGCAAAAACCCTCCCCTCAGTACTACACCCCTCAATGTACCAAAAATTCGGCCATACCCAAATTAATTGTCACGCTAAAGTGCAATGCAATCGTTGTAGTGGAAACCACTACTACAAAGATTGCAACAACCTAAACGAACCCTCCTTCTGCGTAAATTGCAAAGGCAACCACGCCACAAATTACGCCAAATGCCCGAAAAACCCCAGAAACTACAAAACTACCCCTAAATCAACACAGCCCCCCCCCAAAACTTTTCAAAGTAACTACGCCAGACCCAGCGTAAATTACGCACAAATTACTCAAACTAAACCAACCCCCAGCACCTCACAAACCCCAAAACCCCCCCAACCCCAACATCAACCCCAAGCCGCCTCTATGCCCCTCAACCATCAACTATTAAGCTTGCTGATACTTCCAGCAAGCGAAATAGAAAATAGGATGGCCACCCTCCACCACACAATAAATAAATACGCGAACATAAAGAATTTACTTTCTTAATGTCCCACACCCGTAAGCCTGCCTCCCTCAAACTAGTAACTTGGAATGTAAATTTCATCTTGCATAAAAAAGAAGAGTTTCTAGACTTCCTATTAATTCACGATATAGATATCGCTATTGTTCAAGAAACACGTCTAAAACCATCTAGACACTTCACTTTACAAAATTTTACCACCTACAGGAACGATAGAGTAAATAGAGAAGGAGGTGGCACGGCTATTTTTATAAAAAATGACATCTCGCATCATGAGATTCCCACAGCCCCCCAAAACCTCGCGGAAAACACTGCCATACAAGTGCACATGAGTGACGGTCCTATTAATATAATTTCATGTTACAACCCTCCTTAAAAAGCCGTCCAAATACCTTTTTCAAACACTTCTTTATTCAAAACACCCCCACAATAATAGCAGGAGATCTCAACTCCAAACACAAAGACTGGGGTTGTAAACGAACAACTAATTTTAAAAAGACTTCTAATTAACGTAGAAAAATATAAAGTGATCCCGGATGAACAATTCGGCTTCAGAAGAGCTCACAGTACAGAATCGCAACTCGCAAGAATTGTAGAACACATAACCACAGGGTTTAATAATAAAAAAAGTAACTTAATGATACTTTTTGACAAACAAAAAGCCTTCGATAAAGTATGGCAAGAAGCTCTTCTATATATATTAAACAGGATGAACTTTCCTATAAACCAAATAAAAATGATAAACTCATTTTTAAAAAACAGAAAATTTAACGTAAAAATTAACGAGAAACAGTCTACGGATAGATGTATAGAAGCCGGCGTACCGCAAGGTTCAACGTTATCGCCAACCCTATACAATCTTTACATAGCAGATACTCCGAAAACAACAAAAACCAATCTAGCTATGTACACAGACGACACTGCGGCCTTTAGCACACACAAAAATATAAGATTTCTACATAAAAATATGCAAAGGTAAATAAACGAAATAGAAAAATGGACAAAAACTTGGAAAATCAAGTTAAACGCCGAAAAAACACAAGCTATTCTCTTTTCTCGAAAAAGAAACCCGAATATGCCTCAGTTAAAGGTTCAAAATAAAGATATTATTTACACAAATCAAGTAAAATACTTAGGTATAGATTTAGACAGTAAACTCACATGGCATTCACACATAAACACGCAAATCTCGCGTTGTAACAAAACATCCGGCAGACTATGCAGTCTTCTGTATTACAAAAGCAAACTAAATCTTAAAAACAAAGTTCTCATTTACAAACAAATTATACGTTCCCAACTCCTTTACGGCTGTATTTCCTTCTGTCAAGCAGCAAAATCTACGAAATACAAATTTCAAAACAAAATTCTAAAAAGTATAACCAATGCCCCCTGGTATATCAGAAATTCTGATTTACACAAAGACCTCAAAATCGAAACGATTACAGAATATGTCAAAAATCGTCATAAAATATTTTTCGAAAAAGCCGTTTCACATCTAAACGCACTTATAAAATCGAATTTCGACTATATACCAGGTCGTCAAAGTGGCAGACATAAAAATCTAAGAAGTAGAATTCTTTAATGTTCGCACCCTCCCCCCCAAATAAACCCCCCTGTTTTTCACAATAAAACACTACACACACACAACATTTTTCATTTATACACTACACAAGGGGTAAAATTGTCTCCTACCAAGAGACAATAGCCCACAAAACCACACTCAAGAGTTTTTTAGTGGGTAGTGTTGAACAGGCGTTCAATGAGTCCCACACTATTCAGCGCGGAAACGCGCTCTTTTCAGAGCAGTCGAAGCGCTGAGTGTCTATAAAAGATTTTCCTCTTGTAAAACAAAAACAAAAAAAAGGAACCTGGGATTCAGTCAAGTAGATTCAGCGAGATAAATTATTAGTGCCGTATAAATATAAATATGATTGTCAATATAAATTAGTTGTTTTTTATATCCTGTGAAAATAAATTAGTTTAAAATAATTAAGTGAAAATTTATTACATTGGTGTCGGAAATGAAATTTTAAAATAAATAAGTGTAAAAAAAAGATACAGTTTTCGTGTAAATAAAAGACAGTTTTCGTGTAAAAAAAACAATTATTTATTTCGATTTATTTCGAAGAAATAGACTCTTGAGACTGACAAAAAATTTTCCGTAAAATGGACCTGTAGATTGTGAAATAAATTAGTGTTTATTATTCAGAGACATGGACAAAAATGTTCTCGCGGAAAGTGCGTCTGGTGGACTTAAAAGTGGCCGATTTGAAAGTGAGTAAGAAGAACGGGAACTAGAAACTACCGGTAGGAGGGTCTAGCTCGTGAAGGAGAAGATCCAGAAACTTATCTGTTTGATGTTTCTGTGAATGATTTAATTTCGATAATGGGTAAGCCGGACGAAAACGCGATGAGAGCTGAAGAAAATACAAGAAGTCTACAGGCAGAATTTCTAGAAAACGCAAGAAGCCTAAGGAAAGAATTTTCTAGAAAACACAAAAAGTTTGGATGGCAAACTTCTAGAAAATAAGACAGAACTTCAAGGCGTGGCGAACAAATTCGAGATGGAGATGGATGAAATGAGAGAAGAAATTAAGAGGTTAAAACAACAAATGGACACAGCGCGTACCTCGGAGATCATTAACGGAATGGCTGGCATGAAAACTAATTCAGATGGAGCCAAGACAGATACATCGGATAGGAAAGTGAGTACTGAACCTGGAAAACTCTTTATAAAGTCACTTAAGTTCGACGGGAAGACATCGTGGGTTAATTATCGCAGACAATTCGAGGCGGCGGATAGAGCAAATGGGTGGAATGCAGCGGATAAGACTGTAGCATTAACTCTGTCATTACGAGGAGACGCGACAGATATTTTACAAACCCTAACCGTCCAAAAATAGGAGGACCGTGAACAGCTTGTAAAACATCTAGAACTGCGGTATGATCAGGCCCACCTAGAACAATTGTACCACTTACAGTTGAAGATCCGCTCACAGAAAGCAAGCGAGTCACTACAAGAATTTGAAGCGGAAATAACTTAACCTGATTCGTCTCGCATATCCAGCAACACCGAAAACCGTAATGGAGCGATTGGCGGTGCAAGCATTTCTGGATGGACTTCGTGACCAGGAAATGAGGCAGGCGTTGACATTAGCTCGCCAAGCTTAGCTTACGGATGCACTAGCACGTGCCCTTGAGTTCGAAGCTGCGAAACTATCATGCAAGGGCCAGAGCCAAGTCCAAATGATAGAAGAGGACCTGCAGGAAACTACTACTGTTAAAGCCGTGCTAAGAAAGGTCATGAAAGAAATGCTGTCTGAAAAAAACCAAGTGAGATGCTGGAATTGTGGAAAATTAGGACATGTGCGAAGACAATGTAGGGGGGTAAATCGAAACCCACTCTCTACGCCGGAAAACTAGCGAGAGTCGATAAAAAGAGGCTTTCGTCTGTCTGTACCCAGTTAGCGCCAGTCAATAACGCATATGTCGCTACCCTGCAACGACAAAATAAAGGTGTCTACGTAGATGGCCTCATCAACAACGAGCCCTGCACCATGCTGCTAGATACCGGAGCGACTAGGACGATCCTTGGGTCCGCCTTCGCCAAATCCCCAGTAAAGATACAACCTTCAACTTGGAAATTACGGACAGCAATAAGAGAGCCAGCCACCGTATACGAAGAACTACCGGTTGAACTAATTTTGGGCAGCACAAAAGTGAAACACTAGGCACAGGTAGCGGACATCGTGGGTAAGGCGATTATTGGAATGGACAACATGAATTTCAGAGGATTCGAGCTAAATTTCAAAGTGACTCTGAAGAAAGAAACAAACTTGGGGCATTGTCAGGCGGTTTCCTTAGTGGTACGGAGCATACGCAGTACTATAAGCCCAGCAGATGAGTTCGTAAAAGAGTTAGAAAAATTGCCATCTTCTCCAAGGACATTAAACCGGCTTAACAACCCAAACTAAGAGACTTAATCAAGAAGTACCAAGATATATTTGATACTGGACGAGGAAGAGGAGGCAGAACGAATGTGATCCAACATAAGATCGACACAGGAAACTCCCGACCGATCAGAAAGTCGGCTAAAAGACTACCGCTCGCCAAGAGAAAAGAGGCCGACAAAATAGTCAGCGATATGGAGAGAGAAGGAGTCATCGAACCATCTAACAGTCCATGGTCTTCTTCAGTCGTGTTGGTAAAAAAGAAAGATGGATCGACACGCTTCTGCGTAGACTATCGCCTACTGAACAACCTGACGAAGGACAGCTACCCTCTGCCAAGGATTGACGACACCTTAGACACGCTGGTTGGTTCCACGTTTTTTTCAACCCTGGATTTGAAGAGCGGATATTGGCAGGTAGAAATGGCTTCAGGAGTTCGGGAGAAAACAGCATTTACCATAGGCTCAGGAGGCATTTCGCCGTTATGCCTTTCGGACTTTGCAATGCTCCAGCCACGTTCGAGAGATTGATGAAGAAAGTTTTAAGTTTTGCCTGGTATACCTCGACGACATAATTGTGGTTGGCAAGACATTCAAAGATCATGTGAAAAATTTGAAAGAGGTATTTTTGCGACTGAGAAGTTCAGGATTGAAGCTGAGTCCAAAGAAATGTCATCTGTTCCAGAAGGAGTTTCGATATCTTGGTCACATTGTCTCCGAGGAAGAAGTGGCTGTAGACAAAGAGAAGATCTAAGCAGTTCAGGAGTGGCCCATTCTTAAGGATGTACACCAATTTCGAAGTTTTCTTAGATTATATACCTACTATCGCCGATACGTGATGGGGTTTGCTAACATCGCTAAACCACTCACCAGACTCACAGAAGTGCGAACACCGTTTCAATGGTCTAAATAATGCCAAGGTTCCTTCGAGAGGCTGAAAGCAGCTTTAGTCAGCGCACCTATTCTTAGCTACCCCCTACCAGACGAAAAGTTTGTTTTGGACACGGACGCCAGCAATATGGGGCTTGGAGCTGTCTTATCCCAGCTTCAGAAGGGGCAAGAGAAGGTCATCGGCTGCTTCAGCAAGATCCTAAGCAAACCAGAACGCAACTACTGTGTCACCAGGCGTGAATTGTTGGCTGTTGTTAGGGGCGTGGAACACTTTTATAAATATCTGTATGGACGAAGATTCCTTTTAAAAACAGATCACGCAGCCCTCAAATTGGTTTTACAGTTCAAGAATCCGGAGAGTCAAGTAGCAAGCTGGATTTAGAGACTCCAAAAGTTCGACTTCGAGATTAAACATCGAGCAGGGACCAGTCACAAGAATGCGGATGCTCTGTTAAGAAAACCATGCCAGGAAGACTGCTAACATTGCCAACGAGCCGAGGAAAAGGAAGCGATTTCTCGCAGAACGACCGCAATAGACGACTTCTGCCCACCGAGATACAAAAAGACCACGAAGAAGATCCAGATCTTGGACTGATCATCGGCTGGAAAAAGAAAAACCGTAGACCGATGTGACAGGAAGTTGCAAAGTATTCACCGGCTGTTAAGTCCTACTGGGCACAGTGGAATTCTCTCACCATTGATGATGGGGTTCTGAAACGGGTGTTGGAGTCCGCGGACGGAAAAGAAAAACGACGCCAGACCGTGGTCCCTAAGAATAGAAGAAAGGAAGTGCATCAAGAAATCCACATTGGGGTCTCTGGAGGACATTTGGGATTGACAAAGACCCCACAGAAAGTGAGGTAGCGGTTTGACTGGGCAAACTCCCAATCGGATGTAAAGGACTGGTGCAGAAAGTGTACTACATGTGCAGCTAGCAATGGATCCAAAACACGAGCTAAGGCCCCGATGCGCCAGTACAACGTTGGTATCCCATTTGAGAGAATCGCCATAGATGTCGCTGGTCCGTTCCCGGAATCTGACCACGGAAATAAATACAACCTTGTGGTAATGGATTACTTTAGCAAGTGGGCAGAAGCCTATGCCTTGCCAAACCAGAAAGCTTCCACTGTTGCCGATGTCCTGGTAAGAGAGTGGATATGTCGATTCGGTGTCCCCTTGCAGCTGCATTCAGACCAAGGCAGAAACTTTGAGTCCAACCTGTTCCAGGAGATGTGCTGGACATCCAAAAAACGAGGACCCCGGCTCTACACCAACAGTCCGACGGAATGGTGGAGCGGATGAACGCAACCATCAACCGCCATTTATCAAAGGTAGTCTCTGACCACCAAAAAGACTGGGACCAGTGCCTCCACTTGTTCCTGATGGCCTATCGCTCAGCAGTCCATTAGTCAACTGGACAAACCCCAGCTAGCATTATAATGGGCCGAAAGCTCCGACTCCCCTGTGATCTGAAGTTTGGAACACCACCAGGACACGATACTGTTGGAGAAGATTACGTCAACAAATTACGGCAGAGGATGAACGAAATACATAAGCGAGTCCGTTTGAACATTCAGAGTGCCAGCGACAGGATGAAGGAGGCGTATGACGTGAAGGCAGAGGCTGGAGGAATTTAACCAGGAAACTTGGTTTGGCTGTTCAACCCTCAGCGTCGCCGTGGCCTATTACCAAAGTTGCAGAATTCATGGGAAGGCCCGTACGAAGTTATGAAGCGGATAAATGACATCGTCCACCGGATCCGGAAGTTGACACCCAAAAAAGACAAGCTAGAGCCCGTACTACCAGGTCATCACCAGAGGACGAGTTGACGTTTGATGAATTTATATCCCTCTACTCCAACGTACAAAAAGTGCAGCACGGAGTAACTTAGGAGGTGCAGGACCTTTTCCATCTACCCATCGATCATGCGCTAGCCTATTGCGTCTTAAAAAATCTACAAATGGCCAAAGGTATTGCTGCTGTCTTCGGAAAGAAGTTTGGCCAACACTGGAAGTTGCGACGATAGAACCCAGAGGTCGGACGTGTGCTTCGGTTGACGAAGAGTCAAAGGAACGTCTTCTATCTAGTGACGAGGGAGAATTCTGATGACAAGCTTGAGACACATGGAAGACCCTCACCACGTTGAGAGACATGATGCTGGACCAGAACATTGTAGAACTGGCAATTCCAAAATTATCCTGTGGATTGGACTGGAGAGTGGTACGACGTATGGTGGAAACGATATGCTGATCCAGTGGCATCAGAGTGTTGGTATGAAGCAACCCTCTTCCACGACAAGAAGAAAGGATTGTGGAGTGCTATTTCCATTAAACCTTGAGTTGCAGATACGGGGAATCCTGCAGGTATCGACACACTCCAAGGAAAACATTTCGGGACGAAAAGTCTAAGGAGGGGACAATGTCACGAGTCGACTCAAGGCTGGTCCTGGCCCGCATTTCGAACAACCGCCGCTGACGTGATCCTTTCGCAAAGAGTCTAGTCGGTCTGATATCGCGTATGTTCTAGAAAGCTACATCAGAATCTTTCAGAACGAATAGCAGTATAAATAGAACCGGGGATTCAGTCAAGCAGATTCAGCGAGAAGATAAATTAATAGTGCCGTATAAATATAAATATTATTTTCAATATAAATTGGTTGTATTATATATCGTGTGAAAATAAATTAGTTTTTGTTCTTCTGTTATCTGTAGTACGTATTTGAAGAACTTTTACTTTTCCTGCTGTTCTAAAAGTTTCTGGGTATCTACTTTACTTTGTTCTTCCTGTTGTTCTAGGAGTTTATTTTGTTCTTCTCTCTGCTTCTTTTGTCCTTTTAGAATTTTACCGAAGTCTTCTTGTCGTCGTTTTTCTTCTTCCAATTTTTCTACTTGTCGTCGTTTTTTTAACTCCCCAAATTAATTTTTCATTAATTTTATAATGTACTCCATGGCGTCGTATGACGTATTTCTTGTATTCACCATAAATCAATTGTCGCAAAAATCCTAACTTTTGGCACACTGTTACAATATTAAGTCTTTGGTTCGATAATTTAAAACACTCAATACAATAATTTTTTATTTCATAAATCACTTGGATATTCACTATACCTCAACTTTAACTTTTTAAAACAATCTTTTTAAAACTATTTTACTTTCTAACTTGACTTACTTCTCCGGCCCCGCGATCTTAAATATATTCAACCAATATTTATGGAAATTTTCACGAATCGCGAACGACATTTCCAGATATATCGCGGGCCTCCAATTACCGTCCGTGGCTATAAATTACCTATAAGTTAGCACAAAAAACCATGAATCATACATCTTTGTATGGACGATACACCACCTCGTCCCTTCAGGTCAGATAATAGGTACAGGGGCGTACTTGTTGACCCCAATAAGTAACATTACAAACTTTGCAGTGGTTGTATTACTTAACAATGATATTGATGCATAAAATACTGAATAACTTATCATTTTTATACTTTTGTGAATTTATTAATTTGATTTTAGAAGTTCACAACTATACCACAAGAAATAACGCAAATTTGTATGTATGCAGAACATATAGAATAAGTGCCACGAATTCTTTTTTTTTTAAACCGTCCGTTTTTCACGACCGCTATCGTTATTTTTATATTTCTACATCATAATTCCAGACTATTCCACCTTTTTCTCGAGAGTCCGAAACAATCTTTCTATCTTCGCGACGAGGTATTCGAGACCTTGCTAGACTGAGGCAGCGACCGACAAAGTGGTCATTAATATGCACCCTAGTTGTGGTCGATGCTCGGATGTCGATAAATAAACAGGGCCGGGTTGTAACAATAAATGTAATAAGTTACCAAATATAGTTAAATCTAGTTTATCATCAATCATTTTAAAAAAAATAGTTATTGAAATCTATCTAAAACCTTAGTTAGAATATAATTTTTTAAGATAATAATATTAATAAAGTATTTGTATTTTGTTTTTTTTTTCGAGATATTAGGAAAGTAAAAAATGTGTGTAAAAATTTTTCTTTCAGCTGTATCTTGAAAATGGATGCCGTTACGTACATTTTTTACTAAACAAACCGAACTTATTTTACAGTGTTCTACCTATCCCAACAACGGGGAAACATCCTGTAGATGGTAAATAGGCACTGCAATTGCTATTATATTTAGGGCCAGTAAAATTATGTCGTACACTCTATAATTATATCTGAGTTAGTCTTTGTGATTAATTAAATAAAAAATTAAAAAACGCTATCTATTTTTATCCGAAAAATAATATTGTCGGAAAAAAGTTTTTTCTACTATTATTTATGATGTGAAAAGAAACGCCAGTAATATTTCGGTGTCTAATTCTGACTACCTTGTAAAATATATTTAAGTACCTCGCCATTATTAGATAATTAATTTAAATGTTACCAAAATTAATCATCAACCTTAACCTTACTTTACAAACTAATAAAATATAAAGTTTATTATTATTATTATTATTATTATTATTATTATCAATTTTAAAATAAAAAATAAGAGAAAAAAATTAACACAAAACAGTGAAAAATATTTTTTATTTCTTGTACTCTATCTGATATTGATTAAATTTGTGAACTGTATTGTTTATTTATGTTAGTATAATAAAGTAAGATTATTATTTAATAATAAATTTAAAAAATGAACAATAATTAATTACTGTCATCCAATTTACATACCGATTTTCGTAATTGGTAGGTAATATCATTTGTATTTATAAATACAATGGTAATGTTAAACAATTATATTTTTTGTGTATTAAAACCTTACATAAATAATACTACCTAAATAACTGAATCATAATATATTAAATCTGAATAACATACCTCGCGTTTTCTTTTTAAATAAATATTATTTATTTTACTTTAATGGGTTTCTTCTAAAACCACAGGGTCGTTTTGAAATTTAAACACAACATAATAAAATAGATTCAATAAGTTTTTTAATTGGGAAATTATTAATTATTACCAATAATATTTATCACTTAATTTAAAATTTTTAAAATTTATCGTAGATATGCAAAACTTTAATCTTTGATATGATTTTCTAAATAAAAAAATAGTGTGTCCTTAATTTTTTAATAGTAAAATACTAAGTACATGTACTCATAAAAGTAAATGGTACTAGTAATTAACCAATATTTTGTTGCAATATAAATATTTGTAATAAATTATTTAGCTAATTGCTCAAGTTTGCAAATGTAGCATGTGCAAATCAATATTTAGATCCAATACGTCTAACATTGCCACATCAAATGTCCAAAGATGAATTATCTGCGTCAGTCGATGAGACATAAAAAAGTAAATGTTTAAGGTAATTTTAAATGGTTTTTATTATTAAAGGACGTTTTATCGATCAAATGTTTACACACAACACCAATTAGTTTTAATCACTGATGTTTTTACAGAGACAGTGCTGGCTTTGAGAATAAAATTTAGAACAATATACATATAATGTTCCAATGTTTACAATTTTTCTAGTACCAAAAAATAAATAAAAAGCAGATAAGTAGAATCTTTTGATTTAAAAGTAACTATAAAATGAATCGGTTAAAACTTTGTCAGTACTTTGCGCTTTTTTCTGACAGATTTAGGTTTAAATGACACTTTATTCGATGCAAATAAATTATTGTTATTAACAAAAATAAATATTTTAAACCATTAATAATGATTTACTTACATGTATATATTTTTAAATAATATTTTTACCCAAAGAAATAAGATGAAAGAAAAAGAATTACCTTATAGTAAAAAGACTTCCTGTGAAAATCAAAAGGTTTTAGTCATGGAAAAGACTGTATGCTACATGCTGTTTGGTGTAGCTGAAGTTCAAAAACTTAGCTTACCTTCTATTTTCCAAGATAATATTTATTTTGTGTAAACGTTAAAATGCTTTATTGGTGATCAGTTATATGAATTCCTTTAATTCTCTTTATCGGAGTGTAATATATTGCAGCAAACCTTTAATAAGTTTTTCCTGGTATACCTGATTTTTTGTTTATTCTTGAAAGTTAAGTATCCTACTAGTGGTTGAGTAATAAATTATTTAATAATAATTACAGGCTATGCAAATTTTTGGTTTCGTGGCTTTGAAATTACGTTCTACGGAACAATAACAATAAATGAGTTTTAATATAGTATGTATATCAAACAAAAAAATTGGTTACTGAACTGTTCTAATTATTAGAGAAATTGATTAAAAAGCTTACATGATACATTCCAGCTTCCAGTAATTAAACAATCTGTTTAACTTTTTAATTAACTTTACAAAAACTTGTTAACCTAATTTTATTATAGTTTGTTTTTATACTATACCTAAGTAATAATTTAGATCAAGATTAATGATATAGTGCATAACTTTTTTTAAAATCTTTACGTGTTATTTATATGGATTAATCAGAAACTAATATTTGTCATTAAAAATGGTTATATTGTTTTTCAAAATATTTTTCATAAAAATCAATGCATTTTTTTTAATTTGAATCCATTTGAAAAGAAATTTTGCTACTGTTAAGATGATACTTTCAAAATGTGGATTTTGAACCGCCTCTTTGTGTGTAAAATCGTTAGCGACGCAGTCTGTCCTCGTGTGAGATAAAAAAAACATTGGGTGCCAAATCAGAGCTGTACGGTGAATGACTCATCAATTCGATGTTTTGTTTGAGATGATAAATAATTTCATACATACTCACTTTATCCATCACTCACTCCAGCTATACTTCTCAGACTAGGTACTCTTCTATGCTCCGTTGATCTTACTATTATGCTTCTTCAATCAAAGCCAACATACAATACATACATATTGTAGGGACCAGCAATTCTCTGTTCACAGCCAGTCGTGTCTTTTTTGACACTTTCTGTCTGCTTGTAAAATTATGCAGGGTGCGATTCATTTGTTTCTCTGCTATCATATTTCGCTCAATATTAGTCATACTTTTTGTCTCTCGTAAACTTTGAAGCCAACTATACAAACTTATACAGTTGTTTCACTCCTTCTCCTTTAATCAGCAACTCGCAGTTTGTCACGCTATCTTCTTATTTAAAAACCATTACTTAATTACTTAATTACCATTACGCGTAGATTCATGATTTTTAAGTATATTTTAAATTCACGGTATGTCAAATGATGATCTTGCATTTAGTTCACCAGTGATTTTTGACTGCGGTTTTTAATGTTGCTTTTTCGCCATATACAACAACTAAGTATATCGTTACACGTTAAAAATGTCAACTTTTACAATGCTAATGTCAGATTACATACATACATAGAGTCACGCCTTTTTCCCATAGGGGTAGGCAGAGACCACTTCCTTCCACTTGCTACGGTTCTCACACACATCTTTTGCTTCCTCTACTTTCATCAGTGCTCTCATACATGCTCGTCGGTTGTTGGTACTCTTGACCTGGCCTTTCTTCAAAAGATTACATAATATAGTGATAATCGAAGTGACAAGTGGCAAATAAGATATAAATAAAATTTCAAATGTTTAACATTATTGTTATAAAAAAAAATTAAACAATCATTTTGAAGCAATAGTTTTGTTTTATTTCTAAGTGAAAAAAATTAAAATCATTTAAAAATTACTTCGATTATGATGTAGCATCAAGAACAATTTTGTTCTGGTGGTACCACTCGTAGCGCAATTATTAAACCAGTTAAGTGCAATTAATATCTCATCCTTCGAAATGGTAACCTATGACTTAAGTATTATTGACTTCTTTACATTTCCAAAAATCAACAATTTTCTACACGAAGAAGATGAAATAGAAAATAAAATTTTGAATGTACTGTAGTATTCCAACAGAAAATATTCTGTAATGATTGATTGTTTATTCGTACGGAAAAATGAATAGTTGTAAAGAGTAATATTAAAAAAATAAATAATGCATTTTAATATTTTTAAAAAATTTTGATAATACTATCATAAAATTATAACAGCAGCCTTCATTTTTTTTAAAACATTAACCCAACCTAAAAAAATTTACCTAATGAACCAGCAGTAGTATATATTAAAAATATTAAATATTTCCCCACTTTTTAAAATTAATAACACGGAGTGTTATAAATCATACTATTACAGATTTTTACTGACCGACATGAATAAATAAATATAAACTCAACTAAACGATAAATAAATTATTTGTTCAATAACATGACATTTTTTAGTTATACATACATACATATAGTCACACCTTTTTCCCGTAGGGGTAGGCAGAGACCACTTCCTTACACTTGCTACGGTTCATACACATATCTTTTGCTTCCTCTACTTTCATCACGGCTCTCATGCATGCTCGTCGGTTGTTAGTACTCTTGACCTAACCTTTCTTCAAAACAATGTTGATCTGATCGAGATATGTTCGCCGAGGTCGACCTCTCCCGACTTGTTCATTCACACTCGCCTTATAAATTAGTTTCGTCAATCTTCCTTCATCCATTCTTTCTACGTGTCCAAACCATCTTAGCATTCCTTTATCTATCTTTGTAACCACATCTTCTTTTACACCACATCGTTCTCTTATCTCACTTTTTTTTACTTTATCCAACCGAGTCACTCAGGCTATACTTCTCAAACTACTCATCTCCGCAGCATTAATCCTATTTTCATGCTTCTTCTGCCAAACCCAACATTCACTACCATACATAAGTGTAGGAACCAACACACCTCCATGCACAGCCAGACGTGCCTTTTTTGACACTTTCTGGCTGTTCATAAAGCTATGCAGTGCCCAATTCAATTCGGCCATTCTGTTGAGAAGTATAATACCTGTTCGATTTCACATGAAATACTTCAAGCTCTTTTAATAATTTTCTTGTGTTGGCATTTTTGATTTCAGTGCCATTATCCGATTTCAAACATTTTATTGTAGGGTCAAACTAATTTTCTATAATTTTTGTAAATATATCAAGTTTCAAAGTTGCTTCATCTTTAGTTTTAAGAAAATTGACCCTTCTTAAATTTGAAAAATCATCCCTAAATAAAAGAAAATAATTTGCTCCTTCTAATGACGTAACATTCATTTCGTATAAATCTACATGAAACATTTCCAACAGCTCCGTTGCAGCCTTTGGATTCGACGGATGAGAAATTCGGTGTTGTTTTCCGTAAACACAACCTTCATATTCCAGTACGTTTTGATAACCTTTCGTGCCAGGTCTTAAATGAAATATTTAATAATCATTTGCTTGACTTGTCTAATTGCACTTTATTGTAAATAAATATCCTTCGCGATTTGCCGTAGCCACAGTTTCCTTTCCGTCAGCCGTTGAAAAATAAGTTCTGTCGTATCGCCGATTATCACCATTCTATACTCGTCGAGACTTAGGTACTTCTTAAACCAATCTCTGTGCGACGTCATTTACTGCGTAGCGCCACAATCTTGATATCAGGAAATACAGCTGTCGTACTGTCGTACGCCTTTTTTTCGTAAGGGTAGACAGAGACCACTTCTTTCCCCTTGCTACGGTTCACACACACACATCTTTGGCTTCTTCTACTTTCATCAGTGCTCTCATACATGCTCGTCGGTTGTTAATACTCTTAACCTGGCTTTTTTTCGAAACAATGTCGATCCGATTGAGATATGTTCGCTGAAGTCGACTTGCCCATTCACAGTCACCTTATAAGTCTTGTTGGAATCAGTCGATTCCTTTAATGATATTTTCATTTTAAATTTATCCTCAAGCCGTCACTGAGCGCCAACGTATGTAAGTTGGCAACCAACTATATAAATTAGCTATAACTGCTATAACATTTCCGCTACATTCAAGATGTCTCTGACCGGCACGGCAGCCGGCTTCCTTTCTACCTTCTTCAACGCGCAGTCTCGAGCCGGCGCAGTAGTACGGTTCTCCTCTTAATGCGCTGTCTCGAGTCGACGCAATAGTCAGTTCTCTTCCAACTATTGACTGAAGTTATCGTTCCTATTAGTAGTATTGCTCCGATCGTCGAGAGTGACGAGTCATTTCAGTTCAATTTATTCACAGCGTTCAAAAGTTATTCCAAATTTTTAAAACCCATTTATTTCACGGCTTTGAATTGAATTCATTGCTTTCAGCAATTCTTTAATCGGTACAAGTGCATTGTGCTTTTGAAGAGAGAAAAATATTTTGTGTTAAATAAAAACTTTAAAAAACAGGGAATTGTGATTATTTTCAGTCCACTAACTATCAAAGATAAGTAAAATTTCTCCCGTGTAGGCTTTATAAATCTGTTTTGTCAATATCCTTTATCCATCCTCTCTACGTGTCCAAACCATCTAAGCATTCCTTTATCTATCTTTGTAACCACATATTCCTTCACACCAAGGCGTTCCCTTATGTCACTACTCTTTATTTTATCCAACCGAGACACTCTGGCTATACAGATGTGTTTTTTTTGACACATTCTGGCAACTCTTAGTTATACAGGAACCATTCACTTGTTTCTCTGCCAACACCCTTCCCTCAATGTCACAGTTACTTTTCGTCTCTCGTAAACCTTTTTGGCTTTAAGGTTAGATTGAATTTGAATCGCCATGTTATATAATTTTCAATTCCTATCGGAATCTTTTGACTGTGACTCGATAGAATCCACTCTTTTGACTTTTGACTTTTTTTTTAAATTTTTTACAAAATCCCTTTTCTTAAATCGTGGGCTTGCCTCGGCCCATAATAATGAATATAATTTTAACTAAATGATGAATAAATTATTTATTCAATAACATGAAATATTTTAGTTTTGAACTGTTAATATTGGCCGTTGAAAAAACATAGTTAATAAACAAAAAAACATTCAATCGAAAGACAAACAGTATTATAGTAAAATAATTCACTCAACAATTACACATGTTGATTAAAGCACAAAATAACGAGAACACTAATGGGAACTATAAAGTGGATTAAAAAAAATATGAAGAGAAAATATTTGAATCAAGGGAGAGAGAATATTTGCGGAAAATTATAAAAAAAATTTAATGGAAGATGTATGGATAAAAAAAAAGAAACCAGAAACTTTGTACAATAAACACTGAGAAATATTGGAAAACGATATACATATTTACAACGATGGTATTCAAAAGATTGTTTGAAATTGTTTGCCATTAATACACTAGCCACACCTCAGCCACTAGGGCCTCTAGGGAATAAATATTGTATATCATAATGAAAAAGAGGCCCTATCTCAATAAAAACTGGCTTTTCGATAAAGCGCTAAGTTCCAAAAAAATTTCAAAAATTATGTATTAAACCAATGGTGTTACAATATTAATTTAATTGTAACGCATAAAACAGTAGGGAGGTTTTAGGGGTTCAAAACACCCGGAAAATTTTTATGGGCTGTACATATTTTGTGATTTTATATGAAAAAGATACTTTTACGATAAGAAAGTCATGTATCCATTTTCATTACCAAATGTAAAACAGTAAATGAAATATTGGAAAAAATCTATTTTCATTTTGTACTTTCCAAAGGCTGTAACTTTTGTGTGTGCACATTTGCATTAAGGTAAGTTATGTTCAATCGAGTTATTTTTGACCCTAGAATATGTGGTTCAATTAATGACCAACCTTTTTGTTACACCCTGTATATTTAAATAATATGCTGGGATATGGTAAAATGTTTCTGCTATATTTTTATCATCAGTCGTTATAAAAACTAATTTTAATTTGACAAAATAATGTAAAGATTATTTAAAAACTATTTTAAAATTAGTTTAATGATTATATACTGAAACGTACAAAACAAATTGTTATTTACATGGTCTGTATTTATTTAGAAAAAATATGATATACACAATTTGTCATACGAGTATCACCAAAAAATTAATAAGTACTTACAGTATCAAATCCTACATCATAATGAGTTCCCTTCGTAAACAGTATAGGTATTACTTGGCGTCTACCTAAGCTTTTAGTAACAGGCATTTTATGTATAATGTACACTTGACCGTCAAACTACTCACTATCAGGAAATATTAAAATCCACTATTTATAATTGTTCAGGATAATTTATGTATTTATCGTGTCTATAACGAACTACTAATTCCGATCATTAAATAAACTTAAACATGTTTTAAAACCTAACACGAACAATGTAACCGGTCGAATGTTGTGGAACAACTTTAGTTTTTATTAAAAAAGATTACTCCTCCACAGTGTGTTTGTATTCGTAATTTTTATATAAAATTAATTGTTAGGAATGGACAAAAGTGGGGATGCACATGCGAAATTTCTAAAATAGATATACTGGATTATCTAGTTTTTATTTTAAACTTTATACGGCCACAATAATTACAAAATGTTTATAGAATTGAAATCAGATTCAATGCAAAAATCTTCAAAAAATTATATTTTTCAAAAATTAAAATAAAATTATTGTTACTTTTTCCAGATTACCCATATATTTTTATGTAATATGTGTTGTCTACTTTTTTTTTACTAGCTGTGAAAATATTAAAAAAATTACATTTTTCTCTTAATAAAGAACTTTAAGAGCTGGATGATTTAGTTTTTTTTTTAACTTTTTATGGCCACAATATTTAAAAAATATTTTAAGAATTGAAATCAGATTCAATGTAAATATCTCGAAAAAATTATATTCTTTCTAAAATTAAAATAAAATTGTTGCTACTTTTCCCAGTTTAGATATTACAATGTGTTGTGAGTTATTTTCCTTTTATTTAGGTCACTGTGAGAATATTAAATTTTCTCTTCATAAAGAACTTTAAATGACGATCTATTATCTCAAAAGGACATTTCAGAATAAAACAAAAATGTCCATTTGCGCCCCTTTCAGGGCTAGTAATTTCGGTAGGTGAGTTGTTACACAGGGCTAGTAATTTCGGTAGGTGAGTTGTTACACTCACCATGGTCCATGGTCAATGTTCTGCTATCTTAAGTTACCAACACCTTTCATGGTAACCCATAAGCGTTGATTTTGGCATTTTTACTTAACGTTTGGTTCATCCAATTTTGCTTACCAAAAATGGACCACCTGGCACACTAATTCGAGTCTCGCTGCTTTATGAAACTTTGAGCAAGCCGGAGATCTTCCCCATTTAAAGTTTAAGAATAGGTTAAGGTCGTTTAGAGCTTAATGCCTTTAATTATTCGCTTTACCAGATGAAGCTTAGGAGGAAACCAGCTACTAGATGGTTTCATTAGTTTTTCTATCGGCTGTCGATATACGAGTATAGTAAATACTCAGTAAACCAAATACTCAAACCAATATGATTATATGGCATGCAGCTCTAGGACATATAAAATCTATTCAGATCTTCAAAAAATCGTTACGTAACGTATTGAATGCATTTTAGCACTCACGAAACAGTGGCATGGACTACGGAAACATGCAAATCAGCCAGTCAGTAGTATTCTACAGCGGAAGCCGGAATGAAAAGCACGAGTTTGGGACAGGTTTCGTAATCAGAAAAGAACTTCTAGAGAATATATTGGCCTTTGAACCAATCAATAAAAGACTATGTTGGATTAGACTGAAGGGACAGTGGTATAATGTATCGATAATATCGATACACGCTCCAACGGAAGAAAAGGATGAAATAACCAAAGACACTTTCTACGATCTGTTGGAACGAACAATAGAAACACTACCAAAACACGATATGCGGATTCTGTGTGGAGATTTTAATGCCAAAATAGGAAAGGAGCCCAACCTAAGACCGACTATTGGGCTGCACCGCCTCCACGACATGCAAAACGACAATGGACAAAGAATAACAGAATTAGCGTCAGCGAACAACATGCTGATAAAGTCTACAATGTTCCCGCACCGAAATATTCACAAACAAACATGGGTATCAAACGATCACGTAACTCGAAACCAGATCGATCACATCGTTGTAGATGCTCGACACGGAAGTAGCGTACTGGATGTGAGGAGCCTTAGAGGAGCAGATGGGGACACGGACCACTACCTAGTAAGAGCTAAACTAAAAACTAGAATATCATCCCATAAGAACAACACATCTACAAAGGATAAGAACGAAAAATGGAATCTCACCAAACTACAAATCGAAGAAGAACAAGTAAGATACATGCAAGAGATAGAAAGAGAACTGGAGCAACATATAGAACAGAGTGACATTGAAGACCTCTGGAGCACTCTGGAGCACACAATTACAAAGGCGGCTGATAAGACTATTGGAAAGATCAAAACTAAAAGGACAAAGCCATGGTTTGAGACAAGCTATAAGGAATATCCTAATGCAGAAGGAGACAAATGAGAATAAAGAAGAATATACTAAATACCGCAGTGAAACGAGACAGCTGATAAAGAGAAAGAAAAGAGAGAAGGAACGTCAAAAATATGAAATGATGGAAAGAAGCAGACCAAAACCAGGCTCCAGAGAGTTCTACAATATAGTATCTAATGAAAGAAAAGGTTTTAATCCCAGATCCGTTATGTTTCTCAAAGATGAAAAAGGAGACATGTGAAGAGATTCCAGCAGGCAAAAGACCTTTAGGCCGCCCTCGCATGCGATGGAGAGACAACATCCAAAACGATCTGCTGAAAAAGAAACGTTTCTCTCGACACAAACCTGATGGAGGACCGAGAATATTGGAAGAGAGTAGTAGAGTCAGCCAAGACCCACCCTGGGTTGTAGCGCTAACCGAAGAAGAAGAAGAAGAAACAGTGGCATTCATAGGGATCTAAATATTTCTTCTATGAAAAAAGAAATTAAGAGGTTTGCTGACAAGCACGAAACCAGGCTACATGTCCCACACCAACTCGGACGCTCTTTAACTGCTTACCAACCACAATTTCATTAAAAGACTACAAAGAACCAAGCCCTTAGAACTAATGCTTGTATATAAAATTAGAGCAAATAACAAGCGTTTGTACGTACCTACATATATAAAAACATGAAAATATTCTATTCTAAACTAAACATTTTTAATTAAATTAAGGTTTTGCAGTTTGTAATGGAAATTTTGTCGTTCCATGTATTTTTTTATTTATTCGGTTGTCGGTTAGCATTGCTAAAGTCAATTTTGGCGTTTTAATATATTTTTTTCTGGATATATTGATTAAAAGTCAATTAAGTTCCATCACTTTTTGTCTTGCATCATTTAAATATACGGTATACAATATGTGTTAAGTAGCGAAGTATTCAACAAACGAGCTAATAAAAACATAAGCGTTCGATACAGTGAACCATAATCTACTGCTGGAAAAACTGCGCCGAATTGGAATCATGACTCAGTGAAATCGCAACCTGTTTGTTTTAATAGGGGTTTCTCAATGCCCAACTTTGGCTCCACTTTTCTTCATAATATTTATGAGTGACATTGAACTTTCGAGTACGGTCCAGCAAAAAATAAACATTTATACTTTTAATATACTATACATATATCGTAGGTGTTTTAATGTTAAATAAGTAATTGAATTCAAATTATAGTTAAAATTAATTATTCCTTTTTTATTTGAGTCCATTTTGTTCAATAGGTACCGACACGTTTAATTTTTGTAAGTCAGATTTTATATGCAATTTTTATTTTCAGTCAGATCAGTTTTAGAGTTGGAATTTTAAATTGTAATCGATTTTTGTAAAATCTAAAAGGTTCTACATTTTAGTTTTTTTCTTGTCATTTTTTATGAGAAAAAATGAAAAACTTTTGGATGGAGTTCTTTATGTATTTTTTTAATACATTAAATTTTTGCTACGAAAAATTAGATATCTAGGGAATATCAGGTACAAAATATTAAATAATCAGATAAGGACTATTAGACTATAAGATATGGAATACCAGTACCAAGAAGTAAGACGTAGTGGGACCGGCTTGTACGAAGATTTAAGATCAAAGTTTGAGATATCTTGTTCAACCAAGTACCTACTACAACTACCTACATCGTTTTTTTTGTAACTATTTGTTTTTTTTTCAATTTATGTATTTTTTTCAAAATTATTTTTTTAAAGTCAATATTAAACTTGTTAAATTATATAATTCTTATATAATTTTTATTATTTCAAAGGTCGAAGATAATATTTCTACCAGTATAGCATGATTGATACTAATATTATCAACCGCAACATATGGTCATGCATTATCATGCATCAGTAGGTACAAAATTTTCACCATTGGCAGCGGCTTACGAAAATATATGCAAATGGTCGAAGTATTCGACCCCCAATCATTACTGTACCACCTTTACAAGAATAAACCTCTTGTTTATTCTGCAATCGTGCTTTATTGCTCGGTACTGTTCATACTCATACGCCTTGAGTCAGGTGCCGTCCTATAGGGTTCCTTCTTGAAGTTAATTGCAAAAAGCGATATTAATTATGGAAATTCAACCGGGAAATAACGCATTTGAGATGTGCCAAATGGTCTCGTTACACTTATTAGTCGAGCGCAATTTTGTAGCATGCCAATGACTCTTGGCATTTGTACGAGGTTTAGATGGTGCATTTCTGTCAAATTCAAAAATTCATGTAATTTAATTTGAATTCAAATCAATACCGACACATTATTTTTAGTGTTTAAAACTGATAAAATATAGAATAATAACAAAACATGTTCATGTTTTTCTAAATGTTTTAATTATTTTTTTTTGTGTTAAAGTACAAACATCAAAAAACTCAGTCACATGTAATGTGAGTTAAAAATACAATGTATTTAATAAAACAATGAATAATATTTAAAAAAATAAATATATTTTTAGATAATTTTGATGTGTGTAGTTCATAAAACAATTAAAAATCCCTGAAATACCATTTTCAGTTTAAATTACATCAAAATGCAATGCAAAAATATAAAATTAGGTGGGTTTACATTTTATTATTATTAAATAAGTAATATTTAATTTTTTAATTAAAGGTAATCTAACTATAGGTAGGTACTAAAACCAAAAACAATGATTTGTTACAGGTTCATAATGCAGTTTATGAAGTTTTTATGTTCATTAATTATCTCATCACTTTCTGTTTTGTCTCTCTACTAAGAAGTGCTTAGATTATATTTAACCTACTCTCACGCACTTCTTGACAAAATGACATATGAATGACAATCACTTATTAGATGGAAACTCAAAAATTTCGAGATTTTAAAACCCATTCATTAGTCGCATATAATTTTTCAAGCAATTAAACGTTAAATTGTATGTGTAAATATTGTGTCTAACATATAAAGTTGTTTGTAGTTTGTGCTTTAACAACATCTGAAATTTCGTGTAATGTCTACACTGATGAAGCAGATATGATAAGTATTAATAACACTTTTAGTCCACCTATGAAAAGGTCATGAAAGGAACTTGTTGATGTTAAAAAAAGCAATTATTCTAATTCTAAACTACCCATTGGGGACAGCTGGGTAGTGGGGGTTATAGGAGAGGGGGCTACAGTCTCGCCGGGGTAAGGTTGTCAAGGGACCACTGGCAAATGCCAGAAGGGCTCCGACGACACCCCTCCCTCTGCAAAACGTGTACTGAAAAAACCAAGGCCTCAGGACCTACGCGGAAGCAGTGGACCGCTTGACGATGGCGATTGTAGCAGAAGGCTACCTCGATGAGATGCTAAGTGCAGAGCGCTTGGCATTTCCGAGGGGTGCGGTTTCGAGGGTCTGTGAGGGTCCCGTGCCCTGATTCTGTAGCACGATTCTGAAGGTAGAGGCTGCTTTGGTAAAGTTTGCGGATAAGGTGTCGCTAAGCTGGCTGACGAAGCGAATCAGCGACAACTCTCCGTGGAAGGGCGCCAGGCTCAAAGTGGTGGGCTTGGATGTGCTTCAAAAGCAGCACAAGGCGGTGGTCTAGGTCCCGGGTCCCTTCGAGGCCGCGGTCTCCGTTCTGAAGCGGTTGGAGAGGAAAAACTTATTTCTAGCCACGACTAACTGCCGAGTTTTTGCCAAGAACGTAGGGGCTACCGAAGAGGGTGGAAATCTTGTTCCTGTCATACCAAAATCTAGCGTCCTGAAATTTAGAACCATTTAAACCATTCCTCGGAATGGACAGGAAATGAGAGGGCTGATAAGATAGCAAAAGCGGGTTCAAAGACTAAGTTCGTCACTGAGTAGAAAGGATGTCAGACTAGTAGTACATATACTGACCGATCATGGTACCCTTAGATATCACATACACAATATTGGGCTGGCCGATAGCCCTAATTGTGGATTGGTGAAGAGGAGGAAACCAGCCTCCATATCTTTGGCTAATGCCCGAAGTATGCTGGACTAAGGCTGACTGTGCTGAGCTCAGCCTTACTATACCTCAAGCAATTAAGGAAATTACCGATCGGTGACCTGCTTCTATTTTGGAGGAAGACATGTATAGCAGATCGCTAAATGCTATCACGGGGAGACACAATGAACATTGTCTAAATGCCGTTGGCGGAATTAGGAAGGAACCTCTCTCCAGCTATTATTATTATTAAATGTAAACTAAATGGAAATGTTAGAAAGTCCAAATGTGGTTTTAAATGATATTGTTAAAAAAGTAGCTAAGAGAACGGGGGTAGACAACTTGATTGTTTGACGTATAGTAATCGAATATAGACTTTCTAGATCTAAACTATTGTCTGCACCAAAACCAAATCAAAATCGTGTTTATACGTTTGTTTCGTTGACAGATTTTAATAGAAATGTAATACGCAGAACAGTTCGTCAATTTTACTTTAGAATGAACTCAGTGTTTTCAGTGTCCACGTTTGCAAAGTTGCCGGTAAATTAGACGGGCGCAGTGTTGTATTGTGTTGTTGTAGTCCAGGAGATATTCCATTACCTTTTAAAGTAATTTTCCCACAAAAATATCCTATATTTTAAAACTCTGTAATATGTATTCACTTGTTTTATTTTATACATTTCCAAAACTGTAATTTTTCAAAATATATTGCGAATAATTAGTGTGACCCTGAATACTGTGTCGGTGTTTTATAAGTAACGTCCACAGTATATGTAGGTACCCATGGCCTTTCGGATTGGATTTTAGTATAGTATTTTTATATTTTTTCATTATTTTTTGTAATTTACTATTAGAAGTATGAAATAGGAAGTTGATTTATCTAATGATTTTTTAATTCTTTTAATCATTTATGTCGTCGACATAGTTAATACTACTAGAAACGACATTTTTGATAATGTTATCTTTGTCGATTAGATAATAACTAATATTTTTAGAAAAATTATTGTTATTTATACTTAGATGTCACATTTAAACTTGTGCGGGGATGTCCTTAACCCCAACACGGCGCGTCCCAATGGCTTATAGGGAACTTCCTGGCTTACAGGAAAGGTGTCTAATATTAAAGAATAAACACCCGCGGATCAACTAAGGACATGATATAGGGCAGCGGCTATATCATTACTCCTTTGAGTACAAGGGAGCTCACTTCCTTGTATTCAAACTAGACAGGTGCGGTTGGTTTGTTTTAAGCCAGCCAAGCTTACCGCGATCATCAGGCTTTGCTCAAGGTGTCATGCGACCCGTGCCAAGGGGCGTACTATATGTATGATATCTGTGCCTGCCCCAAACAGATATCGCAAACGGAGCTTCTGGGATACCAGGCAACCTCCCGGTAGTATTTTTGCCTTGCTACGGTAATGCAGAGCTCTGCCGTAGTCGACCATTTTTTTCTCTAGCTACTCGTGGGAACTATATGAGTAACAAAAATTTTAAAAACACTAAAACCATCTGCGACGAAGGCAATCTTCTCGCAGACGAACAAATGCAAATGGAGGTGTCTACTACAGACCCTCCTAGCAACCAAATCTCGCAGAAAGCTGAGAGGGTACATTTAAAATCCCCCACTCCCGAGAAAACTGACCTGACAACAGGGGGCGAGGCTAAGCAAACGGCCAGCATAAACCTGGACAAGAAGGTCAAACTTGCCGACGCGACGAGAAAACGTCTTAGCCGATTGATCAAGTGGGGTACCTTACAAAACCGCCTTAGATCAAATACTAAAAGAGCGGGATGAGAAAAGAAGCGGGGATCAATCCCCCCCTGCTCTCACCAGCAAGCGAATACGCTCGGATGGTAGCACTCCAGAAGCGGCGGCGAAAAAGCCACGCACTATGGAGGACCCAAACGAGCAAAAACGCTCCTTTGCAGCTGTAGCTCAGGGCATCAAGGTGGGCATAGTCCACCCAGAACACCCAAATGATTAGCTGTCAAACGAACAGCTACGGCTGCTACAGCGATCCATTATGGACACTGTAGACAAACTACCGGACGATGGTCCACAAGTGCGATTCCAGAGCTGCACCATTCGACCTGGAATCCTCCTACTGTCCTGTACGGACGCTGAGACGGTCAAGTGGATGGAGGAAGTGATATGCTTCCCTTCAACCCTGGGAAAACGCCCAGCTGAAGTTGATTCAGAAGGAAGACATACCGAAACCCCACATCTGTGTGGCTTTCATCCCAGACGATGAGGGACTACCCAGACTGACGGGAGAACAGGTCACCGTCTGCGGAAGATGAACTATTCAGAGCGAGTTTGGCGTGGAGTTATATTCCGCTGGGCTGGTCAACGGCGAGAGTTGTATACATACGTAAAACGGGTACGGTAAATCATTCCCTACCCAAATCCTTCCGGCCGATCAGCCTTACCTCATTCTTAATGAAAACTCTGGAAAGAATTATTGATAGACATATTAGAGAGGGTAATCTTAGGGAACATCCCTTAAACCCCCACCAATATGCCTACCAAACAGGCAAATCTACGGATTTAGCTCTAAACAATCTAGTAGGAAAGATCGGCCATTCTCTTAAACATAAGGAAATTGCGCTGGCAGCTTTTCTAGATATAGAAGGAGCGTTTAATAACGCCTTACCACAGTCACTCTATACATCAATTAGGGATAGAGGGATAGACAGTAAAATCTGTAACTGGATCAAAAACATGATTGAAAACAAATATATAATATCATCACTGCATGGAGAGTCGGTTAGGTTCAGGGCGGCGAAGGGGTGTGCACAAGGCGGGGTACTTTCCCCCCTAATGTGGACACTTCTAGTCTACTCTCTGCTGAGCGAGCTTTCCATGCAGGGAGTAGATTTTCAATGCTATGCGGATGATCTGGTTATAATAGTTGGAGGTAAATTTGAAGCGACGATCTCAAACGTCCTCCAAGAAGCCCTTAACACAGTATACAGATGGTGCGAGAGGGAACAGATGTCTGTAAACCCCCGAAAAACTGTAATTATTCCTTTTACGAAAAGGAAAAAGCTAGATAAGCTTCGGCAGCCTGTCCTATACGGAGAGAGCATTCCATTTGCGACGGAAGTGAAATACCTGGGTGTAGTTCTGGATAAAAGACTCACCTGGAACGCCCACTTGGAAAAAACAATAAACAAAGACAGGTTTTCTCTCTGGAATCTCAGAAGAGTATGTGGCAAATCTTGGTGAATGAACCCCAAACAGATTTACTGGATTTATCAAACAATGATAATATCTATGGTCACGTCTGGTCTGGTCAGTAGTCTGGTGGACCAAAGGGTTACAACAGACAGCTAGAGCAAAGCTTGCTGGCCTTCAGCGGCTGGCATGCCTGGCCATAACTGGAGCTATGTCCAGCACACCAACGGCAGCGATGGAACACCTCCTACATCTCCCTCCCCTAGATATTCTCTTAGAGAGGGAGGCCAGGATAGTTTTTTATAGATTCCTGTCTTTGGAAAAGCAAATAAATGGAGAGCAACTCGAGGATTACTCCGGGATACTGAGTGAAACAAAAAACCACCAAATTCTCGGGATGGTTCCTGACTTGCAAGCCACAAAAATACACGTAGAAAAGTCGTTCAAAGTCCTCTTTCCGAAGAGAGACGAATGGATGAGGGGACAAGTCCTCTTCACAGAGACTGAATACGTAATGTACACAGACGGCTCAAAAACCCCAGATGGAGTTGGGGCCGATGTTTTCAACAGGAAACCAAAGATTGAAATATCTACCAGTCTTGGCAGGTATGCCACAATCTTTCAGGCTGAAGTATTCGCTATCGAATTGTGTGCAAGAGAGTTGACCAACAGACCTCTAGCAAACAAAAACATAAATATAATATCAGACAGCCAGGCCGCTTTAAAAGCACTGAGCTCCAACAAGATAAATTCTAAACTTGTATGGAATTACATCGAATCCTTAGAGTACGTTGGTGCGAACAACAGGGTGACCCTACTGTGGGTACCTGGGCACCAGGGGGTGGAGGGAAACGAAAAAGCCGACACTCTTGCAAAACAGGGGGCCGAATCTGCGTTCACTGGACCAGAACCGGTTTTTGGAGTCACCACAAGTGCCGCCAAAACAATTATTTCGGATTGGGCGGAGAGGAAAAAACTCACGTACTGGTCCGACATACCAGGGCTAACCCACTCGAATGCGTTTTTACCGTTACAACCCTCAAAAAACACAACTAAGCAGATCCTAGAATGGAGCAGAAATTACCTGCGTATTCTAACAGGACTGCTTACGGGACACTGTCGTCTAAGATACCACCTCAGAAAGATAGATCTGAACCAACAAACGGACTGTCGGTTCTGCTGCGTGAAAGACGAAACTACTGAACATATACTATGTTCATGCCCCGGCCTGGGAAGAATAAGGTTCAACATATTTGGTTACACTAACCTGGAACCTACCGATTATAAAAAAATCTCACCCTATACAACCATGAACTTCGTAAGAAGGGCTGGATTGTGCGGTGAACTGTAGCCTCTAGGGGTGAGCAACAATAGACCTACTAAGGGTCGCGGTGGAGGGGCGACCACGCCCCACTCACATGAAACCTAACCTAACCTAACCTATGGCCTTTCGGATTGGATTTTAGTATAGTATTTTTATATTTTTTCATTATTTTTTGTAATTTACTATTAGAAGTATGAAATAGGAAGTTGGTTTATCTAATGATTTTTTAAATCTTTTAATCACTTATGTCGTCGACATAGTTAATACTACTAGAAACGACATTTTTGATAATGTTATCTTTGTCGATTAGATAATAACTAATATTTTTAGAAAAATTATTGTTATTTATACTTAGATGTCACATTTAAACTTGCTTTCAAAAATTATGTTGTCACTTGCACTGACTATTTCTTTTTTAGTTTTTTAGTGAAGAAATTTTATTTTATGCATGTATTTTATTCTCGTTATTGATTTTATTTGGTCCTAATTTTACAAATTCATTTATTTTTGTAAGTACTTATAATAATTGGTAGTTTTTAGATTATTGTTTTGTCAAATTATAAATTGTTTACCGAATCAATTACGTTTAATTTTCTTTAAAATAAGTTTGTCAATAGCTTTAAAAAATATTCGTTTGTGGTGTACCTACTATTTGGGTACACTACTGTCATGAAGGCGAAGTCGATGAAAATCACTCAAATGCACCGAACATCTTTTGCACAGGATTGGGACATCAAATTTCTCCGGGTGTCAGAACGTAAAGGAATCCGGGAATGAGATTTGATAATGTTGGAAGCGGAGTCACCACTTCAATTGCTTCCAGCCATCAATGGGAATATCCTATTCACGGGCCAATAAACGTTTTAGGAAGTGAAAGAAGAAAAACAACAGAAGAGCATAGATGGAGGTGAAGGGCAGCAGACATGCTAACACCTTTGTAAATTAAGAATAACTTACTTAATGGCCGGTCACTTTTTAATGCAGCTGAGTAAAGAGAAAACCCAAAGGGCAGTAACGAATACAAAACCGAGAGGGCAGATAGTCCGCACTGACTATTATTAAGAAGCACTGCTTTAAAGCAAAGGACATTTATATACTTCTTCGGTTTTGGAGAAAGATAGTCAAATAGAACCAGAAAAAAGGGATACAAAAGAAGTTTCCATGCATCAAGGAGTGGAAAAGGCAACCCAGGGTGATGCTAAAATATTAGTATATTTATTTATTCCAAGTAAAGTGATGCTGAACAAAAAAATTAATAACATTTTGTTTTAAAACCAGCACATGTGATTATTATTCCTTTAGAGAATCTCAGCTCGGTGAAAGCTGATTAACATAATTTATCCATTTGGTTTTTAAAGTGCCCAATAAGCTTTTACAGACATAGAAAAAATCTTGCGACACGAAGGAGCTGCAATTAACAACCATGAACATTAGAAGATATAAAAAAATATTTAAAAATCAAACTTTAGTGTTCTACCTTCCGAATGGAAAATATACCAACTTAATGTCTTCCGATCACCATCCTGTGTCTTGATAATAATGAAAAATATAACTTATTTCAGGTTGGAATTAAATATAATATTGTGGGTGTAATTTAAAAACACTACAGTAACAAATAGGTTTGTTTTTAAAAAGAAATTAAATCAATTTTTTTATTTTAATTAGTTTTGTCTTTTATACAAAAATATCACCAGTATGCTTAGCATACTTATATCATTAAAAGTAATAACCGGCATCAGTTGATTACATTTGTATTTGGTGGCAAACATATTTGAAGTTTGCGAATGACTTGTACAACTATTTTAATTAGAATTTTACAATTTAAACATAAATGTTTTATTAGTACTTACGACATTAAATCCAACTTCATAATGTGTACCCCTCGTATAAAGAATAGGAATGGTCTGAAGACGTTCAATTTTTTTACTGTTTTTACACTGAGCCATTTTTCTAAAACAATTAAACTGTAGTCGAGGAAAAAAAGAACAATATAATGTACGCAAAGGGAAACAATATTTCTATCTTATCTAATTAGTTAAAAGCCTTATAAATGTATCCTGTATGGATAATCCCTTCCACCTACACTGCAATTTTGTTGTTTAGGTTACATCACGGGCGGATCATTAAAAAATTAACAATATAAGCTAACATACGCTTTTTTTTTACTAAAAACTAAGATAAACTTATCATGTATGGGTATGGTCTTATCTTTATGTAATTGGTAGTAAATACAAATTACAGAGACATACCTAAATAATTATCTTAAAATGTTAATAATTTTTACACTAACACGCTGGATCCCTTTGACCTAAAACAACCCCACCTAAACTTCCCACCCTTTCAAATTCCACTCTAGTAGGCCAAAATTGTTTGGTTTTTTTCTACAAAAATTTGGACATACTTCTTTCTTGAGATCCTCCAACTTTTAAAAATTTCTCTTAAGGAGAAAAAAAATAAAAGCGCCCCATTTAAACAATAGCTTTGTTTGCGGAGCAATTTTGACTAGTATTCAACTAGTTTCTGACTAAATCACAAGCGCAGTTGGATTCTAATTGTTCGCGGTACAAAAAAAAATAGAGGGTCTAAGATTTTAATACAAGAAGAAGTACCTAAATAAACGAAACGATGTTCTAATCATGAATATAATTAAAACAAGAAAAATACAATATCTAGGTCACATCATGCGAAATAAAAACATATATAATCTCTTGCAGTGCATATTACAAGGGAAAGTGAAAGGAAAGAGAACCGCCGGAAGGAGAAGAATCTCATGGCTAAAAAATTTAAGAACTTGGTTCTCCATGACAACCACCAAACTATTCTGAGCAGCTGTAAATAAAGTTAGATTAGCCAATATGGTAGCCAACGTCTGGAACAGATAGGCGCCTGAAGAAGAAGATATTCTAATAAAAATAATTAAGTGAGTTCATTTGACGTGACTCAATCTTCTTTATTTTTTGGGTATTGTCACGATCCTTGAATTTGTCGTTCGCATTCCGGATCGGTTTACAATTAGTTTTTGACCGCGCATTGTTAATCCTAAACTAGTTGTTTATCAGTCAGGAACTTGTCAGAAATCAGCTCTGCGAACCAAGCTAACAAAAACTGGAAAGCCATTTTACGAAGAAAGTATTAGAAGAACATCATTTAATATTTAAAAACATCAAAAAGAGAAAATAAAACATTCCGTTTCCTAAGAACCACTGTCAGATTTAATCACCATCTTTATAAAGGACGGTTGTCTAAAGGAAATACAATTATACCATTGTTTTAGTATATTTAACCAGGAAATACGCCTATTACACATTTTCTCGCATTTTTTCTTGCAGAAAAACAAACCTCATGCCATATTATTATATTCTTTAAAAATAAATGTTTAGGTTAGGTCGTTTTTTAACCTCATATTTTATAAAAATATATTGGTAAATTAAGCTTTATACAAATACCATTTATTTCAATGTCGTGTCTCCCCTAACTTAAAAGTTAAATTTATGTGTGCATGTGCTAAATGGTACACGGTGAGTAGTATTAGAGGTTACGTGACACAAGGTTTATTTAAAACTCATGGTCGCTGTAAATTATTGTCTACTATACATTTAAATATCTTTAGAAAAGAAAACATAACAAAATCATTATTTTGGATTTAATTCTTTAGACAAATCTTTAAAGAACGGACAGCAAAAAGGGTCCCATTAATAGGTAAATCACGAAGAAGTAAATTAACACACGAATCTAAATATGTATGTCTTAATTCCATTATGCGATATTAAAACAATTTCGTCACTTAAAACAAGATTTTTTAAAAGTTTATTGAGAAACGACTATGGACAATATTTTGCATTATTTATCGCCATAGATTAACCATACCTTATTAATCTATGTTATCGCAAAATCATTACCGCAATTCTTAACATTTTTGTAATAAAACGAGGTCATTAAACAAATATTTGTTGTATGTTCTAACAACAAACAACAAATAAAAAATGTAGCCAATAATAAATTAAAAAATGGTGATTAAATTTAAAAGGTATATCATTAAATAATAAAAATATTTAATTTAATTGTTGAACTTTTTTGTCGAACAGAATTAAAGTAGTACAGTTTTTACAGACTAAAAATACTATGTTAATCTTTATTGGTTTATACCTGATAGTAATTTTTAAAGTAGACAACATCACTTGTGGACATAGATAAAGGAATGATTAGATGGTTTGGACATGTAAAAAGGATGGATGGAAGAAGATTGACGAAATAGAGATCGACGTATGCGAACATAACTCGATCGGATCGAAATTATTTGATGAAAGGCCAAGTACACGCACTCGACGAGCATGTATGAAAGCGATGATAAAAGAAGAAGAATCAAAATGGTGTGTTAAAATCGTAGCAAGTGGAAAAAAGTAGTCTTTGCATACCAAGGCGTAACTATACCTACTAAACTGTAGAGCTGATTCGGGTTTTCTTCGTATTGAGGTATGATATCCAGTGAAGCAAAAGTACGCGTACATTTGTTTTATTTTTAACTTTTTTGGTATCATTGTGATTTCAAACTTAATGAAACGAAAAAAAAGCGACACTAAGAAGAGACAAATACATAAGTCTACATGGTGATTCATAACTATTGGGACATAGGCTAAGGGAGGGTGATTGGTACCAAAATATGACGATAGTACCAAATATGCCTTAATAAAATATTGAGTTAAATTTGAAGTTTTGTTTTATTTTTTGATAATAACTTCACTGCAAACTTATTAATTGTAATCAAAATCAGCAGCAAGTCATAACTTTAGACAAGGAATATTATTTAATGTATTATTTTACATTTTGTTATAGCAGGCGTCATATGAATGATTCCTGATGATAAAATGGACTGGTAACTTTTTTTGACGAAAATTTTATTGGTACTCCTGTTTAAACACGATAATTTTATCCGTTTTCAAGAAAAACGCAATAGAACAATTCAGTCTCAGAAGGGGATTTCAAGTAGGTAACAGACAACAAAAAAACTTGTTGCGTAAGGCTTCTATTTCGACGATAAACTAAAATTGCCGCGATCGCATTTCCAATGGACTCCCTGGATGCAGTTAAAACATCCTTAGTTCGACGTAGATCTAGTTTAGGCCAAATCTGTTTCGATGATGTGCATGTGGGTTCATTTTGCCACCTCAAGTTGGCTTTTTGAACTACTTTGCTGTGCAAAAGGAGTCGGCAGTTTGCAATCGGTACTACTTGCTGAGATGAGACAGATACAGCTGGGAGGGTGGTGTCCTCTCTTGCTAGCTCGTCTGCGTTACAGTTGCCTGGTATGTCCCTGTGTCTTGGTACCCAGACAATGTAAACTCTAAACTTATATGTTGGTCACATGAGGGTTTGGAGAAGATTGAAGGAACAGCATCACTTAACAACCGTTCAAGAATTACTAAATGAAGATTATCGTAAAAGAATGGGATTTTGCGACTGATTCTTAACGGAAAACAATCGAAATATTAATTTCATTAATTATATTTTGTTTACCGATGAAGCTACCTTCAATAGAAATGGCATTACGAATCACCATAACGCACACTTATGGGCCGAAGAAAATCGTCACGCAAAAAAAGCGACATATCACCAAACGACTTTTAAAGTCAATGTTTGGGGCAGGAATTATTAATAATAATTTAATATGACCAGTATTTTATACAAATAATTTAAATGGTGCAAATTACTTGCAGTTCTGACAAAATAATTTAACAGAGAAATTGGAAGAGATAAATTTAGGAATAAGGCAAAATATGTAGTATTTACAAGATAGAGCTCCAGCGGATTTCGATAACTAAGTTAGGGAATACCTTTTTGTTCTGTACCCTGGACGTTGGATTGGAAGGACTTCTGATGAACCCATTTCTTGGCCAGCTTGAAATCCAGATCTTAACCCTATTGACTTTTGCTTCTGGAGTTTTATGAAAGAGGACGTGTGTTGAAATAATCGACAAACAACAACTAAGGCGTCGAATCATTCAAAGTGCAAATCGATTTTTCAAAAAATTCGGTTTTCCTTTTTATAACGGTGCCGAATGTGTATTCAGGTAAATGGAGGCCATTTTGAACATTTATTATAGTAAATACAAAACATTTGTACATATTTTTTATACCTGCGAATAACATTTTTTTTTTTTAATTTTTCAATTTATTTGCAATCTATAACAATTTATAATAAGCAAATTGTGTGATAATACAATTCAGTTGACATGCTCGACTGGAATCCAGTGATTACTATCTCTTACAGCTATAATTAATAACTGGATGAATTTGTTTTGTCTATTGGGGATACACATTTATTATAGTAAATACTAAACATTTGTACTTATTTTTTATACCTGCGAATAACATGAATACTCAGTTATAACTTAATTTTTGTTACTCAAAATTTTTTTTAGAAGGATAATAAAAAAGAGTCCACATCCCGATAAAAAATGGCTTTTCGAAAAAGTGCCAAAATTTTTTCAAAATTATGTATCAAACCGATGGCGTCACAATACTAATTTAACTGTAATGCATAAAAAAGTTTGGGGGGTTTTAGGGGTTCAAAAACCCCGTAAAATTTTTATGGGTTGTACAGATATCGTGGTTTTTTATGAAAAATATTCTCTTACGATAAAAAAAAGCCATAATTTTCATTACAAAATGTTACAGTTCATGAAATATTGGAAAAAATCGATTTTCATTTTGTACTTTTTAAAGGCTGTAACTTTTCTTGTGTGCATATTTACATTAAGGTAAGTTATGTTTAATCAAGTTATTTTTGACCCCAGAATATGTGGTACTATTTATGACCTACCTTTTTGTTACATCCTGTATATTGTATTTAATATTCTTTAACTGGGGAATCATCGATCTGTTTTTGATATTTTTTTTGCCAGGTTAGTACCTACATTGATAAATAATGATTGAAGGCTTCTGCAACATCGAAAGTATTAGTTAACGTTTCATTGTCGACTTGAATTTCTTTGATGTTATGATTCTCTTTCTTTTTTTGCAGTTTCTCAACACATTTCCACGTATGTTCCGAACTATTTTTTGTTTTATTTATTTCCCGTTTGTAATAGTCTGCTTTTTTTAAGCATATCCAAACTGTTTCTATATATTTTTAATTCATTGTTCAGATTGAGATTATTTGGGTTTTTTGTAGTTTTTTATACATTTCATTTTTTTTATTGAATTATTTTATCAGTCCGTCAGTAATACAGGGAATCCTTTCAAGGTTTTTTCTTTTTATGATGAAGGATTTACTGCATTTTTCTTTGTATTTTTTATACCTGTGAATAAACAGTTCTGTTGTTTGGCAACAGTGATAGTTTTAGGTGCTAGGGCATCTTGGTCACGAAATGATTTGAGGTATAACTTCGCTTGTGGTATTAACATAGACCAGTGCTTAGAAGAAATGACTTTTGCACTGGGTGATGATTGTCCACATTGTTCACTATATTCGGGTGGTACAGAAAATTCTAAAGGAGAAATTTCAGTCTGGAGGACGCTGAGAGGACGGTGAGGCCATCAACGACCGTTACGAAGAAATACGTTGCTGCTGTAAGCAATATGCTTGACGAAGACAGGCGAGTGACTTACCACCAGATTGAGAAAACTTTAGGTCTAAATGCACTAGCAATTCGTTAGATTTTAATCAATCATTTGCACATGACGACAGTTTTCTCTCTGTGTGCCGCATAGTCTGACTAAAGACCAGATGACAAGACATGTGAAATGGTGCCGGGAGACGTTGTAAATGTTTGATAAGGGATAATCTTGGTATGTGATGAACATCGTGACAGGTGACGAGATTAAGTTGTATTCTTATGATGTGCTGACCAAGTCTCAAAACAAAGTTTAGGTCTTTCATGATGAGAATAAACCCGTAGCAGTCAGAAAATGCGATCAGTAACAAATAAAATTATGTATTTTTTAAATCAAGTGGAATTGTTTCGTGTTGAACACACAAAACACAGTCAAAGCTAAGTTGTACACTGAACAGTGCCTTTCTAAAGTCATCGACTTTTTGAAGAACTTCTGACCAAATTCAATAATGGACACCTGGTTCTTTTATCATGACAACACTCCAGCTCACCGCGCAAAAGCCTGCACCAAATATTTGACCACTATAGGACTGAAACTGCTTAACAACCCTACTTACAGTCCAGACCTTGTACTCTGCGTTTTTTTACTTTACCTTATGTGAAAATGAAGTTGAAAGGAAGACGGTTTTTTAGTGATAAGCACCTTTTGAGGGCGTGGAAGAACGAGTGCGACATACTCAAAAAATTTATTCATTCATACATTTATTACATTTATTACAACGTGTTTCAGTCGTCGAAACAGTTGTACCCGGTATAGCCTTCAAAGCGGCCAGCTTATTCTCTTGTATGACTTCCTATTGACTAAAAAAACCATTAAATGATTTGCAATAATTCTGGTAGTTTTTTTACAAATTTTCTTACGTAAACGACGTAAAAGGCCTAAATAATATTCTTTGTTGAATGTTTGGCCAGTTTAAAGAAACCACTTGTGGAAATTGCAACTTAGTCGAAGAAAACAGTCAACATGACATTGATTTTTGACTTGCTTTGGCTTGGTTTTTGTTTGTTTTGTTTTGCTTCACCTGCAGCACGTTATTCACCAGTCATAAGCATAGATCCAAGTCCCATCGCCAGAAAAAATCTCTCCAGCAACTTCAATACGACGTTGTTTTTCAAACAAATTTAAATCATTTGGAAAAAGATGAGAAGACACACGAGACAAGCCCAAATAATCCTTTAAAATTGTTGATCCTTTTAATATACTAAAAATATCTACATGGTTTTTTTGAGTCAATCCACGATTAAAAAATACAAGTTTCTTGATTTCGTTGATGTTGATGTGATCTATTGTTGAGGTTGATGGCATTCCTGAACGAGGTTCGACTTCTACTGCTTCACGATCAAAATGATTTATACCACTTATAAACTTGTGATTTTGATAAACATTTATCGCCAAAATACTTTTGTAACATTTTTAATTCAACGAACAAAAAATATTTTCTTTAAACACAACGCTGTAAATTCTAACCTTATAGGACAAATGACATAAAATGTATGCCAGCTGTTTATAACAGTCATACCAACCTAGAAAATAAATATATCTATCGATATTCATAGCACGCATACTTTAAAAAAATATAGTCTCATAACTTTTTGTCCTTGTTTGTTTGGACGAAAAAAGGATCAATAATCATCATATTCAATTAAGAAGTAGTACGCTTGTTAATATGGGCTTGTCTGAATAATTGACAGGAACTATTTTGAGGATTTAGGATAAACATTAATATCTTACAATGTAACTACAATGCTAAAGTGCTTGCAGGTTAATTTTTTTTACTTCTTATTTTTTTATTTTTATTTATTTCTTCTTTTATATTTATTAACTTTGCAGTTTTTCAAAGGCTTTCTATGGTAGATAAACATTTAAGAACGACAAGGATCACTAATCCAAAAATTTAGCAATTTCACTGGGAATTTTCCCGATTGTATTCATACCCACAACTTGTTTCGTACATCTAACTTTTTGATAATGTAAAAATAGGCGTTGGGGAGTATAATTGTAATTTTAACAAAGTTGTCTGATTGCAATGTATTTTTTACAAACTGAATTTTCTTCATTATGACAACAATCGTAAAAACACGGCTTTTTCTCGTTTTCGAATCTGGAATTCGGACTATTAAAATAGAATCTTTACCTTATATGTCACCGACTTCATTTTCACCAATTCATCGCATCAATAGCTATCCAAAATGCATAAGCTATCCAAATTGCTATCAATCCAATAATTCATATTTCTAACTAAATAGAAGGGAAAATAACTCGTAAATTAAAAAAAAGTGGCCCCGGCCAGAGTTGAACCCAAGCGAACAGTGTGAAATGCCTGCGCTTCAGATCCCTAGGCTAATATGACTGCTCAAGTAATCAAGAGTTGCATAGTATTATTCAACTAAGACACTATTCTAACTGCTTATCAAACTACAGAGAGTGTAAGGTATAATTGAAATTTACCTTTTTCAGTAGATATTCTTCATCGGTAGGTTATCGTAGAAATTTGTGAATATATTCAGTGGTAAATGTTTTGGATTTATTCGCTTTGTATCCAACGGATTGTTTTTTGATAAATGCGATGAGTTTAGGATACTTATTGATTTCGATGTTATTTTTAACATTCAAGGATGTTCGTATCATCAAATACAAGGACCAAAAAGTTAATGACTTCGAAGTCTTTGATTTTTCTCCAAAATAAGCGAGTAACACATTTTCTGAATACTTATTGACCTTCTTCGATTGACACCAGGTTATGAATCTATTGTATTGAAATTCATATTTTGCTCTCGATTTCTCTGGTAGGAGATTCAAAGTTACATTTTTTGCACTTTCTACTACATTAGGAGGTGTGTTCGATAACTCACTATCACTATTTTCCATAATAAAAGAATGAGTAAAAGATGCGCGTTTTTAAAATATTTCCGCGCTAGAGCGGAAAAGCTGTCACAAAATTACGTTTGTCAAAGATCTATAGTAGATCTATTGGACAATCAACAAAAAAGGTTGCGTCATTTTTAAATAAACAAGTTATAAGAATCGCATATAAAACAAATAATACGTTGGGAAAGTTTATCAAAAATAATAATGATAGAACTTCCAAATTTAAGAAATCAGGTGTATATAAATTAAATTGTGGAACTTGCCCCAAGGTATATATTGGCCAAACTGGTAAAACTTTTAAAAATCGCACACACGAACATCATATGAGTTATGTGACTAAGAAAACTAATTCAACATATTCAAATCATCTCCAGGTGGCGGATAGAAGAACGCCCAGATAACCTTCGGCCCGGACGTAAAAATCTGTGTGCCCTGTTGGTGTGCCTGGGTAGTGAGAGCTATAACCTTCCTCCAAGAGAGAGTAAAGCTTCACCACGGACAAAATCCCTAAGCTAAGCTGGAAGCTATCGTGGCAAGGACTGCGTGGCGCTGAGGAAGCAGTGTCTCAAATAATGCCTCTGGGGAACCTAGCGAAACTTTAGAGTATATAACCTTACCTACGCACTTGAAACAAGCCATCAACATATTTGGGCTCTTTAAATCGGCGGGACCGGACCGGATATTTCCAGCTCTTCTACAAAGAGGATTGGAGTTAGTGTCTGGGTCTCTGACCAGAATTTTGAGGGCCTGCGTGGCGTTGGGCTATACACCCAGTGCGTGGAAATTGGCGAAAGTTAGAAATCGCTGCACTTGTTGAGTCAGCATCAACTCGCCGGTCAAGTTCAACGTTATTAGTAAACAATTGCAATGAAGAGTCGTACGTTTAATGAAGGTTTTTAAAGTGTAATGTTCCTCTTTTATTATCGGGAGTTTTCCCGTAACCTACAACGTACCTACCGAGCAAAGAACCTAAATACACAACATGGTGATCCTGATATATTACAATATGTGCAAAGTAGCAATGCTCGTTTTACATTCAAAGAAGTTTAGTATCTTATTAAGCATATGCGCACACGAAAGAGTGTGAGATTTGGCAGAGTTAAATTTCATGATTCATGATTCATTAAGAATGTACAATCTCTGAATTGTAGATTCTAGACCTCAAAATATGATAATACTGCCTAACATGCATTATACAAATATTGTTATTTTCCGAGATACCGGGTGTTTAAATATGGATTTTGATTTTCGCAATAATTTTTTGTTTTTTTACAATTTCTATTTAAAAATTGGCAATTTTACGATTTTTGGCATAAGGATTGCCAATTTGGACTCTAATTTAGCATTGCTAATAAAGAGCGCTAGTTATGTTACGTTGCCGATGAAGCCACCCGTTTACTTAAAGAAAGTACGCTTTCTGAAAAATGGTTTAAACGTCCACCCTTTCTAAAAAAAAAGCACAGCAGGAATGGGAGTGTTTTAAAGATCATTTAACATTTAATAATGTTTCTGAAAGCATTTTGGAGAAATCCGTTTTTACTCTGAAACAAAATGTCGAAGGTTTGCCTGATGCACGAAGAAAAGTTGATAAGGACAACTGCATTGGCTATGAGATTTATAGAAAAATGAAGAAAAAAAAACCAAAGTACCAATTCTTTTCTGGAAGTGAAAGAATTAGTGAATGCAGAAAAAATGAAATGAAAAATGATCCCGTAATTTTGGACGTAAGAGACAAATTTACACAACTGGAGAAGAAGAACGCAATTTTTTCTTCAAGCACAAACATGCAAATACAAGATCTTCCACCGACTTTGAGGGAGGAGTCTAAACTACAAGAGATTCCATCAACATCTGCAGACGAAGTTGAAGAAGACGAAGACGTAGTTTCTGCGGAAGTGGACGATACGCAACTTCCTCAAGATCCAGGTTTGTGGCAAAAAATATTGTCTCCTAGACATGTACAAATATTAATTGAAAGCGTACATAGTCATTATCGAAGTAAAAATTGTATAAACTATCCCATTGATAGGACATCAGGCCGAAGGTTTTCGGATAAATATTATTTACGAATTTTGTCTAATAATAAAAAAGTCAAATGGTAAAGGCTTTTATATTTAATAAAAAAAAATCAGTGGTTTGATTTCGTTGTAGAATATTTTCAAATAGTTTAAAAAAAATTAAATTAAGCGATAAAAAAAATAAAATTATCGTCAAAGAACATTTCTTAACTTTTTACCCTATAAGTGATTGTACAGGTGAGGGATTGACAAATTTCTTAATAGACATATTGGATAAAAATGGCTTAGATCTTTATACGCGGCTAAGGATATGAAAATGGTGCAAACATGCGCGGTAAACATAATGGATTACAAAAAAATTCTCAATATAAATCCAAGAGCATTCTTTGTGCCTTGTTGAAACCATACTTGAAACCTTGTCATGAACGATGCCAAAAAATCAAATATTTCAAGTGTAAATTTTTTTTCTATAGTACAGAAATTTATTAATTTTTTTTTTCAACTAACCGTTGGTCTGTCTTAAAAAAATATATATTAACTATCTGGTACAAGATGATCAGTAGAATTTATGCTTTAACTTTTTTAAGATATGAGACTTTTTTAAAATCGAATACATAAGATAATAAATATATAAAAAATTCCATTGACAGGTTCCACCCATCGACAAAATTTTGTTCATATAGGTAAGAAAGCCATATTACCTTACCTTCCACGATCGAGTTTCCACGACCCCCACTCCACTAACTTCCTCATTCAAATAGGTGGTTTAAGATTAAATAAGACTATGCTGGGGAAATTAGTAACACAACTTTGTATTTAAAATTTTTATTTTATTAGAATATATACAGAGGTTTAACAAAACTTAGACACAAAATACAATTCTTTCTTTGTTTCTGTTAGGTGTATATTTTAACACGTCAATTTTTATTTGTATCCCATAATCTAAGTCTATTTCTTTTAATTCTTGTTCCAACCAGTAATTCGAAAGGTGCAATACAATTATATTATCTAGTTTTAATATGTACCGGAGTCTGCCTCTACGCATAACTTCCTCAATTCCAGCTATTACCAGCTCTGTACCTTCTGCAAATTCTTCTAGTCGATGACAAACTTTAAATTTTATGTCCCCTGCAAATTTTTGCATTGTAATGATGTTAATTCTTTCTACCTCCACTTGGGTATATAAAACGTCTACATTTTTCCAAGCATTTGAGTAAAACTGCAAGTTTGCGATTTTGGCAAATATATCGTTAAAACTCGTATTAAAGGTAGCAAATTGTTTTTCGGTTGATAAATATATTAATTAATTTCATTCCGTTTTTATAAGGTAATGTAACATAACCGTCTTCAACAAGAGCTTTTTTATTATTGTAAACACGTAAAAACGTATTTTTGTGGTGACCCTTTAAGTAGTATACATCTTTTTGCCAATCTTTATCTGCCAAAACTCCTACATAGGTATATTTATTTTTATTGTTAACGGTAAACGCGGATACGCTGTACTCAACAGAAGGGTCCAAGTTTTTCCACCTGGTGTAGAAGTAGTCTTCTATTCTCTTCTTTAATTCTGCTATCTTTTGTTCTTTTTCCAAAAAGTGTTTATATTTCTCTTTAACCGTAGCTGTATTTTCTAAATACTCTATCTTTCTTTTCTTTATTTGTGTTTCCTACATCTATAATTTCCGTTTCTTTACAGATAACACAGAAATAGGGCATGCGCGCGCCGGCGACGACGACGACGACGAGAAGGTAGTAGTTGAGAATCGACAAGCTGGATAAATGCTCTGAGGTGTGGGCAGCTTCACCACCGGAACCTCTGTTACCTCGATTCACTCTTGCTATTTGACGACGTCTTCCGCAGCGTAGTTGGTGGATTCCTTCGATAATTCAGTCAAGCTGGCACGATTTGTTTTTTACCTACTATAGGCTGAAGGCTGCCCTTTATTGCCGTGAATTTTGTTATCACAGTAAATAAAACAACACACTTGTCATCGAGAATATATTGTGTAATTTAATACATAGAGCTTACAGTTTCAAGCCTCCTGTTTCTTCAAAATAATTTCACTCGATGTTAGCTTTGAATTTAATTTATTTTATTTGATTATTGATGTACATTTTACCACGTGGTGTTTGAAAGCTGTGCTTAGCGGCGGGCGTTGTGTATTTGTTGACGGGGAAAGAGGGAAAGAGGACGAGAGGCGGGAAGCCGGTACGAACATGGCTTCTTTTTCGCGTTGAACTCAGCGTTTTTATTGGTCAAAAATCGTAACCGTCGTTATCACGCGATCGTATAGCTGATTGCTACAATTGCGCGCGACGATTTCGAAATGTTCTGGAGGGATAATAAATGCACGTGTTTTTAGATGATTTTTCGTCGGCGTCAAGACCGTACTACGTAGTGTTAAAAATCAAGAAATTTCTCAGAGAGGAATTGTACAGTTGGAAGTACTAATTTCCAACAAAGCAAATTGGTGTTATTTCTTTTAGCGCAAAAGGCATTAGCTTATTTTTTTTGTTTACCCTCTTTCGTAGAACTTTAGGTATAATATTACATATACTTAGATACCAGTCCGAGATTCTGGATATCGATATCCTCTGGGATAGTGCTAAACAGTGTGGAAGATCGGGTAAAATATGTATCTCCAGCTTTAATGTAGCATTTTTGAGAAATTCCAACATTGTTCTCCTTGTTACTCGTATTTTCTACGATCTCTATGTAATTTAAAAGTAAGAAGTTTAAACTAAATGCAGAAAGACAATAATTTACAATTTTTTTTCTTGCGTTGGGTTCAATTGGTAAACTTATCTGTAGACCGGTTAGTTTTCTTGTATTACTGTTTCCCCAGTATAAGTATTGCAGTATATGATTAAATACAAAACAGCAACTATTTTGTAAATTTTCCGACAATTTTGTCCACATTTTAGCAAATTATATCGAGTATAATGGTGCATTTTAGATATAAAGTTTGCTATCCTCCAGTAAGGTAAGACAGTCGTCTAAGAAATTGTATTCCCCTGTCTGGTTATCGGCAATGGAATAATTATATATGGTTGCTTTTAATCTAGTAATTCCATGTTTTTTGGCTAAAGTGTTGGAAAATGTGTTTTATAATTTCTTATCTGGACAGTTTAAAAAATCTATTATATGGTTAATTGTTAACACCAGGACTTGTTACTTGGCGAATAAATTTATTATAAATTTTAACTCTGGCGTTAGAAGTTAACCAGGTAAGGCAATTAATTCCGACTGTATTATTATTATTTACAATTACGTTACAATTCTCCCGATACATTCCATGTTCACAAAAGTTAAAGTTACTTGTTAAGTAATTTGTCATTTCTTCTTTCTGGAACACCCCACAGAAGTCTATCGAGGTCTAGAAGGTCTTCTTTTTGTAGTTGTTTTAATAATTTGGGCAATTCTTTTAACAGGGTTTCTACATTTACATCTGCTAGTCCCACTTTGTATGGTAAACATACAGGTTTTTCATAATTTTTCGCAATTCTTTCCACACTTTCTTCAAAAACCTCTCGAACACCTCTGGCCATCTGATTGTCGCTGAGTAAAAATAAGGGTAGCTTGGCTTTAACTCCGCGTCTCACAGAAACAAGGCCGGCAAATTTTCCTCAGAGATAACTGTTAAACGAGCCACATATCTCCTTTTTTACAAGTCCACTTTTTTCATTACAGTCTTCCGAACCACATAAATTTACTACCATTATATTGTCGCAAAATGGATTTGTTATGGGTCTAAGTGCCTCTTTTAGCACCTCTTCTCCTTTCGTGTAATCAATATTTTCAATATCCGTAATTAGATTGCCTATATTTTCTCTTAGTAACCATAATCCGAACCTTTCGTTAGTCGATTTAACCTTTCTTCCATATAGCTCGCTTACATTATAAATTCCATTGGATATCATGTTAACACTTCTACGATCTGCTAATCACCAAACTGGGTATTGCTTTAGACACTCTTATTTATAGCAATCGTCGATAGGAGTTCGGGTATCTTCGGAGAGTATTGCATAACAAAAGTACATACATGGAGGTGGAGTGGAGGTCGTGGAAACTTGATCGGGAAGGTAAGGTAATGTGGGTTCTTACCTATATGACATTGCATTTGATGAAATCATTGTGCGTAAAATGGATAGAACAATGAATGTTAAACGACAAGTTCTTGATGAGTTACACAAACCAGCCCGACGTAAATTTGAGAGAAGGTCAATTATTCTTAAAGGTGTTGGAGATTTGTGTCAAATTGATCTCGCTGGGGTGTAAGGGGTGATGGTAAAGATGATACCAACCCAAATGACAACCTCACCTGCACGTGGTGCACCCTGCTAGATAACTAACGATGTTCTATTGACCGAATTACTGCCGGGATAAGCAGTTCTCTTTTGTCAGTCAACAGCTGAGGGTGGAAGAACTGACAAGAGACTAGGGCACCTTCTTGTCATTGAAATGAAAAATTGTTCCAAAAGGCGAATGAGCCGACAAACGGCCAACGGCATGGAGAAATAGTAGGCAACAGAAAACCACTATATTAAAGATCCTGATGAATATTCCAAGAATAGTCATCATGGCAAGAAATGGAGACAAAATATATGTTACTAATCATGGAATAGGACCCCAAGATCCGACAGGAGAAAATTTCAGGGCTTCTCCGGTCGTTAACATGCGAAAACCCTGTACAAAATCAATAAAGTTAAACCAAAACCAAAAGCTTAAAATATGCACATGGAACGTGAAAACACTATACAAAGCCGGAAAACTAAGAAACCTGTTGCAAGAAATGGACAGGCTCGATATTTCTGTCCTAGGAGTCTGCGAAACAAGATGGCCAAACAACGGGCACTATACTTCACAAGATTATAAAATATACTACTCGGGAACCAACGATGAGTCACATCAAAACGGTGTTGCGGTAATTCTAAAAAAATCACTGGCAAAATTTATAAAAAAAATTGTCCCATTATCAGATCGGGCAATGTTAGTACAGTTACCTGCATATCCAGTTAATATAAATATAATACAAAATATGCACCCACTACTGACAAAGATGTCACAGTTGTTGAATATCTTTATCAACTTATATCAGAAGCATTAGGTATGACGAAAAAACATGAAATTACTATCATAATTGGTGATTTTAATGCTAAGGTTGATCAGAAAACACTCTTAATATTACCGGTAAGTTTGGTTTAAGAAATCGAAATAATAGAGGATAACGCTTGGTACAAATCTGCCAGGAAGAAAAATTTGTAATCAAGAATATATGGTTCTGCCTGCCAAATCGTAGACTGTACACCTGGAAGGCAACAAGTAATAGAGAAGGCAACGTTATAAGAAATCAGATTGATTACATATTAATTAATGAGAGATTTAAAAATTGCATAAAGTCGGTTAAGACCTACCCAGGTGCAGATATCCATTCAGGCCATACTTTATTGTGTTCTATAATTAAAATCAAGTTAAAAACAGTCAATAAAACCTAAAAGGCCCCTACGATAGCGCTAGATGCACTTCATGAACCTTACATACTAAATAAGGTCTCAAGAAATCAACACTAAAATGCATGAAATTAAATTTGAAGACCCTAGCACTGCTATGATTACTGGAAACAAATAAAAACCTCAAAAGAATTTATCAAAAAAACGTAAGGCTAAAATTGAGTGGATAACACAGGATATTTTAGACCTAATGGACATAAGAAGACAACACAAAACCAAAAATAGAGAAAAGTATAATGAAATTCATAAGGAAATACGGAAAAGATTTAAAGCAGCAAAAGAACGATGGCTAAAGGAATCTTGTCTAGAACTTGAAAACCTGGAACAACAGCATGACAGTTTCCTCTTACATAAAAAACTAAAATAATTAACAGGTACATGTAAAACTTACAAGACAAGAATCATTCGAGACTCTAGCGGAAGAATATTAAGTAAGGTAGAGGAGCGCTGTACCGAATGGGAAAATTATATAAAAGAATTATTGAAAGACGACCAAAGAGAATACCAACAAACAACATCAAACAGGGACAAAAGCCCACCGATCCTAGTTTTCGAAGTACAAAAAGCAATAGATCAAGCGAAGCGAAGAAAGACCCCTGGACCAGACGAGGTACCTGCAGAACTGCTAAAATTATTAGACGACGAGAGTGTTGGGATCATCATATCCAAGACAACACTAATGAAACGATATAAAATCAGGCGATGGTTAATGTTATGCATGATTCCCTGAAAATCAAAGGGATGAAAATAAATGTGAGCAAAACGAAAGTAATGGTTTTTGAAAGAGAAGAAAGCATGACAAACTGTGGGGTTTCGATTGAGGGAGAAAGAGTGGAACAAATTAATGAATTTGTGTACTTGGGTTCAAAATTTACTAGAGATGGAAAGTATGACAGTGACATTGAGCGAACGGTTTTTGCAGGAAAACAGATGAATGGGGCACTGCATAGCTTTATGAACAACCAGAAAGTTTCAAAAAAGGCACGTCTGGCTGTGCATAGAGGTGTGTTGGTTCCTACACTTATGTATGGTAGTGAATGATGGGTTTGGCAGAAGAAGCATGAAAATAGAATTAATGCTGCGGAGATGAGTAGTTTAAGAAGTATAGCCGGAGTAACTCGGTTGGATAAAGTAAAAAATGGTGAGATAAAAGAACGCTGTGGTGTAAAAGAAGATGTGGTTACAAAGGTAGATAAAGGAATGCTTAGATGGTTTGGACACGTAAAAAGGATGGATGAGGAAGATTGACGAAAGAAATATATAAGGCGAGTGTGAATGGACGGAAGTAGGTAGAGGTCGACCTCGGCGAACATATCTCGATCAGATCAACATTGTTTTGAAGAAAGACCAGGTCAAGAGTACCAACAACCGATGAGCATGTATGAAAGCACTGATGAAAGTAGAGGAAGCAAAAGATGTGTGTACGAACCGTAGCAAGTGGAAGGAAGTGGTCTCTGCCTACCCCTATGGGAAAAAGGCGTGACTTTATGTATATATGTATAAAATCAATCATTATTCGACATACAGTTCTATGAAGGCAGCAATGGCGGAGCGAGTCATCAGAACTATAAAAACTTGGCTTTACAAAGAGTTCTTAGTTAATGGCAGTTACAAATGGTTAGACATTATTCCATCCATATGCGCAAAATATAACAATAAGAAACATAGTGCTACAGGGATGAAACCAATTGATGTCGGACTTACATCAAATTTAAGAATTAGCAAGAATAAGAAGAAACTGATCAAACCAAAATATCTTTTAAATGATATACTCAAGATCTCTAAACAGAAAAGTGTTTTTAAAAAAAGCTATTTAGCCAACTTTTCTACGGAATTGTTTAAAATGATCAAAGTCAACAATACATATCCTACAACTTATATTCTCGAAGATATGGATGGAAATCCAATTAAAGGTGCCTTTTATGAACCTGAATTACTGAAAACGAAGTATGTTGATATTTATTTATTCAAAAAAATACTTCGCCGTTCTTCTTTTGAAATGTTTTTGTTCGTTTTTTCGACGAACACAATTCATGGATTAAAAGCAGTGGACTTAGTTTAGTAATTCAATGTCTGTCAAAAAAATATCACCTATTTATGTCTTTGTATAATAATAATAAATGATGATGATCTTATTGGATTTTGTTTTATTTAAATGTATTTTTCATCTACCCCTTGTATCACAGCCATACCCGTTTTGGACACAGGTAAAAATTCTTCGTTTTGTGTAGATGCTAGATTTTATTTCTAGTATACGGATGCACGTTAGTGCATAGGCGTCCCAAATTATTTATTTAAAAAAATGCTAATGTTTCATTAATTATATATTTTTTTAATATTTGTGTACAGTATTGACACATTAAATATATATTGTTGCAATTTAATGTCTACAAGAAAAAAATGTTTTTTAATCGTCGTCGTCGTCGGCTGTATCATCATTGGTATGGTGTGTAAGGTCATATTTCTGGATGATGTTATCAGGTAGGTATGGCAACAGATCCTTGAGAGATCCTTTCAGGTCACATTTGACAATTTCCTCACAAAACTGATACAGATCCATCTGTCCTTCATCGAATTTTTCATAAAGATCTGCACCAGCGTTATACTGCTAATGTTTCTGCAAACACCATTGAACATAACTTTCGTCGTGGCAAAAATTTAGATCGTAAACTGATGAATGGAGAGCATCTCGACTCAATGCACTAAAGGAAGAATGCAATCTCTGAATTGCTGAATGTATATCGACAGATTCCTGCCAATTTTGACTTCAGTAATGCATCCACATATTTTAAGATTATATGGATTATTAACACTGACAACCATCAAGCTCCATCCCAAGGTTAAACTTCAAGACTTTTTTTCTTTTTGTGAGTGGGATCCCATTTACAATAATTGTATTACACATAAGATGTGGAAGTCTCTAACCCAAGGTAAAGATCAACACGCCACCCATGCAAAGCAAAAAAATATCGTTCCAATGTAAACCCTTGAAAACTAGAAAAAGTGTGTCGAGTCTAATACTAAAAACAAATATTTCGATTTCAATGAGGGTTTAACATCTTTAAAGATGTTCTTACCCAAAAAAAAGACACATGAATTTCGTCGACTATATTTAACAAACAAATCCAATAGTGCGATATTTCAAATAGTTTAGAAAAAAAAATATATCTTCTTTCCTTGACTCTTTTAAAAGCTCTAAAATCTTCTTGCCTGTGTTTCCTCAAATTTTTTTTATATATTTATCTTTTAAGGTCATGCCTCATCACTAATAAAACTTATGTAAAAAATCCTATATCGTCCAACCCGTCATTTTTGAAGACATTAAAAATAAATCCCACGTATCTATGTATTTAAAAAATATATCCAAAAAACACACATCTGTACCTATTAAACTGATAAATATCATTAAATTAAACACCCCCTAATCATTAATTGATTAAGGAATATACGCCTTACCTAATTGTATGAGCTACCAGATGTTTTCTGAATTTTATTTTCCTACGTAATTGTAAGATAATAAACATTCCGAGATTTCAATGTCATTTACTCCAGATGCACCCCCGATCTAAAAAGGAAGATTTTTTTAATAACAGATTACCGTTACAGTTTTAAAAAAATATGTCGACTGAACAAAATTTTGTCGATGGCTGGAACCTGTCAATGGAATTTTTTATAAATTTATTATCTTATGCATTCGATTTTAAAAAAGTAGAAATGTTGGTGTACAAGGACATTTTTTATATACGTTTGGTATCTTCGTCGGCAGGGTTTAACATGTGTTTATGTGTGTGAATCCAAATAGATTAACTAAATTAAGTCATGGTCGCACCGAAAGAAATATTTTTTCAGGGACGCAGTCTTGACATGCTATGTAAAATTGTATAATTGGAAAAAACACGCAAGGTAGTGTAAGAAATAACAATATCCTATTTAAATTTAAAAATACATTTATCGTAAAACGTAGTCAAAACTATCAATCTATTATAAAATGCGTCTTTACCCTTCAGTCACGTACCAAAGACTGCCGAACTACCTTCCATATCCTGCACCCCTCATCGTCTTCCTATTTTAGGTACCCAGCAAAACAGATCTTTCTGTTCAAGTAACCCTCGTTTATGACTCCACCGATGGACCTTGCATACAGGGTGGATCCAAATATATCTTACAATAGTAGTTAGAACATGACGTCAGTGGCATTGACCTTGAGGGGTTGAGATATTGGTACACTTGGCAACGTTGGGGGGCCGTGTGGTTAGAACAAGGATACATGACGTCTGTGGCGTTGCCCTTGAGGGGGTAGAGATATTGGTACTTTTGGCAACGTTGGATATGGTGAACCGGCAATTTTACTTTACTACAAAGAACAAGTAATGCAGAACAAAAGAAAAACAAAGACGATAGATATACATCAACAACGATTTAACGAAAAATGAAAGGTTGAAGCAGAAGAGAATGACGGACATAGCAAGAGATAAGAGACAAAAATAAAACAGTTAAAATTGAATACAACAAGATAATCATAAATGGAGAGAAATGGAGATGGGACAGCAAGGAGAGCAACATAAGGAAACTTTACTCAAAAAACTAGTAAACGAAGATGAAACAGAAGAAAAAACAAGGAATGACAACTATGCTCGAACAAGGACATGAAAAAGTATTAACCAAAATAGAAGCAGGAGAAAATCACAAAACAAAAAAAGGAAACAAAATATAAAACAGAACTCGAAACATCTAATATATAAAATTCTCGTGTCAGTTTTCGTTGCCATACTCCTCCGAAACGGCTTGACCGATTTTGATGAAATTTTTTGTGCTTATCCGGTATCTATGAGAATCGGCCAACATCTATTTTTCATCCCCCTAAATGTTAGGGGTAGTCCACCCCTAAATTTTTTTTTTATTTTTTAGACAAAATTTTTAATTTTTATTTTTTTATGATACAACATACAAAAATACATACAATCCTCAATTTTCACCCTTCTACGATCAACCCTTATTTTTTAATAGCCATTTTAGTCATTTAATCATTTTTCCTCTTCGGTCGAAAACTGATCAATCGTCATTTAATTAGTTATCTCCGCCAGATGTCTACAGGTGTCACTTCTGACCCAGTAAACAGCACGGAGTAAGGATGAGAACGAAGCCGGTCTCCTTTCTTTCTCACTCCCTACACAGTTGTCGGCCATCATTATTGTTTATGCATCAAGTGTAGTAGTAACGTTGACAATTATTATTTTGCTATCTCAGTGTAACTCTCATATTAACTTTTAATCATTCCTATTTTATCAATAATAATTAAATTATCAATTTTGAGTGTATTTTGCACGATTAGTTAAAAAAAAGATTGATAGATTTGAGAACACCATGTTTTTCACACGGACAATTATACGTGGCATTCTCTCGAGTGGGTAAACCATCCAGTTTGTTTGTGTTAGCTAAAGATGGACTAACAAAAAATATTGTTCACGCTATAGCATTAAGAGATTGATATTGTTTAATAGTGTTACTGTCGTAATTGTTTAATTAATGATATATAATTTTAAGTAATAAATTATAATAACTTAAAAATAATGTTTGCCTTTTGTTATTTTTATATTCCCTCATCGTTCACAGCGCTCCATGCTTATTTCACGCATATACCACATTCTTACATACATACAATATACACATTCTAACATACATACATACTTACAATAAGTAAGCTATTTTTTGTCTACACTAGAAATTACTAGGAAATTATTTATATGGCAAAATAACGTTTGCCGGGTCAGCTAGTACAACAATAAAAATAAGCACATGGAACATAAAACGATGTTAACTGCAGGAAAAATGCAAAAATAGGAGCGGAATTGGGAAGATACGAAATAAACATAGCTGCTATACAAGAGACTAGATGAAAGGGAAAGGAGGAAATAGAAAACAAAAATTTTAATCTTAGATACCTAGGAAGCGAGAGACAATGACAATATGGTTTTTGCAGATGTAAAGCAAAATATCCTAAAATTCCAACCGATAAGCGACAGACTTGCATACTTACAGATAGAAGAAAAACTTCAGGCAAAGAAGAAAAAGACATATGGTTTGAAGATTTACAGGAAGAAATAAAAAAGATCGCTAAGGAAGACACGATTATGGTAATAAGAGATTTTAATGCCCAAATAGAAAAAGAACAATATCTCGAAATAGTTGCCAATGACCAATGACAACGGACAGCGATTATGCAACCTAGCAACACAAACAGATATAATCATAAGAAGCACAAAGTTTCCACATCCTACAAGTACAAAATAACATAGATATCACCAGATCAGAAAACAAAATCTCAAATAGACCACATACTAATAAACAAAAGAAGACAACCCTCTATTAAGAATGTAAGATCTTATAGAGGAGCTTGCCCAGACACAAACTACTTCATGTAATGGCAAAAATAAAACAAGAAGTCACGAATTCAAAAATATACTAATAAAATGGGACACTAAAACAGTAAAAGATGACCAGGTAAAAAGGAAATATGTAGAACAGCTTAAAAATCATTAAACAAAAAAAGAGAGTAAAGAACGAAATGATGCGAAAGAAGAATGGTGCAATTAAAAAACGGCATAGAAGAAGCAGCAAAAAAAGTAATAGGTAAAAAGAAAATGCCCAAAAAAGAATGGTACAATACCGAATGCCAAAAAATAGTTGAAAGAAAAGCGGAAGCTAGATTAAAATGGCTAAAAAGAAACAAACGAGAATATAGAAAAAAATATAAAACACTAAGAGAGCAAGAAAATAATCAGGAAAAAAAGGCAATGGATAGAACTAAGGATACAGGAAATAGAGAACGAGAAATGGAGCAGAAATTTAAAAAATGTTTATAAAATACCAAGACTTTCAAAAACAAATGAAAAGGAATAAAGAACAAACAAGGAATAATTATGGAAGAGGAAAAACAATACAAACAAATATGGACAACATACTTTAAGGAATTACTAAATAAAGCAGTGATTGAAGATAAAACAGGAGAAGAAGCAGTAGAAAAAATTATTACACAAGAACAAATATTGGAGGAAGTCAGAGATATTATAAAGAGAGGTAGTAACGGAAATGCACCTGGGAAGGCTGGAATTGTAGATTGTAGCGGGGGTCGTGAAGACTATGCAGCCTCTCAAGGACCTCGAACTATCAGAACTTTTGTGCATATAGGAAGGATGCACAGAAATATATACAAACTAGAATGCCAATAGATAGGGATGAGTGTGAACAAATTGACACAATTTGAGAGGTACGTGCACTTTTGAGTTTGCGCATTGCACCAGCATTGGTTTCAGATTAAGTATTTATATTACGACATATTTCCATGAAACTATACATAATAACCACAGAACTAACAGGTTTATGAGGATAATGAACACCTTATTTCTGATATGGCAACGGTGCGTGAAATGAGAGGTGTTGTGTCATGATTGTAAAGAAAAGTAAACAGGCTCGGTTTAAGGAAATAAACAGATCATAAAGTAATGATCTACTAAGACAATAAATTAATAAATTATATTACCGTGCTCATACCCCTAATATAAAAATTAGAGACGTAATATAAACATTATCCACATTACATAAACATTCCCACAGACAACTACGAGGACTACACTTGACTCTTTGAAACCATACGTCTTGTTTTTATATTTTTACCTACTTTAATGATCAGTCTGATTTTAAACTTTCTACATATAAGACCAAAGTTTTTCTTCCAAGTTTCGAGTGTGACCTGTGAAAGTGATTTTTGCTCATTTTTTTTGGTTTTCGAACTGTGTGGCGCACAATAATTTGTGTTTTGTGCCGTTATTGGAGACTGAACGTTTTATTTGAACAGAAAAATAAAATGCATGGTGCTGTTTTGCAAAAATACTTTAAAAATTCCAGGAATCACATATTTTTCGTAACTATTTATTTCACTATAAGTTCAAACGTTCCCTTCACAAATGTGTGTTTGCCTGTTATTAGTTTATAAGTCATGTACACAGAATCACAAACTTAGAAGAGAGACATATTTATGATGAAACTATTTGATCTAACTTTTTTTAAGGCTTACATATTCGACCAACATGTGTTGAATTCCCCTACATGATATCTGTGTCTATATTGCCATTTTTATAGGATTTGTACGATTGTATTTCAGATTGTGAATAAACATTTTTTCTCATTCGTGGTGTGCCTTATTTTCCTAAATTTCGTTGATTACAAAATTCATCTATTTTTTTTGTTTGTATCGTTTTTGAATTTTACATAGTATTTGATAAAACGATCCTCAAATAAACATAAATAGTATCTGTAGAATCAATTAGCCAAAAAATTTTGATTGGTATCAGCAACTCCAAACAGCAAAACCATTTTTTTTCATGCCTACATTAGTGATTATTGGAAATCGGTACTTCTAACTGTACAATTCCTCTTTGAGAAATTTCTTGAATTTTAAAACTACCCAGTGCGGCCTTAACGCCGAAAAATAAAATCAGCTAAAACACGTGCATTCATTAGAATATTTCCGATCACCCTCTTATCACGTGAAAGGGTGATGTACAAAGAAAGACCGTTACGTTTTTTAAACCAATTAAAAGCACGGGCTCGAGCGCGAAAAGGTGGGCGAAGTAACTAATGACTTTCCGACTACCTCTTTCTCTTTGCATCCGCCGACCGAAGAACATCTCACCGCTAAAGAGCACCGCTCTAAAACACCACGTGTTAATAAACATGTATATCAATGCAATCAAGTAAAATCAAAGTTAAATTCAAAGTCAACTGTAAGCTCCATGTATAAATTCTACAATATATTCTCGATGAAAAGTGGGTTTGTTTTATTTACTTTATAAACAAAATTAACGGCGATAAAAGCCAGGGAACCGTTCGACCTACAGCAGGTATAAACATTTACTAACCTGCCAACTGACTAATGAAGGAATCTAACACCAACTTTTAGGAAGACGTCGTCAACAGCAGGAGTAAGTCGAAGCCTCAGAGGTTCAGGTAAAGCCACCCACACCTCAGCGCAATTCTCTAGCCGTCACGCTTCTTGCTACTGTCGTCGTCGCCTCGCACCAGTGATCTAGCAAATTATAGTCTCAATTATTTAAATATCGTGAGAATTTGTAAACAAAAAGACATTTCGATTTGCATTTTATATACTCAAGGATTCAACGAATAGTTGACTTGAAAATTTTTTAGGCCTACCCTGTCTATATTTTAAAACACGCGGTATCGTGTTGCTCAGTGCGCAAACTCAAAAGTGCACGTGCGCGGATTCAAATTTGAGTCAAGGAATTCCCAATGTATTGACATTCTAGTTTGTATATATATATAATATATATTTCTGTGGAAGGATGGGATAAATATAGAACTAATAAAACACGAATAAGACATGTTGCATAAAAAATACATAAATTGGTTAAGAAAATTTGGGAAGAGCAGAAAATAACGAACGAATGGGAAATTGGACAAATCATAATGACACACAAAAAAGAAGACCAACAAGAATGTAAGAATTACAGAGGCCATTAAACTATTAAACGTAGCCTATAAAATATCTTCATCACGACTAGTAACTGAAACTAAAAATATCCTAGGACAATATCAATGTGGATTCATAAGAGGCAGATTAACAACGGATGCAATACACACTATTGCACATTATGAAAAAAGCATACAAACATCAATATGAAATAGAAATGTTATTTTAAGAGTTCAAACAAGCCTTTGACTCTCTAAAGATGAACGAAATTATGAAAGCCATAAAAGAACAAGGAATTAGTAAAAAACTAAAAAAGACAATGAGACAATCAAAAGTTAGTATCCTGACACAAATATAAGAAACGAAAGAATTCGAAATAAACAAAAGTGTAATAGAAGGTCACTTACTGTCAGCTACATTGTTCAATCTGGCTCTAGAATTCGTTTTAAAAAAGATACAGAATGAAAATCAGAAAACAACAAGAAATCAATTAATCGCATATGCAGATGCCATAGTAATAGTGACAAAAAAAAGAAAAATCATGGAACAAATGTTAATGGAGATTAAAAAAGAAGGGATGAAGATGAGACTAAAAATTAATGTGAAGAAAACTCAAATCATGAGATTTGGAAAAACAGAACAAAATGGCGAAATAGAAAATAAAAAATTCGAAGAAGTTCAAAAATTTAACTACCTGTGCGTAATGTTAAACAATAAAGGGAAAAGAAAAACGGAAATCGAAGAAAAAATAATTGCAACAAACCGAGCTTACCAAGCAAATAAAAAACTGTTAAAAAGAAAGCTATTGACCAAACAAAGATGAACTAGAAAAAAACTAATCAATAATTATTAGAAGAACTAATAAAGAAGACATAATAAAGATAATTTAAAATTTAAAAAATGAAGTGGCTGGGACATAAATGGAAACATAGACCAGAAGCAGTAACAAAGGCTATGCTACAATGGCAGCCAGCAGGAAGAAGACGTGGAAGACCCATACCGAAATGGTTGGAAGAGGTAGAAGAGGACTTAAGCAAGAAAGGAGAAATCAAGAAACCAGAAGAAATGGTACAATGATAAACTAAGAATAGGGACTGATCCACCCCATTAAATGGATTTAGAAAGCGAAAGCGGAACAACCTTACAAGAGGTGTAAAACCATATATATTAGGGGCTTTGGAAAAAATGTGGGTTCATTTATAATTCATGATATGGTCAAACTTGTTTACATGGTCAGCTAAAGCACATCTTTCTGGATAGTGTTTGGAGTCACTCTTATGAGAAGTAATTCTCGTTATCAGAGATCTTAAAGTTTGGCCATTATAATGCTTATCACAATCTTGGCAAGGAACGTTGTACTAAATTTGTTTGTTATGTCGAGGGAACTTTATCTTTAGTTCTACTGTGGATATTTTAATTTTAAATATGGTCTTATTATCTATTACCAACAACCGACGAGCATGTATGAGAGCACTGATGAAAGTAGAAGAAGCAAAAGATGTGTGTAAGAACCGTAGCAAGTGGAAGGAAGTGTTCTCTGCCTACCCATATGGGAAAAAGGCGTGACTTTATGTATGTATGTTATCTATTCTAATGTTAGGAATTATATTACATAATCTAGAGATTATATGAGTAATTTCCTTAATACATGAAAAACAAATCAAAATTCGTTTAACAGAACCTAATTTAAAAAAAACATTCTTTCTTGAAATGCCTAACATTTTTAAAAATCCTAATTTCATCAATAGGAAAACCGATATTAACGATTTAAGTGAAATTAACTCTTTTTTTATTAAACAACTTTTCTACTGTGGTAATTCTAATCTTTCACACAACCTAAGGCTAAGGCTAAGAACTTAGCCAACCAGCGAAGACTACGTATTGAAAATGCCGAAAATGAGATCTTGGCGAAACGTCTGCAAATATCCAATCTAATTCTAACTAACGAACGGATGCAATCTCGAATCAATATTTCATATATACATACATGCAAACATAAAGTCACGCCTTTTTCCCATGGGGGTAGGCAGAGACCACTTCCTTCCACTTGCTACGGATCTAATACACATCTTTTGCTTCCTCTACTTTCATCAGTGCTCCCATACATGCTCGTCGGTTGTTGGTACTCTTGACCTGGCCTTTCCTCAAAACAATGTTGATCTGATCAAGATATGTTCTCCGAGGTTGACCTCTACCGACTTGTCCATTCACACTCGCTTTATAAATTTGTTTCGTCAATCTTCCTTCATCCATCCTTTCAACGTGTCCAAACCATCTAAGCATTCCTTTATCTATCTTTGTAGCCACATCTTCTTTTACACCACAGCGTTCTCTTATCTCACTATTCTTTACCTTATCCAACCGAGTCACTCCGGCTATACTTCTCAGACTACTCATCTCCGCAGCATTAATCCTATTTTCATGCTTCTTCTGCCAAACCCAACATTCACTACCATACATAAGTGTAGGAACCAACACACCTCTATGCACAGCCAGACGTGCCTTTTTTGACACTTTCTGGCTATTCATAAAGCTATGCAGTGCCCCATTCATTTGTCTTCCTGCCAACATATATATTTTTGCTATCATCACAGCTATTTAGACCTTATTGACTGCAGCTCGGAAGAGTTTAACATTGCTACAATTAAATCAGTCCCTTAGGTTTCTAAGCCAAGACACACGGCGTCTTCCAATATTCCTCCTTCCACCAATCTTTCCCTGAACTATCAGCTGGAGAAGTGCGTATTTGGGTCCTCTCAGTATATGACCAAGATATTTAAGCTTTTTTTATGGTGTTAATGACTTCAAATTCCTTATTCATCCAATATAGGACTTCTACATTACAGATCTTTTCTGTCCAGGGGATACGCCACATTCTACGATAGCACCATATCTCGAAGGCTTGCAGTTTGTCCGTATGATTTTTATTGAGAGTCCATACCTCTACTCCGTACAAAAGTACGGAAAAATATAGGTTAAGAAATACCTACTAAACATATGAAGTTTGAAGTAAAAAGACAACGTCAAAACAAATACAGACAATAATTAAAATTCAAATTTAAAAAACAATAATGATACACAAAATTATTCCTAAAAAACTAATTAACATATTTTATTGACATGTGGTAAAGGATGTGAGTACAAACGATTAAAATTCAGTTTGTTGGTTTTAAGGGTCAGGGTGAAACAAAAGTCATACCAACCGTATGACAAACCTAAAATAAGTGGGAAATTCAAAACTTTTGATTTTGTTAAGATTTGTTCAACATTATTTGGGAATTTTGAAGTCAAAATTTTTAATTTTTAAATGTAATTGTAAATATTATTCAAATTGTTTGGGTCAGTTTTTTGTTCATATTGTTAGTATCATTCTTGATAAAAAAACATTTCTTTAAATAGCCTTTTATGTAAGTTATTCTTTGTGCAGAGTACTTTGACCTGGTTGTAATCCATTATATGTTTGTTAGAGATAACATGCCCAGCCAATTAATTTCTTCATATTGCAATCACTTTTATGGGACATTAGGCGTCTGGACGAGATCAAAACTAAGTGTAAAATTTTAACTTTCATAGGCTGCCTATTTAAAATGGTTCAATTATTGTCAGAATAAAATTACTTTACTCCTACTATTAAGTTAAAATAAAACGTAAATTTAAGCTAACTTAATTAACAACAATGACCCTGAATTTCAAACCAATAAATATAATTTTATTAACATAAAATATGAGAGGATTATAAAATATAAAACTACGAAGGCGTAAAAGGGCCACAAGCATCTTTTATTTTGGAATCTCGACTTTAATCTTGGGGGTCCAACTTTAATCGCAGGCGCCCGACTTTAATTTCGGACGCTCGACTTTAATCGCAACGGTTTTTCTAGCAACGGTTTTTTTTTCATTTTTGGTATTTTTTTTTAAATGGATCATTCTACATCTACCTCTACATTCTACCTTCTACATTCTACATCTATCTCTATACGGTGAAATAATTTGTGACCCAACAACTACTCCTCAAAAAACCTCCAAAGTAGAAAAATCCATGAAAAAACCGTTGATTGAGATTTTTTGATGGAAATAGATCATTCTACACCTACTCAATATACTCTATAGGTTTTTTTTTTTCATTTTTGGTGGTTCTTTATAAATATGGATCATTGTATTGTAATGCCTTTTTTTCCGCTCACTACTATCTAATTTGGCGCTCTAGCTCGGGTATTTATTTACAATCTCGGGCGCCACCTATATTATAGTGGTAGGTCCACTTGCACCGGGCAACTATCAGTGGAGACCAGGGGTCTGAAACCAATCTGTCAAAGTGACCGAAGTAAGACTGTTGATAATTCCCTGGATTTCGTTGCTCACGGATTTTACTAACTCTTTACTTAGAAATAAAACAAGAATACAAATAAAACTAGTTTATTATGACTACTTTACAATGCGCTGGGTTTGAGTCACTACTTTCAGTTTACCCCATCTGAGACATACGGTTAACAAACGAAGAACGGTTCTACTAAGCTACGCAAAAGCAAGTGCATCTAACTAACAAAATATTCTAAAAATAATATTAATAAACACCCGGATTCACCGTTCACGAGTATCTCGTCAACGACGTCCTCAAATACCGAGGCTCTATCCCAGCGGATATCGGAGGCCGTATTGAAAAGACCGGACGGGGTTCCTATCATTATACTAAATAAAATAAAATATTAATGTTATACGGCAGCACCACGCTAGTCCCAATGGTAACAAACTAAAAATAATATTATTAAATATTTTTTTAATCAATTGGTAGCAACGGTTCCCCGTTTCCCGGGGATAAACTACACGGGTATCTCGTCAACGACGTCCTCAAATACCGGGGCTTTATCCCAGCGTATATCAGAGGCCGTATTGAAAAGACCGGACGGGGTTCCTACCAATATATTAAATAAAATAAATAAAAATAGACCTTAAAATAATATTAGTAATACCCTTACACTCAGTTTCCACTCTTCGGTCAATCCGGTGTCGCAGCGGCTCTCGGTGTGTCGGCCGGACGGCTCCTTCGGTTCCTCTCCTTGACTGGTCTGTCCTCTCCTCGGTAGTCGGTCTCGGACTCTTCGACTCTTCGAGTCTTCCGTGGTGGGCTGGTCCTTCGCTGAACAGCTACTCCAATTCCAAGTGATTCTCTTCGCCAGCTTGACTCTCGGTTTCACCACTCTTCCAATAAGTGGGTCGCACATGCACAAAACGGTGTGTGCAGAGACGTTTGTGAATTGCAACAAAGACCCGTTTTCACATACGTATTATTTTAATTATTGAAATAAACAACTGGCTACGTTCCCTTTCATAAACATATTAATCATAAATCAGACCATTACTTAACCGTATCTCTCATATTAATGGTAACTTCGTTACAGTATATCTACTCAATGCACTCTATAGGGTGAAAAAATTTGTGACCCAAAAACTACTTCACAAAAAACCTTTGGAGGGCGACGGATTTTTTTAAATATTTCCAACGACTACCTGAAATTCAATAAAAAAGGAGAATGCAACCCCCGAAATAAAAGTCGAGCGTCCGACTTTTAGACTGTAATCTCGAACGACCGACTTTAATCTCGAGCACCGTCACAAACTTTTTCCCTCTATAGAGGGTATTGAGTAGATATACAATGATCCATATTTATAAAGAGCCACCAAAAATGAAAAAAAAAACCTATAGAGTATATTGAGTAGGTGTAGGTCTATTTCCATCAAGAAATCTCAAGCAACGGTTTTTTTCGAGGATTTTTCTACTTTGGAGGGTTTTTGAGGGGTAGTTGTTGGGTCACAAATTATTGGGTAGATGTAGAATGATCCATAAAAAAAAACACCAAAAATGAAAAAAAAAACCGTTGGCAGAAAAACCGTAGCTGCTTTCACACCCGTTATATTAAGACATAAATTCCAAAAAACTGAACTGTTTTCAATTGTGCGCACCGTTGAAGGCAGGTCTGAATTCTATTCATTAAAAATTATTACAAGTAGATTAAATAGACCGAAAAAGACATAGATGTTTATTTGATATAATTTTTTTATTTGTATCATATATCATTACAAGAGAGCAATTTTGAAGATATTCACAGTAGAAAATTATAAAATTTCATTGTGTATGCTTGCATTATGTGGAAAGACAGCAATTTTTATTGGATTAGTTTGAAAATGTGTCCGGGGTGATCCTGAAATCATATGGGGAATTATCTGTGACTTAAGTCACCACCTTCCATCATTTAAAATAACCTTGAGAGAGGTATTCATGTTAAAAAGAAAACATCAATTAAATAGTAGGAAGAAATATCTTTCTGGAAGTTAAAACATGTTCGATGAATATGAAGCTATTTTTTATAACATATAATAAAACAAATACTTCCCCAGCTAAAGCAGTTGTTTTCTATTAGATAATACAAAAAAATTAAATTTTTATTGTAGAATTTTTCATCTTTCAGAAAAAATTCTTTGCAATATTTAATTGAGGATGTTTCCCTTTTCAAGATATTTGTGTGTTTAGATCTAAGGTCTCGTTAACTTAAACCTTAAAACATATTTTTTTATGCCAGGATTAGGCATGCATATTTTTTTTAATTTTTATTCGATAGTTTACATCGCTTTAAAATAGTAAATTACATTTCAACGTCAAAAAACTAATTTAAAGTATTTAAAAAAAAAGTTAAAAATAGCCAACCAACACGAGCAATTTAACGCCCGCCATTTTGGCGCACTTGGTGCGACGTAATAGTATATGACAACAAAAAAACAAGTGGAAAGGTTAGGTTAAAGATTATTGAAAAAGTATTGTGATGTTATAAAAAGGTATGCAAAATAAAATAAACATTATAAATAATACGTAATTACTTTAAGTTTTCACAGACCTAAAATCGGGATTTGATGTTAATAATGTGGTCACTATGAACACATCCATTTTTGGCAAATTATCTGATTGCGCCTTTACAAAACGACTTTTAATAATTTTCCAAAGTTTTTCAAGTTATTTCTTACACAACTAATGTAATTTTAATTCTAAATATGTAATAAAATCGTAATAAAACTGTCTGAATCACTAACACTTCCAAGCAAATACCAAATACCTGACCTAACTATTTAGACTCACTTGATACTCGATGTTATTGATATTTGTTGATACATACTATTACGTCACATTCGCTCTGCCCAAAAACGTTGCTTTTCAAATGTTTGAAATTCCCACAGTATTTTCGCACTTTTTAAAAATTAATTTCTTGCGCAAAAAAATTATAAGTAAATATATTGATGGTGGCATAATTGTAATGTAATAAAGTTTATTAAAAAAATATTTTACCCTTATTTGAATCACATGCATATTACCTATTTTATTTTTGATTAATAAATAAAGTCTTATTTTGAAGTGTTTTATTTTAATTTTTTTTAATAAGAAATAATTTTTATAGTTTAAATCTTTGGGAAAGTAATTTTTAAAACACATTGATTTCTCTGAATTAGCAAATTAATTAGTATTACACAATTTTAAAATATACATACATCATCAACGTGATGCAAAACTACCTTGGTTTTAATATTCCGGAAAAATAATTAATATATATCACATAAACAAGCCAAGGTGACAGGCAGCAGGTGATAAAGGACTTTGTAAGCTATTTGAAAATAATTTTTTTCCGTCTGCTTATTAGCAGAAAACAAATTTATTAATTGTTTTATTTAGATTATAAAGTAGGTATGATATTTTAGTTCTTTGTAGCTTACTGTCCTAAACTGGTTTGTTCTTATAGTAGTAGTTTTTTTAGTTCATCTTGTGAGAAATAAATAAGTCTTCCACCTTTCAGTCTTATTTTATTCATTCTTTTAAAAAAACAAAGGTTAATAACATCCTTACAATTTACGTTCAGTTTTGCTTAGTTGCAAAAAATACATTTTATTGAAATACTAAAATAAGCTTATATATTCTATGTGTGCACACAAATTAAATTACATTATACAGAATAAAATACAGATTGTCTCTTACTATACTACGGGATGTTCATCGATTAAAACAAATCGTCGGAATTTTAACAGACAAGAAACTAGTATCTTATCAATTTGCTTTGTTTTCGTTAAATAAAATAGTCCAGTCAATGTGAGACAAAAGCGAGTTATTTAAGTGAAGTAAAAAGTATACAGTATGCTAAAGTGAAGTTTCCAACAAATCTAATGCATACATGTTACCAAGACCAAGTAAACCAAATACCCAATTCCCACCACTGTATTTAAACCAACCAATAATGAACCAAATAATGCCTTTTGATATCCGCCAACAACAATATCAAGCATAAACAATACCAGCCCAACAAACCAATTTTTCTCATTCTATAGCAAAATCGCAAGCCAAATTAAAGTACAACAAAACGGAAAAATTTAATGAAGATGAATTAATGTCAAATGAAGACGATGAAGACTCATAAAATAACAAACACTATGGCAAACAATAGGAACAAAAAGAAAATATTTAAACGCTAAGTCTCCAAATAAAAAGAACCACAAATTTCACTCTCAAATAGGTTTCGACCACTTTCAAAGGAAACAATATCGTCAAATGGATAAAAATACACCAAGTACTTAAACTCCTACATTTTATACAAGGTGATTCATTAATTATGTCCAATCTCTGAATTGTAGATTTTAGACCTCAAAATATGATGATTCTGCTCAACATGCTAGTTTCCCAGATACCGGGTGTTTAAAGTTCAAATATGGATTTTGATTTTCGCAATATTTTTTCATGTTTTCACAATTTCTATTTATAAATTGAGAATTTTAATTTTTGGCATAAGGATTGCCAATTTTTACTCTAATTTAGCATTGCTAATAGAGGGGGCTAGTTACACTTGGTTGTTTAGTAAATCAGAGCAAATTTTTCACTAAACTATGAGAAAAAAAATTAAAAAATATTAAAAAGCGTTAAATTCTACAAAAAAAGTTACTCTTGTTTGATTCATGTAATTCGATTGGTTATCGAGTTATTAGCTTCTAAAAAGTTCAATGAATTTTAATTTTATAAAAAAATTTATTCTATAAATGTGTAACAATAACAAATTAAAAAACAAAAATAAAAACTTCAAAATAAATGTTTAAGATGCCTACCATTTACTTCAATACAATTTATGATCCGTTTTCGCAAAGATCCATTAATATCAAAAAACCCTTGTCTATTATTTTTAGTCACATTCGCGGCTTCTTCTATTCCGTCGCAATTCTGAAAGAGAATTAATTTTTTCTTTGTAAACCAACGCCTTCATTTGCAACCATATTGAAAAATCCAAAGGATTAAAATCAGGACATTTTTAATTAATCACCCTGTAAAAGGGATGCTTCCAAATTTATAAGAAAAAAATTCATAATGTGATTGCCCGCATGAAATTATGATGGATCTTTCTTTCAACAAAATTTTCTTAGCCCACCCGCTTCCGAGATAATTTTTTTTTCTAGATTAAGTTTTGTAAAAAAAAAATATTACTTTAAATCCTTGTTTATTTGAAAACATTTTTTAATCTTAAAGTTTTTTCCTAGAACCAATAGATTCGGTGAAAAAAAATTAAATACAATATCCTGTGTGTTGTTTTAATTTTATTTCACCCCCTGAATTTTTTCGCATTAATTTAGAAACATCCTATATATGGCGTGAACAACAAAATGTTAAATGACCTATCGCAAGAAATAAGGAAGAAACTTACTTTACTATAGCTTTAACCAACAACGCAATAAATTTTTTTCCAAAGACACTTTTTTTTTTTTTTTTTTATGAAAATAGTCGCAAAAAGGGTAGACCTATCGTGTGGGCCGCGGACGGCCCGCACTGCGACTATTATTAGAAGGGGAAGGGATTATAGAAAGGAAATGATTGTGGACACGCTTTTTAAAAAGTTGTAGGTCATAGTTCTCGGAAAAACTGATTTTGGAAGCTTATTCCATTCCGTAGCAGCCCTGTAAAAGAAGGATTCTTGATGAAGATTGGTCACTTGAATTTTACAGGAATTTTATACACCATTAACAGAATGAAAACATTGTTTACTACACATTTCTATTAAAAGAAGCGAGAGCTTACAGAGTAGTAATCTGAGACTTACAACACTCCATACCAATAGCTAAAATCCAACCCGAAAAGAATCATAAGGTTAGAAACATTACAAATGTCAGATACAGAGTAAGCAGGGAACCATTGCTTTTATTTTTTATCCAACTTGTGCCTCAAACTTACTATAAATAAATATTTGAACTACAGTTTAAACAAAATTGTAAAATAAAAGTGGATCCAACAAGAATTAAAAAATATATACTACAATGTACACGATGTCAAATTGCGTAAAATATGCTGGATCACACGACACGAAGGACTGTAAAACCAAAAAACACACCAGCAACTTGTACTCACTGCAACGGAGACCATCATAATTGTTGAGAATGTTCTGTTTACGTGAACTCCTAAATGCCAAATACAACAACCTATCTAACAAGCTCAGAACTTCAATAGTTAGTTTTAGAGATTGGAAACAAATGCAAATAACAATAATAATAACAGCAACAATAAAAATAAAAACAAGATACTCGATAAACTATTAAATTTCCTAAACGAATATAGCATGATTTTAACCATGCTAACTACAGTCATATACAAAATAACACAATAGCTTTCAAATCATTAAGAAATGCTTCGTGGAATGCTAATGAAATTTCAAACCATATTAATTAAAACCTCATTAATTTTAAAAACGAATAAAGTAGACATTATTCTATTTTCTGAAATCCACGCAACCCAAAAAAAGGTTATTAACATAACTATCCAGATAAAGGAGCATATGCAGACTTTGCCGCTATTATTAAGTCAAACACTCGAACCCTATATTTCAAATAAAACCCAAGCAGCAATCATTAAATTTGAAACAAAAACTTTATTAACAGCCCACCTAGATATTCTATTTCAAGCGAAGACTTCCTACAAACACTTGGTTCTAAATTCTTAGTTGTTGGAGACTGGAAAAGCAAAACACTACATGGGTTTCCAGATAAATAACGCCTAAAGGCCAAACGGTAATGACAACTATGCATCAAAATAACTTGAGCTATTATTTATTAACGGGCGAACCTACATACTGGCCTACAGACACCAACAAAATACCAGATTTTGTAAATTTTGCTGAAACAAAAAAAATAGCTGATATCCAAAGTGCAATAAAGTCAAACGTTAAACTAACAACTAAAGAAATAAACTGGGATGATTTTCACAATTCTAATGTAAACATTAGTCTAGATATCAGTATAAAATAAAACCAAGATGTGGAGGAAGCAGTAGACTATTTAACAACAGTCTTACAAACGGCAGTATAGGAAGCAACACTAGAGCGTCAAAAAAGTATACAAGAAAACCACAATCTTCCCCTCCATATAAGGGAACTTGTAGCAGAAAAAAAAAGCTAAACGCATATGGCAACGAACAAGAAACCCATTTAACAAAACATATTACCACAACGAAGATATTTCAATCCAAAATACATACTTCGCGTTATAAGTAAAGACCCATGGTATGTCTCTTACTAGACACTTTATGATGATCTGAACATCCCACAAATCAAGGACGTAATAAAGGTTCATTCCACAAAATACAAAAACCGCCCCACTAACCACAACAACAAATTGATAAACAATTTATTGAACCAACCACCGAAAGAAGATTGAAGATACTATGACCAGTAGACCTCCCACAACAATAATCCTCAGAGAACCGTTAATAGATGTTACCTAAATCAACGTTAAGACCAATAGACTAGTTACCTATTAATCCAGCGGTTCTCAAACTTTTGTTATTCACGCCCCCCTGTTTTAATTTAAAAAATGTTGCGCCCCCAATCCGTAGACCTAGGAATTTGGACTAAAATAGGCAACATTGTCTCGTCGAGAGCGCCAAAGATGCTGTCGGAAAGTTCGCGGCGTTCGTGCCACGTATTCAAGCTTCCTGATCTTTCTCGAACTGTCTGAACGCGACTATAAATACAGAAGTGCACATTCGGTATTCTCAGTCTCTCAGTGAAGGTGTTTTAACACAAGCAAGCATTATTGTGAAGTGTGAGTGTATAAGTAGATGTAGTATGGATAAATTTTTAAAACGAAAACTTGAGGATGACGGGGCTTGTACATCGACAGGTTCAGGTGGAAATCGTCCGAAATCTAAAACAAGAAAATATGACCCATCATACCTAAATTTGGGCTTTACTAGCCTTGAAGTAGGTGGCGAAGAAAAACCACAATGCGTTATTTGTTTAAAAGTATTGGCTGCAGATAGCATGAAACCAAATAAATTACAGAGGCATCTAGAAACGCTGCACAGAGAATATGTCAATAAACCGCGAGATTTTTTTGTGGAGAAACTCAGATTGTTTAAAAAACAAAAATCCAGCTTCCATAGAGTACTGGCAGTAAATGAGAAGGCTCTCTTGGCATCATATAAAGTGGCATACAAAGTAGCTAAATGCAAAAAACCGCACACTATTGCAGAGCAACTTATTTTACCCGCTTGCAAAGACATTGTAGAAATAATGTTTGGTGAAAATTTTACTTCACAACTTAACAATATTCCTCTGTCAAATGATACAATCTGTCGACGAATTAACGATATATCAGTTGATATGCAGCAGCAGCTTGAATCTGAGCTTACTGGAAACTTGTTTGCTATACAACTTGACGAAGCAACTGACTCTAGTAATGACTCCCATTTGATTTGCTACATTAGATTCTGTCAATGTTCTAAAATATGTGAAGATTTATTGTTTTGTAAACAGATTGAAGGAAGAACTACAGCCACCGAGTTGTTCAAGATTACAAATGATTCTATTAAATGAATTTTCAATGGAAAAATTGTGTTGCGATTTGCACCGATGGAGCTCAAGCCATGTCTGGTAAATACAACAGTTTACAAGCGCTAGTAAAAAAGGAATCCTCAGAAATTATCTGGACGCACTGCATGATACATCGGGAAGCGTTAGCATCAAAATCGCTAAGCCCTGGACTAAACATGATTTTGACAGTAGTTATTGAAGTTATTAACTTTATAAAAACCAGACCACTAAAAACAAGGATGTTCTCTGTTTTGTGTGAAGATATGGGAGCTGAGCATCAATCTTTGTTGTTTTATTCCTCATCCAGATGGTTGTCACGCGGTAAGACGGTTAAGCGTGTCTTTGAACTAAGAAGGGAAATAGCGATATTTTTAAGCGAGGAAGGTCACAAGCATTCAACAGATTTTTTCGACAAATTATTTTTACTGAAGCTTTCTTATTTAGTAGATATTTTTGAAAAACTTAATATACTTAATCTTCAGCTGCAAGGAAAAGACGTAAATATATTTGATTTAAGTCAAAAGATTGATGCTTTTTGTAAGAAATTGCAGTTATGGCATAACAAATTGACAGAAAACAGTTTGGAAATGTTTCCCACATTTTGCGATTTTGTGCAAGATTCCCCATTGGAAGATATTCATAAAGCTGTGATGCTAAAAACCATAGGAAGCCATTTAGAAAACTTAACTGAGAATTTCAAGCGATACTTCTTTGCAGAGAAAGATATCAAGTTGTCAGACTGGAGCTGGGTTTTAAATCCCCCCTTAGGGGGCGCGCCCCACAGTTTGAGAAACGCTGTATTAATCTGTGCATAGAAGTACAGTGTATCAATAAAAAAATTTGATTAAATCATTTAATGTCAATAATAAGATGGGCAAGTAATAAATTTTTATCAAACGTAAATATATTAACTTTTTAACTAAAATTCATTTTATTGCTTTTCAAAATATTTTTTCTAAAATTTGATACATATATTATATAATCTGAAGGTGGTTTTTAATAGTATATTACATATCTAGGGCAGTAAAGTAAGAAATGTCTCAGAGCACAAGTAGTGTGTATACTATTTTTCTCCCTTTTGTAGGCGGAAAGCGGCTATTTTTACAATTGCTGCTTATTTTCGTCAAATTTCGTCACCTGTTAACATGTAACCTATCAAAATTTTTTAGCATTTTCTCCTATCAACTGACACAATTTTTTTGAACTTCGGTTAAAATTGACAAAATCCATCTGCAACAGACATTTTTTACACCTAAAGCAAGATTTAAAATTGGTACTGTTAGATGCCTAAAGATAACTATCCCTCGATAAATTACAATCCAATCCTCTTCAAATATATTGCACACAGCATCTTTGTACAAACATTTTCACGTGATTACGTAATTGTAAATGTCCAGTTATGCGCACAAGTGTTGGCCAAGTTCTGCAGTGACTCAGTGTGGTTTTTAAGCATATTAAATACCTAGGCTAAGCTGCTAAAACATGCTTAACGCAATTCATGAACTGCAGAACAAGCTAGCCGGTCCATTCTAGAAATTCCGTGTTAGTTAAGTGCGTCATTGGCAATTGCGGCACGGTGCGGGCGTACATTATCATTATCATGTTTGCCAATTGCAGCAATAAATGGGACATCAAATTGTTCAACAATTATGTCACGATACCTAATAGCAATCAATATTACGTACATTTTTAAAAATAATTGTGACAGTGTCCCCGTTAAAACAAATTCCACCCCAAACACAAATCGAACCTTTTTTAAAAAGCGTGGTTATCACTGTCGTTAAATAAAAGAAATTGGAACTCATCCAAAAACAGACAAGTACTCCATACACGAAATGTTTAATTTTGATTTGATTTTGCCCAATGACACCCGGATACTCTGTGTTGTCCACTCAACAATGGACAGCACGTCTTCTCGCTCTTAAATTGTTCTCATGCAATGTACGTCTCACAGTTTGGTTTGAATTAATGGTACCAGAAACTTTCTGCAGTGATCTATTGATAATAGTCGCTGAATAAGTTGGATTTCGTCTAACTGTTAGCTGGTTAGATTGGTCTTTCCGAAAAGTAGTACTTCTTTGGTACCTCCATCATGCACATACGTCACTGTGTTGTTGACCAGATACCGATTATAAGCACGAATTACTATACTTTGCGATACATTTAAATGTTCAGCCACTTCATGCTGCGACAACACTTCATGTAGCTACCGTACAATTTATTTTTGTTGTACGGTCTACGAGGCTTAATATCCAAATATATTTCATTCTTCTTTATGTTTCTTCTTTTCGATATTTCGACAAAAAAACACCTGTTAATTTCTGTAGATAATGTAGTAAGTGCAAGAAAACTCAAAATAATAAAATTAAAAATAGTACCATCAAGTTGGTGACTTGAGATAGTATGGGGACTTGAAACAAAACTTAAGGGGTTTTCAAAGAAGGTTGGGCAACGCTGCAGACTGCACTTAAAATTCAATTTGCACATGGCGTCCGTTCGCAACTGATCTATATTAGTGATTTTTATCGTTAAGGCTAGTCTTTTAAAAAGGTAAGTGTTTTTTTATTATTTTACTGTAAAAATAGGGTTTGTGGGATATATCAGTACCTATATTGAAAAACTTTATGTGTGTAGTCCAAACTAACAAATTTATGGAAATAGTATTATTTTATAATGATGTAAGTATATATGGGCAGTATTTATCAATACATACATATTTATGAACATGAACAATATTTTTGATCCATATAAAAAAATATCATTTTTGTGGGCGAGATGAAGCGTCTTAAGTCGCCCAAGGTATAAGTTGAGACATATGTCTTAAGTCGCCCTAGGTATTTTATAAGTATTGTTTTCCAGATATTCGTTGAGAAAACTTCAAACTAAACATGGTATTCTATAGGTACAATAGATCGAAGAGCAAAGAAACGTTTTATGCTAAAGCCAGGTGAACACACTATTTTCAAGTCAGAAAAAGAAAAGAAGATGGTCGCGTTTAGAAGAACCAAATAAAGAAAACAATTTTGTAGTATCAATAGATAATGCCTTTTTAATATTTCCAAGTAATCTATATGCAAAGGAAACTGTAACCTGTAAAAGGAAACGAAAAAAAATACAATCGAGACTGGAAAAAGTGACAAAAAAACCATTTTAGGAGAAGCAGAACAGACGGTAAATGAAACTACTGGCAATAGAAACCAAAAAGAAATTAAAGAAGAGTTATCTGATTTTTCTCAATTTAATAACTCGATACCATCAACGTCAAAATAGAAATCTATAATTTCCCGAAAAAGTAAAAAAATATAGATTTCTCAAGTAAGAGTAATGATTCATTTTCCACGCAATCGTCATGTGTCAGCCCTGAAATTATTGAAGAAGACGTGGATATGGTTGATGCTTCTCACTTAAATTTTAAAGACTTTATTTTAGTGCAATTTTCATATGAGGCTACCCACAAGTCAATTATTTTGAAAAAGTTTATTGCACAAATTATTGAACTAAATCCGGATCTAGTGTTATGCAGTTTTATGCGCAAATCACCCCAAGGACAAAATATTTATTAGTTCCTGACATTGAGGTCATCGCAGATATTAATAAAACTTAAATTTTGTCAAAGTTGGTTCCTGTGTTTGTTCCACAAGGAAGATACACTTTTTCTGTTGAACTTTAAAAATCTTACTTTGTGACCTACTTTATTATGTTCATTACATAAAAAAATAGAACACAATGTGCTGACGGCAGCTGTTCGCCGGAGAACAGATAAAGTGAGTTCGAATTATTTACGGCTCTAAGATTGAAAATTCAAATTCATTAGGGCGCCACCCAATTTAGATATAGCTATACTATATTTGGATAATTGAGAAAACCAAATATCTATCTTTAACAAAATACCTAAATTGACATAGTATTAAATTTTCTTAGATATTCAGGTTGGGCAAATAGGAGAATAAAAAAACATATCACATATATGAATATAATTAGAACACCAAAGTGGACAAGGCAAAATACGTTGTAGACCAGGGTATCATAAAGTAATAATTACATAAATTAAATAACATATATAACAATATTAACTAATGTATTATAGCGAAATACATACATTTTTATACCTGGTGTTATACCGCTCAAAGTTACCAGAATGGGGTATAATGGTAAGAAATAAACCTGTGACTGAATCTGCTGTCACATAGTACTATGTGAGAACTTCACAAAAGTTCTTTAAATTATAGTTTATAAAATTATCACGGTGGTATAATATACGATATCAATAATTAGTTATATAAAATGATGGTATGATAAGTACTAATATGATAAAATAGTTATAAATAAATCTCAAAAAGGTAAGAGAACACTGAAGGTGTAAAAAAACCTGGTATTAAAGTCCAATGGTCCACATATGTAGCCTCTATCCAAGGTCCACTTGATGTAGTTGAAGACACAAAAACGAAGACAGGAAGAAGACAAGAAACAGACAGCAAAACGAAGAGAAGGTAAGAAGAAAGGCTTAACCTTCCAGGTCAGCCAGGGGTCGATGATGCAGCTCAGCAGGTCTCTAGCCTCTATCGGCTACTACTAGATCTCATCCGGTGGATGTCTGTCGACTCTGGCCAGGATTTAAAAGCGACTCGGTGTTGGTCCTCGTGGGAATCTTGACCAAAGTCAAGAGTTGCCACAAGAGTCGTCGTACGATTACCAGGAGTCTGATGGTGATGGCTAAGCTGTACCCTAACACCCTTTTGAGAAGGGAGGTAAAACTAGAAGATATCCATAACAGCAAACAGGACTAAAACGGACTAACAGGACATCAGGACAAAATGGCGGTGTTCCCACCGCATGGCAGCCTACCGGTGTTTGGCACAAATCCCCATATAAGGCTCCAAAAAAACCACTAACGATGGGTGCGATTTGATCTCTGCCCAAACGGCACTTCGTAAATTCCCCCCTAAGGGTTAATTTCGGTTCAATACCGAAAAAGAATCCCAAACACAAGTCAAGCGCACCTCATCATGGCCGCACCGAAAAAAGAACTCCCTGACCACCACGAGGACAGAACCATCCTCTATTTCTAACAGTTGCCAGAAAAAAACTGCACATCCTGTATGAAATCAGCGCCAGTTTTGAATTCCTAGCCTCTCATTGGTCAGAACCATAAATGCTATTGATTGACAGAATGAATTTCATCGAATGTAATCTAAAAGACCATTCTTCTTCTTTCTTTTCTACTATGGCACGAAACATTAACGGCTAACCGATTTGAGACCGATGACAGAAGTTCTATGAAAGAAGAACAGTGACACACCCACAATGACATCGACGTCTAGAAAGTAAATATAACCTCGAAAATTATATTATGAAAAATAGAGAAAAAACCCAGTAAATACCCAGAGATCTCATTCAGAATCCACAAAATCCTGGGACAAACCTTCAATAGCCTAGAATTCATCATACTAGAGAACACAACGGTATGTCGCCTGCTCACATGTGAATGGGTGTTTTTATTGACTTCACTATCTTAAATTTCAGAAATCCAGAAATCCAGCCAGAAATCATAAGGTTCCTGCAGCTTGATTACATTACTTTCAACAGCCCTTAGAATGTCAGAAGCAAGAGTATTACCTAGTGTTGAAACTTGTGAAATTTACTAGCATGTGATGTTTGTTTTGAAATAGTGAAATAAATGTTTTATTCAGGAATTTGATATCAAAACTGAATGTTCTCTGTAAGTACAATGCCCAATAAATAAAAAAATTATTATATATAGAAAACAAAATTAACAGGTAGCAATTTCAAATGCTACAATGCCCAATAAATGAAAAATTTACTATATATAAAAAACAAAATTAACGAGTAGCAATTTCAAATGCTACAACTTGTTAGTTTAAAACAATTTTTTTGTTAGTAGCTGTTTTTTAAGAGTTATGTATTGTTTGGTTAAGTTTTACTAGTTTTCGCCAAAGATTTTTGAAGTTACCTACCTACTTTTATAAGGATAACCCCATAAGTTTTTTTGTTTGGTTATATAATGTTTCTTGTTTCTTGGAAACGTAAAATAAATAAATATACATTTTCAAAATAAATGGTGTTTTAATAAAACTATATTTTATTACGTTATTAAAAAAATATCAAAGTCTCAAGTCAGCATACCGACGGTCTGTCTTGAGTTAATAATGAAAATAAATAACTATCTCAAGTCACCGGCTCTGTGAAGGTGACTTAAGACACCCATTAAAAAAAATATATAACATTTTTTAAAAACCTTTGGCTCATTTTTACTATTGAATATTGAACTATATACCTAAACTCAAAAATGTGTTCTTGTTTCATAATGAGATACATTTTTACAGTCCTTTGAATTTTAAAACTGTCTCAAGTCACCCAATTTGACGGTAATGCATTTATCACAAAAATAAATAAAAATATTTAAACGTTCCCTAGAAATTGTTAAGCAGTTTTTATTAAATTATGATTTTAAATAAGATTACAAAATTTTAAACATTTTTGAATTGATTATCCTTGGTAGTGAAATACCTTCATATTGACAAATGATAAATTATTTGATAATTTCAGGACATGCAGAGTGTTACAAGTTATTTTTATTTAACTTATGAATGTATATATTTTTTTAATTAATTGAAAATGTTTATATATTTTGTATACACTTAAACTAATTAAAAAAATATATTAACAGATTGTTTTAATAAAATTAAAATTGCTCAAGTTTAACGAGGTATTAAATTTGATACAATGCATAACCATTATCCATGTTACGATTTTCGTGGGTAGAAGTGAACGAAGACTGGGTTTAAACTGATAACTGATTTATTTCAACGAACACTAACATTTATGACAGACTTATTTATAACAACTATTTATTTTTGGAGGTTATAAACGTAACGCAACTTCGTATTCGACTGACTTCTGCCATTAGCTGGCCCTATATATATATATATATATATATATATATATATATATATATATATATATATATATATATATATATATATATATATATATATATATATATATATATATATATATATATATATATCGTATTTGGGTTGTTCAAAAACTTTCTGGAACTGTCATTCTCCTGTCATCTCTCTCCATCAGATAGCATTCAGGATATTCCATCTTTCTCTGTTCATGATCATTCACGAACAATCTAGAACTAACTGGAATTTCCAATACAGGAGGATATTTTGATATCGGCGATACTTCTTCATGACTTAGCCGAATTCCATTACATTGCCCCCCTCCTTAAAAGGCATTCCTCCTGGAATGCATTACTCTGGCTATTGTGACTAAAGGAGCAATAAGGTCCATTTCGGCAATATGATGTTTGATGGAAATAACATGGCACCGTCTTCTCTCTTGGATTCGCCTTGGGATTCCAACAACATACCAGAATTTCAACTCCGGTAAATCTGAATACAACCTCCAGCATATTCCGGACAATCCTCCAGTTCAGGCCATCCAAACCGCAAGCCAGCTTTGGAACAGCTACTTTCTGTATTCCTTCTTTAAATACAGCGCTTCGCAGGTCGACCAATGCATCCCAGAGGTTCTTGTAGGATGGTTCTTGGAAGTGCCTCTCCTTGGTTGTCAGATAAAAGAGCGATTTTTTTCCTTCAGGACTGATATTTTCAACTTTCAGGGCTCTACCGATGGATGGGCTTTGTTGTTGAAGCTCTTCTAGCTTGCCGAATCTTTTCCGGAACTCGTTGGCTATTCCTCGGAACATCTGAAGATCCTGGTCTATACAGTGGGCTAGTGAATATTCTACAGGGGTGGTAAAAAAGGCGCGCTGCTCTTCTTTAGTGACTTCAAATCTTGCCTTCGATGAACCGCTGTATACTCCCATGAAGTCTTCGAAAGTGAGCTCCTCTTCGTCTTGCAGTTCTACTTGCTGCACTTGTTGATCCAGCGTTCCCTCGAATGGTGCAAGTCTGTTGAAGTGAACGACGTGAACGTCGTTGATCTTCTTCTTAACGCGGAAGGGTCCTTCCCAAGATTTCTGCAACTTTGGACATAGTCCTCGCTTTCTCTGGGGATTGTGGAGCCACACCAAATCACCTTCTGCGTAGCAATTGACATCAGCTCTAATATCATAGCGTTCCTTCATTCATTCGCTGGAGATCCGAAGATTAGAACGAACCAATTCGTGTTTATCGTTCATCTTCCTCCTCAGGTTCGCTATGTAATCTTCACCTGCCATGTCTTCGCCGGGTCTGCATCCAAATACCAGGTCACATGGAAGCCGCATCTCTCGCCCAAACAGCACCTTTGTTGGAGTCTGTCCTGTAGATTCTTGCACTGCTGATCGGTAGGCCATCAGGAAGAAGGGAAAATGTTGGTCCCAATCCCGTTGATGCTGATCCACGACTTTGCAGAGGTACTTTCCTACAGTCCGATTCATGCGCTCCACCATTCCGTCTGATTGAGGATGTAGTGGTGTTGTTCTGGTCTTCCTGATTCCTAGCCTTTCGCTCATTGTCCGAAATACCTCACTCTCAAAATTTCGGCCTTGGTCAGAGAAAAGTTCCATTGGCACCCCAAAACGACTAATGAGTTCTTTCATTAGTACACCAGCGACGGTTACAGCCTCTTGATTAGGAATCGCATACGCCTCCACCCATTTTGTGAAGTAGTCCATGCAAACCAGAATATACCGATTGCCATCATCGGTTATCGGAAATGGTCCAGCAATGTCTATGGCAATTCTCTCGAACGGGCTACCCACGTTATACTGCCTCATAGGGGCCTTTGGTTTTCTATGCGGCCCAGACGAAACAGACGGTGCATTTACGGCACCATTCCCTGACATCATCGCTGTAGTTCACCCAGTAGTACCGCTCACGAACCCTCTGTAGAGTCTTGTTCACTCCTAGATGTCCCCCTGAAGTCCCGTCGTGTAAGTAGCGCAGTACCTCCGGAACTCGACTTCTCGGAACCACTAGCTGCATTTGATGATCTGACCCGTTCTTGTTTTCAAGTTTCCTCTTCAGCAGGGCTTCTTCCAGTAGCAGAGAGTCCCACTGACCCCAGTAAGCCTTCAAGGTTTGTGATAATGGAGCCACTTCTTGCCAAGTGGGGCGACGATCTGCTTCCTTTCATTCCCGGAGTTTACGAAGCTCTTGAGCCTTTTCTTGCTCCTGTTGAATTGCTGCTGGCAACCAATCATCACTGACAATCGTAGTTCTGTTGATAGATGTTTCCTGCGGCTGTGAGGAAGATGATCCTTCCCCAGCAACCCTCTTGGCTCGCTTACAAGCTCTCTAAAGGTGTCCCAGCTCCCCACAATTCCAGCACCGGACTGATTTCTTTGTGCTTTTAAAGAAACTCTTTATTTCGCTCTGTATGACATCAATTAAGCCCTCATGAGAATCCTGCCTATGGTTCGGGGTTCTGTTATCTTCGTCATCCATGGCATGAACTCTTGCAGTTCCATGTGAGGCTTCTGTTGCAGCCTCAAATTCCAGCGCAGCTGCCAGTGCATCCGTGAGTTTCTTGGGTCGAGTCAGACGCATCGTTCGCTGCATTTCTACATCTCTCAACCCGTCCACGAATGTTTGTATAGCTAGACATTCCATAAGGGACTCCGGAACTGATGGGTATGCACAATGAGCCAACCTGGCTACGTCCGCTTCGAATTCTTGCAGGCTTTCGTTGGCTTTCTGTCGACGGTTCTTCATCTGTGACTGGAATACCTGCTGCAAATGTTCCTGACCATATCGCATGTCGAGTCGTTTGATGAGATGATCGTAGCTCTCGGCCTCACTCTCCGTAATTGCTTGCAGGATGTTCAATGCATCACCTCATAGAGCAACTGTTAGAGCTACCGCCTTTTCCTTTGATGTCCACCCATTTGCTTTGGCAGCTGCTTCGAACTGTTTCAGGTAATTCGGCCACGATGTCTTTCCGTCAAACTTAGGCGGCTTCACTCGATTTACGGTAGTTATTGTGTCGGGTTCCAATTTCGTCATGAGTTGTTCATGTTCCTCAGGCTTACCCAGTGTCTGGTGTTCCAGTTTCAACTTCAATTCTTCTATCTCGCCCTGAAGATTATTCCTTATTTCTTTTATTTCTTCTTTCTGGGCTACAATCTGATCTTGCTGTTCGGAAATCTGCGCCGAAATTTCCTCGCGTTGAGTAGTAATCAGGGCCACGATGTTTTGCTGCTAAGCCGCCATCTGCGCCGACATTTCCTCACGTTGAGCAGTTATTTGAGTGGAAATTTGGGCAACGATCTTGTCCTGCTGGACAGTTATCTCTTCACGCTGAGCTGCTATCTTTTCACGCTGAGCCGCTATGTAAGTGGCAATCTGCGACGAAGCCGCTTGCTGAGCAGAAATCTGAGCAGCGATCTTGTCTTCCGGTTCCTCGAAGATGAAAGTCTCCGGATCCTCGCCGACCTCGACCAGGTATTCTTTGAGACGAAGCTGGTGTACCGCTTTCGTTCCTGCAGTCTCGAGATCCCTTTCCTCCAACTCACGTTTCAAATCTGCTACTTTCAATTCACTAAGCCTCTTCATTTTCCAATGTTCGTCCACTAAGTCCAACAAAATTCACAAATCCCACTTCTGACACCAATTGTTACGATTCTCGTGGGTAGAAGTGAACGACGACTGGGTTTAAACTGATAACCGATTTATTTCAACGAACACTAACATTTATGACAGACTAATTTATAACAACTATTTATTTTTGGAGGTTATGAACGTAACGCAACTTCGTATTCAACTGACTTCTGCCATTAGCTGGCCCTATATATATATATATATATATATATATATATATATATATATATATATATATATATATATATCGTATTTGGGTTGTTCAAAAACTTTCTGGAACTGTCATTCTCCTGTCATCTCTCTCCATCAGATAGCATTCAGGATATTCCATCTTTCTCTGTTCATGATCATTCACGAACAATCTAGAACTAACTGGAATTTCCAATACAGGAGGATATTTTGATATCGGCGATACTTCTTCATGACTTTGCCGAATTCCATTACAGTATTTAAAAGATCTAAGAAACAAACAAGTACAAAAAAGAAGTGAGATAATAAGAACTTGCATCAAAAAAGTTGTGGGTCCAAAATGTATAGTAAATAAAATTAAATTAACAACGACATTGTAATTAAGAAAACATTATTAAAGTTTTTAGTTGAAATCAGAAAAAATATTTCCTTTTTTACAAAATCGGCAACTCAAAAAATTTAGCCAATGGCAGGTCCAGGACCGGACTTTAATTGTATGTAACGAACAACTCCAAATATTCTTTGAGGATATTAGCAAACAATTCGAAACCAAACCGTTTTTATTACCGGCATGTAATATTACAATACGTTTTCCTCTATTTAGAAAAGCATTCACGAAGCATTTAGCAGATTGGCAACTCCACCCTTTTTTTATAATTTCATGAGTGACGTACCAAGTTTAATCAAGATAACCTATAAATCAACCTATAACTGCACCTATTGTACTAAGGTATTTATTACATAAAATGGTTATTTTTTAAAATTCCATAATAGTCTGTCTTCTATTTATGGTACCCAAAGAATGGGGCACTTTTCTAATAGTATTATCGGATTTCTATGGAAAACCCGGTACCAACTTGAGTTTATTTTTAATCATATTGTTACGATAAAGACGTCTCTGTTCTATTATCTGGTAGAGGCAGTATCGTCCACACAAGGCGCTTACCTATTTCTTTGCGGCACAAAAAACGCCCCTGTCTAGCAAATGATTCGTGGCCGCGGACGTAATTAAAGATATCCGATGTATCTAGAAAAGGTCGATTAATTTCGTTTGCATTTTCGGATTTTTTGTTTTATTAACACCAATTCTTTACAAAATATCATTCAAATATAACACTTTCAAAGCTTAAATTGCTCAAAATAATATATAAAGTTCACTTTTCACTCATATAAACAAATGGAGGTTGGTTTGTTGTTCACACCTCGAGAAGTTCATACGATCAATAATAGATGTCACTCACTTCGTGATTTTTTCTATTAGGCCTAATAGGTAGGCAACAGGTTGTACACGGGGAGACAAGGGATACTTGGAACCTGTAAAAGTGTACTGAATAAACTAGTTCATGAAACCCTATGTGCACGTGTATTGTTAGGTTCACGATAATGCAACAGATTATAAATTTCAAACAAGCATCTACTGGAATAATTTAAATCAATGTCATCTCAAGATTTAAGAAATATCTCTGAAACTTCGACAAAAAATCAGGAAGTCGTAGAAATAAAGGCTGTTTCAAGAGATGCTTTTAAAATTCAAAATCGACCTACTTAATGTAATTTTCTGAAACAGAAATTTTTAAACAGATTGTTTACGGTTATTATTTATATTGCCTCAATATACTGATAAAATTCTGCTTGAATTTTGAGTTTTAAAATACCTTCTTGTGAAAAACGTAATGTTTAAAGTACTCATACAATTTTGAAAAGTATTGCTTGGGGCACTTACAACACATGTATAGATTTTTAAATATATCATGCAAATCCTTAATTAATCATTCATTATTCAGGTTAAATCTGAAAGTCCGTGATGAAGTGCTTTCCGTTTATAAAATTGACAGTAATGGTTGCATAAACTTGTGAATGTATCTCTTATTAACTTTTGGATGATTTTGGTGAAAACAAAACACTTTGATTACTGAACACAAAAAGGAAAATAAAAAATGTATTTTTTTTTTTCAAAGCAACAACTATCGCCACCACTATTGGTTATACAAACTAAAAATTGACAGAATCAGCACCTTACAGTTTGTCATGCTTTCTTCTCTTTTAAAAACCATTACTTTCGTCTTGCTTACATTTATTTTCATCCCTTTGATTTTTACGGCATCATGCATAATATTAACCATCGCCTGCAATTCCTCTTCAGATGACGCTAATACGACCTGATCATCGGTGTAAAGGAGGCATTTGATGATAAAATCATTCATTCTTAATCCATACGCACTTTCAAATCTTTTAAACAATCATCTTTAAATAATTTAAACAGCCATGGCGAAGCCTCACATCCCTGTGTAACACCTTTTTCGATTTTAAACCAGTCCTTGTGAACTCCGTTTATTTCAGTACTCGTATTAAACTACCACTCACCCCATACATAGAAAATGTCGACCACAATTCACTCCACACCACTCTGTCATAGGTCTTTTCCAAGTTTACGAAAGCGCAGTAGATATTTTGGCTTCTAGTCAAGAATTTTTTAACCATACCTCGTAATAAAAAGACCTGATCCATACATCTACTTTCTCTTTTAAATCCTGCTTGCACATCCCATATCATCCCCTCAGTTTTATTCGTCACTCTTTTAATCAATATCTTTGCCGACGATACTGAGTAAACTAATGCCTCGGTAGTTCTTACTGTCCCGTGAACCATTTTCTTTGTAAAGCAGCACGATAACGGCCTTAAACTAGTCGTCTGGTACGCTACCACTTCTCCAACGTATGTTAAAAAAGTGGTGCAGTAGACTAGCTACCACGCCTTGTCAAGCTTTTAGCATTTTAACCGTTATCCTATCGTACCCCTACAGCCTTACTCAATTTTACACTGTTCGACGCTTCCACAATCTCTGTCGTACTAATTTCACTTTTATTGCAACTTTCACTCATGTCTCGTAATGGGGACTAGGCTTGCGTATCTTCATTCTCAAATAAACTTTCTAGGTATTCCTTTCATCTCTTTAAAACGCATTCTTCTTTTTCCACCATACTACCATCTTGGTTTCTGATTTTTTCCAGTTACGAGGTAGTATTTTTACGACTGGCTGTATGAGTTTAATATTGTTCTGGAAATCATTAGATAACCTTCTATCAAATTCATCTTTATCACTCTCCTTATTTCTTGCCACAACCTCTTTTGCCACACCTTTTAACCTTTTATACTCATTCCTTACCATATTTACATCCTTAATCATTGCCTTTTGCTTTCATTGATTGGCTTTTGTAGCCAACCAATCCAACCAGGCTTTTTTTTCTCTGACACTGCTTTTTAAACCTCTACGCACATTTTCTGTAACATCCACGATTCCTTCCTTGAGTAGCCTCCACAATTCCTTAACCTCACATGCTTCATCTAAACTGTTAAATTTCTCGATCAATTTATTTACGAACTCCCCTTTTACACCTTCTTGCAAATTCTCAAATTTTATACGCTCTAGTACACACAGATTTTTCATTTTATCCTATACCTAACATTATTGGGACCTGATGCTGTCACATAAGGTTTTAAACATAGTTTGCTGAAATAATAAAGAAAAATTAAAAATACTATATTTCCAAAACAATTAAAGATTACAAAGAACAAAACAAAACATTATTCTAGATATTGTGTCATTTCAGGAATGTAATGACTTCCTTTGGAATTTATCACTTTGGGTTTATTAATTTTTATTACAACTTGCTCCCAAGATTACCACAGAGCATTTTATTTTTCTGGCCATCTGAAGTTAAGTCCAGTGTAAACCATAGTTTTTACGAAAAACATTTTCTCTTTAATTTGAATTTCCTTAATTTGACCAGAATAGTATTGATCGTCATAATTTACTATAACGTAATTGTCTTCATTTAGGTAAAGAGATTTGTCACTATCACCTTCTTCTTCTCTCTGAAATTTTGAAATCATGTCTTCATCAATTCGACATTCCAAAAATTTTAAATGAATGTTTAACACCTTCTTTAAGATTTTTTTTCTCCTGCTGCCAGATCGAAGTTAGTTTTAAAAGATTTTTTATAATTTAATGCATTTTCATCGAATGGAAAAAGGCCACAACGCATAAATCCATTTACAAATGAATCTGACTTTATCTCTTTTAAGAAAGTATTCATAAGAGGCACAAACTGTTCTCTCTTTAATCTATAGTCCGTACACAATTTGTTGATAGCTCACTGCAAGTTTGACCCTCATCAGAGAACTGAAATACAGAGAGGACAGGTAGTATGATATAATAACAAAAACCAACCTAAAACTGGCAGTTTAAGATATTTTCGACTAACCCACCTTGTATCTGAATAAATACAATACAGCTATAGAACTTTTAATCCGATTATGTAGGTATTTTGAGTGGAAATGACTGACCAGTGTCGTAGAGTATATGATTAAAACATTACGTTACTTTAAATAAATAAATATATTAATATTCTTAAACTGTAGGTACTGTAAATTGTATTTTTATTTTAATAAAATTTCTTTATTTTATTTAAAAATAAAAAGTTACTTGCAATTTGTAAAAGATACATTTATTTAATTAATACCTATTTTTAAATGATATAAACTACGATTACTTACAAAACTATTCAAATTCAAAATAAACAGGATCATCTTCGGAATCCGAGTCGTCTTGCAGGTTAATAATTAGCCGTTGTGTCTCTACAGTCGCATCAATTATATTGTCAAGATCCCACACATTTTTTGTTCTTCTTCTATTACATGTCTTACTGCATCTCGCCAATTTTGTTCTGTAATATGTTGTAAAGACTCATATAACAATTCACGTACAGCTTGTATTTTATATGACGTATTTTTTCTAGCCACATAGCTTTTCATTTGTGCCCAAATGAGTTCAATTGGATTTAATTCGCAGTGGTAGGGTGGAAGTCTAAGGACTGTGATGTTTCGTCTTTCCGCCATTTTGTCAACTACGTATTTCTTGAACTTAGATTTGTGTTGCCGGGCAATTTTTAAAAGTTCTGCTTTAACCATTCCATCTTTGTAAGGCAGGGACTTATTCCGCAGCCATTCAATGATATCCTGTTTCTTCCACGCAGTCGTTGGAAGTCTTTCTACTAGTCGTGAATGATAAGGTGCATTATCTAATACTATAATTGAGTTTGCTTAGCAAATACTTTTTCACTGCCAATGTGAGAAACTATTAATCTACTGCCTTTACCAGAGGGTGGGGAAATACCAGTAGACCAACCTTCCATAAAGGCTTGCCTGGAGCTTGATATATTTTTATCTGACCAAATTTTTGTGAGAGTATGACCTGCGTTTACCCACGTTTCGTCCTGATAGTAAATTGGCTTTCCTTCAGCCCGAAATTTTCGTATAGATCTTAGATACTTTCTTCTCCAACATATTATCTCTTCCCGGTCAATCAAAAGTGATTTTCGGTCTGATTTCTCCCACCGGAAATTTAATTCTTTTAAAACTTGCCACAATTTGGTTCGTCCGACATGAGGCAAATCCGGGTCGTCTCTAACTTCTTGTAAAATTTTGTTTAAGTTGGGTATTTCTTTTTTGTAAAAAAATTCGTGAATTTTCCTTCGAATACCATTTTTGGCAAATTCATCAATTTCAATAGGTTTTCTCCCCCTCTTTAAGTATTCGTTTGTATTTGGGTTAGCTATACCTTGTTTTTTTCTTTCTGATAGGAACCTATATATTGTTGACTCCCCTACGCCCGTCATGTGGGCACAACTCTTGATTATGTTCTGAACAGTGTTTGTGGGATTCTGAGAAAGCAGAGCATCGTGAACGTTCAAAACAATAGTCTTCTCTCTTGGTGAATAGACAGACTTACTGACTGTACGCAACAGTACCGGTGTAAAACTTGATGATGTTGATGATGATGACGAAGCCATCGCAAGCAATCAAACAAAACAAGCAGGAACGAAAGGTACGTATATGTTTGTAGGAATATGAAAAAAAGTTACTCACGCACTGCACAAAATTCGCAAAATAAATATTAGAGACGTTAATTACTGCCGTAGACGCCGAAACACCAACGAGCCGTAAATTAAATGCGATCAAAAACGTACTAAACCTAATGAGGGTCAAACTTGCAGTGAGCTATCAACAAATTGTGTACGGACATGAATAAACACCTCAGGAACCTCCGCCTATGATTTTACGACTATTACGGCCGTTTTATGACTCGGACGCACATTTTGTGCTATCGACAAATTATGAACGGACTATAGGTGTTTGGTAATTCACTAATAATAAGTCATGGTACACACTCGTATTTAAAGACATCATTGCTTGTAAATGAATAAACATATGTCTCCCCTCCATGTACCAAGTGCTTTTTCCCCTTTTGCAGCTAAAAAAATTGCTGTCTCGTCAGCGTTAAAAACTTTGCTGTCATCCTTAAAAATATCTTCGACCTGTTTCATTTCAGTTTTAACATTCCTAAACCAGTTTTTTAAACCCTCGACTGTTACGGATGCCTTCGCCCTATTCAAATTTTGAGTCAACCTCGGCGCTACTTCTGGGTGCCGTTTTAAAAATAGTTCGAACCATTTTGGTACAGGTTTGCTATTAATAAATGACGTCTTATTTATTTTCTTTATACAGAGTGTAACAAAAAGGTCATAAATTGAACCACATATGCTGGGGTATAAAATAACTCGTTTAAACATAACTTACCTTTATGCAAATGTGCACTCGAAACCAGTTACAGCACTTGGAAAGTACAAAATGAAAATCAATTTTTTCCAATATTTTATGAACTGTTTAACATTTTGTAATGAAAATGAATACATGGCTTTCTTATCGTAAGAGCATCTTCTTCTTATAGAACCACGAAATCTGTACAGCTCATAAAAATTTTACGGAGGTTTTGAACCACTAAAACCTCTCAAACTTTTCTATGCGTTGCAATTAAATTAGTATTGTGACACTATTGGTTTAATACATCATTTTTGAAATTTTTTTGGCTTACAGCACTTTTTCGAAAAGCCTATATTTTTTCTTTAAAGCAGCTACCGCAAAAAATCCGGCTTCGCGAAGGTAGGATATTTAAAATGGAAATAATATACGAAATGCTCTTGTTTTCAGAGTAGAAAAAGTATCATTCACTCCCGCCCAAAATAAGAGAGATTTATTACTAAATACTTCTTTGATTTTGCCGCTTGCAGTAAAGTCTAAGAAGATTTCTTTTTCTGTAGTTGGGAGACCTTCGGGAGTAGTTCAAAATGGATCTCTAACCCAAGTAACTTGGGACTAATTTGTCGTCAGCAAGGAAATACTTTTTAAAACTCTGTGCCAACATGGCTAAATGACTTTCAATTGTTACAAAAACATCTTTCACGTACTGTTCTTCTTCCTTGTATGTTTTGACACACTCATTTAAACTGGCAAACATTTCTAGTATTTTTTTATTCATATTTCTGCTCCACAGCTCCAAATTTCTACAAAAAGCACTAACTTTATCACTGGTATCCAACATATGTGTGTTTACTCCTTGGATTTGTAGATTCGGGGTATTTAATTTCTCGAATATGTCGACCAAGTAATTAATTTAATCACAAATAAAGCATCTCAAAACTTTTCAGCTTCCAGGCGGTTTTTATCTTTTAGAAAAGTGGCAATTTCCTATTTCAACTCATAAACACGTAAAAATTTCCCACGCGATAACCGTCTGACCTATCAATAAAATAGCAAAATCGAATGTTCTGCATCCATATCTTTGCAAAGTGCATTAAACATTCTTGATTTTAGGGGTCTCATTTTTATATAATTTACTACAGTTACAACCGTCGTTAGCACAATGTTGAGACCAGGACACATTTTTTTGAAAGCCAGAGCCTTTTTGTGGATCATGCAATGGGTCCAGATACATTACGGATATTTTTGTTTCACAAGTACTTGACCTTCCTGTGACACTGCGACCAGCTGGGATCTAATGTATCACTCTTTCGTCAGTGGTTCCTCACACGAACAGGTTTGTGCCATTAATTAGGTTCAGTAGCCTATTTATGAAGTTTTTCGAATTTATGCCCGTTTCCGGGCTGATCTCTCCGAAAATTTTGTAATGTTTCGCTAAAGCAACTAAGAGGTGTGAGATCTCCCATGTTTCTTTTTCGAGTGAAGGAAATGAGAGCTGTTTTGTTTGGATTTGCCGTTAGGCTCTCTAAGTTGCACCATTTCTCTATGGTCCTCAGTGCTTTTTGCATCAGCTCCAAGATTATTCCCCTTTACGAGAATGGCCAAGTCACCCGCATATCTTTGATAATAATACCTTTGGTTGTTTAGGGAAGTTAGCAGTTTATCTACCATCATGTCCCACAGAAGGGAGGAAAGTTTACCCTCCTGTGGGGTGCCTCTGGCAATTTTAACCTGCAGTGTTTCATTAAACATGTTGGCTTGTACCAGTCTTTTGTGAAGCATTGATCGTATCCACCTGCAAGTGGTCCCATCAATGCCTCTCCAAGTAGCCGAAGAGACCATGCTTTTGAATGAGGTGTTGTCAAAAACTCCTTTGATATCTAAAAAAACGCACTCTCCAATCTTAACAGAACTAGATTGGCCTTGGACCTGGTAAACGCGGCTGCTGCAGAGCAAGAAGCAGATATACTGGTGATCAGTGAGCCAAACAAAAAGATGGTAAAAACATTAAACAGGTGGATATGTGACCAAAAGACTGATGTAGCGGTGTATCTTCGAAACAGGAAGATAATAATTAAGAAGATACAGCCAAAACAGGGATACCCAGGAATCTCAACGGAAAATTTTTACATGGTAATCGGCTACATATCGCCAAACTCCGGGATGCCCGTATTTACTCGAATGGTCGATGGAATCTTTGGTCTATGTATTGGCTCAAAAGAGCTGTTATTATGGGTGACCTAAACGCCAAATCCTCACAATGGGATTTGCAATACTGGATCATAGAGGGGAATACATCACAGGGAAGATAGAAACATGGGATTTGATAGTCCATAACACAGGTGGGAAACCCACATCCGTCAGAGGGAGTCAAAGGTCGTTACAATACTGCTACGATTTTTCGTTCTTTCTTGGGTTCGGTGATTAAAATTCTCGATCCAATAGCAAAACAATGTTTATTTCAAGACAACAAATTCTATTTTCATTAACCACTTAAATATTCACTTAGCTTTACAACTTTTACAACTCTATATAACTTTTTACATTTAATAATTCGAAAACACATAAGCTAATACTGATAATCGTTATAATCGTTTCCCCTTTTATATCCCCGATATCACAGTTCCAGATCTTTCTACCTGTTTCCCCATTATTCGACGCGGATTCGAGACATTGCGCGACTTTCTTAGGCCCCGTCGGCAGCTACAAAGGAGAGCGGTCGAACACGGACCCTCGACGCCGTCGACCTTTCGGTTGCTGACAGGACCGGATTTGTAACAATACTTTTGACCTACATTTTAACAAAGATAATCTATACTGAGACTTTAACACTACATACTTAAAACATTTTTCGGAACATGGTCCAAAACTAATTAAATGCACCAAATTACTCAACACTGTATCGGAAATGGAAGAACAAATTATTTTAGTAAAAAAAAACATGAAGGAATGACCACACATATAAATGAATCTTTTGAAAAATTACGAACAAACTACTATTGGAAAAACATAAAAAACACTATTTCGAACTTTATTAACTCTTGTACCATTTGTCAAAAAAATATGTATACCCGTCATCTACCTTATGTTCCTTTATAATGCCAACAGAAACCGCTACAAAACCTTTTCAAATTGTCCATATGGATGTATATACATTCGATATCAAGAACTATTTAAAGTTGACCGACACTTTTACAAAATTGGCTCAAGCTTTTTCAATACCAGGAAAAACTGCAATTTGTGTAAGTAAAGCCTTATAAAATATTTTACTGTGGAATCCCACAATTAATATTAGTCGATAGAGGTACAGAATTTAAAAATGAAACTGTAAAAGAACTATTAGCATTACACAAAATTAAAGTTCACTTTACTACTCCTAATCATCATGAATCAAATTCCATTGCAGAAAGATTACATTCAACCCTTATTGAGCAGTTAAGATTCTTACGCGAAATTTACTCAGAAGAAACCGACCTAATGAACTATGCCAGCGTTTCCCAAAGTGTAAGTCGTGACCCGGCAGCGGGTCGCAAAAAAATTCTGCTGGGTCGCGGCAAAAATTGTAAAAACACAGAAAAAATTTCGTTTACATATTATTTCTTTTATATCGGTTAGTCACTAGAAACAACGACTTAAAAAAATAAAATTTTAAATCTTTTGAAACATTACATGAATTTATTGAAACCCATTCAAACCAAGATGAAGAAGATTTACATCTTGAACCACTATCAGTTTCAATTCAAAAACATTTTTCGGAGCTAATAAATAGTTTTAAAGACTACTTTCCGGATATTCCTTCAAATAATGTGTGGATTAAAGACCTTTTTCTGTCGAAATTGGAAAGGAAGAAATGCCTAATCTTAGTAAACAAGAAGTTGATAATTTAATTGAAATTTCATGCGACACCAATCTTAAAAAAGTGTTTGATACCTTACCACTAATTAATTCTTGGTTGCGTTGTCAAAAGGAATATCCAAGCGTAAGCGAAAAAGCGATACAATTTTTAATGCATTATGTCACCACTTATACGTGTGAAGCTGCGTTCTCAACCTTGGTGTACTTAAAAAATAACCTAATTTAAAAATAAAATTAACATCATTACTTCCTAATTTGAAATTGTTATGTAATGACAAACAACATCATCCTTCGCACTAAGGACAAAATATGTAAAATAAAGTTTACTTTATTTACTAAAGTTTTAAATGAAGATAATGTTACGACCGGGAAAAACGGCGAGAGGGCGAATGCGTCAAAAGGCAGCAAGAAGGGCCAGACGGGCCCTGGACGAATACGAGCGGCGAAGACAAGAAAACGGCGGGAAACAATTATTAATACGCCGAAAGACGTAGAAGGGCGAACGTCCATGCATTCTCAGTATTTATTTATATTATATAGTAAAATCGTTTTTGAGTAATTGGCGTTTTAACAAGTCAGAAGTGGGATAAAGTGCCTAGTTTATTTGGTGAAGTGGCGATTGGTGATTTTGACTATAGTTTCTTTGTTCTGGTTGAGTGGAAACTCACCCGAGACACAAACAAATATCCATCGGCGTAAAATCGGTTTTTCTATTGAAATAAATATCCTGGTAGGCTCATTTACTTCATTATACAGGCGTTTTGGTGTTCTGCAGAACTGTAAGTACAACATTTATTTTTATTCTCGGCGAAACGACAGTTCTGGGCGGGGTGATATACAAATTCGTGTTCGAACCTGAGCGGTATTTTTCCATTGCTCTGCCACACGAAGGTGATTATAATTTATAATCCAGTTATTACGTCGGAAAAATCTGGTTAGAAATGCAAATGAACCGGAGATATCCAAATTTTGGATATTACGTGGGGCGGGAGGAGCTAGAAAAGCTTAAGTTCAAATTGTCGACCAAAATAACCTTGTGGGTTTTCCGCCATCTTAAAAAAAGGGTTAAATTCAGTTTTTTCATCATAACTCAGTTCCCCGTTGAGATACAAAATTTTTTATGCAATACTTTTTTGTTGCTCTTTGTACGATCTACAATTAAGGTCCTATACATTTTTCACGTATCGATTATCGTTATCGAGATATCGATCAAAAAAACCATAAATTTGGGGAGAAAAAACTGTTTTTTGCTATTTCCTTTTTTATCGTGAAAGATATCGAAAAATGTCCAGTATAAAACTTGTACAGCGTGTTCAGACCTACAAATTCGTTTTTTTATTTTTTATTTTCGACAAGAATAACGATCTCTATGGCGTCACAAAGTCGGCCCCAGCGCGCCCGTCGCTGCAAGGTGCGTCTTGCTATAGAGCGCGCCTATTCGTGCTACAAAAAATATGGAAACCAACGGCTAGCGTCAATTGCTTCTCGACGAAGCGAGTCTCCATCGCAAGAACCAGAACCCGAAGAACAACTGTAGGTCATTCCCACTTTTGATTTTAGAAACCGATGTTTATTTTGTGGAGAAATATTTTGCGACGAATCAAGATTGCCAGTGCATAGACGGAAAAAAATTCATTCCGTGGTAGAAATATCAATGAATAAAAAAGTTATGGGATACCTGTCGAGCGTATTCATGGTATACCTGATCTCGTTGCAGTAGGAGCTCGATACCATCGAACATGTTTTTCTCATGTATATCATGCACTACCTGAGGAGGGGAATAAGAAATGACGACCTACGGAGGACAAAGTAGACGAGGCAATTTACTCCTTTCTGAAAGAAAATTCCGACGAATGTGAATTTTCTATTAGCGAGTTAATGAACCAAATAAATGGAGATTTCGTTCCTGACATCTGAACGGTTAAAAAACATTTGCAAAAGAAGTATGGAGACGACATTCTCATAATCGAAAAACAAGGACGTGATTGCGTGGTGTGCTTTCAAAATACCGGTTTTAAAATACTTTCAGAGAAATGGTACGGAGAAAAAAAAGGATTATCACGAAGAAAGATTAAGAGTTATTCGCGAAGCTGCTGCGATAATCCGTGAGGACATTAGAGGTGTCGTTTACAATAAAAACAATTACCCCCCAACGGATGAATTCGTGAAAGATGTCGAAGCCGCTGTTCCTGAATCTTTGTAAGTTTTTCTTGCTACAATAATAACAAAAAATAAACGTGGTGCATTGGAACAATAGAAAAAAAGTGTACAGCGATAGCTCACTACATAATAACAGCCGTACGTCCTCGTTCGTTTTTGTATCCGCTGCAGTTAGGTGTCGGGACTTTCCTTTACAAGAAATTCGGTTCAAAGAGTCTCATCAACATATTATCAGCAATGGGATTCAGTGCACCGTATCGAGAAATAACAATTTTCGAGAATTCATGCATTCATCGAGCTGAAAGTGAAATTCTGGAAAATTCATTCAGTCAATTTGTATTTGACAATGCGGATTTTAACATAAACACCCTTGCCGGTCATGGAATGGGAGGAATACATTGCGTGACTCCTTACACAGCTATCCAGCGTGAAAAAAAAATTCCGCGTATTGTCGAAATAAAATCAGCTTCAGAAGTTGCACAATTGGGAATGGTTCCTGTACTCTCTTACAATAAACATAAATTGGAAGGCTTACAGACCATAACTGTTGCCGATGTCAAAGCTCTTCGTCAACTTCCGAGCGACATTTTACCAACAATACCAGATTTAATTTGGCTTTACGGAAAATGGAGTTGCTCTGTTGGAATTGCAGGATGGAATGGATTTATGGAGAGTGTAACAGCCAATATGCAATACGAACGCTCAAAAGTTATCTGTTTTCCGTTTATCAATGCGCCGCCATCGGATTATGACACGATCCTTACATCGCTTCTCGAAGCTGTCGAGAATTCAAAGCGTTGCAGTCAAAAAACCACCTTCATCACATTTGATCAACCGCTTTACTAGAAAGCTCGCGACATCGTGGGAGCTGCTGACCCAACATCTGATTTGAAAAACGTCATAGTGAGACTTGGTGGATTTCATCTTCTGATGTTGTTTATGGGATAATTGGCATGATCATGTCCGGTAGTGGGATTGAAAGCTTTTCAAGCTCATTTATGCAAAAAATTGTGTCGAAAAAATTCTTGCCGGTAAAGCTATGGGTAAAGTAGCATCGCATGGTTTCTCTGGTGAAGAACTTCCTGGAAGCAGAAAGATCCGGTAATTGGGAACTTTCATTCTTTCATGCCAGCGGCTACTTGTATGCGAAGTCTGCTCATTTATACCTACAAGATATGCAAGCTCTGAGTGAAAAAATACCCATAGAAGATTATGACAAGTTCACTGGACGTGGCTACTTTACGATTCGTCGCTCGGAAAAATTTTGGTCTGGGATTATGTCAGACATGACGATAGAGCAGACTCTTATGGGATCCATGAAGACAACAGGAGGACTGACTCAGGGACGGGGAATTACAGACAGCACAAAAGCATCGTGGACTTTGGGTATGGTTCAGCTTCAAAACATTTGTGAACAAATTGAAAAATTTTCCGGAGTATCTTGCTCTACAACCGAACAGCACGTCGACATGAGACCCTCTCGGATTTCTCGAGACAATTGTGACGTTGAGAAATTGGACATGTGGCTCGCAGGTCATAATCCTTTTTCAGAGAAGAAAGAATTGATATCTATCGGCAAAGGAGTTATTGCAAACGAGAACATTAATTGTTATCGTGCATACGAAATTGGTCGCGACATGATGACTAAAATCATAGGAGCGGATTTCGGGTCCTTGTCATTTACAAGGAAGGGTAAAGTGCTCTCTTTATCGGCAGTAAATACCAGAATTACAATCGACGAGTCACCAGTTCCGATCGATCCATTGTTACTTTTTCAAAGAATGTGCATAACGAAGAATTCCGAGACTGACCTGAGAAAATTTCTAGCATACGAGCTCGCTCCATTCCCATAGTCATTGTTCACCGAAGAAGAAATGCGAAAAGGAACAAAGTCGCTATTATACAATGACTTCGAACCTTTGACAGAAAATTTACAACCTGGTGACAGATATCATCACATAATCGACGGTGGTTTCCTTCTGCACAAAGTTGTTTGGGGTCGAATTGAGACGTTTGATCTCATTTGCAAGAAATATGTCAATAAATTTCATGTGTTTAATTTATAATTTGGCTGGTTTATTAATTTATTTTGTATTGAAATAATTCCCTGAACAACCTCATCCATTTTGACGTGTGGATACAACCGTGGGAGCGGCTAAATCAAAACCGGGCACAGTCTTGTCGAAAATAAAAAAAAAATACGAATTTGTAGGCCTGAACACGCTCTACAAGTTTCATACTAGACATTTTTCAATGTCTTCCACGAGAAAAAAAGGAAATAGCAAAAAACAATTTTTTCTCCTCAATTTTTTGGTTTTTTTGATTGATATCTCGATAACGATGATCGATACGTGAAAAATGTATAGGACCTTAATTGTAGATCATACAAAGATGGCGGAAAACCCACAAGGTTATTTTGGTCGACAATTTGAACTTAAACTTTTCTAGCTCCTTCTCCCCAACGTAATATCCAAAATTTGGCTTTCTCGGTTCATTTGCATTTCTAACTCGATTTTTCTGACGTAATGACTGGATTATAAATTATAATCACCTTCGTGTGACAGAGCAATGGAAAATACCAAAGCTCAGAGAGAATTTGCTGTTTAAAGGTGAATTATGGCGACATCAGGTGATGAACATTTAGTGATAACGGAAAATGTTGATTGTCTCAAGACTTACCGAGGCGTGGAAGAAGGCGAGTAAATCCAGAATCTCCTTGGCGAGAGAAAAGGGGATTTTTTGAGGCTAACGTCGGTGAAATAGTTTAGCAACTATTGGCGGGCGGCCTTATGCAGGATAATCAAAAGATTACCAGGCAGCAGGTGGCGCTGGCAGTCGGAGAAAATTCTGATGTAATGACACCTAAACCTTCTGTTTCCAGAACTGGCGATAGTGTGGAAAGGGAACGAGGAATTAGCAGGCGGCTATTGCTTATTGGCTTGGAGGTCGTGGATCGTTTTGATCCTGATGATGCCAAAACTAATATCGAGAGGTAGCTGCAAATAATCGATCAATTGGGGGCGGTCCATGAATGGACTAACTATGAGATGGCAACGTTGGCACAGTTCAAATTGGAGGGAGCAGCAAGGCATCAAATATATGATTATAACCTTACTTGGGATCAGTGGAAGGTGAGTCTGAAAGTGACGTTCCCACGGCGTAGGGATTTCGCCACGATGTTGGAGAAATTGGTACAACGGCGTAAATTACCATCAGAAACCATGACTACCCACTATCATGTGAAAATGGCGTTGTGTAATAGGGTACGTGTCAAAGGCAAGGACGCATAAACCTGCATAATAAAAGGGCTTCCTGAAAACCTTAGAGCAAATGGCTATGCCATGAATAGCACTACTCCCGGGGCGCTGTACAATTTATTCTTGGCGGGATTGGAGAGATACCGTGGCGAAGTATCCAGGCCAACGACTTTGGCGTTAAGAGTCGAGGCTCCAACTAAAGGCGGTCAAAGGGGGGTCGAAAGAACGCTGAAGAGGAGATGCTTTAATTGCCAAAAAATGGTGACCCATTTGAGCTAGGACTGACCTATACTCAGGGCAGAACGGTGTATAGGGTGTGGGGGACGTGGATATCGATTGGCGGAATGTCCTAGAAGATCAACGTCTGGTGGAGGCGTAGATGGATCCCGAAATCAGATGAGGCTTTTAACTAATCCATCAGATAATTGTTTTAGGCGTATGGTCAGGGTAAATGGCGAGAATATCAAGGCGTATCTTGACACTAGTAGTCAACAGAACCTGATGACTTCAACCACGGCGAAAAGATTTGGACTCACCATTTTGGCGGAAATAAAGGGCGTATCTTGTGTGGGTTTGGCGGAGGTACTGCACTTGCTATGGGACAAGTGGAATTTGAAATGACAATGAAAGACAGTCACCTTAATACCAAGGCGCTGCCTACCAATTGTGATATGGGACCCATTGAATTGCTTCTTTGTCAGCCAACAATTATTAGTCAAGACGTGACTATGGTAGTTAGAAATAACAATGCCTATCTTCGAAAGGATCCCGATATCAATGAGTTGATTAGGCGGATCACTCTACCAGGTAAATAACCCAGACGTAAGGTGTTTTTGGCGGAAGACACCCTGATTCCACCCAAAATGTCGATTAAGACGAGAGTTAAAATCATCGATGGCGTGAATGGGGCGAAGTACTTCATGGATACTAAACAATTTCCTGAAGAAAAATCTCTGATGATCATACCGGCGGGATTGTTGGGCGAACAGCAAGAATATATCAAAGTCATCAATGCGGGCAAAGACAAAGTCTTATGGCGAAAAGGGCGACTATTGGCTTGGGTGGAGGCATGCCTCTCTAGTGAGGAAGTAGGGAAGGCGGCACGCACTCCTGAGACTCAAGGGCGATGACGATCTTGGATACACCAATCTGGGTAGCAAGCAGATTAAATTGACAACCGACGTACCAATTTATTACAGGCCCAATAGGTTATCTTATAAGGAAAAGGAGGTGGTGAGAGATAAGGTGCAGAATCTCCTGGACGCTGGCGTGGTACGGGAAAGCAAATCGGAGTATGCCAGTCCTATGCCAGTCCTGGTACCTAAGAAAAATGGCGAGGTGAGGCTATGTGTGGATTACAAGGCGTTAAATGCTTTCACGGTGAAGGGTTACCCACTTATGTTGATCTCTGATCAGCTTACTAAATGGCGAATACCAATTTCTTCACGACATTGGATTTGGCCACAGGTCTTAAACAGGGAGACGCACTATCTCCCACGCTTTTTAATATCGCATTGGAGAAAGTAGTAAGAGAAGCCAAAATCGAAACTCAGCTATTCGGGGCCAGTGGATCAAACTTGCTGCTAGCATATGCCGATGATATAGACGCAGTGAGCATAAGCGTCATAAAAGTAAAAGAACTATTTTACAAAATCGAAAAAGAAGCGGCATTTATGGGGCTCAAAGTCAACGAGGAAAACAAAATATATGCATGTCTCAAGACCAGGCAGAGCTAGGGTAGGACAAAATGTGACCATGGACAGATACAACTTTAAAAATGTAAGACAATTTAAATACTTAGGGTCCACAATCACATATGACAACGATATGAGTGAATAAATCAGAGAACGCCCAAAGTCAACCAACAGGTGCTTATATGCCTTAAAGGATATACTAGAGTCCAAATACGTGACTAGGAGAACAAAAATCAAAACGTACCATACCATGATAAGACCCGTGGTAATGTACGGCTGCGAAACCTGGACTCTCACGATGCGAAATGAGGAACTCATTCGAAGATTCGAGAGAAAAGTGCTGAGGAAAATTTTCGGACCCAACAAAAACCACGATACGTGGAGCTACCGAATAAAAAAAAATGCAGAACTAGAACAAATATACGATCAGCCAGAACTAATTAACCTCATAAAGGCACAAAGGTTGAGATGGGCAGGGCACGTACGAAGACAGCCAGAGGATAAAATGGTCCGCTTAATATGGGACAGAGCACCAGAAGAAAGACAACCACTTGGAAGACCAAGATTAAGGTGGCGTGATAATATAACATCGGACCTCCGGAAATTGGGCATCGGAAATAGTTTAGAAGTTATGGAAGACCGAGACAGATGGAGGCAAATTGTTGCCTCAGCCAAAGCCCATCAGGGGCTGTAGCGCTACGGAGTAAGTAAGTAAGTATTGGATTTGGCGCAAGGTTTCTATCAGGTTCCCATACATCCGGATTTTGTGAGTAAAACGGCGTTTATTACACCGGATGAGCACTACGAGTATCTGCGTGTTCCTTTTGGTCTTTCAAATTCATCGACGGTATTTCAGCGTATCATTAATAAGATGTTGGGCCCACTCAGATATGGCGAGGTGTTGGCGTATATTGACGATTTGTTGATACCCTCAGCAGGCGAAGAGGAGGGCTTGGAATTATTGGAGTTGGTGTTGAATCCAATCAAACAGGCGGGTGTAAATTTGAAATTGGAGAAATATTCGTTTTTGCAAAAACATATCAAGTACCTTGGTCATGAAATAGATGGGGATGGCGTAAGACCTGGCAGGCGAAAGGTACAAGTGGTATTGGATTTCCCAGAGCTCAAAGATGTCCACGGTGTACAACAGTGCATGGGATTGGCATCATATTTTAGGAAATTCATATATAATTTTAAGGTGATGGCAAAACCGTTAACTTGTCTTACTAAAAAGGATGAACCATGGCGCTGGTCAGTTGAACAGCAGAAGGCATTCACTAGGTTGAAAGTTTGCTTGGCAGATCGACCAATATTTGCACGGTACGACAGTCGGGCGGACATTGAGTTGCATAATGATGCTAGTAAAGTAGGTATTTCAGGCATTCTTCTGCAGAGAGGAACTGACGGTAGCCTTAGGCCAGTTAAGTATTTTAGTAGGGCGACCAAAGTACAGAAGCAGATATATCACAGCTATGAGTTAGAGACTTTGGAGGTTGTCGAATCAATAATGCGGGTAGCGGGTAGATACGCATCTATAATCCCAATAGATGACAGATTTACTTCAGGGATGCGCCCCTGCCCACGCAAGCATTGGTTTATCTCCCACCTCCATACGGGGGAAGCCATTGACCCATCCCCATATCACCTATCGAAACCTAATAATTCCTCCCTAATATCCTACCATAAGACCAAGTGACTGCCAGTATAAGTGGTCCCTACTTGCCGGTCAACAGCTTCGGGTGGATGAACTGGCATGTAGTAGGGCAACTCATTGTCCTGGGGTTGAGAAACCGACCCCAAAGGCGGAGGAACTAAATATTAGTTAACGGCATTGAGATGTGGAAGGCAATGGAAACCACCACATTAAAGGCTCGCATGAGCATCCACAGGATAATCATGGATAATGTCTGACAAATCTAACTGCCCCGAGTACGGGCGTCCCTTAAATGGGGTAGGGGTGCTAAGAATCTCCCGGTCAGCTGCTATCAACATTGAGAATCACAATTTAAAGATTGGAACATGGAACATTAGAAGCATGTATGAGCCAGGAAAAATTCAAAACACCACCCAAGAGATGAAACGACCAAATATTGGCATGCTGGGGATCAGTGAAATGAGGTGGCCAGGGTCTGGAAATTGCCATATTGACGATTACAGCATATATTACAGCGGCGAAGACAGCAACCAACACCGAAATGTGTTGCGATTATCGACGCACCTGAGGATGCTAAAGCTATTAAGAATGTATTCTATCTATCAGATAGAATAATTATGATTCAAGTTAAAACTAACACAATAAATATGAATATAATTAAGGATATGCCCCTACAAAAGACGCACAAGAAAAACTTATAGAACAGTTCTATGAACAACTAGAACAGATCACATCAAATATAAAGAGGAAGGATGTTACAATAATAATGGGAGATCTCAATGCCAAAATAGGCCAAGGGAAATACGAGGACATCATCGGGCAATATGGACTTGGAACTCGTAACGATAGAAGCGATCTATTCGCACGCTTCTGCCTTGACAAAGGAATGGTCATTACAAACACGTTCTTTAAACTTCCAAAAAGACGTTTGTATACGTGGAAATCCCCTGCCGACACCCCTAAGAAAATAGTTCGTAATCAGATCGACTATATAACAATAAACAAAAGATTCAGAAATATTGTAAAATCGGTTAAAACCTTTCCCAGAGCGGATGTACCCACAGACCACATTTTGTTACTAGCTTCGATTAGACTGAAGTTTAAAAGAATGAGACAAGGACAAAAACATGCAAGGAAACTAAACCCAGAAAAATTTAAAGACTCACAGATATGCGCTCGAGCTCCACAGTATATGGAGGAGAAACTCGGAGAACAGGACAACCAAGGTACAGATGTTGAAGAACAATGGACCAGATTAAAAAACATCACGCTAGAAGCTCAAGAATCTACATTCACAGAGCAGAAAGACAAAAAGAAACAAACATGGATGACCGAAGAAATATTGACCCTTATGGACAAGCGAAGAAGTTTCAAGAACCGAAACGAACTAGAGTACCGAAAAGTACAGTCAGAAATTAGGAGAAAAATAAGGCAGGCAAAGGCAGAGTGGCACAGCAAACAATGTGCAGAGATCGAGTCATACGATAAAAATCACGACTCATTTAACCTACATAAAAAACTCAAGGAAATTTCAGGGAAAAAGCAAAACGTTAATGTTGTAAACTTAAAAGATAAAAATGGTAAACTTATTACAGATCAAAACCTGATACTAGAAAGATGGAGATAGTATGTTTCGGAACTATTTGACGACAACAGAAATCAAGAGCATGGAATAGATTACGTATTGAGTGTGCCCGGGCAAAATTTATTCGCATGAAAAAACTTTTTACCAGTCACGATCTATCGATTGCCCATCGAATGAGGATTATTAGAGCATATGTCTTTCCAGTTCTTTTGTACAGAGTCGAGAGCTGGACAGTAACAGAAGCTACACTCAAACGTCTACAAGCTTTCGAGATGTGGTTGTACAGGAGAATGCTAAGAGTAAGTTGGGTGGAAAAAATCACAAACGAGGAGGTGCTTAGAAGAATGCATAAAGATACAGAAGTGGTCAATATTGTAAAACAACGAAAACTTGAATATCATGAGACACCCAGAAAAGTATGACATTCTACATCTTATAATACAGGGTAAGATTAATAGTAAGAGACGCCCGGCAGACGAAGAACTTCCTGGCTCAAAAATCTCAGACAGTGGTTTGGTCTCACCACTATACAACTTTTCCGAGCGGCTATCAACAAAATAATGATTGCAAACATGATAGCCAGAATGATCGCCAACGATCGTTAAACGGTAATGGCACCTAGAAGAAGAAGAAGTGTAACTGGCTGGTATACATTTTAAGGTAGTCACAGAATATGTAACTATTAGGGCGGCGTTGCTCAATCGGGACTTAGTTCCAAGGATTGCTAGGTGGTGATTGGTGATCCAGGAGTATCACATTGAGATAGAGTATCGACCTGGAGTGCAAATGCAGCATGTTGATGCTCTTAGTAGGAATCCACCTGAAGAGACGATTGATAATAATGTAGTTGCCATGGCGGAAGATGACTGGTTCTCAAAGGCGCAATTACAAGATTCAGGAACTTGTGAGACTGTTGAACTCTGGGCGAGCAGGTTCAGAAATCAAGGCGAAGTATAACATGAAGCATTGGTGGCTTTATCGTAACACCCTAAAAGGCGACAGTTTGTTTGTACCGGCGATGGCATGGTTTGGCGTATTGAAGAAATATCATGACGAGATCGGTCATCCATCTTTTAAACGGTGCTTCACGTTGATAAAGAAAACGTACTGGTTTTCAAGAATGAGGCGTTTTGTATTCAAATATTTAGGCTCTTGTCTTGTCATGTCATGTCGATCACTTAGGTCCGTTCGTTAGGAGTGTCAAAGGATATTCTTATGTATTGATGTTAGTAGATAGATTTACTAAATTTGTTTTTGCGAAGCCTAAGAGAATTTTAACTACTGCAGAAACCATAAGGCGACTCTCAACGAGATATTTGGTGAGGCTGGATATCGTAGGCGGTTGATATCTGATCAAGGCAAGGCGCACTCAAATTCTTCTTGGCGGAGAAAGGCATACCATAATCCAATTGTTGCAGCAGTAAGACACTCAAAAGATGTTTGCAAAGACTCAGACATAATAAGCCAGATGTGTCAAGGCTAAAGGACATAAATATAATGAGTAAACTGAAACATAAACTGAATTCCAGACTTGATGCAATACCCATAACGGAGGCAGCCGAGACTGATGAACTGTGGTCCAATATAAAAAAATGCTATCACAGAAAGTACCACCAAAATACTTAAACCTCAACGAAACCATAAGAAGAAACCATGGATGTCGGAAGAAATCCTTGATCTAATGGAAAAAAGATGGACACTCAAGGGCAAGAACAACGAATACCGGAAGCAAAACCGCATAATCAAAAACAAGATAAGAGAAGCAAAAGAGAAATGACTTTCCAAACAATGCCAAGAAACAGAAGTAATGGAAGCAAAACACGATAACTTAAACATGCACAAGAAGATAAAAGAGGCAGCAGGTATCTGCATAAACAGAAGCGCGACTACTTTACAGAACGCACAGGGCAGGCTGATACTGGATACTTCAGAAAAACTGACGGAATGGTGCGACTACATCGAGCATCTATTTCACGATACCCTGCCAGAACTTCAGGAAGAATTCTTTGATCAAGGCTTGGACATAACGAAGACAGAAGTTTAATATGCACTGTCAATTTCAAAAAATGGGAAAGCTAGTGGTCCTGATGACGTCTATATAGAAGTTCTAAAAATACTGCAGAACGAAGAATCACTGAACACGCTGGTAAAGCTATTCAATCTTATTTACCGAAACGGTAGTATACCTTCTGATTGGTTAAAATCTACTTTTGTCTCGCTCCCCAAAAACACGAAAGCCAAGAACTGCGGCGATTATAGTCTTATTAGCCTGATGAGCCATATGCTTAAACTCTTCTTGAAAATAATACGCAAAAGAATATATGCGAAGTGTGAGACAATGATGGGGGACTCTCAGTTTGGTTTTCGCAATGGCTTTGGAACAAGGGAGGCACTATTTAGCATACAGGTTCTTATCCAAAGGTGCCGGGACATGTCGGTGACCGTTTACGCATGTTTCATCGATTAAGAAAAAGCCTTTGATAAAGTTAAGCACGAAAAACTGATCAACATTCTTAGAGAAATAGGACTGGAACAACGAGACCTCAGAATAATAGCCAACCTTTACTGGAACCAAGTGCTGACTTAAGAATCGATAACACCGCGTCCAACGAGATCAAAATCGTGAGGCGTTCGTCAAGGATGCAGTTTATCACCACTGTTATTCAATTTGTATTCCTACAGGATATTTCAAGAGGCGTTTGATGAATGTGACGAGGGGATATCTGTCAATGGGATTAATATCAACAATCTGAGGTGTGCGGATGACACGGTTTTTGTTGCCGACTCCCTGGAAGGACTGCAGGAGCTGGTAAGCCGCGTGACGGCTGCAAGCTCAGAGGCCGGACTTAGCCTGAACGTGAGAAAGACAAAGTGGCTAGCAGTTAGCAAATCAAACAACGTGGATGGACACCTGGCAATTAACGGTCAACGAATTGAGCGAGTAGAAACTTTTAGATATCTTGTGTGTCAACTAAACGGCATGCAGGAGATTCGTGCAAGAATAGAACAAGCTCGTGCTTCGTTTCTGAAGATGCGTAAGGTACTTTGCAGCAGAAATTTAAGCTTGCCTGTGCGCGTCCGAATGCTTTGCTGTTACGTGTTCAGCATACTGTTTTATGGAATGGAAGGTTGGACTTTGACAGATCCGATGTGCAAAAAATTGGAGGCCTTTGAAATGTGGACGTACAGAAGGCTATTAAGAATCTCCTGGATAGAAAGAGTGCGTAACACCGAGGACTTCAACGCCTCGACAAGTTCTGTTTACACTAAAAAAGCGCAAACTGGAGTATTTTGGTCACATATTAAGGAATTACAAGTATCGATTTTTAAAACTTTTTATAGAAGGGAAGATCGAAGAGGCCCGGGTAGAAGAAAGATATCCTGGCTAAAAAACATAACACAATGGTATGGAGTAAACACTACCACATTGTTCCGCCGAGCTGTAGACTTGGTTCAGATAGCGCTAATGATTGCCAACGTCCGAGGAGGACAGGGCACCTAAAGAAGAAGGAGAAAGGCATAAGGCATGTGAAGAATGCTGTGGTGACACCAAGTGCGAACGGTCAGAGGGAAAGAAATAATAGGACAATAGTGTAGCTTTATCTTCAACTGCAAAGACTAAGGGTCGTTGGGACGAGAAGCTGCCGGATGTTGTCTGGGGCCTTAATAATACGGTTAACACTAGCACGCATTTCTCTCCTGCTTATCTCATGTTCTTCCATTGTCATGGTCGAGTCACTTGGCGGATGGCGAGCTAGCTAGCGACATTTTCAATAAGATCGGCAAAGGTCTTGGGACTGGAAAGAGTCCAAGGAACACGGTGGAAGTTCCAGGTGTCGAATGTGCAGATCAGGCAGGTGGCTCGGCGAGTGCCATGGCGATGCTTAAAGACACCAATCCTAAAGAGCAGGGTGACGACTCTAGTCTACGGGTTCCGAGGCGAAGGCGGGCAAAAATATTCAGGAGGAATTAGGCGAAAGCATTACGGCGAAGTGCTAGGTTACTCAGTAAATGTTCCATGACAGGCGAAGGTGCAATAGGTGATTGTTCTATAGGCGAAGGAGCACTGGTGGTGCAACAGAAGGCGTAGAAAGGATTTGCACAGGCGCAGGGTATGGTAAAAATGCTGAAGGCGAAGCATTTGAAAGGGCTAGTACGGTGTTGTTCTCGAATGGCTAGGAAGCGTGGGAGGCCGAGTTCCTCGAGGCTCGGTGTCATTGGGGTGTGCGTACCATGATTGGTTGTACCGGGTTTTGATGAGATTCAAGCTGATTGCTCCAAGGCTACAAATAATATTCGAGAAGCTGCACAAAAGGCGAAAAGGCGTTTCGATCGAAGGTGGAAAATTGCATGCATATACGAGGCGGGTGAATTAGTGCTCTGGCGAAATGCTGCTACTAAAAAGATAGGCGCTGACGCTAGTAATAAATTTGATGGTGCATATTCAATGCGGTAGTTGCTGTTAACTCTCTTAAGAAATATCATGGTGTACAGAGTACACGTGTTAGAAATAAAACTTCTTTGGCAAGATTAATAAGAATCTGTAACATTTTCAAATCATTAGTCAGAGATAAAAATTAAAGATAAAAAGTGAGATTTTGTAGGTATTCAAAGGATTGAGGCATAGTATTGAAAATATTTTTAAAAAAAAATCAATATTAATTAAAAATTATATTCGTTTTATTTTTTAGTTTAATATTTACATTATTTGATGATGATCTTACATCGGTACAGTTGTCACTAAAGCTTTATGGCAATTTATCTGGTAGCTCTCTCCGTCTTTTAAAATTCAAAATCGTGACGGCCTCATGAGGGTCTGCCATGACGGTATTGTCGTGACGCGACCTTAAAATTTCACTCACAAGCCGCCTAAAGAAGTTTCACTTTAAAATGATTCAGATTTATGTTTCATTTTGAACATTAAATATCTTAAATTCGTTTTTAAAAACCATTTTTGAAGTGCAAAAACAAAAGTTATGGATGAATACAATAATTTCGAGCTTTCTTCTTCCAGCCATAATACTGCTGCATGTTTATCCGACGTCATAACGTAATGATGTGCGAAGTACAAGTTTTTGTTTTCTACATTTTAATAAAGTGACGTGTCCACATATTAAAAACAAATATCGCGACCGGTTTTATACGCAATAACGATTTGGCTGGCTAAAAAAACAATTTCCTGGCCAAAATCATTTGCTGAATCGTCGTTGCAACTACAATAAGTGTATAAAGTAGCATTTACACCACAAAACAAGAAGATGTCAAAGAAACGTCAAATACGCTAGTCGTGTTAAAGTCGCTCAGGAGAAAGTTAATAATATTTCCGATAGTAATCACAATTTAATTGTCCCGATAAGTAGAAGAGCAACTAGAACCAAACAAAAACATATAAAAACAACATCCAAAAAAAAACAAAGAAGAGAAAGTAAGAGCCCTAGGGCTTCGAAAATATTCTCAGTAAAAGTTAAGCTAGCCAATAAATAAAAGAAAAATATCAGAAAACCTTCAAATAAAATGACTTGGTTGCCAGAGTTCAAAAGAGCATCTGACAGATAAGTGACTTAAATTATTTTAATTGATAAGTTTTGTTTATTCCGTTTTACTATAAATTATATTTCTCGGACTTATAATATAATTTATAAAAAAAAAAGAAGGAAACCAAAAATCATTATATATTGTACATTCGCGGAAAGTTCTCTATTACAGCAAATAGAAGCATTCAATAGATCGGTTTTATCCCTAAGACCAATAATTTAATTGCCTACTCAGCAATTTTATATTGTTTGTCGACTTGAATTTTTTGACATTTAATTTAAATCTGGCTTGGTTAAATCTACCATACATTTATTTTTAATATAAATTTGTTTGCTGGAGTTTTCCGTAAGTGCGCTGAATAATATACTTCCTAAAATTTTATTTGTTCTTTCAGAATAAGATTTTCTTTGACATTTATTTAACTTTGTATTTATTTTAGTATAAATTGTATTTATCTCATGGAAAGCTATAAGTAATAGTCGTATTGACTATAACCAAAACGATAGAGATAGGCGTCGCCACCTGTCATGTCATGCTTCCTGTGGGGGCGAAACGTGGACTGCGGACAGTCACTTTGCTACTTTGAATGTGAGGGGAAGATTTAATGATAAAATTGATGAAATTTACACGATGATAGAATAAAGACGGATTGATGTTCTATATGTAAATGAAACCAAGCGGAAAGGATGTGAAACCACAACACGTGGACCTTATACAGCCTACTGGTCAGGAGTTCTGGAAACCAGCAGAGGTTCTCAGGGCGTTGGTGTGATACTCTCTGCTAGAATGAATGAATGTGTGACTGACTTTCAATGTGTAAGCCCAAGACTCCTCTGGGTTAGGCTAAAGGTTGGTCTTACTCGTATCTTTTTGCTAGGGGTTTATGCCCCACAAGATGCGCAGTGGAACCAATCTTTAAAAGCCCAAAAAGAGATGCAGGAGTTTTGGGATAGTGTGACAGATATTTTAAATAAGTGTAACCAGAATGAAAGAATTGTAATGTTGGGTGATTTTAATAGTTGGGTAGAAGTAAAGCGTGATGGATATGACAAAGTTCTGAGAATTTACGGTGACGGCAGAGTAAATGAAAACGGAGAAAGTGTATGTTTGGAGCGGAATCTTGTGGTCACAAACACAATGTTTAACCATAAAAGGATCCACTTGTACACAAGATAAGAAGGACACCAGAAAAGTATCATTGATTTTGTAATTGTGGATGAAAGATTGAAAAAAAAAGTAATGGATACTCGAGCATACTGCGGTGCAGTTATTGACACAGACCTCTTCTTAGTAATGAGACGAATAAGAGGTCTCTTTAAGCGGTGGCGGTATCGTGTGCAGGAATCAACTAGTGTACTAGAGCGTATAAAAGTTGAGAATTTGCAAGAAGAAGGTATAAAACAGGAGTACGTTATTAAATTGACCGAGAAATTTGACAGTTAAGATGAAGCATGTGAGGTTGAAGAATTGTGGAAGCCATTCAAGAAAGGAATCGTGGATATTGCTATTGAAGTATGCGGTGTAAGTGAAAGAAGGAAAGGATAAAGGTTACAGAAAATTTGCGTAGAGGTTCAAAAAGCAGTGTCAGAAAAAAAGAAAGCCTGGCTGGATTGGCAACGATTGAGGATGCAAACAAGGCAAAGAATGAGTATAAAAGGTTAAGTCCATAAGAACAGCCAGAGGTAAAAATACTACCTCGCAATTGAAAAGAATCAGAATCCAAGATGGTAGTATGGTAAAAGGAGAGGAACGCGTATTATATAGATGAAAGGAATACTTCGAAAGTTTATTTGAGAAAGAGGATACACAAGTACAGTCCCATTTGGAGACATGAGTGAAAGTTGCAATGAAAGTAAAATTACTATGACAAAAATTGCGGAAGCGTTGAACATGAACATGAACAATATGAAATTGGGTAACGACAGGATAACAGTTAAAATGCTGAAGGCTGGACAAAACGTGGTAGCTAGTCTACTGGACCGCCTTTTTAACCTTTGTTGGAGGAGTGGTAGCGTACCAGACGACTGGTGCAATACCGTTATCGTGCCGCTTTACAAGTGAAAAGGTTCGCAGCAGGACTGTAAGAACTACCGAGGTATTAGTTTACTCATCATAGTCGGCAAACTGTATGCAAAGATATTAATTAAAAGAGTAACGAATGGAACTGAGAAAATGATATGGGATGTGCAAGCAGGATTTAGAAGAGGAAGGAGATGTATGGATCAGATCTTTTCATTACGAGATATAGTCGAAAAATTCTTGGCTAGAAGTCAGAAGGTCTATTGCGCTTTTATAGACTTGGGAAAGGCCTATGACAGAGTGGTAAGGAGTGAATTGTGGTCTACATGTGGTCTATGTAAGGGGTGAGTGGTACTTTATAACGAGCACTGAAATCACTTTACGAGGATTCCACTGCTTGTGTCCAGATAAACGGAGCTTGCACGGACTGGTTTAACATCAAAAAGGTGTGAAACAGGGATGTGTGGCTGCGCCATGGCTGTTTAACTTATACATAAACAATTTTTTAAAAGATCTGAAAGAGAGTGCGCATGGATTAAAAATGAATTATTTGATCGTCAAATGCCTTCTTTTATATTTCATATTACCGTTTTCTGAAGAAGAGTTGCAGGCGATACTTAATGTTATGCATGATGCCCTGAAAATCAAATGGATGAAAATAAATGTGAGCAAAACGAAAGTAATGGTTTTTAAAAGAGAAGAAAGCATGACAAACTGCGGAGTTTCGATTAAGGGAGAAAGAGTGGAACAAGTAAATGAGTTTGTGTACTTGGGTTCAAAGTTTACTTAAGATGGAAAGTATAAAAGTGGAATTGAGCGAAGGGTGTTGGCAGGAAAACAAATTAATGGGGCACTGCATAGCTTTATGAATAGCCAAAAAGTGTCAAAAAAGGCACGTCCGGCGGTGCATAGAGGTGTGTTGGTTCCTACACTTATGTGTGGTAGTGAATTTTTGGTTTGGCACAAAAAGCATAAAAATAGGATTAATGCTGCGGAGATGAGTAGTCTGAGAAGTACAACCAGAGTGACTCGGTTGGATAAAGTAAAGAATAGTGAGATAAGAGAACGCTGTGGTGTAAAAGAAGATGTGGTTACAAAGATAGATAAAGAAATGCTGAGATGGTTTGGACACGTAGAAAGTATGGATGAAGGAAGATTGACGAAACAAATTTATAAAGCCAGTGTAAATGGACAAGTCGGTAGAGGTCGACCTCGGAGAACATATCTCGATCAGATCAACATTGTTTTGAAGATAGGCCAGGTCAAGAGTACCAACAACCGACGAGCATATATGAGAGCACTGATGAAAGTAGAGGAGGCAAAAGATGTGTGTAAGAACCGTAGCAAGTGGAAGGAAGTGGTCTCTGCCTACCCCTATGGGAAGAAGGCGTGATTTTATGTATGTATGTACGTATTACACCACATCTATAAACAATTATAAATGTTCTATTTATAAATAGGCAATTAGGAATCAGTAGGACAATAGAATAACCAAGTGTTTTTATTTTGCATACATACATATAGTCACGCCTTTTTCCCGTAGGGGTAGGCAGAGACTACTTCCTTCCACTTCCGCTACGGATCTTACACACATCTTTTGCTTCCTCTACTTTCATCAGTGCTCTCATGCATGCTAGTCGGTTGTTGGTACTCTTGACCTGGCCTTTCTTCAAAACAATGTTGATCTGATCGAGATATGTTTGCCGAGATCGACCTCTACCGACTTGTCCATTCACACTCGCCTTATAAATTTCTTTCGCCAATCTTCCTTTCTACGTGTCCAAACCATCTAAGCCTTCATTTATCTATCTTTGTAACCACATCTTTTTTTACACCACAGCGTTTTCTTATCTCACCATTTTTTACTTTATCCAACTGAGTCACTCTGGCTATACTTCTCAGACTACTCATCTCCGCAGCATTAATCCTATTTTCATGCTTCTTCTGCTAAACCTAACATTCACTACCATACATAAGTGTAGGAACCAGCACATCTCTATGCACAGCTAGACTTGCCATTTTTGACACTTTCTGGCTGTTCATAAAGCTATGCAGTGGCCCATTTATTTGTTTTCCTGCCAACACACCCTTCGATCAATTTCATACTTTCCATCTCTCATAAACTTTAAACCCAAGTATACTCATTTACTTGTTCCACTCTTTCTTCCTCAATAGTAACTTCACAGTTTGTCATGCTTTCTTATCTTTTAAAAACCATTACTTTCGTTTTGCTTACATTTATTTTCATTCCTTTGATTTTCAGTGCATCATGCATAACATTAACCATCGCCTGCAACTCCTCTTCAGATGACGCTAATATTACTTGATCATCGGCGACAAGAAGGCATTTGACGATCAAATCATTCATTTTTAATCCATACGCACTCTCTTTCAATTGTATATGTATAAGTTAAACAGCCATGGCAAAGCCACACATTCCTGTCTCACACTTTTTTCGATGTTAAACCAGTCCGTGCAAGCTCCTTTTATCCTGACAAACAGTGAAATCCTCGTAAAGTGATTTCAGTGAAGATCCATTTCATTGTCCACATGACGAGTCATTTTAGAAACAATTTTTTATCCAATGTCGCGGGTTAGAGTTAAAGCGGCTGCTGGTGTGGCGACCGTCAGTCTTCCATTCGACCCAAAATACCTTGGTAAACCTTAGCTGTAGTAGCTAAAAAATGAGATCTTAACGAAAAATTAAGACAATAACTGATGTCAAAAACAATACGTTTTTTTTTAATTTTTATAAGTTATTTTTTTCGTTTAAAATTGTTAGTCACAAATTTACGATAATTTAGCACTCACATTTAAAATATTAAAGAAAACTATGAAGAAAATGTAGCATATTTATATTAAGTGATAATCAGCAGTAGTTTTTTTAGTAAACCATGCATATTTTCTATACAAAATAGTTTAGATATTTCACATCTGCCAGGCGTCTCACGACGGCTCATTTTTTTCTATTTGCATGACAAGGTACAAATTAAATTCACATAAATATTGAAAAATATTTTATTTATTAAAAATGAAGTCCACAGTCACAAATATTAAACATATAATTGACCAAGATATCACGAATAAATACCAAAAACGGTGCCTAAAAGGACTGGAGTATTTGTGGACACAAAATCCGAAATCTTTGACGCATTGTTTTCTTGCATAATTAACAAGAATGGTAGGTATAATGTATTGTACTATTACTCCTGCATAAGTACCGGTTATTTCAACCAAATACTTAATATTGTGTGTACATAGAGCTACAATCACTGGAGGTGCTACAGCTAATGTAGGGAAAATAAATGAATTTAATTTGGATCTTTGTGAACTTGATTTCAGCATTAAATTTTTTAAGTTCCCCTGCAAAGTTATAGCGATAATTGGAAAGCTTGTAGACATTGGAAATAAGGGAAATGCTACCAGGAAAAATCCGATAATCTTTCGGAACAAATTAGAATCGTTACTATAAATAAAATTTAATGAATACAGATCGTTTAGTGTAGCAAAAGCAAATGAACCCGTTAAAGCTAGTAACAAATAAAATGCACATATAGCAAAAAAGTCATAACTAACTTTTCTAGTAATTTTGTCTTTGTTGAATATAGGTGCCAATAAACTAGGTAAGGAATGGTGACACATAAAACTATAGACAGTACTACCAGCTAAAGCAGGTACTTCTTTAAGATTTACTAAATCTGGATGCCCTTGCGGACCTAGCTTAAAAATTCTAATACTGGCTAAGGTGACCATAATTAAAAAAGCGAGCCATCTTATAACAATTGTAAAAAGTTGCAAATATTTAGTTTTCTGTATATTAAAATAGGCAAAAGGGCCTACTAATAAAGCAAAAGTGGTAACAAACATCCTATACATATTTATTTTTGTTAAAAAAGAATTATTTAGACAAGCTGTTTCATAATCTTCCGTCTCATTTCCGCTATTACAAATTAGGTTAACTAAAGTTTTACCAGATGCGGCTGTGTATATAGCTAGGTCTCCGTATAGGTATATACAAAGAGAGAAAAAAAATAAGGTATGACCTAATTTGTTTAAATATAGTGAAGCAATTTCTCCTAATTCTACTTTGGTATCTATTTTGTATAAAGATAATCTTCGAGGTACTTTGTTTAAAATAGCAGTCTCTTCGTTACTATTTTCTGGTTCAGACTCTGAATCACCAGGAATCCGACGATTGCCCTAAAACAATACAACACTAACATTAATTTATATAAAACAATGAATAAGTACAAAACACATGTGTGCAACATTAATGACTAATTAAAAGTTTTATATCATAAAATTATTCTCTTGAAAAATTTTGTGAATAAAAAAATTGTAGGAATTAGGATCAGATCAGCAAAGGTTTGCCATCTTCCTCCCAGTATTGGGAACTGGCGAATTGAAATATGGCATCTGGTGGTAGAAAATAGAACTATTCTCAGTATACACTTATGCAATAGCCAGTCTTTTGTGTTTATATTAGTATTCAAGTAAAGGTAACAATAAAATTATCCTTTAACAGTAATATATCGTAGTTATTATTATAATGTCTGTAAACTTAATAAATATTTTTTTTATTTATTAATTAACGCAACAATATAAAATTATCCAAAAAATTAATTTATCTTTTATTTACATTTACAGTTTTAAAGAAATTGTTAAAAGATAAACAATTTTGTGCAGTACTTGCAATACATTTTCGTTAAAAGTAAACTTATACATTGTTCTCTTTTTGAAAATAATACGTTTTTTGTAGTAGACTGTTTAATTTTTAATCCCGAAAAATTGGAAAAACCAATCGAGCAAGAAATTTAACTGAACAAGAGGTAGTGCGAACCTTAGTTTTATTGGATGATGGATATTGTCAAAGTTATGTTGCCAACTTGTTAGACAAATATCGTTCCACAATAGACCGGAAGCCCACAATATATTTTTTATGTACTTATCATTTGTTACCACTCAGCAGCATAAGAATCACCTAAAATCCTACATTTCGCTATACAGAAACTTCGCCGAACCACAAGATGAAGGCCGCGCCGGTGAACTTGTATAAAAAAACCTGCGATCTCGAATCATTACTTACTACTTATTCGGCGCAAATTACTGGAATTGAAAAAAGTTTGGGCGTTAGGGTGGACCCGACGCACAGTGGCACCTGTTTATTATTGTTAAAAATTGTTAATAAAGAATAATCATTTGTTACTGTTCGGCATTATGTCGATTCATCTAGATTATTACGTACTAATCGAGATAATATGATCGCCAAATATTTTGGATGGACCGGGGGCCAGCTACCCTCGGAATTTTACAGCATTTTAATAAATTGCTAAATAATAAGATTTAAGCAATCTGGCAGCAAAGTAAAAAACAACCCCAATCCCAATCCCAAATTTGATACATATCTGATTCTTTTCGAACAAAATTCCAACTTTTATTTTACTTTGTATTTAAAATTGTTTAGCAACCCATTTGTACATATCGAACAATGTGCCAACGTTCACACCAAATTAAAATTAACAATTTACTTTACATGTAAATTTGTAACAAAGTGTTTTATTATTATTTTATTATTAAATTTACAGGATCCCTTGTTTTGAAGATAAATAATTTTTTTTATTATTACTTTTATTTTTTAAATTATAATTAGAGATCTTTAATAAAAAAATTCTAATTTTTACTATTTTGATTTAAAAAAATACTTAATTAAATATAAGCACTTCGTAAATTAATTGTAACATTTTCCTATTTTTGTTTATTGTATTCTTTATAAATAAAATTTTAAAACCATTTTTAATAATTTTGATAAGAAAATAATACATACATACATACATAAAGTCACGCCTTTTTCCCATAGGGGTAGGCAGAGACCACTTCCTTCCACTTGCTACGGTTCGTACACACATCTTTTGCTTCCTCTACTTTCATCAGTGCTCTCATACATGCTCTTCGGTTGTTGGTACTCTTGACCTGGCCTTTCTTCAAAACAATGTTGATCTGATCGATCTCTACCGATTTGCCCATTCACACTCGCCTTATAAATTTGTTTCGTCAATCTTCCTTCATCCATTCTTTCTACGTGTCCAAACCATCTAAGCATTCCTTTATCTATCTTTGTGACCACATCTTCTTTTACACCACAGCGTTTTCTTATCTCACTATTCTTAACTTTATCCAACCGAGTCACTCCGGCTATACTTCTCAGACTACCCATCTCCGCAGCATTAATCCTATTTTCATGCTTCTTCTGCCAAACCCAACATTCACTAGCATACATAAGTGTAGGAACCAACACACCTCTATGCACCGCCAGACGTGCCTTTTTTGACACTTTCTGGCATTCATAAAGCTATGCAGTGCCCCATTTATTTGTTTTCCAGCCAACACCCTTCGCTCAATGTCACTGTCATACTTTCCATCTCTAGTAAATTTTGAACCCAAGTACACAAATTCATTAACTTGTTCCACTCTTTCTCCCTCAATCGAAACCCCAAGGTTTGTCATGCTTTCTTCTCTTTTAAAAACCATTACTTTCGTTTTTCTCACATTTATTTTTATCTCTTTGATTTTCAGGGAATCATTCATAACATTAACCATCGCCTGCAACTCCTCTTCAGATAACGCTAATATGACTTGATCATCGGCGTAAAGAAGGCATTTGACGATCAAATCATTCATTTTTAATCCATACGCACTCTCTTTTAGATTTTTTAAACAATTGTCTATGTATAAGTTAAACAGCCATGGCGAAGCCACACATCCCTGTCTCACACCTTTTTCGATGTTAAATCAGTCCGTGCAAGCTCCGTTTATCCTGACACAAGCAGTGGAAACCTCGTAAAGTGATTTCAGTGCTCGTATTAAACTACCACTCACCCCATACATAGACAATGTAGACCACAATTCACTCCTCACCACTCTGTCATAGGCCTTTTCCAAGTCTATAAAGCGCAATAGACCTTCTGACTTCCAGCCAAGAATTTTTAGACTATACCTTGTAAGGAAAAGACCTGATCCATACATCTCCTTCCTCTTCTAAATCCTGCTTGCACATCCCATATCATCTTCTCAGTTTCATTCGTTACTCTTTTGATCAATACCTTTGCATACAGTTTGCCGACTATGCTGAGTAAACTAATACTTCGGTAGTTCTTACAGTCCTGCTGCGAACCTTTTCCCTTATAAAGCGGCACGATAACGGCCTTGCACCAGTCGTCTGGTACACTACCACTTTTCCAACAAAGGTTAAAAAGACGATCCAGTAGACTAGCTACCACGTTTTGTCCAGCCTTCAGCATTTCAACTGTTATCCTGTCGTACCCAGCAGCTTTACCCAATTTCATACTGTTCAACACTTCCACAATTTCTGTCGTAGTAATTTCACTTTCACTCATGTCTTCGAATTGGGGCTGTACTTGTGTATCCTCTTTCTCAAATGAACTTTCGAAGTATTCCTTCCATCTCTTCAATACGCATTCCTCTTCTTTTACCATATTACCATCTTGGTTTCTGATTCTTTCCAATTGCGAGGTAGTATTTTTACCTCTGGCTTACATAATATATAATAATATAAGGTGTAACAATCGTCATGTTTTTTATAACAGTGAGTGGTTTCATATAATCTAGATTAATAGATGATTATATATAACTAATTGTAAGATATAATGCAGAACGGCATAAATAAAATTATTATTTCAGGTCTGGCCTTAAAAAAAACTAAAATAATGGTAATTCTATTTATTTGAGTTCTGGTGCAAATGTACTTCTAGATAGTATGAATGTGAACACACAATTTTTTTTGTACGAGGTTTAGATGCCTAGGCTTTTAAAAAATTGACCTAATTAATGAAAAGATTTTTTGAAAGCTGTTTTGCGAATTTATCTAATTTGCAATAAAATATTAAACGTGGTGAATTATTTAGAAAATTTACTTTCTTTTTTTTAAAACAGATTTATAATTTAATTTTTCCCCTGTACAAAACCGGAAGTAAACAATTCAAATAATAATTTTAACATTTTTTTTAATTACGAAATAAAGTCAAAAATATTGTTAAGGATTGCGGTAAACGAGGTCCATCACTGTCCGATTATTTGCCTTGAAGCGACGACGAGTCGATCACAAAAAAATATGTATATTCATGATTGTTAACAACAAACTACCGATATTTTAGCGAATGATTTATAGCCGCAGGCGGCAAGAATTTTCGCGATAATTTCTCGATTTTTCGGGATATATTTATTGGGTATATTTAACGATCGCGGGCTGCGGAAAAGTCATTTAAAGTTAAAAATTAGAAAGTGATAATAGTTTTGAAAATATTCTTATAAAAAGATTAAGTTTTAGGAAATATCTAAGTTATTTATAAAATAAGATTTTATTGTATTACCTGAAGAAATATTAGAATAATATAATTAGTTTTTGTACTGAGTTTTATAAATTATCGAACCCAAGAATAAATATCGTAACAATATATTAATTTTACTAAAAAAGTTTCAAAATGGGATCTACATTAGTTTACGAGATAAATGAATTAAAGTACATACGTGTCCCAGTGAGCATGGTACCTGGAGCATGCTTAGGTCGGCTGGTTGGTGCAAAAAAGCATTGAAACGATGATTTGTTACGTTGATTTTGATATGTATTAGGGTAAGCGTCCATAGGTCCGCATCGTACGCTACGGACCGATCGTATAAAATGGATTTTAGAATTATTTATATTGTTAGCTATATAGGTGCGTCCACTGATACGTAGAAGACGGACCGCATGCATCGGAGCGTCGGTAATGCAGACACAATTTCTATAGCGGGCAAATATTCCGATGCGTGCCGATGACGTCACACGGATTGTCGATTAGTTGACGCGCAGCCGGCGGGCGGTAGCAGCCATATTTGTATTCTTCTTCACTTTCCATTTTATCACACACAGTGCAACGAAAATACGAATGCTAATCTGCTATCTTCTGGAGATATAACTGCCTGCTTTTTTAAGGCTGACAGTCTAGGACATTTGTATGTCACGATCACAGGTTGTATACGTTTTGGTGGGCGGGGCATATTTGATGTCTGTTTAGAAATTGGTCACGTTCCGGACACTCATTCTTCTTATTTTTGTAAGGAAGCAGCCTTGTATTTTTAAGTACAGGTACCCATGTTCTATTAATTTTAAGCGTTTCCTCAGATTTATTAAACTTCTGCAGGTGTTTATGTATTTCAATCGCTTCTCTATAAAGCCTCGGGTAATATGCAGATGTGGTGTATAAGACTTGGGTGTCCTCGAATTTAATTCTGTGATCATTATTATTTGGTTTGGTAATTTGGTTGAATTATGATGGGTTGTAAAGAGGGTGATACCACATACCTTCTTCTTTGATTACATGTTCAACACAGTTTTTCCAAAGCTCTTGGCGTTCTGATGTTACAACTTTCTTTACGAGTTCTACAACTTATTTACTCAGTTCTGGAGACTGATTACATTTTCGTAATTTCGACTTACGTTTGCCCATATTAACTCTATAGGGATAAATATGCAATAGTAAGGAGATAGTCTGAGAAGAGTTTGATCCTGATCTTTGCACAGCTTGTCAATATAATACATTTTCTCTAACTTTAGACCATTAATAACAGTAAAAAATTCTTTGTTTATTGGGCCTTTTTTAATGATCACTGGTAGGGATAGGAAAAAGCTAAAATTTGAGCTTTGTTACTGCTACTATTTGGTAACTAAAGGAGTTGCCGCGAGTGGTAGAATGCGATGTCCATAACGATTACTGGCTGTGGTGGAATGTTAGGTAAAAGCTGTTTACTAAAACACTTTTCAAATAATTCTGCAGTCATATACTTTATGATAATAAATTAATTTTTTTAGCTGATAATAATAAAGCATAAGGCACGAAACCGTCTTTGCTTCCAGAGCCTACTATTATAATGCGTTTTCCTGTAGAACATGGCCCATTCAAACAGCAATTTTTACTATTGTCATCCCAATCGAAATTTTTACTACATCGTGACTATCATACCATGTTTCATCTAGATAAATTATGTGTCTATTAGAACTTCTGTAGTCTTTTATTTGACGCAAATAATCTTGTCGCCATTGAACTATCCTTGACGATTCGGTGATTGCCATCCGTTTATTTAGTTTTTTGGGTTTAAAACCACATGCTAATAAAACTTGACGCAATGTCTCCAAACTGGTATAAGTGTATTCTGGATAATCTGTTAGCTTTTGCTGTATTACTTCCAATGTCGCAACCCTGTTCTCCTTATATAAACTGAAAATTGTTCTACGTATAAAATCTTGAGTACCTGTGTCAAATGATTTCAGTTTTTCTTTACATGTTTTTCGGTTCTGTGAATGATCCACAGCAACCCCTTTTGTAAATACTCGATAAATTGAAAATTTATTTACTTTAGTTAATTCAGCAATTCTTATTATGATTGCATTATCAGATTGCTAAATATTTTTCTTTTTTAAACATTCGAATATATTTAAAATCCTAACAAAAACATAAATGTGAAATAAGAGCCAAGTTTAATATTATTATACAGGGTGATTCATTAAGAATGGGCAATCTCTGAACTGAAGATACTACACACCAAAATATGGCGATTGAGCTTAACATGTCTTATACAAATGTTGCAGGTTTACGAGATACAGGGTATTTAAAGTTGGAATTTTAATTTGAAATTTCTTAATAATTTTGTGATTTTAAGCAGCATCGTCTTGAAAATTGGCAATTTTATGTTTTTTGGCATGAAAACTACGAATTTTATGCTGAATTTAGCACTTATTATACAGGGCGTTAGTTACACCCTGTTACTTAGGTAAATTACACCAACCTAGAACCTACCGATTTTAAAAAAATCTCACCCTATACAACCATGAACTTCGTGAGAAGGGCTGGATTGTGCGGTGAACTGTGACCTCTAGGGGTGAGCAACAATAGACCTACTAAGGGTCGCGGTGGAGGGGCGACCACGCCCCTCTCACAAGATACCTAACCTAACCTAACCTAGGTAAATTACAACATATCTTTTTTGCCTAATGAGTTATTGCTAAAATGACTAGAAAATCTAAAAGGCAGTTCAATTTTAAATAAAAAAGGCTTAGGTTTAGGTTTAGGTTTTATGTGAGTGGGGCGTGGTCGCCCCTCCACCGCGACCCTTAGTAGGTCTATTGTGGCTCACCCCTAGAGGCTACAGTTCACCGTACAATCCAGCCCTTCTTACGAAGTTCATGGTTGTATAGGGTGAGATTTTTTTAAAATCGGTAGGTTCTAGGTTAGTGTAACCAAATATGTTAAACCTTATTCTTCCCAGGCCGGGGCATGAACATAGTATATGTTCAGCAGTTTCGTCTTCCACGCAGCAGAACCGACAGTCCGTTTGTTGGTTCAGATCTATCTTTCTGAGGTGGTATCTCAGACGACAGTGTCCCGTAAGCAGTCCTGTTAGAATACGCAGGTCATTTCTGCTCCATTCTAGGATCTGCTTAGTTGTGTTTCTCGAGGGTTGTAACGGTAAAAACGCCTTCGAGTGGGTTAGCCCTGGTAAGTCGGACCAGTACGTGAGTATTTTCCTCTCCGCCCAGTCCGAAATAATTGTTTTGGCGGCACTTGTGGTGACTCCAAAAACCGGTTCTGGTCCAGTGAACGCAGATTCGGCCCCCTGTTTTGCAAGGGTGTCGGCTTTTTCGTTTCCTTCCACCCCCTGGTGCCCAGGTACCCACAGTAGGGTCACCCTGTTGTTCGCACCGAGGTACTCTAAGGATTCGATGCAATTCCATACAAGTTTAGAATTTATCTTGTTGGAGCTCAGTGCTTTTAAAGCGGCCTGGCTGTCTAATATTATATTTATGTACTAAGGGTCGCGGTGGAGGGGCGACCACGCCCCTCTCACAAGATACCTAACCTAACCTAACCTAGGTAAATTACAACATATCTTTTTTGCCTAATGAGTTATTGCTAAAATGACTAGAAAATCTAAAAGGCAGTTCAATTTTAAATAAAAAAGGCTTAGGTTTAGGTTTAGGTTTAGGTTTTATGTGAGTGGGGCGTGGTCGCCCCTCCACCGCGACCCTTAGTAGGTCTATTGTGGCTCACCCCTAGAGGCTACAGTTCACCGTACAATCCAGCCCTTCTTACGAAGTTCATGGTTGTATAGGGTGAGATTTTTTTAAAATCGGTAGGTTCTAGGTTAGTGTAACCAAATATGTTAAACCTTATTCTTCCCAGGCCGGGGCATGAACATAGTATATGTTCAGCAGTTTCGTCTTCCACGCAGCAGAACCGACAGTCCGTTTGTTGGTTCAGATCTATCTTTCTGAGGTGGTATCTCAGACGACAGTGTCCCGTAAGCAGTCCTGTTAGAATACGCAGGTCATTTCTGCTCCATTCTAGGATCTGCTTAGTTGTGTTTCTCGAGGGTTGTAACGGTAAAAACGCCTTCGAGTGGGTTAGCCCTGGTAAGTCGGACCAGTACGTGAGTATTTTCCTCTCCGCCCAGTCCGAAATAATTGTTTTGGCGGCACTTGTGGTGACTCCAAAAACCGGTTCTGGTCCAGTGAACGCAGATTCGGCCCCCTGTTTTGCAAGGGTGTCGGCTTTTTCGTTTCCTTCCACCCCCTGGTGCCCAGGTACCCACAGTAGGGTCACCCTGTTGTTCGCACCGAGGTACTCTAAGGATTCGATGCAATTCCATACAAGTTTAGAATTTATCTTGTTGGAGCTCAGTGCTTTTAAAGCGGCCTGGCTGTCTAATATTATATTTATATTTTTGTTTGCTAGAGGTCTGTTGGTCAACTCTCTTGCACACAATTCGATAGCGAATATTTCAGCCTGAAAGATTGTGGCATACCTGCCAAGACTGGTAGATATTTCAATCTTTGGTTTCCTGCTGAAAACACCGGCCCCAACTCCATCTGGGGTTTTTGAGCCGTCTGTGTACATTACGTATTCAGTCTCTGGGAAGAGGATTTGTCCCCTCATCCATTCGTCTCTCTCCGGAAAGAGGACTTTGAACGACTTTCCTACGTGTATTTTTGTAGCTAGCAAGTCAGGAACCATCCCGAGAATTTGGTGGTTTTTTGTTTCACTCAGTATCCCGGAGTGATCTCCGAGTTGCTCTCCATTTATTTGCTTTTCCAAAGACAGGAATGGCCTCCCTCTCTAAGAGAATATCTAGGGGAGGGAGATGTAGGAGGTGTTCCATCGCTGCCGTTGGTGTGCTGGACATAGCTCCAGTTATGGCCAGGCATGCCAGCCGCTGAAGGCCAGCAAGCTTTGCTCTAGCTGTCTGTTGTAACCCTTTGGTCCACCAGACTACTGAACCATACGTGACCATAGATATTATCATTGTTTGATAAATCCAGTAAATCTGTTTGGGGTTCATTCCCCAAGATTTGCCACATACTCTTCTGAGATTCCAGAGAGAAAACCTGGCTTTGTTTATTGTTTTTTCCAAGTGGGCGTTCCAGGTGAGTCGTTTATCCAGAACTACACCCAGGTATTTCACTTCCGTCGCAAATGGAATGCTCTCTCCGTATAGGACAGGCTGCCGAAGCTTATCTAGCTTTTTCCTTTTCGTAAAAGGAATAATTACAGTTTTTCGGGGGTTTACAGACATCTGTTCCCTCTCGCACCATCTGTATACTGTGTTAAGAGCTTCTTGAAGGACGTTTGAGATCGTCGCTTCAAATTTACCTCTAACTATTATAACCAGATCATCCGCATAGCATTGAAAATCTACTCCCTGCATGGAAAGCTCGCTCAGCAGAGAGTCGACTAGAAGTGACCACATTAGGGGGGAAAGTACCCCGCCTTGTGGACACCCCTTCGCCGCCCTGAACCTAACCGACTCTCCATGCAGTGATGATATTATATATCTGTTTTTAATCATGTTTTTGATCCAGTTACAGATTTTACCGTATATCCCTCTATCCCTAATTGATGTATAGAGTGACTGTGGTAAGGCGTTATTAAACGCTCCTTCTATATCTAGAAAAGCTGCCAGCGCAATTTCCTTATGTTTAAGGGAATGGCCGATCTTTCCAACTAGATTGTTTAGAGCTAAATCCGTAGATTTGCCTGTTTGGTAGGCATATTGGTGGGGGTTTAAGGGATGTTCCCTAAGATTCCCCTCTCTAATATGTCTATCAATAATTCTTTCCAGAGTTTTCATTAAGAATGAGGTAATGCTGATCGGCCGGAAGGATTTGGGTAGGGAATGATTCACCGTACCCGTTTTACGTATGTATACAACTCTCGCCGTTGACCAGCCCAGCGGAATATAACTCCACGCCAAACTTGCTCTGAATAGTTTAACCAAAAGAGGTAGTAAAATTTCGCTGCCCTTCTGAATGAGGGCAGGGAAAACACCATCCTCCCCTGGAGACTTAAATGGGGAGAAATAATTCACCGCCCATTGTACAGATGTTGGGGTGACCACTTTTGAAACCTTTCTCCAGTCCTCCCTTTTGGGTCGTGATGTCGATCCCATTGAGAGTGGAATTTGCTCCTGGTCCCTCAGAAGCAGACTGCCGGGAAAGTGGGTCTGCAAGAGAGTCTCTAACGTTTGCCTACCAGAGTCCGTAAAAGAGCCATCTGGTCGTTTTATCGATCCAATCTCTTGCGTCGGATCTCTGGCGAGAGCCTTGTGGATTCTTGTGCTGGCAGGTAGATCTGATATACTCTGACAGAACCTCCTCCAGGATTCTCTTTTGGCTTTCCTTATTTCTTTGTTATAAGTCGTTAGAGCTGTACGATAGATTTCCCAGCAACCTGTTTCTTTAGCTCGATTGAAGAGACGTCGAACTTCTTTTCTTTGCTTGTCTAAGCTTCTGCTCCACCATGGTGTACCTCTATGGTCCCTCTTCTCCTTTAATGGGCAGTTTTCCTTATAGGCCGTTAGAAGGGCGGATGTGATATGCTCATTCGCCGCTTCTATTTCAGCTCTATTATGTATAGTGCTATTATCGTTACCTAGGTGATGTTGGAGGGATTCACAATACCCTTTCCAATCTGTGCATTTTGGATCTCGAAATTGCACTATGGGACGTTGTCCTATTCTCACGTCAAAACGTATGTGTCTATGATCTGAGCATGAGGGCTCGGTAGAAACCTGCCAGTTAACTATTTTGGTACTCATAAACTGTGTACTAATAGTTATGTCTAGAACTTCTCCGCGAATTCTGTTCACGAAGGTTGGTTCCGAGCCTACGTTGTTGACTGCTAGCCCTTCCCCTATTATATAATTATATAAGTACTCACCTCTTTCATTGATGTCGCTGCTGCCCCAATCCAAATAGTGGGAATTTGCGTCGCATCCAATGATCAGTTGCCTGTTGTTCCTCTTGCAGAAGGCGACTAGATCTCGCACTGCTGCTGGAGGAGGGTGTTCTTTTCGGTCTCCAGGGAAGTAAGCAGAGCAGACGACTACATCTACACTACTGTCTCCTCCTGAGATCGAAAGCTGTGCTGCAACCACATCAGGGGTGCAAAACTCTGTTAACATAAAATAGTTTATGTTTTTCCTGATTATTATGCATGCTCTTGGCTTACCACCTAGAGTACACGCTATTAACTTACCGGAGCAGTTTCCTAGGCCGCTTATTCTGCCTGTATTGGAAGTCCAGGGTTCCTGGATTAGTGCCACATCGAGTTGCTCCTTGGCGAACCTCCTACTGAGGACATATGAAGCCGCTCTAGCATGTTGGATGTTCGCCTGGAGAAATTGAATGTGGTTAGCCATTTCTACTTAAAGGTAGAGTGGGGAGGTTTACTTTCCTTCCCCATATTGTTTCCTGGTGTAGGTCGTTTTGTCGGCGCTTTACCATGAAGGGTTTTTTTCCCTTTTCCGGCTTTTTTGCTGGTTTTGGCCGGCCTCTTCAGTCCCGCTGTCGCCGCCGAGGTAGATTTACCTCCCTCTTTGGTTCTAACGGTTACCTCCGAAGACTTTGGAATTTCCACCGATGATGGATCTTTCTTGGCTTCCTTGGACCGGAATTGCACCTGTCCAAAGCTAAAATATGGGCGAAAATTTAGCCGCTCCAAATCTTTAATGGATACCTCATCCATTGAGAACGTCCACATTTGACCAGGTCCTGCGTTTTCCCTGTGTAGAATGGTCCACTCCTGGGTATGCAGGGTACGGTTCATCTTCCGCAGACGGTTGGTTACCTGTTCTCCCGTCAGTCTGGGTAGTCCCTCATCGTCTGGAATGAAAGCCACACAGATGTGGGGTTTCGGTATGTCTTCCTTCTGAACTAATTTCAGCTGGGCGTTTTCCCAGGGTTGAAGGTAGCATATCACTTCCTCCATCCACTTGACCGTCTCAGCGTCCGTACAGGACAGAAGGAGGATTCCAGGTCGAATGGTGCAGCTCTGGAATCGCACTTGTGGACCATCGTCCGGTAGTTTGTCTACAGTGTCCATAATGGATCGCTGTAGCAGCCGTAGCTGTTCGTTTGACAGCTGAGCATTTGGGTGTTCTGGGTGGATTATGCCCACCTTGATGCCCTGAGCTGCAGTTGCAAAGGAGCGTTTTTGCTCGTTTGAGTCCTCCATAGTGCGTGGCTTTTTCACCGCCGCTTCTGGAGTGCTACCATCCGAGCGTATTCGCTTGCTGGTGAGAGCAGGGGGGGATTGATCCCCGCTCCTTTTCTCATCCCGTTCTTTTAGTATTTGATCTAAGGCGGTTTTGTAAGGTACCCCGCTCTTGATCAATCGGCTAAGACGTTTTCTCGTCGCGCCGGCAAGTTTGACCTTTTTGTCCAGGTTTATGCTGGCCGTTTGCTTAGCCTCGCCCCCTGTTGTCAGGTCCGTTTTCTCGGGAGTGGGGGATTTTAAAAGTACCCTCTCAGCTTCCTGCGAGATTTGGTTGCTAGGAGGGTCTGTAGTAGACACCTCCATTTGCATTTGTTCGTCTGCGAGAAGATTGCCTTCGTCGCAGATAGTTTTAATGTTTTTAGGATTTAGGTTACTCATATAGTTCCCACGAGTAGCTAGAGAAAAAATGGTCGACTACGGCAGAGCTCTGCATTACCGTAGCAAGGCAAAAATACTACCGGGAGGTTGCCTGGTATCCCAGAGGCTCCGTTTGCGATATCTGTTTGGGGCAGGCACAGATATCATACATATAGTACGCCCCTTGGCACGGGTCGCATGACACCTTGAGCAAAGCCTGATGATCGCGGTAAGCTTGGCTGGCTTAAAACAAACCAACCGCACCTGTCTAGTTTAAATACAAGGAAGTGAACTCCCTTGTACTCAAAGGTAGTAATGATATAGCCGCTGCCCTATATCATGTCCTTAGTTGATCCGCGGGTGTTTATTCTTTAATATTAGACACCTTTCCTGTAAGCCAGGAAGTTCCCTATCAGCCATTGGGACGCGCCGTGTTGGGGTTAAGGACATCCCCGCACTCTTGTTTATTTTATGTAACTCTATCAGCTTTTGAGTTATATGCATTTTAAACATTCAATGAATTTTGTTTATTGTGAAATGAATTTATTCCTTTAAATTACTACTGTACTCACAATAGAGCTCTATTGTGCCTTGATTTGACTTGGATCTAAATTGATAAGATGTACTCCATCCAAGGTTTTAACTCTGAACAGTCCAACATAAGCCTGCCCTTTACTAAATATAGAGGAGCCTATGTCGAGAAGAGCGCTGTCAAGGCTAAGGCATTGTGATTTGTGGATAGTGATAGCTTATGCCAAGCAAATAGAGAATTGTTCCCTGTGAACATATACATTACTTAATATCTGAAACTTGGTCTTGACTCGTTCTAGTTCGTAAATTAAATTATGCTTAAATTGTATTGTAATTTTATATACTAAAAATATTATTAACTTTAAATTTAAACTATTGCCTAAACCATACCTACGTACTAAAAGAATTGTAATAATAATATAACTACAAATACTCCAAGTATTTTTTAAGAAAATCTATGAATTTCAAAGCATAAATCACAACCTTTAGGTCAGTTATCGAGAGACAACCGGACGGCGTTCGTACTTATGAGCTCGGGGACGTTCGCGTCAAGGTTTTATCGCACCGCTCCCCGCCCCGCTGCTACACGGCCGCCGCACCGTTCACCGGTAAGTAATGATCTTACACTATTGATGTGTGCTAAATATTGAAATAATAATTAATACTTAATCCCAGTTAATAACGTAATAAATACGAAAGTTTGACTATACTCTAAGTTATAAGTACTTAATCTGATATATTTGGATTAAAAAAATTCAATAAATGTTTTTAAAAAAAAAACCTGTACATCCTAATAAAATAACATCATTATACTTTTGAGAAAATGAAATGTCAGTGTGACAAAAAATTATTTTTTGAAGTTATGTATGTTGTATACTTATATTCGTTAATTTAACTCATTGTACATGTAAGGTTATACCAATTATTTATGTCCGATTTTTTTTAACCATTTATAATTTTTAGCCTTGATAAAGACAATTAATTTTTCGAAAGCTTGGCAAAGTAAGAAGAGTTTATCTTTTTGACTTGGACTGAATACCCGTGAATAATACATAATATATATATATATATATATACATAATATATATATATATATATGTATATATATATATATATATATATATATATATATATATATATATATATATATAAAGTATAGATGTCGTGAATGGCGCGTGACCTGCCCTATGCAGGTGAGGGGCAACAGACCCCGAAACCGGTTCACTTCGGATGGATAAATCTAATAGTTCCTTCTCTTACTTAACAAGCATTTGCATATTGTTACCGGAAATAGGGTATTATACACGATTATGTATCAGATGTAATTCAATGCCTGTCGCGGCATATGGCCAGAGGAGTTGTTGTTTTTTATACATAATGGACCCACATAAAACTATAATATAGGTGACATACAGCGAAATTGGCTGATTTTTTAAAAATCAGTCATACATTTTTCCCATCTATTCACGCTGTCGAAAAATGTTTATAGTTTTCTATAATAATATTATATTTTTCTATAATTTTTGCAGATTACTACGTAACAATTACAAGAATAAATAAGATCTGTAATTGCTGATACCACACTGTCACTACCGTCACCTCAACCAGGACCTTCTTCAGAATTTTAAATAGGCAATAATAAGGTTGTATATATATTTGATCCCTGTCACTTAATTAAAGCTTTTAGAAACAATTTAATTAATGTTTTTTCTTATGATAATAAGAAAACATCTTGGACATTTGTAAAAAGTTTTTATGAGCATTGGCTCTATTGGCTTTGATCAAGTGTTATGTATCAAATACATACAATATTTTTTGACCACATATTTCTAATTTAGGATTATCTGATGTTACTCCAAGAGAATTTACAAGTTAAATGAAGTTAGAGCGCATATCACTTATGAGGGCTTCTACATGCAAACATGTGCTTGTTAATTTAGAAACACACTTTTCAATAAGTGGATATAACTTTTTTGCTCTAAATTGTGAACCAGTGAAAACATAGGCAATCGGTTGTTTCCAGTTGGAGTACAAACCTCATGCCAGTGTGGTAAAACAAGTAAGATTTCAGACACATTTCATCAATACATAGTGTACAATGCTTGTCTTGGAGCAACATTGTTTTAACTTTTATTTCCAGGGCTGTAAATATTGCATCATTATCCAAACAAGTTTTGCGGTAAGCTCCTTTGTGTAGTGTCAAAGCAAATTGCTTAGTCTACTGTCTACTGAATAACTTCTGCATAAGGGTTTTTTATCTCAAAAACATAAAGTATTAAACTCCTGAAGACTTCTGATGTTTCAGAGGTGACCTTTTTTTTCCCTTCTACAAAGCCTTGATGTTAGCTTTTAACTTTTTCTTGTCATACGTAAAAGTGCTCCTGCTTCCGCAAACTCCAGTAATGTAGGGTTGCAAGAAGCAGCGGCGAAGGTAAACTTTGTTAAAAAAAGGGGCAAAACCAAAATATTATTTACAGAAATATAGTCAGAACAGCTCTCATAGAAAATCCGAATCTAATCACACTATAAATAATTCAAATAACGAGCCTGGGGAAAACTTACAAAATATGTCTTAAACTAGGGATAAAACCATTTTCAATATTTGCCCCTAGAAGAGGAATTACACCTTAAATTTTCAATCAAAGAGAAGTCAGACCTGTTAGAAGAATCGGGCGTTATTTTCAGTCACCGAGCCTACTTTATGGTGCGCACATATGGTAGTGGTGCCCAAGAAAGACAACAAAGTAAGAGTGTGGGTAGACTATACAAACTTAACAAAAATGCTTTAACCGAAAAACTGGTCTTGCTAGATATCGTGGAGTCGTTAGCAGAAATCGGGCCCAATGCGCGTATATTTTCAAAACTCGACGGGTTTTATCACGTATCCTTAGACCTTAGACTCAGAGTCACAGCTTATGATAACCTTTATCACCTTCTTTGGAAGATGCGCTTTTAAAACTTTTTCGATGGGTATAACCTCAGCCCCATAAAGATTATAACGGGAGATGACTGAAGCACTCGAGAGTTTAGAGGGTATTGTAAATGTAGCGGACGACACTCCAAGTTTTCGACTACTTAAAACAGGAACACGACACTCAACTCAGAAAAGTGTTAAAACGATGTTAGAAAAAGGCATAAAATTAAATAAAGATAAGTGTGTTTTTGAAGTTGAAAAACTCACATTTTTAGGCCGTGTCATTACACATTTCTAGAAATGCCAGCTCCCGAGGACATCAATGGTGTACGACAACTACTAGGATGCGTTTAGGTTAATGCAAAATTTTTACCGAGCTTCGCAGATTTGGCAAATCCAATATACCAACTTCTAAGAGAAAAAAATGATATTTGGAGCTCAAAGCAACAAGAAGTATTCGACAAAATTAAAAAAGCTTTGACAAGCGCATCAATTTTAGCTCATTTTGCACCATGTCGTCCCACTCGAGCTGCTGGCACGAGCTCATATGGGCTCGGGGCAATACTCGAACAGCAACAATCTGACATTAGTAAGCGAGTTATTTACTACGCGTCGAGAACTATGTCTGACGCAGAAAAAGATATGTACAGACATGTACGTGTGAAAAATTAAAACAATTCCTGACGGGAGCAAAATTTACCATTCTGACTGATCACAAACCAAGAATCCAGAGATTTAGAATGCGACTGATGCATTTGAGAACATAGTCGAAGCAAGTTCTAAGCCCAATCCTCACACACAGGAAGGTGCTAAAGAAAACGTTCCGCAATACTACACTACGTGATCGGGCCGGCATGTTAAACAGACCAACAGAAGCGGATGTCTGCGTGAGTGTAATCATTAAGTGATACTAGTGATACTACTCGATACGGCGATAAGTGGTACCCCTGCATTTCTGTTAAAAAAAGGGGGATGTCATATAAAGAAGTAAACGGGACAATGTTGGAGCTGCACCAGCTAGGTCGAGACCACCTACGGGATAACAGTTATGTCAATGACTGGGAGAGGGGACGTTTATGTTCGACACGCGTATATAAAAACCTTAAAGGTAAGCCTCTCTCCCTTGCCTGACATACAACACGCTTTACATGAAATACACTTTTTATCAAATATATAATTCTTTTTCCATTACAATAATGATATTCGCATTCATATACAGTTAGCGAATTTAAAATCCGGACACTATTTTGTGACATTGTAAATCTGTCTTTAAAATTACCTTTCACATCTAGGAATACCTCAAAGGTGACAGGTAATCAAAAAAAATTTTTTTTTAATTGCATCTGTCAGTTTCCCAGATAATTATGCCTCATTTAAAACCAACAGAAAAAATGAGATTCATGACTTTAATTGAAGAAGGATGGTCCGTGAGAAGGGTTGCAGAAAGATTTGGTGTACCGAAAAGCACCATCCAAGACATTAAAAAAAATTGGCTCAAACACACATCTTGGAAAGAACACCAGAAACTGGAGGACAAAAAATAATCGAGGAATAATAATAAGATAATAATCTCGTAGATGTTTATTATAAAATCCGTTTAAAGCTGCAGAATCTGCGATAGAAGAAACAGGTTTTCTGGTGTGTGTTAGAACGGCACAAAAGCGCATTTTGTAAAAAAAATTAATAAATTTAATTATTTTCGTGCACAAAATGCAGACAAATTATGACAGAGAATTCAAGAAATAACTCCCGAGTTTGCTATATATTTACTAGCTTAAATGCCTAGAAGATTAGATTCGGTCGCTGACAAAAATGGAGCAATGACAAAATATTAAGTTTTTTTTTAGTTTTATTTAGGACTGTATCTATTTCTTTATTTTTTGTCTTCCACTTTCACCATCTCAGCACCAAAAGACATAAATAAGGTATATCAGGTGTTGAAAAACCTTCGTTAAGATTTACGGATATTGACGAACGGGTAAGTATTAAGGTAAAAGCCCAAAAATCATAAAAATGTTACAAAATGTCATTTGGATTTCCGCTAATTGTACATATATCATGACAAATGACATATTTAAAGTTATAAAATGAAGTTTTAATCTAAAATTTGTAGAAAGTGCTACATTTGCTACATTTTTAGACCTATGTATAAAAAATATTAATGCAAAATATCTTACATGAGTTTCTGGTAACGTTCTCCATTGAATGGTGGCGTTGGCACATGCCATACTTTCAATCACAAAAGTAACAGTGACGAAACTGACGAAGGCCAAAAACATCATGAGAAACGTGCTGAAAAGCCATCCCGCACCGGCAAAAGCAGCTGGCAGTGTTAAAGCTCCCGTTCCAACAATGAGGTTGAATATATAAACCAACCCCACCTACAAAAGTTTAAAAAAATGTACTTATAGTGCGAGCAATAAAGATTAAACGAAATTCGTGTCATCATTCTTAGCTTCTCTCCGTCCATCTTCGGACATAAGCCTCTCCAATTCGTCGCCATTCGCTTCTGTCGGTCGTCTGACCGATGTTTATTACTGATCGTGTAAGGTCCGCAAAAGAAAAAAAATAAACATTCTAGTTTACATATTTTACAATGAATATAAACATATATATTCGGCAACAGTTCGAACAGTACCCGCTTCCTGAACGCTTGTTGGACGAAGTTGTACGAAGTTGTTGTAATTACGATAGCAATGAAATAACAACTTACAATTGAATTTTTTAAAAAAGAGACATGTCAACAACCCCCATCATATTCCCAAAGTCAGTAGATGCGCAGTGCCGATTCATACCTAATTGGGTATCAGTGAGATATCGGAAATATTTTGTAACGGTTACCAAATATTTATGTAGCAGAAAATGTATTAAAATTGAAAGTAAAAAAACATTATACAAACGTAAGCAAACATTCTAAAAAACTTAGCCAAAAAAATAATTTTAAAAATAAAATAAATTCTAAAAAACGAAAACGGTAAAAAAACTATTTTGAAAGATTAAATTAACGTTTAAATATAAATCAAAAATATCCATAAACAAGAAAATTATTTATTCCGATAATTCTTCTGTAAAACTTATGTAGAAGTTACTGTGAGTTGGCGAAACTAAAGGGGTCGATTGTATATCAGATACAATTTTTTTGTCTTCTTCACAGGACAATTCATCATCCGATAATTTTTTTCTCTGGGTTTTCGTCAGAGTCTCCTGTATTTACTATAAAAATAACACGCCACCACTCATCTCATTTCTCATCTAGCTAACTCAATCTCATATTTTCGAGCACCTTTGCATACACGTTGCCACTTCTCTATATAATTTCATCAAATGTTTGTCTTGCCAGTTGTTCAAAATTACCAGTGCCACTGGAAAAACGTACATTGTAACAAGCAACTCAATTTTTGAGTGTTGCCCAAATCTTTTCGATGGGATTTAATTCTGAGTGGTAGGGTAGTAATCGCAAAACACTATGGCCCTTTGACTGCGTATATTCTCTAGAATATATTTTGTAAAACGAGGTTTGTGTTCCAATATGATTTTTTACAGTTCCGGTTTTGTCAATTTGGGAATATGATTTATGTTTTTCTCCTTCAACCATTTTACCATATCCTCCTTTCTACAGTTACTGCCACCGAAAACTATTAAAAATTTCTTTAATTCTTTATCACTGTCCTTCTGAAATGAAACTTCTGGAGCAACGCCTTCCGTTAGATGTTTTCGGAAATGAAATACAAGGTTGCTTACCTGTCTCTACTCTTTCAGCCTCATAGTGGACAGTGTAAAACACCTTTTTGATATTTATCAATTGCAAGCTATATTTTGCCTCGTTTTTCATAAATTTAATTATATTAACAATTACCTTTTGTTTCTGCAGAGTAGTTCTTATTTTTCGGTCTACCCATTTTAAATAGAAAAAAAAAATAGTAACAAAAAACACCAGTACACCCAGGTACTCATACAACTACTGAAACTAAACCACATATATAGGGTGTTAGTAAATAAGTGCGACAAACTTCAGCGGGTGATTCTGCATGAAAAAATAATGAGAGTTTGCTATATAAACGTCGCAAATTATTCGTTTTCAGAGATACGGGGTCTGGTTTAATGTTATTGTATTAGATAGATCTTGATAATATATTAAAGAAATGAAAAATACGCGTTTAGATGTTTTATTTTGTTGCATAAAAACGGCGCACTATATAAAAAAAGGCAGGAGAGATTTTTTTGTCACAAATTTACCGAGAAATTTAAACATGATTTTTGACTTGAAATATCTCAGTGGCGTACCATTATTTTCTTTAAAAAAATTGGGATCATTACCAGTATGCGAACCAATGATGAACATAAAATTCTTAATTGCATGTCAAAAAATGCATAATAACTAACTCTTAAAACTCGCCAAATTTCATTTGTATATCTCGACCGGTTTCAGAGCAATAAATAAATCGTCAGTTTTAAACAAAAACTTTAAACACCCCGTATCTCTAAAACGAAGGATTTGCGGTTTATATAGCAAACTGTCATTATTTTTTCAAGCAGAATCGCCCTCTGAAGTTTGTCGCACTTATTTACTAACACCCTGTATAACCCCGTACTTCTTTGTTTACCTATAAGCAGTGTTATTCAGCAACCGACTGACTTCACCAGAAGTTGTTAATAATAATAATTCATGTCTAACAGTTTGACATTTTGCTTTTTAACAGTTCGCATGGTTTTGGTCGCGATTATTGCAATAAATTTAACAACAGGCTTTTAAATATACCAAGCATTTCAAACAAATTGATTTCCTTAAATATTATAACAATTGTTTGAATTTCAATATAAATACAAACAGAATTAACATATCCCTATTTTTGTTCTACAAATAAATATACAAAGAAATTGTATCATATTGATTTGTTATTTTACAGGGTTGCAGACAAATAGTGTTCGCAACAGTCCCTGTGAAGTTTCACCACCACTATTAAAAAATCTAAAAAAATTTTAGAGTTCTGAGTTCTGTTTTAATAGTTCTAGAGTTCTGGGTATATTTAGCATAGTTCTAGAGTTCCTGATGCATTTCGAAAATAATTCCGGCGAATTTAACCCCAAAAAAAATTTCGAAAAAAAAAACAGGTCCCCCCCACTTTTTCAAAAATCTTCCAGCCATTTTATTTCGAAAAATTCAAAATCCAAAAAATTACAGCATTTTGAAAAATGTAAATTTTTCATCACAAATTCCAGGAGTTCTGATAATAGTTCTGTTCCTTTCCCAAAGAGTTCTACCAAAAAGTTTTACAGCATTTTTCGATGAAATCAAAATACAAAATTCTACGGGACTTAAAGTTACCAAAAAACTTTAAAGTCCCGTAGAACTCTCATCAGAACTCCTGGAACTTTAATTTTTCGAAATTTCTTTTCTTTTTCTTCTTTTTTCTTTTTTGTAGAACTCTAGAACTCTTTGAAGCAAATAAAATGGCCGGAAGAAAAATTGATTTTTGAAAAAGTGGGGGGACAGGTTTTTTTTTCGAAATTTTTTTTTGGGGGTTAAATTCGCCGGAATTATTTTCGAAAAGCATCAGGAACTCTAGAACTGTGCTAAATATACCCAGAACTCCGCAAAAAATTCACTTTTTCAAAAGTGGGGGAGGAGCGTGAAGTTAGCTCCCCCATTTTTAAAAATTGATTCTTTTACCCTTTAAAGGTCATATCTATTTCTAATACCTATCAGGAACTCTAGAACTATTGAAACAGAACTCAGAACTCTAAAAAAATTTTCGAATTTTTAATAGTGGGGGTGATACTTGACAGGGACTCGCAACACGCCCAAAAACTGTTTTTTTACCAACGTAATTCCAGGACTTGGTTTGTCTTAGAATAATGTCTACTCATCCAAAAAGAAAACAGAATTTTCTGAACTTGTTGTGAATTGTCATTTTTTTTCCGAGTCAGTAATAATTAATGAAGGATAATTTTAGCTGGTAGGCAAGAGTAAAAACTTTGTTTTTGTAATTTGGTTATTTTTTTATTAGCCTTCTATATTACCTACTGATAAAAATGATTTCTAACAAACAATAGATTAAAAATAATTAATTAAAATTAACTGATAACCACTTCCATTATATTATAGACCTATGATTATGATTATATTCCCAAAAAAATAAACCCTGTGTTGGTAAACAAATATATCGATTCACTTAAATATTTTATTCAGACACTTATTGTTAGATTTCAATACAACTACAAAAATATTAATTATGATAATTATGTCATTTATGAGACATTCAATTTCAATTACTTTTGTGGCACTTGTAAACAATGTAATAATTTGATGTTTTATTATGATAATTATTAGTAGAATTATAAAAATTAAGGTAGTAAATGTTTAGTATGGTTTTAATATTCTGGCTCTCCAATGAAGTTTTTCTTTTGTTTTTATTAATAACCTTTCTCTGTACAATAAACAATATTTATATTTAATTAAGATAAAACACTTACCCAGGCCGGATAGCGATTGGTTTGTGGCATTATTATAATTGTATTTTGTATATTGTTTGTGCCATGTTTTTGATTAAAAATTATTTATTTTCTTTGTTGTGTTCTGATGCAGCTGTCATAATATCCATAAGGTAAGGATAGTCCTTTATTCGCAGCACAGATCATATATTCTCAGAGTGACTAATAACACCCACAGCAGATACCCATGTCACATATAACACAAATTATACTGTGCCCACGCAATCACCCATGTCCACGTAACAATACAACACCCATGTTAAAGTTTAGAAAATAAGTTAAGCGCCCTGAGCGGTTGGCCGGTAAACTAATCATATCACAAAGGTGGCCCTTTTAAAATATTTTATGTTAAATATTGTAGTCGAACTGGTTTCAGAAGGCCGCGTACTTGCGAAAATACAAACATTTGCAAAATTTTTAAAAGTTTTCAGCCGTAAAGAACTAGTGTTAAAACCTAATTTTATTTTGAAAAATAAACAAGACAATTGGGGTAAATATATAATAGTAATATTTGTTATAAAAAAACAAAATAATTACCTATACACATTACAATATAACAATAAAGCTACACAATATAATACCATAATTAGAAAAACAAAATATACATGTTGCAATATAACAATGAAATTATACAGTATAATTCAACAATTAGAAAAACCAAATAGGTATACCATGTTACATGATACCATTGTATATAATGATGATACAATTTACCTAACAACAAAATTACACATTATAATAGGGAAAAAAATCAGTCAATGAGAAAATGTCGGATCGAGGAGTGAACAACAAATATTTTGTCATTTGATCACTTGTAACACCAAAGTTTGTATTGAAGGGAATTTTAGTTATCTCAGAGATTTGGGTAGATTTTTGGTGTTAAACTATTAGATTGAAGCTGGATTTAAGGTTTGTTTTTAACCTTTCAGTTTTATTGTTGCTGGATTTTTGTTAAAGGCCAGTAAAGACCAGGTGTGTCCATGTATCAATTTTGGTTTGTTTTCGAAGTTTTTCAGTTTTGTTGTCCTTGGAATTCTTGTTACAATGCCTATGAAAGTCGCAATATTAATTTTGGACATATTGTATTATGTGGGTGAACGTGTTTGACCAATTAGGGACTATATATTATAATCCAAGTAACTTCGGTCACTTCTATCTTTCTGAATTATGGAATGTTAATACTTCAACACTGGAGGATTCTGCTAAGAATAGATTCATATTTCAAACGCTTTCTCTGTGTTGTTGAAGTCAACATGAAAAATCACAAATAAAATGATAGATCATTGGACAACAATATTAAACTTACCACTGAAAAAATCATCTTTTCACAAAGTGCTTGCTGCAAACTAACATAAACTTTAAGGTAATCTTTCATTTCTAAACTGCCTTAGCATTTGAAGGAAATTTATGCAAAGATATAATCGAATTGCCATTTGTAGAGCACTGTAGAACAGAACATATTTTTCTCGATTTTATCTCCATATCACTTATTAAATCCAATGCAGTTTCGGATATTGTGGTTTATTCACACCAATTCTTCACAAAATATCGTTCAAATATAACACTTTATATATAAAGTTCATTTTTTTACCCATAATAACAAATGAAGGTTAGTTTGTTGTTCACACTTCGAGATGTTCATATGATCAATAATAGATGTCGCTCACTCCGTGATTTCTCCCTATACTTGTGAATTTTCACACATTTCTTGTAGGTTGTCATGCTAGTGAATGAGCATAGAATATTAATTTAATTGAAATTAGATTACCTCATTGAATCTTATAGCCTTCTAAAATACTCATCTCTTCCTCGTTGAAACTCGTGAATTTTTAGTTATTTTGAGCCATTAAATTAGATAAGTAATTCCTGATCCAAACCTTCAAATCCTGAACCCACTCTCTACATAAGATACTCAATAAGATTATACTGGTAAATTTTCACACATTTATCGTAGGTTGTCATAACTAGTTAATGAGCAGAGAATATTAATGTAATTAAAATACCTCATTGAATCTCATAGCCTCCTTAAACTAACACTTCCTGATAAAGAGCCTTATACTTTGCGTTCGAGCTTCCTCGTTGAAACTTGATTCTTAGTTATCTTGAGCCATATAAAAACTCAAAAGATTCCTATAAAATTAGATAAGAAATTCCTTATTCAAACCAACAAATCCTGAACTCACTCCTTCCACACAATACCCAATAAGATTATATTTATGTATTTCCACACATTTCTCATAGGTTCTCAAGCTTTTAAATGAGCATAAAATATCATTGTTATTGAAATTGGAATACCTCATCGAATCTTATGTTCTCCTTAGACAATCACTACCTGATACAAACTCGTATACCATGTAATTGGGTATACTTATTAATTAAATCTACTTATAAATCCTCATATAACCCTTTAATAAGTTTATAAGCCAGGGATAACATACATACCTATAGATTACAGACTTTCCTGATAGATCCCTATAAATTCTCATAATTCGTCTATATTTTTTCGTGAGATTTGATATGGTATTTTTGGTAGGGACAAGACAAAACCTGATAATCGGGATTAACTGAGAAATAGAATACTGATAACAGCCCGTCAAATAATAAATCAGCAATTGCGTAATACCCATATCAGCTTTTTATAATAGACTTGGATACTGTCAAATAGAAGAAGAAAGACAATTTGACGTCTAATTAAATAAGATTAATAAGTTATTTGTTCCTGTTAATTATTTTGATAATAAAAATGATCCGTAAATTATTTATCTCAATAACTGTAGAACAAGAAGATTAGAGTTATGCGGTCTTAACAGTTGTATTTATGATTTAATAAATTATAAAAAACTAAAAATATATACAGGGTGTACTATTTAAGAAACTATGTCATTAAGTTAACGGTGCACCCTGTATACTTCTAATCGACCTATGAAGATGGCCTGAATTATTTGAAAAAACTTTTATTCAACTTTTTTTTTTGTAAACCTAACAAATCAAAATAATAGTAAGTTACGTTACTTTATGTACTAATTGTACATAAGTACAAACATATTTATTGTGAAAATTATTTTATATTTTTAACAATACAAAAAACAAGTTTTCTGAAAATGGCTGCGAACAAATAATGAAAACGAGATCGCATTATTCCTTGTGAGTTTTATCGTACAATTTCTAACTTATAATAATATAATTATTTGTGCTCTTCACATTACATTTTTAAGATGTCCAGTAAATTCTGGAATAATTTTAAGCACTAATGATAAGACTATTAACGTTGATATATTACGAGTTCTGTGGTTTTGATGATTGATAAAGAATAATTTACTCATTTCTTTAAGGTGCGATTTCATGGGTACGCTTGACGCTGGCTTTTAGCGTCAAATGCGGTCACGTGATAGAATTTACTTGTTTAGATTTGATGCTTTAATTTTTCGAATTGGCATTCATGTCAAAACTCTATCACGTGACCGCATTTTGCGCAAAAGCCAGCGTCAAGCGTCACCATGAAATCGCACCTTAAAATATGACATATGATCCACAATCGAACATTAATATCAAGCATAGAACGTAGAATAAATCTGTAGACCACAGTGACCCCTCAAGATTCGTATTGGTACCAAAAAAAAGGCTTATGGTGAAGTAAACTAAGTGATGTGATGTGGTCTGTGGCCATACCATGATGGCGGATTGACACTTGAGAGTATAACCTGTAACACAGCAGATGTATGGGTATATGCTGTGACTTGTAACAGCTTAAATTTGTGTCAGTAACGTTACGCCTAAAAACTTTTTATTTTAAATATTTTTGCTAGAAAACATTTTACCATGGATATCATGTAAGTTCGTATAATTTTTATTTATTGTAACTTTACACAAAGTAATTTTTAGATCTAAAGAAAAATACGACACATCCAGTGAAAGCTCTTCTATTAAAAGGAAACATAAGAAGGAACATAAACATAAGAAGCACAATTCTGAAAAAGATAAATGTAAGAAAAATAAAAAACATAAAAAACACAAACATAAGGACATGGAATCAGTCGAAAATACTAATGGAAGATATACCCCAGTGCAGGAAAGGAATGCAGATAGGATTATTATTAATGGTAGTAATAAAGCAGAAACTGTAACAACTGATCCAGAATTAGTTACTAATTCCAAAATATTAGGTTAGTTTTGTAAAGTAAGTTTTGTAAGCACACAATTTCTAGTTGTAAAAGGTGTACTTGTAGACTTGTACATTTTTTGATGTTCTGATAAACAGATATGGAAAAATATTTGCAAAACAAAGGTATTTCAATGCAAAAGAGCGATCTGGAAGGCAGCCAGTCAATCATACATACATATATAATAATAGTCACCCCTTTTTCCATAGGGGTAGCTAAAGACCACTTCCTTCCACTTGCTACAGTTCTTACACACAGCTTTTGCCTCTGCTACTTTCATCAGCACTCTCATACATGCTCGTTGGTTATTGGTACTCTTGATCTGGCCATTCTTCAAAACAGTGTTGATCTAATCAAGATATGCTTGCCAAAGTCAATCTCTACCGACTTGCCCATTCACACTCGCCTTATAAATGTTTTGTCAATATTCCTTGTTCAAAGTCTAAAAATAACATTTCTATTTCATATTGATGTTTGTATGCTTTTTCCATAATTTGCTGTATAGTGTATAAGGCATCCATTGTTGATCTGCCTCTTATGAATCCGCATCGATATTGTCCTATGACATTTTGAGTTTCAGTTACTAGTTGTCTTTGTATTAGTGATAATAATATTTTATGGGCTACATTTAATAGTGTAATGCCTCTATAGTTCATACATTCTTGTTGTTCTCCTTTTTTTTGTATTGTTATGATTTGTCCAGTTTCCCATTCATTCGGCATTTCCTCCTTTGCCCATATTTTCTTAACAAATCTATGTATGCTTTTATGCAACATGTCTCCTCTGTGTTTTATCATTTCTATATTTATCCCATCCTTTCCAGGTGCCTTTCCGTTACTACCTCTCTTTATAATATCTCTTACTTCTAATGTTGGTTCTTGTGTAATAATTTCTTCTGCTTCTCCTCCTATTTCATATTCTATCACTGGTTCGTTTAGTAATTCATTAAAGTATGTTGTCCATATTTCTTTGTATTGTTTTTTCACTTCCACAATTATTCCTTGTTTGTTCTTTATTCCTTTTAATTTGTTTTTGAAAGTTCTGTTATTTTCTTAACATTTTTATAAAATTGAATTCCTGCCCCATTTCCCGTTCTCTATTTATTGTATCCTTAGTTCCATCCATTACCTTTTTTTTTCCTGATTATTTTCTTGCTCTCTTTTCTTAGTGTTTCGTATTTTTCTCCAACTTCTGGTTTGTTTGTTTTTATCCATTTTATTCTAGCTTCTGCTTTTCTTTCAACTATTTTTTGGCATTTGGTATTGTACCATTATTTTTGGTTCTTTCTTTTTTTTACCTATTACTTTTTCCGCTGCCTTTTGGATGCCGTTTTTTATATTGTCCCATTCTTATTTTGCATTATTTCGTTCTTGCCTCTCTTTTTTTTTGTTAAATAATTTTCAAGCTGTTCTACATATTTCCTTTTTACCTGGTCATCTTTTAATTTTTCAGTGTCCCATTTTATTAGGTTATTTTGAATTTGTGACTTCTTGTTTTTTGTTTTATTTTTGCCATTACCATAAAGTGATCCGAGTCTGATCAAGCTCCTCTATAAGATCTTATAACCTTAATTGAGGATTGTCTTCTTTTGTTTATTAGTATGTGGTCTATTTGAGATTTTGTTTTCTGATCTGGTGATATCCATGTTATTTTGTGCTTGTCCAGATGTGGAAACTTTCTGCAACTTATGGTCATATCTATTCATGCTGCTAGGTTCCAAAATCGCGGTTCATTGTCATTAGTCCTTTCATGTATTGTATATTTTTCTGCGACTATTTCGATATATTGTTCTTTTCCTATTTGGGCATTGAAATCTCCTATTACCATAATCTTGTCTTCTTTAGAGATCTTTTCTATTTTTTTCTCTAAATCTTTGTACCATCTGTCTTACTCTTCTTTGCTCACAGTTTCCGTCGGTGCATATGTGTTTAGTAATGATAGGTTGGACAGTTTTGCTTCTATCTTCAAGTATGCAAGTCTGTCACTTATCGGTAGGAATTCTAAGATATTTTGCTTTACACATCCTAATATCATTAGGGCTACTCCATATTGTCCTTGTCTCTCGCATCCAGAATATCTAAGACTGAATTTTTTTTTTCTATTTCCCCTTTTCCATTCCATCTAGTCTCTGGTATGGCAGCTATGTTTATTCTGTATCTGTCCAATTCTGCTCCTGCATTTTTCCTGCAGATAACATCATTCTAATGTTCCATGTTTTATTGTTGTATATTTCGAGTTTTGTTTTATTTTTTGTTTCTTTTTATTTGTTTTGTGATTTTCTTCTGCTTTTATTTTGGTTAATGCTGGGTCCTAGTTTGGTAGCTGTTTTCACTCATACATTAATATTCAACTTCTGCCTGGCAAAATTCTCTACTGCAACTCTTTACATTGCAGGATCTTCCTCATCTATTGGTAGTCCACTCATCACCACATTGTTTTCTTTATCCATTTAATGTTTTTTTAATTTCATTCAAATCTTCTTTAATTTTTTAATTTTCTTGCTTTATTAGCTCATTTTCCTTTTTTATTGTTTCATTTTCTCGTATTATTTTGATTATCTCGTCTCCAAACCCTTGTTGATCTTCTCTGATTTGATGTATTTCTTCCTTTATTTTTTTATATTTCATAGTCCAGTATTTTTTGTTTGTAATTTTTCCTTGATGTCTTCCTTAAATTCCTGTAATATTTTTCTTAATTCATCCATTTCTCAGTGTTTATCTGGTTTATCTGATGAGTTTTTTGTGGGTATACTTTTTCTTTCTTTCTCCAGTGACTCGTCGTGTTCCGGTTTATTTCTTTTTTTGGCTCATTCTACCTATTTGGTGTTTCGTATGTAGTTTGGTATAATGTATGCCTAATTCGTTCATCCTCCACCCTACTCAAGAACTCGTTCTTTGCTTTTCTTTTTAATTTTTTGGGTCTTATATTTATAAATTAAAATTTTACTTGTGTTTCTCAGTTCAGTCCTGTACTAGTTTTATATACTTGCGCTATCACTTTTAATTTAATGTTTACTGATAAGCTGTGACCAGTTCTTATTATATTTTATTTCATCATTTTATTATTTAAATTAAATTCTTACTAATTAATGGCTACTTACAGTTATTATTTTGCACTTTTGCCTCATGCTGCACTACTTACTTATACCACTTTTCAGATTTTTTAATTAGATATTACTTTCACAAGCAAGTTCATCAGTACATTTTTACAAGTATGCATCTAGGTGAGTTAACACTTGTGTATGCACAGCTAAGTAATTAACTACACCACCCTAATTTGAATGTCCCCACTTCGGCGACATGTGTTTGTGCAGTTACCAGTCAGTATGAAATTTGAGTCACAGTGTGTATGTCTGAGGAAAGAGACCATGACGTATGCAAGATATCAAATAATTTCTCATTTAAAAATGTGTTCATTTTTACCATAACTGCTTTGATAGTAAAATAAATATCTGCTAATTAAAAAACACCATTAACTTCTGAAAAAAAAAACTAAAAATTTGAATTTAAAAAAATTTAATATAAAATATAATATTAAATAAATAAATAAAGGTTCAAATAAACCATCTTGTTGTGCCAAACAATATCCACATATGTAAAACATGGAATTTTGTGAAACCATGATATCTTCTTCTTTTGGCTCACAACCCTTGGTTGGTTTTGGCTTGCTCAACTATGTTCCTCCATCTGGTTCTATCTACCACTATTCTCCTCCAGTTTCCTATTCTCAGACTTTTTAGGTCTTCCCCCACATCGTCTATCCACCTTTTCTTGGGTCGCCCTTTCGGTCTTGTGTTTTGAGTTTTCCATTCAAGGATTTTTGTCACAATTCTCTCTTCTCCCATCCTGTAAATATGTCCTAACCATCTTATCCTTTGACTTTTTATGTATTTTGCTATATCCTCTCCTATAAGTGCATCAATTTCATGATTCATTCTTATTCTCCACATACCGTTTTCATGTATTTCATGTATATTCTTCTAAGGATCTTTCTTTCAAATATTCTCAATTGATTTTCATCGTTGTTTGTTATTGTTCATGTTTCACATCCATAGTTTACTACTGGTCTTATAAGTGTTTTATAAATTGTGATCTTAGATTTTCTGTTGAGTATACTACTCCTTATTAGTTTTAGATAGGCATAGTAGCATTTATTTCCTTTTATGATTTTTGCTCTTATTTTATCTTGGATGTTACCATTATTGGTAATTTTCGTGCCAAGGAAATTAAAAGACTTGAAGCTTTTGATCAGACCGCCGTTTACTTTAATATTTGGTATTGGGGGATTCCTGCAGCAGTACATATATTTCGTCTTGTCTTTGTTCACTTGCAGGCCTCCTTTGTTTACCTGTGGCTCAAGCTCTATGGCGATTTGATTCAGTGAGGCAAGGTCACGTCATTTATTGTAATGTCGTCCTCATACCCAAGTAATTGTGTGGTTTTATTTACGATGCTTCCAGTTCTATCAATTTTTTTGATAGCTGCTTCCAGCGCTAGGTTAAAAAGCACTGCCGAGAGAGCGTCTCCTCGTCTTACCCCAACTTTTACTTTAAATTCTTCGCTAAACTGTTGTACTCTTATAGCTGCTGTAGATTCGGTCATGGTAACTTCCACCATTTTTACTAATTTTCGAGGTATTTCTAGGAGGGTTAAACTTTGTAGAATTTTCTTCCTGTGTACTTTATTGAATGCCTGTTTGAAATCTATAAAGAAATAATGCATATCTATGTTATATTCATAGCATTTCTCCTGTTTTTGTCTTAACGTACACATGTTGTCTGTGGTTGATCTATTCTTTTTGAATCCACATTGGTATTCGCTTAGTATTTCCTCTTAGTAGGGTGTCATTCGATTATGGATCACCCCTGATAGTAGTGTTATTCCTCTATAGTTTCTACAGTTGGTGTTATCATCTTTTTTGTGTATCGGGAGGATAATTCCTAGTTTCCAGTCCTTTGGCATCTCTTCTTGCTCCCAGATGTCTAGTATTAGTTTGTGAATTTGTCTCCATAGTTTCTCTCCTCCGTTCTTTATTAGGTCTGCTACTATTCCATCAGCACCTGACACTTTCCTGTTTTTCAGATCTTTTATTACTTTCGTTACCTCTTCGTACAATGGTGGTTCTACTTCCAGCTCTACACTATAATATGTTATATCATTTTCCACTTGTTGCTGCTGTTCTCCTTCTAGTACCTCTTCAAAATATTCTTTTCATCGTCTTATTATATTCGGCTTTTCCATTAGGTTTTTCCATTTCTGTCTTTACAGATATTTAGTCGTGGCACAAATTCTTTTGTATAATCTTTAACGTTGTTGTAAAACTTTCTGCTTTCAGATCTCTGATTACTCTCTATATTTCTTCTACTTTTTTGTTCATTTCATTTCGCCTTTTTTTTTGGAAAATTCGGTTTGCTAATCTTCTTTTATTGCTATATTCTACCTGATTTGCTCTTGTGTTTCATTGTAGTGCTTTTTTCCATGCATCATTTTTCACTTTCACTGCCTCTCTACATTCCTCATCGTACCAATTGTTTTTCTTTTTACTTTCTTCTCCCACTACTTCACCAGCGGTTTCTGTTATCGTTCCTTCCATTAAGTTCCATTCCTCGTCTATACTTGGTTCCTGCCGATGATCGTTTTCTAGTAGTATTCTTTCAATTTCACCTTGGTAAATCTGTTTTACGCGGCCGTTTCTTAGTTTATCTACATCCCATTTTTTTGTTCATTTCGTCCGTTCTGTATTTACAATTGATATTCGGTGTTTGTATCTGGCTGCTAGTAAGTAGTGGTCTGATTTGCTGTTTGCTCCTCGATATACTCGAGCGTCCTCTATTGAGGAGGCCATGATATATTTATATTATTTCTTATAATGTATATTGTCTATATTTTGTAAAGAAGGGTTTGCCCGTTTAAAAATAAAAAGAAAAAGCAAAATGAAAATGATGTTTTTTACAAAACATATTATTTACAGATAGATAGTCATTATTTTTTACATAGGAAACACAATCCATCCGTTGTACGATATTGGTCTCAGAAAAATCAGCATTTGAGTATTCCTGTGCATACTCAATGCCCACAAAAACTTAATATTTGGAAGGAATTTTATAAGACCATATTATAGGTCCCTTCTTTATCAATTGTAACCTAAAAGCTGTCAACTATCTACAGCTTCTGCAAGATCAAATTATTCCGACAGTTCAGCTACCTACTAATTTTGAGGACATTTGGTACTAACAGGATGTTTGATGTAAGATCACAGATTTAGCTATTTTTTGGCACAAGGTGGTTTATTTGAACCTTTATTGCATTAGATTTGTATTGTTTTTTTTATAGTTCAAATTTTTAGTTTATTTTTTAGAATTTAATTTTATGTTCTTTAATTTATTTTATTTTCAAAGATATTACGAAAAATGAACACTGTTAGAAGATAAATTATTTGATCTCTTGCATACATCTCTTTTGTGATAAGTCAGACGTACACACTGTGGCTAACATTTTCGTACTGACTGGTAATGGCGTAAACACATTTCGCTGAAGTGGGGACAATTCAAATTAGAGTGGTGTAGTTACTTGATTTTTTATCCCTAATATTTAATATATTTTGTGCTGGTCGACTGGCTACCATCCAGATCACTCTTTTGCATTGAAATATTTTTCCATATCTGTATACATACATTGGTTACAACTGTTTCTCAACACCATTTTCACTTATAATTATATTGTCCAAATTTTTCTTTCAATTTTATGGTTTATTTTATTTAAGGACATTGCTTGTTTAAAAACACTAATTAATTTTACCATAAATTTAACATATTTATTTTTAAAAAGAAACTATCTATTTTTTTAGGTGTTACCTCTGACAAACTATCAGAAATAATTTCTTCAGAGAGTGAAGATGTTCCAGAAATTGATTGTGATAGTGTAGATATCGACATAAATGTTATAGAAGCAGATATGGATCTGGAAGAGCTAATGAAACAAAAAGAATTACTACAAGCTCAACTGGCAAAAGCAGAAAGTTCAACAATCATAGTTGAAGAAGTTGAAGCTATTAAGGTAGATGAAGTTATTCTTCTTGATGATTCAGATGATCAAGAGCCTCTCACTATAGCTCCAAAAAGAAAAAAATCTAGAAGTAGAGAAAGAAAAGTAGAAATTCGCAGTAAAGATGAAAGTAGAAAAAAGAGTAGAGATAATAAGGAGAGTTATTCAAATAGAGAACAAGAAAGAAGAGACAGGTAATTAAAACTACATAATAATACGTAATAATTTCTGACAGAATTTGACTATTACATAATTAATTTTGAAAAGAAACAAAATAGTGTTTGAGTTTAAAAGCTTAAAATTTTTTTTTATTAAATACATATACTAAATATAATAAAATTTATAGTAACCATTACACTGTAGACGCCACAAAACTAATAATAATTTCTTACAATAAGGTGCCATTCCATAGAATGAATCTCTTTCTTATCTCGTTTTTATTCAACTATAATGAGTATATAAGCACAGAACTGAAACTCAAATTCTGAGCACATATTATCAACTATTTCTTTCATAGTGTTACGTGTTTAATAAGTGGTACACATTTAAAAATAACATTCTTTTGTCACAAATTGTACATTCACTTTTTTTTGTTGAAACATTTGACATATTCAATAAGACAAAATAATTGCTTATAAATTACAACAGTGATACAAAACAATTGTTAATAACACTGCTGATGCTGATCTTGGGGTCATTAAAGCGTACTCTATGGTGAACTAGTATGCACTGTTTACAAATAAGAAACACAATTAGTATAAAATAATAGAATGTTTCATTTAGAATAATTATTTTATTTCAGCATTTCACTTAAAAACATATGTTTAGTAATATATCACTTTGGAGTTTTTCTTAAACATGACATAATTGTGACCTAGCTTTATTTTATCAGGAAGCCTATTAAACTTTTGTAAGGCACAACTAATAGGATTGTCTTCTTCTTCTTCTTTAATTAGATCTGTCGATCTGTTAATTGGGTTGCTTAGGATCTCTTGGGATGTCGATTGCCAGCTGTCCTTCCATCTCTTAGGTGGTCTTCCTGGGGGTCTATCTCCCGCTGGTCTGTTCTGGAATGCTATCCGCGGTAGTCGATCTTCTGCCATTCGGGTTACATGAGCGTGCCATTGTCGTTTCCTTTGCCGCACTTTTCTCACCACGTCCTGCACTTGAAATTCATCTCTTATAACCTCGTTCCTGACTCGGTCTCTTCTTGTCTTTCCGAGTATGCTTTTTAGGGTTTTCATTTCTGTTACACGCAGCATGCTTTTTGTTTTAGTTGTCTCTTCTCAAGCTTCAATACCATAAGTTATGATTGGCCTAACGCAAGTCTTGTAAATCTTGATCTTGTTGTCAATACGCATATATTTATTTGTCCATACCACCTGTCGTAAGCATCCTGCTATTGCGGTTGCCTTGTTGATCTGACTCCGTAGATCATTTATTGGGTTGTGGTGGTCCGGTATGTCCATGCCCACATATTTAAACTTGAAAACTTGCTCGATAGGTTGATCTTGGACTACGAGCTTATACTTATGGGTTCTCTGGTTAGGGTCATGCACTTTTACTTTCCTACTGATATGTTCATGTTTAGTTGTGCTGCTGTTAGATGTAATTTATGGAGCTGTCCTTGCTGTCTGTTTCTGCGATGAGAACTGCGTTATTGGCGTAGCATATTATGTTATAATAGGATTGTTCAGTGCAATATTGGTTCTTACATTCGGCAGTGCTATATCGTTCTGGTTTCTTGTATCATGGTTATGTATGCTATCTCCATGTAGAATTTTTCCATTGTATTTTTGTAATGGATTTTCGATTTTGTATGCCTAGGTACTTAACTTGTTCAATTTTGAAAATACTATCCAACTGTATTAAATTTTTTTATTACTGTTTAGGATCTCACTAGGCGTTCTTCTATCCATGTTGAACAGCATTTTCAAAACCTCTGCAAGATTTGCATTTTTTGAATCGAGTTTGTGAACAGTTAAATACACTATTAAAGTATGCATTATAAATATTGTATTTCATTTGTAGGTTTGTGACATTTTTAAGTTTGTATAATGCTCCTATCATGGGTATTATTCTAGTATGAATTTTGTCTATGTGCTCAACTCAATTTAGTTTATTACTGATAAATAATCCCAGATATTTGGTGACTGTAACTCTTGTCAGCATATAATCTCCCAGTTGGATATGGATGTTTTTTATTTCCATTTTTTTTTCTGGAAACATATATAAACAGTTTTTGTTTTATTGATTTTTAAGTTATTTGTCAGGATCCATTTTCTATAGAGTTCCAAGTCTTTATTGCTCAAGTTTTCTAGCATAAATGGCGTACCAGTATAGACCAGTGCAGTATCATCTTTATTCCACAGTTGATATATGAGGTATCAATATGTGTTTCGTTCACAGGTACAACTTGTCTTCTATTTTTTAGGAATGAACATAACCCCCTTATTACCATTAAATATAGTTTCCTCAACAAGGTCTGGTGGTCAACAACATTAAAGGCTTTTTTTAAGTCAACGAAAATTGCAACTACATATTGTTTTTTATCAAGATTTTGTGATATGTAATCCACAAAGTCCATAGTAGCACTTTGTGTATTGCTATTTCTCAGAAATCCATACTGGTATGTATCCAGTATTTCGTGTTTTTCAATGAAATTGATTATTCTACTTTAAGTTACATTTCAATTATTTTTGATAAAGCACTTACAACGGTTGTTGGTCTGTAGTTACCCAACTGATTTTTAGTCCTGCTTTATGTATAGGAGTGTTCCTGCCAATTTTTAACCATTCAGGAAATATTCCAGTTCTGAAAATGTCATTTATTAGGGATGTCAATTTTTGAAAAATGTGTGTTTTTAGAGTTTTTAGATCATTCATTGTAGTTCCATCAAATCCTGGTGCTAAGTCTTCTATTATAGGGGTTTCTTCCTCTTTGTTGATTTCTTCTAAATATTTACTGTTATTTATTGTGATATTCTTAAAATTACCTAGATCGCCCTCATTCTGTTTCTCAGTATTAATAATATTTATAATTCTTTCCCCTATTTCACAAAAATATTTGTTGAACTCAGTTACAATGGATTTACTGTCTGTAATTACTGGCTCCTCAGTAGATATACAGTCAATGTTAGTTTCAGTCTTAGTCCCTTTTATAAACTTATTTACTATATTCCATTGTTTCTTCACATTATTTTCTGCATTTTCCCATTTTTCTCTAAATAACTTTTGTTTCAGTAATCTGCCCTGATATGTAACTTTATTTTTTGCTATTAGGAACTGTTCACAAATTTTATTATTTAGTGGATTTTGTTTCTTTCGTTTATTGAGTTCATCTCTTTTTTTAATTAGGTCAAGGTAATTTGCATCGACCCAAGTATTATTTTCTGTGCACTTTTTAGTAGTTTTAGAGCTTGCTTCTGATTTAGATACTTGAATGTGTTTGATTAGTGTTTCAAAAGTATTTATAGGCTCCTGATTGTTTTACTTGTGAATTTTTGTTTAAATATTTCTTTGTTAATGCTTATTTTCTAAATATAGATTTAAGGTTTATATACAGGTACATTTTTTTTGAGCAATATTAATTCATTAATTGGTGGTCCGATATGGAATTCTTCCTTGTCTTAACTTTACACTTTAAACTGCTTCTATTACACATAACATGGTCAATGATTGTTTTTGAATTTTCGGTGATTCTGGTAGCAGAGTCTTTACTCAATCTATTAGTGATTTGAAAACCGCTTAACTGTATGCAATCTGAATATTCTCTGGTTGCCCAATCTTCAGCGTTCAACAGGTTTACATTCATATGTCCTAACACAATGGTTCTTCCTTTGTTTTCTGCCAATAGGTTTCCAAACTGTTCAATGAAGTCTGTTTATACGCTGGAGATCTGTATACAGCCATGCCTTGTATTTTTATATCATACAAGTTGATAGTTACATATTCATATTGACTTTTCTCTACTGATTTTTCTTACCTCATAGTATCTGATTCCTTTTTTCACGTATATAGACACACCTCCTCCTCTTGTTTTCCTGCAAGCATGTATTGCAGTATCAGGATTGCATTGGTGAGCTTCATTTGCATAAAGGCAAGTCTGGGGTAGTACAAGTAAATCTGTTTTATTTTGGTTCATAATTGAGATAAGGGAACGCTGTGGTGTAAAAGAAGATGTGGCTACAAAGATAGATAAAAGAATGCTTAGATGGTTTGGATATGTAGAAAGGATGGATAAAGGAAGATTGATGAAAAAAATGTATAAGGCGAGTGTAAATGGACAAGTTGGTAGAGGTCGACCTCGGCGAACATATCTCGATCAGATCAACATTGTTTTGAATAAAGGCTATGTCAAGAGTACCAACAACCGACGAGCATGTATGAGAGACTGATGAAAGTAGAGGAAGCAAAAGATGTGTGTAAGAACCGTAGCGGTAGTGGAAGGAAGTGGTCTTTTCTTACCCTACGGGAAAAAAAGGCGTGACTGTATGTATGTGTGTATGTTTGTATATGTGATGGATATGCCCTTTTCGTCAGTCCTTAGTTTTTTAAATTCTCTAGATTATTTTGAACCTGAATATGTATGGGTTTTGATGCCTCTGTTTTCTTTAAAACAATTTTCGCTTGGCTAAACTTAAAATATGTCCACTAGGTCCTTCAAGTTTTGCCTCGCTCGTTGTTGGCTTTATTTCCCTATTTGCCCTCATGAGGGGTTCTTTCTCGTTGAGTAATTCAAACACGACTTTTATGGGTGGTTTTTCTCCAACATGACATTTTCATAGTCGGTAGTTTCGTACTTTACCTAGTAAAACTTGCAGTGTATTTCCAATGGTTTTTATTATTTGGTCGGTGTTTTCATTTGGTTTAGTTTTTGTAATTCCCATGATGATTATGTTGTTTTTTCGTTTTTTTTTCTTGCTCGATTTTTTTTCTCAGTTCAGTTTAGTTTTTACTTCCAGTATTTCTCTTCTTAGTTCACTTCACTACTTAAATCCAACTAACTATTGTAACGTTTTACTTAAATTCACACTCAGAGTTCGAATTTATATGCACATTTATTTGTAACAATAAAATACAATTTATGTCAGCTAGCGAACACAATCATTCACTTTAGAAAACTGACCCACTCTCGCGAACGAAGGCCAATTTATACATGAGAGCGTGTTGGGAAAAACGCTTGGACACGTCGATTTGTATTTTTAGATGCGCATTTTTTTCAAAAAAAAAAAAATTATATAGGGTGTGTCATGTGACAGTAGCCGATACCAACTTTCTTATTTTAAATACAACCCCCTGTATATTATTTATTTTTTGGATTCTTCAGAAAATTCTAGACATAATTCATGTACAATGAATGTCCCATACCTATCTTCAACTGTTTCGGAAATATTAAGTGTTTTCAGATGTATTACAAAAATTAACATTAAAAAAAGAAAATTATTTTATTTCACAAATAATGTAAGGGGAGGGGCGACCCTACGCTCCACTCACATGATACCTAACCTAAGTGTAACAACTTTGTGCAGAGGCTGCGAACAATAATATGAGACATCAAACACTCTATGACTGTCATCGAATCAATCAGAGATGGTAACCCTCGCTGACCGAAGTAAATCTCCACTGGTAATATGTTTTTGAGAAAACATCCTTCAAGCCGATTGTACAAGAACCAATGGGGTCTATATTGACATCCAAGATTTTGTTCAGATTCCACATGTTTTCTTCTTCTTTTAATACATGATCAAATGCATTTTGCCAATTTGCTGTGGTCACTTGTAATAGGGTGCTGTCTAATAATGCTTAAACATCTTTTAATTTAAAGGTCGTGTTTTTTCGAGCTATATATCCTTTAACTTGTGCCTATATCAGTTTAATGGGGTTTACTTGCAGTGGTAAGGGGGTAGACGCACTACATCAATACTGAGGGTTTTTGCAAGTTCATCCACTGCATTTTGTACTGGAGGCTTGTTTAATTGTACAACTTTTGAGTAGTTCTGCTTTGACTGATTTTTTCGGAAAAATAATATTTTTGTCTGTTATCCACTTAATTATATCTTGTTTTTTCCATGTAGTATTTGGCACACGTTCAATTTGACGGGAGTGGTAACTAGGTTATAATGTACTATAACCGAACCTTTTCGTAAAAGTTCAATCATCTGCTGAAAATATTCTTCAAACACGTTAGCATTCATATCTTCGTGATAATCTCCTGGTTTTTTAGACTGAAATTTAAAGAACCACCTTCTAAAAACCCGTTATCACTTCCAATGTGTGGTACAATTAGGCGTCGTCCCTTACCAGAAGGCGTCTTCAGTCCTTTAGATGATGATCCTTCCAAAAATGCCTGTAGTGAAGATTAAATTCTTTTATCCTGCCACCCTTTACTGACTGTATAACCCTCATTCACCCAAGTTTTGTCTAAGTAAAATATTGGTCTGCCTTCCGCACATAGTTAAAAATTGTTCCAAGGTATCTCCGTCTCCAGCAAATTATTTCATCACTATCAATTAGTGTTGCTTGTTTGTCCAGTTTTGTCCAAATTTATTAGTTTCCCGCAGTCATGTATGTCCCATTTTAGGAAAATATGGATCTTCATTGATTACGACCAAGACTTTGGCAACTGTCGGAATTTCTTTCTTAACATAAAATTCATGCACTTTTCTTCTTATTGTGCTTTGAATTTGTTCCGTAAAGTCAATTTTTTTTACGCATTTTTCTTTGGGGGTTTAACACTTCCACTTTTTACTTATATAACTTATTTTATATAATTGTCGATTTGCATATACCTGTCATAGTACTTGTCTTTTCAAAAGTCTCATCAACAGAAACTGAAGGGTTTTCAAATCTTAGGAAATTATAAACATTCATAACCATTACTTTCTCGTAATCACAGCGGACACTTTTTTATACGTTTTACAGGTATAAACCTTAAACCGCACTGCATTTCTGCTGTCACTATTGTTAAATTAAAAAAACAAAGTCTAACTGACTAAGAATGAATCTTGTTTAACAAAATTTCTATATCTTTAAGCGAATGAATCACCCAAAATGGACTACACAGATTTATAGTTTAATTATTAAACACTTCAATGGGAAACGTTTTTTATTTTAAATAAGAAATAACATCAACAAAAATATCAGATAAACCTTCTTAAACTGACGGAACTCTCTCTTGACCCTTTTTTTCCTTTACACATAATATCTACGTTCCCATTAATTGCTTTCATTACATAACTCACCAGCCATTTTGTTGACATTTAAAGTCATACAAATTATTTTATACAATCTAACAACTATTAACCGAAATTAATTTCAATATTATAATAGTTAGTCAAACAAGGCACTTTCTTTTCAAAATGAAGTATTGCTGATAAAATTAAAACGTCAACTGTCTTCAGGGCCGGCTCTACAGATTTGTCTGCTAGTGTGCAAATCCCAAAATAGCGCCCCTATTGGAGTTTATTGAATTAACAAACCTAAAGCTGATGCAATAAAATATAAAATCAAACTATTTGATGTTTTCAACAGTTTTATTTCCAAAAAAGAATACGTATATGTATAATGAAAATTTAATTCAACAAATCATAAACAACTGAAAATAAAAATAAATTCTGAAATAAACAACGAGAGCCGAGAACGAACTCTAGAAATAAATTCATATTTTATCAACAGAGAGTATTCAGGTGAGTTATAGGTAATATAATGAACACACAGGGAGAAATATTGCAATTCACAGAAATGGCACTTTACGGGCTTTCCGAGTAGCAAAATCTCTAATTAAATCGCTTATATCCAGAGTATCTAATAAGTTTGATTCTATTGATGTAATTGCTAAACTAGACAATCTTTCTTGGGACATTGTCGACCTCAAATAATTTTTTATTATCTTCAATTTCGAAAAAGATCTTTCTCCTGTTGCAACAGATACTGGCAGTGTTAGCAAAATTCTCAAAGCTACCGTGAAATTTGGAAACAAATGAACTAATTTATTTTAGAAGATATATTCTAACATAGTGTGAGGATCATTTTTTGTAATATTTTCTTTGAAATAATTTTGTAGAGTGATAATTTCTTCGTAAAGTTCTAGACCGTCAATATCTGGATTCTCTTGATTCATGTCGACTAATTTATTGAGGAGCTGCTTACAATGTTTTAATAATTCTTCTCGTGATATTTTAGAAAATTTAAATAAAAAACCAAATATATCATTATAGTTTCTCAGATTTTCGAATCTTTCTTCGAGGGACGTTATGGTTTTATCTATTACTTGCAAATAAAAGTTAATTTTGAATTGTTCTTTAGGATCAACCGGTGTCTCATCTTCATGTTCGTTACTGAATTGTTTTGTTTTTTTTCTACGGCGGATTGTTTGTATTTCTGGAAATGTTGTTACTTCTAATTCATTTGCAAGCTCCGTGGCATCAGTGAGGCAATCGTTAAATGCTTTATCACATCGATCATCTTTAAACATCTGTATAAGGTTATTCAATACATCTAGACATATTTTTAAGTCTGTTGCAGGATCCTGTAACATCTTGCTAACTTTATTAATATTGAATAAAATTTTATGCCAAATAATAATGGAACTCAAAAATTTATAACTTTTAATTTTTGTTGCTAATGCTTGTGCTTTATGACTTACACTTCGATCTATGTTAGGATCTTCAATTAATTCAACTAGTGCGTCATAAATTTCACCAATTTGATAGCGTAGTGGCATCATAGCATCTACCCTACTCGACCACCTGGTGTTGCTAAGTGGCTTTAATGTTAACTTAAAAACGTGTCTATTCAAAATTGACCATCTTTTAGTAGACCCACCAAAAAATACGTACAATTCTTGAACTAAATAAAAAAAGCCAGTTACCTCAAATGAAACGCTGACAGCGTCATTAACTACTAAATTCAAAGTATGAGCCGAACAAGAGACGAAAAAGGCACGTGGATTAACATCTAATATTCTTTTTTGTTTCCCAGAATATTTTCCACGCATGTTGGGACCGTTATCGTATCCGCATATTTGAAATATCTATGTTCTGCGCTTCTAAATAGTTGGTTAATAAATTAAAAAACCCTTCTCCCGAGAATCATTTATGGGACAAAAATCCAAAAAATGTTCTCCAATCTCTAATTTTTGTTTTATATCATTGAAATGAACAAACCTAACTACTACAGTTATCTGATCTTGTTTGCTCACATCTGGCGTACTGTCAAGAATGATAGAGTAATACTTATTTTTTCTCAACATTTCTAAAATGATGTTCTTTATTTTACGGCCAATCAAACTGATAATTTCATTTTGAATATTTTTACCTAAATAGTTAGATACCCGACTAGAATCGCTTTGGAACTTACTAACTCGTTGAAGGTGTTCTGCCATTACGCTATCAAATTCGGAAATCATTTCTACTGCTTTTAGAAAGTTTCCATTATTGTCTTTAAAAAGCACATTTGATGATCCCCTAAAAGCTAGACATTGACGACCCAAAAATTTTATCACAGACAAAATTCTATGTATCACAGAAAACCAGTATTTTTTATTGAATTCTAACTCGTTTAGTTCTAACTGATTTATGCTGGTTTTTTTTGTTAATCTCTCACCTGCTTCCAACCAAGATTTTACGTTCATTTTATGAAGATCAGTTTTTTTATGTTTGGATAGTAAATAAGTTAGATGTTGCCAATCAGAATTACCCGTACAGAAAGAATTTAAATTCTTTCCAAAAACTTTACAACTAAAACAGAACACTGCATTAGTTTTAATTGAATAAATTAACCATTTCCTGTGAACTTTCTCATAAAATAGTAGGAAATGGAAAAATTTCTATTGTGTTCATCGAATAGAAATTCATAAGTTTTCACTGGCCCTCGTTCTGTTAAAAATCTCGCCATACTGCAACTTATATGTTCTGGCCATTCTCCAGGGTCATCTGAGGGAATTATGTTGGTCATTGGTTCTGGATCTTCGGGATCTTCAATCTTATCTTCTGTTTGTTGGATTTCCATTTCGATTTCCTTCGATTCAACAATTTCAAAAGCTCCTGATGAAGATGTGGCTTGCTCAGCTTGTTTTTCAGAACTTGTAGAGTTCAATGATATAACATTGGTTGTAGTAGTTCCCTCCATAAATGTTTTCCTAGTATGCGCCAGTTTTCCGATTTGAATGTTTTTCTCCATTCGCCTCTTTTTATTTTGTGCTCCAGATAATTTTTTAGATTTTCCCTCCTATAACTCATAGAATTCATGATTAAATTGACTACGCAAATGAAATATTTCCAGTCACTAGTTTTTAGTTTTTTTTTTTAATGAAACACAAACACTGGAGACCATGAAACGAACTGAATCACTGAAGTAGATTAAAAGACAATGTCAATGACAATATTCCCTGAACTTTGTCCAATATACCACCCCACTCAAACCATTATATCAAATTATCTATGTGTGAAAAAAACGCCGACTATAAATAAAAATAACCTCGTGCCGCTGGGCGCCCTGGGCGGCTTTCAAAAGGTGAATTGCGAATTGTTAAGATCATACATTGTTTGTCGCCACCGGCTTCCTGTAAAGTGAGCAAAAATATTAGGCCAATTAGGGACTGTATCAAACGCATTATGGAATCGTGCGCGTGCCGACAAAGGATTTCATGAAAGATAACCAACTGATGGAAGGTATTATATTCCGTACTTTGTTTTTACGCTCCTGTCCCGACCCCCTTTCGGCGGCATGTTTTGATGTTTGGAATGGAACTAGTCCATTTTTTAATGAATATTTTAATTTGAAAGTAGGAATTTTTCTATCGTTTTCCCTTACGTTTGGCGCCCCTTTCTAGCCTGATAGTGTGCTGTGCACACCTCGCACACCCGCTAGAGCCGGCCCTGACTGTCTTTCTTATCTTCATAACCCTAGACAGGTAGCTATATTATTAATTATAATCCCTCCTCTTCAGTATTTCACAATGGCATTAGGTATGAAGTTGATGATTTAACAATTTACATAATTTTCTGATTTCTCGTATAATGGTCCCATTTGTAGATTTTATAAAATTGTTTATAATAAATAAAGTTTTGTTTATTGATTCAAAAAGACAATCCTATTATTTACAATAAAAATTATTGTAAAAGCAACATTTTTAAAGCAAACATACCAATAATACTAAACAATATTTAAAAACATCTGCTAATAACTCTTAGTAGTTGCAGTGGGGAAATTCATGTTAAATACAAAAAAATATTTAAACTGAAATAAATAATGTGTATAATGTTGTGTTTTTGTACCCCGTAAGAAATAATAAATACCCACACTTGAAATTACTATCTCGGGCAGTTTTAATACTCCTCTCGATTGTGATTCTACTATAGGTGCTATGGTACACTGCGCTACCCTCTCCTCATTTCAGATTCAGAAAGTTTGTTTTTGATAGCTTTTTAATTTAAATTAAATTAAAAATTTACTTTTAACACATTTCATCCCATAAAAAGCATTGTTTTTTTGTGTATTTAAAATTTTCCATTTTACTCTAAACCCCTATCAGTGAGTAGTTCTATTTTAGATGTCAATAATTTGCTTAAAGATAATGAATTTGAAATAATTTAATATTAGAAAGTAGGAGAAAAAACTTTGAAGACAAAAAAGAAAAAAGTTTAGAGCTCTCTGACAATAAGTAATATCCTTAGGACTAGATTGTCGTAAATGGTCGTTAAATACCCAGTGTATTGAAGAGGTTCAAGTCTTGGAAGACTCCGAATTTATTAATTTGTAGATCTTTTGTTGATATGCCTGTGTAACATCTAGAAAGGCAGTTTTTATTAAACATGACCATTGCTAATTGGTAAATGTTTTTGTAGACACGCTCGTGAATTAAATCGTCATAGAGGACGGCATGAACAAGATACTCGTTCACGTGAGAGATTCCATTCACATTATCAGGAATCTTCCCGATATAGAGACAGAGACAACCGATTTAGAGATTCTCGCAGTTATAATCAGAGAGACAAATATAGAAGTGAAGAAAATAGGGGACGACGCCATAAAGAATCCAATAGATCAAAAAGCGAGCGACAAGATAAGTTTAAAGATTCATTAAGTGAAGGACAAAAACGTCAGGAGAGTAGTGATAGTGATGTGGAAGTGAATATTGATCTGAATGAAGATGAAGACGAAGAAAAAATTATTGAAAGAAGAAGAAAACAACGAGAAGATTTACTTAAAGTAAGAAAGATTATTTTAAAGTTATCAAATTTTAAAGATACAGGTTGAAGACACAGGTTACATGAAATGAGATAGTTTTACAAAAAGTGTTGTAATAATAAAAATCCATGTAATTTTAAATTCTTTTTCTTTTTGTCATTTAATTCATAAAAATATTTTAAATTTAAAAATTTAAAAAGAGGCCATTATTATTATAACTAATCAAACCATCTTTTGTGACCGTAATTTTTATTCATGACAAGAATTCAATTTCATTACATTTTAAAGATTTAAAAAAGCAAACACAATTGAGCATTCTTTATATTTAGCTTTTATTTTATTATAATACAGTTAAGAAAGAGTGTAAACTAATTCTAATTTTTTTTAGCGACTGGGCGCTACAAACTCTCAACACCCAAATAACCCACACTTGACCATTTCAGCGTCACAATCTCCCGAAGTTCAGGTAATTGAAGATATACCAAAACATGTACCTGAATCTCCCAAAAAAGAAAAAGCTTCAACTCAAACTCAACCACCAGAATCAGCAAAAGTAAGCTCAGAGAATGTCGGAAAACAAGATGAAGAATCGCTTACACCTCCACTCTTACCTAATATGAAACCAGTAGCACAACAAAATGCTGGCGATAAAAAAACTGAGAAAATTAAAAAGTCAGATTGGGATATGTTTTCTGAGCAAGATCTCTTTAAAGTGAACACTGTAAATGTAACTTTTTTTTTGTAATAATATTCGAGTTCATTATAATATTTTTAGGCATCTCCAAATACAATTAACACTAAAGGTTCGGGTGCTGAGAACCCTGCTCTTACCGATAATTGGGATGACGCTGAGGGGTATTATAGGGTCAGAATTGGAGAAATACTTGATACTCGGTACAGTGTATATGGATATACTGGGCAAGGCGTTTTTAGTAATGTTATTAGAGCTCGAGACCAAGCGAGAGGAAATCAAGATGTAGCGGTCAAGATTATCAGAAATAACGAAATAATGTAAGTGGTCTGTTTCTTTTTTAATTATACTAATTTTTTTATTGACATCCCAAATCTATTATGATTTGCCTGTAATTCCTAAAAGCGTGTAAGCAGTATGTAATATTTATAATATGTACGTGTAATATGACATGTTGCAAGCATATCCATTGATATGCCACTTTTTATATTCTATTTAATAACATATTTTGGCGCTGTAAGAGAGCAGATTGTACTTTATACTTTTGGTTTTATTTTGTTTTTAGCTACACTAAATCGCTGGGCACTTTCGTTTTAACCTATGCACTGTGCCACAGTACATTGAGGTTCAATTTGACTAAAGGCTTTGTATGATTTCTATATTGAAGTTAGCCGATTTTTCCCATACTTCTTTCCCTTATGTCCATATAGATTTTACTACGGTTTTTTATATCAGTAGTTTATTTTGTGTTGTTAATTGGGACCTCCTACCTATTAGCCATATAGATTGAAAAATCTGTGACCTAATTGTTTTTTTTTAAATCTGTTTAGGTCAATCTTTTATCCAGGTGGATTCCAAGGTATTTTACTTCTTTTTGGCGTATTTGTTTGTTATTTAGACATACAGGTGGACAAGTTCCTCTGCGAGTCGTAAATGTTATATGCACTGGTTTTGACTCATCTGGTTTTATTCTCCATTTCTTTAACCATTGTTCAGCTTATTATATGTTATATTGCAAAAGTTCTGATGCGGTGGTTGGATTTGTGTTTGAGCATAGGATAGCCGTGTCATTAGCAAATATAGCTGTTGTTGGTAGGTCAGCAGTTTAAAGTAAGTAAAGGATAGGTCCCAGCACACTTCCCAGCGGAACTACTGCTTCAATAGGTAGGATGTCCGTAATTTCATTTTCATATTTTACTTTAAAGTGTCTGTTTGTAAGGTATCATTTCAGTAATATATAATAGTTGATTGGCAAATTATTCTTCAGTTTATATAACAGCACTTGTTGCCATAATTTATGCTTGTCCTATGTCTATGAAGATCGCAGAACAATATTTGGTTGCTTTGAGGTCCTGATAAATTTGGTTCATTACTCGATGTACTTGTTGTTGCCTAAATTCGAATTGGATATAATATATTTATTTGAGGAATGTTAATTAGAGGATTGTAGACTTCCTCGAGTCCAAATTACAAAAATAATATTAAATAAACCACAAAGGTTTGATGTGGTCAATAATAAGATTTTTAAAAATTTGTGGGATTTTTGTTGAAAAAATTACGGATTTGGGGGTTTTCCATGTCAATTGGGGCATTTTTGGCTAGTCGAACTGGCAACTCTGCTGTTAGATTATGTAATAAAATTTTTATGACTGAATGTCATCAAAGTGGCTGGTGAGTTAATGTAATGAAGGCAATTAATGGGTGGGTAGAAATGTATGTGTAAAAAAAAGGGTTAAAGTGGGTTCTGTCAAAGTTTAAAAGTTTGTCTAACATTTATTGTTGTTAAATTCATAAATAAAACGTTTCCCATTAAAGTTTACGATAATTGAACCACAAATCTATGTAGTCTATTTTAGGTAAGTGATTCATCCGCTAAATAATATAGTCTCGTTAAATAAGAAACATTCTTAGTCGGTTAGACTTTGTTTTTGTAATCTGACACCTGCATTGCGGAGATGTCGCCACTGGCAGCGCGACTGGCGGCCGAGTAAGTGCGACGTCATACAACGTTATACTAATTAATTGTGTCGCGGCCAGTGTGGTTGCGTTACCAGTAATATTTTGCGTTTTTATTTGTGGTGATCTAGTTGCTTGCCACAGCTTCATAAGTTTTCTCTTATATTATTTTCCAACTTATAGATATTGCATAAGCTTCACTTTTTGTTTCATTAGTGCTGAGAGGTGTCAAGCTCCATGCAGCTTGTTGTATGACTGAGTTGAAACAATGAAACAATTCTTCGACTGTTCGACCCGTCCAATGTCTAATATTACAAAGCCAAGAAAGCTGTTTTCTGCCAATCCATCGCTTTCCTTCTATTTTACCCTGGATAATTAATCGGAGCATGTGATATTTATGCCCCCTCATCATATGTCCAAAGTATTTGACTTTTCTTATTTTGATGGTGTTTGTCAATTCTCGCTCTTTATGTAGTGATTCTAACACATGTTCGTTAGTTACGTGTGCTGTCCACGGAATCTTTAGCATACGGCGATAGCACCATAACTTAAACGCTTCCAATTTATTTAGATGCTTTACTTTCAGTGTCCAGGTTTCACATCCATATAAAGCAAAACAGACCAAACGTAGCACTTTAATACTCTTAGACGGATGTTAATCGAAAGACTTCTATTACATAGTACAGAATACCAACTAGTGAATCTTTTACGTGCCAGTTCTATTCTGGTTGAGATTTCTTCATCGCTTTCAACTCTACAGTCTATCCAGCTACCCAAATACCTAAGTTGTACTCTGTCCAGAATTTTGCCATCTAATTTTAATTTTGGATACTTGATATTAATTTTACCGACACTTCGTTTTCTTTGTGTTGACACTTAAACCCTTTTCCTTGCATGCATTGTTTACTGCATTTAGTAGTGTTTGAAGGTGTTCAAGGCTTTCTGCCATTATAGCAGTATCATCAGCGTACCTAATGTTGTTAATTATTTCTCCACCAATTTTAACACCTTCATGGCGATATTTCAGCGCTTCTTTAATGACAGCTTCCGTGTAGACATTGAAAAGCATTTGTGACATGACACATCCCTGCCTAACGCCACGTTTAATAGGAACTTTTTCTGAAACCTCTTGTTCCACTTTTACTCTAGCAGTCTGGTTATAGTAAAGGTTTTTGAGCAGTCTTACATCATATGAGTCAAGACCAATTAGATCTAAGCATTGAAACAGTGGTGTATGCGGTACGTTGTCACAAGGCTTTCTCGAAATCGTTGAAACATACGTAGATGTTTTTACGAAATTCAACACTCTTTTGCAAAAGTATTCGCATGCAGAACAACGCCTCACGGGTACCCATACCGCCTCAAAAACCAAACTGCTCATCACTGATTCTGTCCTCACAAAGTCGATATATAAGATGATGCAGTATCTTCAAAAATATTTTAAGTGTGTGACTCATCAAACTGATAAGTCGATAGTCACCACATTCTTTTGGGTTACTCTTTTTCGGGATAGTAACAAATAAGGATTCTAACCAGTCGTCTGGTATTTCACCAGTGCTATATATCTTGTTAAATAAGAATGTGATGATCCCAACGCTCTCGTCGTCTAATAATTTTAGCAGTTCTGCAGGTACCTCGTCTGGTCCAGGGGTCTTTCTTCGCTTCGCTTGATCTATTGCTTTTTGTACTTAGGAAACTAGGATCGGTGGGCCTTTGTCTCTGTTTGATGTTGTTTGTTGGTATTCTCTTTGGTCGTCTTTGAATAATTCTTTTATATAATTTTCCCATTCGGTACAGCGCTCCTCTAACTCACTTAATATTCTTCCACTAGAGTCTCGGATGATTCTTGCCTTGTAAGTTTTACATGTACCCGTTAATTCTTTTAGTTTTTTATGTGAGTGGAAACTGTCATGCGGTTGTTCTAGTTTTTCAATTTCTAGACAAGATTCTTTTAGCCATCGTTCTTTTGCTGCTTTAATTCTTTTCCGTATTTCCTTATAAATTTCATTATACTTTTCTCTATTTTTGGTTTTGTGTTGTCTTCATATGTCCATTAGGTCTAAAATATCCTGTGTCATCCACTCCTTTTTAGCCTAACATTTTTTTTGTAAATTCTTTTGAGCTGTAGTCATTATTGAGTTTTTTATTTGTTTCCAGTAATCATTCGCAGTGCTAGGGTCTTCAAATTTAATTTCATGCATTTTAGTTGCCTTCTCTATCATGCTTCTGATATAAGTTGATAAAGAGATTCAACAACTGTGTCATCTTTGTCAGCAGTGGGTGCATATATTTGTATTATATTTATATTAACTGGATATGCAGTTAACTGTACTAGCATTACCCGATCTGATAATGGGACAAATTTTTTTACAGATTTTGCCAGTGATTTCATTAGAATTACCGCTACACCGTTTCGATGTGACTCATCGTTGGTTCCCGAGTAGTATATTTGATAATCTTGTGAAGTATAGTGCCCGTTGTTTGGCCATCTTGTTTCGCAGACTCCTAGGACAGAAATATCGAGTCTGTCCATTTCTTGCAATAGGTTTTTTAGTTTTCCGGCTTCGTATAGTGTTTTCACGTTCCATGTGCATATTTTAAGCTTTTGGTTTTTGTTTAACTTTATTGATTTTATACAGGGTTTTCGCATGTTAACGACCGGGGAAGCCCTGAAATCTTCTCCTGCCGGATCTTGGGGTCCGATTCCATGATCAGTAACATTTATTTAGTCGCCATTTCTTGCCATGATGACTATTCTTGGAATATCCATCAGGATCTTTAATATAGTGGTTTTCCATTGCCTACTATATCTTCATGCCGTTGGCCGTTTGTCGGCTCATTCGCCTTTTGGAACAATTTCTCATTCCAAGGACAAGAAGGTGCCCTAGTCTCTTGTCAGTTCTTCCACCCTTAGCTGTTAACTGACAAAAGAGGAAATGCTTATCCCGGCAGTAACTCGGTCGATAGAGCCTCGTAAGTTATCTAGCAGGGTGCACCACGTGCAGGTTTTCATACAAAATGTTAATAATTCTATTGTTTAGTACACACGATTTTTCAAAGGTTACCATTTTTTTATTTAATTATAGTGACGGGTGAGTGCTTAGAAAACGACTCATAACATGATTTTGCATGCATTTAGTTGTTGTTTATCGACTTTGTTCTCGCGTTGGTACTACACTATTGGTAATTACTTTGTATAGTTCCTCTGGTTGTGTCTAACCTAGAACCCCAGCTCTGATGCTTGGCATTGTAGTTACCATCACAGATAACTCGATTGCATAGTTCATAAAAAAAAACTCTTTAAAGCTTTCCTCTTTTATCGTATGTTTTGGAGGACAAATTACTGCAGGTTATTGTCCAGGCAAATTAGCTAAAAAAGTATAAATTTTTGTATTAATTCCTCACAGATTAAACTCAGCGGAAATGGGTTGGGGGAGTAGATATTATTTATTGTGACACCAATTGAACATCTGACATCTTGCAGGGGCTGAACGGTAGTGGTGAAATGGGGTGAAAAATGGTTTTTTGTGATTCGTGGCAAAAATAATGGTTTTAGAGAAAAAAGTTAAATGAGAAAGTTGTAGACAATAAAAAAATCTATAACTTTTTTAAGAGAATTTTTCTCACAATACCCTAAAATCTTTGCGCAAAACCCGTAAAACCATTTTTTTTGTTTTTTATATTTTATTTCAAGAAAAATAAAGGTATCACTATGCAGTTTGGATTAATTGTACTATTTTTTATGATGAATAAGTTAAATTTTTTTTGCGAAAACTGAAAAATTCTGTTTTTCAGACTAGAATTTGTTTGTCGCCCGTATTAATCGGCTCTTCTTTACTTTCAAATATAATTTTGAATTTATTAGTTCATGCACATATCGAAGCATTATAGAGTGCGTTAATGCATTATTAAAATAGTAAATATCGGCCAAACGGCTTATTTTATCGAATAAAGCGTGGGGAAGTCATTTTCGATATTTACATACAGGGTGTGTGTAATTTTTTTTGGATCACTAACCATTATGAGTAGTCCGTACCTGGCTTCAAGGCACTACTGTTTACCTTTCCAAAATAAGTATACACGTAAGTTATAATCATGCTGAAAATTTTATAGAGATCAAATGAACATTACGAAAATAAAAAATAAAAAACGAATTCAAAATTTAAACTTCTGATTCCTATAACTCAAAAACGAGGGCATGTATGGAAAAAGTTTTTATGAAGTACTAACATTATTTTGACTTGACTTATACGCTCCCGACTTTTTTCCCATTAGTCACGGGACCCTGTATCTAATCTTATGACTTACCAGAAATATACCAAGTTCGTGATTGTGATCTTTATGTCATTTTGGAAACGACGGTTACTAAGAAGTTGAGCGCTTTCATCATTTGTTTTAATTCTTGCATATCATTTTGTGATGTAATAACTGGATTTGATTGCAGGTTATTATTTACTATTTGGCTATATGCAATACCTGGTCTAACGTGATTTTGGGATATATTCCTTACTTCTGAACAGGCGCCTTCTTCTTCAAAGCTGGATATTTTTTCTTTTGTAGTTGTTTGTACATGGTGCATCCTCTGTAATTAGTAGGATGGCTACCATTACATGAGACTATTTCTTGGACACTTGTGGTTACATGATTTTGTGCACATTTTACGCATCTGGGTTGTTGTAAACATAAATTTTCTCTTTGACATCTTGTGCATTGAACTTATTGCTATTCGTGGTTAAGACTTCACTTTTTTATTCAACAATAAGTCCAGCTTATGGACATCTTTATTATTAATGTTTGAATAAAAATCCACAAAGAATAGAGGTAGATTTTTTGTGTTGAATATTTATGATCTATTCCACTGATGTCCATGACTTTATATCTCAACTTTTATTTCTTCCAGGTTTGTTGTTGGGTGTAAATATCTTAAAATAACTCTAAATTGTTTATCTTCTTTCTTGCGGTATGTGTGATATTCTGTTCTTTTTTCGTCTAATGCTTTTATGATCGTATTATAAAAATATTTCAGTTGTTTTGGCTTGAACTTTTACTTGCTCTTCACTTAAAACCCTAATTGTAAATTTTTTTTTAGCTATACTGTTTAATGGTTTAATGATTGTACATTTTTCATACTACTATAAAATATTGGTGTAGATTTTGGTTTATTATTTTCCTGTGCCTCGTCATCATTGGTTTCCGATTCTTCATTGGACAACGAATTAAATCTGTTTGACGTTGGTGTATTGAGCTAATAGTTATCTATATTACTAATTTGAAAGAAAATATGTATTACTGATATTTAAAAATATTTTACCAAATATTTTGTTACTATTTCGATTTATTTTAGGCACAAAACTGGATTGAAAGAGCTAGAAATTTTAAAAAAACTTAATGATGCTGATCCAGAAGATAAACTTCACTGTCTCAGATTAATAAGACACTTTTTTCACAAGCAACATTTGTGTATGGTTTTTGAACCACTTGCAATGAATCTTCGGGAAGTTTTAAAGAAATACGGAAAAGATGTTGGATTGCATGTAAAAGCAGTCAGAAGTTATACACAACAATTATTGTTAGCATTAAAATTGTTAAAAAAGACGGGTATACTGCATGCTGGTAAGTTATGTAAAATACATTTTTAATACTTTAAAGTTTTAAAATGTAAAATTGTTATAAAAGGTCGGTAGACTATGCGAATTTTATAAACTGGTTTTACCTCCTATAATATAAATTAGTCGTTTTAATTTATTTTTGATTCAAAAAATTTAGAATCTTTTAGTTTGTAATTATTTTACTACAACAGTCTCTACGTTTCGCTTTGATGTTCTAAAAGACAACACATTTGAAACTACGTAAGAATTTGTTAGCTTATACAAGGTTTGTTTCTGCATCAGTTACAAACGGATTGCAATCGTACGGAGCAAGCGCAATTAAAAAATAATCGTTTCTGTAGAAATCAAACCAAACTCTGACCCGAAATTGGATGTTCTTGCAGCGTTGACAAACGATTTTCAAACTGTTGGCAGATCAGTTTGGTTTTATTTCCAAACTATTAGTTTAACGCGTTTAACTAACAGCTATAACGCATTTAACTAACAGCTATCTCTGTTCGAAATCATGTTGTATTTGTATAAAGACAGAATCAAAGATTTATAATTGTTTTTGCAGCAGTCAATTTACAATCCATTTGCAAATAGTACATAACCGCACATGCGCATTTCCAATAGGTTGCTAACTATCGATGGGTATAATCGGTATATTTTAATAATCGGATACTGGCGATTCGATGATTTTTATAATCGGATGATATTCTTAATGGTAATCGGTGTAGCTCGCCTGCACAGATAAAATTAATATTCGACCACTCCGACGACGCGATGGTTGCCGACGTTGCTATTCTCGGGCGGCGAAACCCGAGTTTTTTCGAACTAAACCCGAGGATACTCCTTACTAATTGTATTACCGATTGTAATTGATTTTTGGTTTAATATTATTTAAGTTTATACTCGTTCTGTTTGCCAAAGTTTTATTTGTTTTTTTATTATTTAGTTTTTTTCGTTAACAGTGAAGTTTATAAGTATTTTTTTATTAATATAAAATAAATTGTATACCACAGAAACATTGGTATAAAATAGATGGTTCTTTTTCTTTACTTATTTAATTTTTTTAATAATTATTTTTAATATTTGGCAATAAATAAACATTTATATTACATACCGTTGAAGCTCAAAGCGAGGAACCCAACTATCCGAATTGTTGTCTTGATTCCGATTACGATTACGAATATCCTCGAAATTAATAATCGGGGATTTTTAATTCGAATTATGTATCGCTATTGCTAACTATCCTCAAGTTGTCTGAAACTACTGCAGGAACAGAGGTGGATTTACCAGCAGGCTGAGTAGGCCATTATGGTGCTACTTTACAAGGGAAAAGGTTCGCAGCAGGACTGTTAAAACTACCGAGGTATTAGTTTACTCAGCATAGTCGGTAAAGTGTATGCAAAGATATTGATTAAAAGAGTGACGAATCAAACTGCGAAGATGATGTGCAAGCAGGATTTAGAAGAGGAAGGAGATGTATGGATCAGGTTTTTTTATTACGAAGTATAGTCGAAAAATTCTTGGCTAGAAGTCAGAAGGTCTTCTGCGCTTTTATAGACTGGGAAAAGGCCTATGACAGAGTGGTGAGGAGTGAATTGTGGTTGACATTGCCTGTGTATGGCGTGCGTGAGCGGTAGTTTAATACGAGCACTGAAATCACTTTACGAGGATTCCACTGCTTGTGTCATTGTGTCAGGATAAACAGAGCTTACACGGACTGGTTTAACATCGAAAAAGGTGTGAGACAGGGATGTGTCGCTTCGCCATGGCTGTTTAACTTATAAATAGACGATTGTTTAAAAGACTTTAAAAAGAGTGGATTGAAAATGAATGATATGATCAACAAATGCCTTCTTTACGCCGATGATCAGGTCATATTGGCGTCATCTGAAGAGGAGTTGCAAGCGATGGTTAATGTTATGCATGATGCCCTGAAAATTAAAGGGTTGAAAATAAATGTAAGCAAAACAAAAGAAATGGTTTTTAAAAGAAAATAAAGCATGACAAACTGTGAAGATTCGATTGAGAAAGAAAGAGTGGAACAAGTAAATGAATTTGTGTACTTGGGTTCAAAGTTTACGAGAGATGGAAAGTATGACAGTGACATTGAGCGAAGGGTGTTGGCAGAAAAACAAATGAATGGGGCACTGCATACCTTTATGAGAAGGGCGAATGAGTGGAACAAGTAAATGAGTTTGTATACTTGTGTTCAAAGTTTACAAGAGATGGAAAGTATGACAGTTACATTGAGCGAAGGGTGTTGACTCGGTTGGATAACGTGAAGAATAGTGAGATAAGGGAACGCTGTAGTGTAAAAGAAGATGTGGTTACAAAGATAAATAAAGGAACGCTTAGATGGTTTGGACACGTAGAAATATATATATATATATATATATATATATATATATATATATATATATATATATATATATATATATATATATATATATATATATATATATATAACGGATTGTCTACAGCTGTTGCCGTCTCTCCGTCCCCAATCTCCATCTTGCTCTGTTAAAAACCTCGTTTTCTTCCAAACCTCTTTTAGCCATTGCCTCGTCTATATCGTCTTTCCAACTTCTCCGTGGTCGTCCCCTTTTCCTTCGTTCTGGTGGTATCCATTCCAGTACCTTCCTTGGCCATCTGTCAGTTGTCATCCGCTTTACATGTCCGAACCAAGTTAACTGCCGCTTTTCTACATCCTCGTGTATGTTTCTGTCCATTTGCATTTCATTTCGGATAACATCATTTCTAACCCTCTCAAGTCTAGACCTACAACAGCTCCTTCTCAAGAAATCCATCTCTGTTGCCAGAAGCTTATTCTTATTAGCCTTCGTTACGTCCCATAATTCGGAGCCGTATAGGGTGACACTTTGAACTAGACTCTTGTATATGTGTTTCTTTGTAGTTTTTTTAATTTTCTTGTCCCAGAGAAGAGAGTTCAGGGTTCTAGTTACGGCTCTACCTTTGTTGATTCTATCTTGGATTTCGTTATTACTGTTACCTTTTTTATTAAAAATTATTCCGAGATATTTACTGTGTTTTACTCCTCTTATTTTTTTCGTATCCAATACAAGGTCATTTATTTGGTCATCTCCTACCACCAAGTATTCGCATTTAGATAGATTCATCTGTAGACCCGCTGCCTCATATTCTTCCTTGAGCTTTCTAATCATATAATTGAGGTCATCCTCATCTTCGGCTATTACTATCTGGTCGTCCGCGAAGAAAAGTGTGAATAGCGTATCATCCCCCACCTTTAGTCCCATGCCTTTACACTTCTTCACCCAGTTCGTGAGGGCCCTGTCCAGGTAAATTTTGAAAAGGGTAGGAGACAGACAGCAACCCTGTCTTAATCCCTTAGTTGTCTTAAAGGGGCTAGTAAGTTTGTTTCCGATTTTTATTCTTGTAGTGTTCTGTTCGTAGTATTTTTGTGTAGCATAAATCAAGACAGGATTGATCTCGAGGTTTCCCATTTCCGTCCACAACCTAGACAAAGGCACGCTATCGTAGGCTTTCTCTAAATCTATAAGAGCTACATGGGTCTCTCTATTTCTTTGCACTCTCTTCTCTAAGGCTATCTTTAGGGTGAAAGCGTTGTCTACAGTCGAACGGCCTGCTCGAAAACCCGCTTGTTCTTCTGGCTGCTTATTAATTATTTCCTCTTCGATCAGATTTTGTAATATTCTGGAATATATTCTGCCCACAGTTGGTATTACCGCAATTTCCCTATAATTTCCTGGATGGTTTTTCGGACCTTTTTTGTGAATTGGGGAAGTGAAGGATTGTTTCCATTCTTCCGGGGTATTTTCTCCATTTAAACACCTCTCGAAAAGCTTTCTAAGCATATCCCATAGTTTAATAGGGCCGTACCTGACTAGTTCTGGACTTATTCCTCCCGGTCCTGGGGATTTTTTTAATTTGGTTTTTCTTACTGCGTCTTTAATTTGGTCTATTGTTAAATTAATTGTTTGATCTGGCTGTGTATATTCCCTGTACTCCAAGAAATCTAATCTTGTTTCAGTTAGTAGGTGTTTGAAGTGTTCTATCCATTCCTGGTCCGATATGTTATTTAGTGCAGTGCTACTTTTGCCTGTTGTTTTCAACGATCTTATTGTTTTCCAGGCTTCAGCGCTTTTGGAGCCGCCGATTTGACTGTCGATATATTCGCATTTCTTTTCCCATGCACCGTTTTTCTTTCTTATTACTTCTTGTTTGATTTGTCTGTTTATTCTCCTATATTCTGCTCTAGTTGCTTCATCTTTGTTTTGTAGTAATTTGTGATATATTTCTTTCTTTTGTTGAATTTTTTCCTCGATTTCTCTGTCCCACCAATATGTCTTTTTTATCTCTGCTTTCTTTTCACCTAAAGCTTCACCTGCAGCTAGCTGAATACATGATTTTATATAGTTATATTCTTCCTCAGTTGATCTTTCAGCTTCAGTTAGTTTTTGTTCCAATCTCCAAGAGTAAAGCAAACGGGTGCTCTCGTTACTGAGGCTTTCAAAATTATATCTTGTGCAGTCGATTTTTGTGCTATCGCACCAACAGGTGATCAGATCCACAATCTGCCCCCCTATGCACTTTTACGTCTTGCACTCTAAGAGTAGTGTTCTGTTTTATCAGAACATAGTCAATTATTGATTTCAGTCTCCTAGTGTGTTGGTACCAGGTATACTTGTGGATGTCTTTGTGGGTAAAAAAACCATTCCATATCTTCAGTTCGTATTCCTGACATAAATTGATCAATCGTTCGCCGTTATTGTTTACTATTTCTTCTCCATGTATCCCTACTATTTGACTATGTATCTTTTTTCCTACTCTGGCGTTAAGGTCTCCACCGATTATGAGTTCATGTGTGTTCGGGATATCTTCTAAGATTCTCCTCAAGTTTTCTTCAAAGGCAACCTTGGTTTGACCTACGAAATCGTCGTTTACAGCGTATATGCCGAGAATAGTTATATATTTCCCCTTTAGGTAAATCGTCATTTTAATAAAACGTTCGTTATATGATTCCCAAGATTTAATATGTCGTTGGTACTTTTTATGGATAAATATGGATATACCAGCTTTGGCTCGTTGGTCTTTGCTTACTCCTGAAAAGAAGTGTATGTATTCTTTGGCGTTTTCAGTTCCGTTGCCTTTCTTCTTTGTTTCAGAGAGAATGGCTACATCTATTTTATGTTCTATTAATTCTTGAACTACCTCCTGTTGCTTGTTTCGGAGGCCTTGTACGTTCCAGATTCCAAGTTTCATTGTCCTTTTCCGTCGCTGTGTTCGTTTACCGTAATTTCCGTCCATTTTCCGAGGCCTAATGTCATTGGGTTTTTTAGCAATCAATCATTTTTACGAGTGTTAGGTTGCTAGCCTTACGACTCAACCCCCATCCTTGGAGGACCGGGTATCTCTCTTAGTCTGACTCTTCCCCCTCGACCTGTCCGGCTTGGTTGACCCTGCTGGTAGTTACACTACCGCCGGCATAGCTCTCAGGTTCATTAGAGCACGCAAGCTTCCTCACCCGACATTTCTGTCTTCGTCAAGGTGGAGATACTTCGAGGAAATAACGAAATAAATTTATAAGGTGAGTGTAAATAGACAAGACTGTAGAGGTCGACCTCGGCGAACATATCTCGATCAGATCGACATTATTTCAAAGAACGCCAGGTCAAGAGTACCAACAACAAACGAGCATGTATGAGAGCATTGATGAAAGTAGAAAAAGCGAAAGATGTGTGTAAGAACCGTAGCAACTGGAAAGAAGTGGTCTCTGCCTACCCCTACGAGAAAAAGCTTGACTATATGTATGTATGTGTAAATAATCGTAATATCAAAATGTTGCGTAATATTTGTTTGACGAACATTAAAGCCTTTATTAAACTAGTATGCTCAGACTTTTAATCTTCAACATTTTTCACGTGTTTTCTTGCACAAAAATCTTGACTTTTTTATCAGATGACAATCGTAAATTAAAAACATTGATTTTTAAAATACTCTTTTACTTGAATCTCACTCAGGGTTCAAATTTATTTAACACATTTATTTGTGTAAACTTGTAAATAATGATAATATCAACTTTAAAAAAAGACTAACTCTCTTGAGAGTTGGAGAAGGTTCGAGGTATTTCCATGGAACACGTGATTAGACGTTTCTGGACTTTACTAGTAATTGGCTGGTATGTACCGCACAGCTCGCTGCATATTCTAGTGGCGTATCGCAAATCGTTACAATGATTACATCTGACATTTTTTAAATAAATTAAATTAATACGCATTTTATATGTTATAAATTTTATGTAGAACTCGGTATAAAATTTAAATTTTCTCACACTATTTATGATAATTTTCGCCACCATGAACGCTAGTGTTTAATTATCGAGGTCACGCAGGTTCTCTATAAGTAACTGATGAAATCAACACATTAACTTTCGAGGAGTATAAGCATGCTATACATAATAATTGTAACGTAAAAAAAATTAAAAATGTTTCTGTTGGCAAATAAAATAAGTTAGCATGTTTTAAGCAAGTGAAAAAAAATAAATGGTAAAATTTTAATTTCATACTTCATTGTAACAATCTCTATGTTTTTTTTAATCGTTTAATACTTTTATTTGTTTCTCCTAACCGACAACTCTTCTTTAAAATTATTGTAGAAGTCCTTGGCAGAAGTGCAGGAGGTCTATTGTATATCAAATATACTTTTGATGTTATCGAACAATATGTCATATTTACAGGACAATTTATCATCCAATATTTCTTCCTCTGGGTTTATGTCAGAGTCTCCTGTATTTAATATAAAAATAACACGCCCACCCTCATCTTCTTTCTCATCTACTATATGTTGTCTTTCAGTCAACTTAATCTCATATTTTTGAGCACCTTTACAAACACGTTGCCACTCCTCTGGTAATTTCATCAAATTTTTATTTTGCCAGTTCAACATTACTAGTACCACTGGAAAAACGAACATTGTGATAAGCAACCCAATTTTTTAGTGTTGCCCAAATCTTTTTGATGGAATTTAATTCTGAATGGTAGGGTGGTAAACTGCATATATTCGTCTAGAATATACTTTGTAATACGGGGGTTGAGTTCCAAAATGATTTTGTACAGTTCCGATTTTGTCACACTGGGATTATCATTTATGTTTTTCCCCTTCAACCATTTTACCATAGCCTCCTTTCTAAAGTTACTTAATGGCAACTTTTCTGCTATGGCATTGTGGTAACTAGCATTATCCACAACCAAAACGCTGTTTAGTCTTATATTCGAAACCAACTGTGTTCTTACCAACCTAAATGAAATTATCTGAATTCATATCATCGTAATAATCACCCTTTTATTGGCCAGATTTAAATATGACAAGACCACTGTCTATAAATCCCATTTATCCATTGGCGTGCACTATAATTAACCTTTTTCTTTTACTGTAAGGTTTTTTATTTCTTTTTCCAGATTTGCAGTGTCTACCCAGGAATTTTTTGTTAAATGAGAACTATGCAGATAAGTTTCGTCGGTATAAATGATACTGATACTGTTTTATTTTTTTCAAAAATTCTTTACGCTTTAATCTTAATCATAATTTTCCATTAATACATCTTTATTATTAGGTGTTTTTGCCACAGAAAACCTAATTTAAATAGTACTTTTCTTAAAGTTGACTCCCCACCTTCAAAACCTATTTGTGCAACATGGACTTCTTGTAAAACTGTTTTTAAAGTCGGCCTTTGCTTCTGTAATACATAAAAATCATAAACGATTTCTTTAATTCTTTGTCCCTGTCCTGATATAAAACTTCTGGAGCAACGTCTTCCGTTAGATGTTTTCGGAGATAAAATATAAGAAAATATAAGGTTGCTTACCTGACTTTACTCATTCAACCAACTCATTCAACTCTGTAAAACACATTTCTCAATATTCCTGTTGCAACCAATACCCATTGACGATAAATTTCAATTCCTTAACTAAAAGGCAGAGAAAACTATGATGAATGGGTATTTGCGGCTGAAAATTTCCTGATTCTCGAAGATCTCGAGCAGTGTATCAAAAGTGCCGGTCAAACAAGTAGTTCATCGGAAGACGATAAGAAGGCAAAGGCTAAATTAATTTTGACAATTGACCCAAACTTATACGTTCACATTAAAGATGCTAAATCCGCGTTTGAATTGTGGACAAAGTTGAAAGCATTGTTTGATGACTCGGGATTTACGAGACGTATTAGTTTATTACGCAGTTTAATTTCGATTCGGATGTACAATTGCAGTTCCATGAGTGCGTACGTAAGTCAGATAGTGGAAACCGGCCAAGGGTTACGAGGTACGGATTTCAAGGTAGATGACGAATGGATCGGTTCCTTAATGCTAGCGGGCTTGCAGAAAGATTCATGCTAATGATAGTGGCTATCGAACATTCCGGTATAGCCATTACAACTGACGCGATCAAATCAAAATTGCTTGACATGGACAGTGACGTCAACAGTGCCGATAAAGCAGATCACGAGTTCTATACCAATCACAAGCAACCAACACGTCGACGGTTTGGCAATAATGTTGGAGATAAGAAAAATGTCAAACTTGACAAGACGAATGACAAAGTTGACAGAACTAAAATAAAGTGTTATAATTGCAACGAGGGACATTTTAAAAATAAATATCCCACGAAAATTGATGCCAAATAAAAATATGAAAATGCTTTTAGCGTTGTATTTTTAAATGGCGACTTCAAAAAAACTGTTACATAGAGCAAGTATACATATTGTTGCAGGTAGAAAATTAATCCAAAAAGAATTTCCAGAACCTGTAGTTCAAGAGATTATGGTTGCAAATAATTCTAAGGTTTCAGTATGCTGCAGTGGTGAAGTTAAGCTAAGGACAGTAGTCGATGAGAAGTCTCATAACATTACAATTAAAAAGGCTTTTTGCGTTCCAAGTATATCGACAAATTTGCTGCCTGTAAATGAACTAATTAAAAACGGAAACAATGTTGTATTTGAATTGAATCGCTGTAAAATATTCAACAAATAGATTAAGTTAGTTGCAGAAGCTAATTTAATTAACGGAGTTTACAAGTGCTTCATCTTTTACATGGCATAAACGTTTTGGATATTAAAACAGTGCTGATCTAAATAAAATAAAAAGTGGTGCTTTAGAAAGATTTGTTTGCTCTGATCAAAGTTAAGTTAAATTGTATAATATGCTGTGAGGGAAAGCAGTCAAGACTACCATTTAATCATACAAGGAAAAGAGCTGAAAAGATTTTGGAGGTAATTCATGTAGATATAGCAGTGCCAATGGAAACAATGTCATAGGTGGATCAAAATACTTCCTGTGTTTCCAAGATGATCTTTCTCGTATGGCTTTTATATATTTTTTAAAATCGAAGGATGAAGCTTTTAATTATTTTAAAGAATTTATAAGTTTGGTAGAAAATCAGAAAAATCTTAAGATCTTTTCGTTCAGATAATGGAGGCGAGTTTGTAAACACAAATTTTAAAAAAAATTTGAAAGAAAACCATTAGAAAACTAATCTCTATACCACCCAGCAGAATGGTATGTTAGAAAAACTAAACAGAACAATTATTGAGAGAGCTAAATGCTTGCTGTTTGACGCAAATTTCATTAAGAGCTTTTGGGCTGAAGCTGCAAACGCAGCTATTTGAAAAATAGATCAATTGCTGCAGGTTTAAAAAACAGAACTTCTTATAAAGTTTGGTCAGGTATGAAACCAGTTGTTGACCATTTGAGGATTTTTTGAAGCACAGTTATGGTACACATACCAAATAAAAAGCGTTTGAAGTGGGACAAAAAAGCCAATAAAAGTATCCTAGTGGGCTATAGCGACAATGTTAAAGATTATCGAGTATTTGAACCTGTAACTAAAAATATAACAACAAGCTGGGATGTAATAATAATGGAAGAGCCCATGATAAAACAGACACAGATAATAGTGAAAGGATTCAGTGAGGGATTGTGAAGATACTGCTATAGTTACCATGACTGAAATCGTGACAATATCTCTGACACTGAGTCTCAAGATCCAAACATATCTGATGTTACTTAAATGTTTGAGGATTTAAGCGATAGTCCAGATATTTTTACAAAATGTTTAAAGTGTTAAAAACATTTAAAATTTGTTAAAAATTTGAGTATTAATATTTTGAACTAGCGAGGGTGTTGTTATTAGTTTAAAATATTAATATAGCTGTTGCCATGGCTGTTGTTATGTATGTACCTATGTGTTTGATGTCATTTTTTAATAAAAGTCTGTTATAACTCGAATAGTGCGCTTATTTTCTTTTTACTCCCATTGCCGCTCAAATTTTAATAATATCCCCATATATTTTCTTGGAAATAAATATTTGAAGCCCATACTTTATTCGCTATCGTCAAACTTTTATATCAATTGTTAATTCTTATCATCCTTTATTAATGTACTAAATCTTCCACAATATGCTTTTAGTAATGACATTTTGTTTACTTTCTTTCCATGTAGCTATTTAAATCCTATGTAATTATTAAAGTTGAGAACACTAAATAATTTTAAATATGTTATGCCTACAGCTGTTTATTTTTTTAACTTTTGTGAAATTAAAACTTTAAATTTCGTATTTTCGTAGATATCAAACCAGACAACATTTTAGTTAATGAAAGTAAGCATCTATTGAAACTTTGCGATTTTGGATCTGCATCAAGAATAAACGAAAATGAAATAACACCATACCTAGTATCAAGATTCTACAGAGCTCCTGAAATAATTCTTGGTATGGCCTACGATTATGCCATTGACATGTGGTCGGCGGCTTGTACAATTTATGAATTATATGCAGGGCGAATACTGTTTTCTGGAAAATCCAATAATCAGATGTTAAAGTTTTTCATGGACGTTAAGGGAAAATTTCCTAACAAAGTTATACGAAAAGGGGCGTTTAAAGATCAACATTTTGATGGAAATTATAATTTTTTATATCACGAAATTGATAAGGTCACTGAGCGGGTATGTATTTCATTTATCTATTTTAGCATGATTCATTATTGTTTGCTATTGTTGTGCATAGAGGAGTGCTAGTCCCTATACTTATGTATGGTAGTGAATGTTGGGTTTGGCAGAAGAAGCATGAAAATAGGATTAACGCTGCGGAGATTAGTAGTCTAAGAAGTATAGCTGAAGTGACTCGGTTGGATAAAGTGAAGAATAGTGAGATAAGGGAACGCTGTGGTGTAAAAGAAGATGTGGTTACAAATATCGATATGGATTGGACAAGTAGAGAGGATAGATGAAGGAAGATTGACGAAACAGATTTATAAGGAGAGTGTGAATAGACAAGTCAGCGAACATATCTCGACCAGATCGACATTGTTTTCAAGAAAGGCCAGGTCAAGAGTACATACAACCGACAAGCATGTACGAGAGCACTGATGAAAGTAGAAGAAGCGAAAGATGTGTGTAAGAACCATAGCAAATGGAAGGAAGTGGTCTCTGCATTTCCCTACGGGAAAAAGGCGATACTATATGTATGTATGTATGTGTTGTTTTTTGTATTGTAACTATTGATAGTTGAGTTGATTTGAATTTATCTTGAATATAACTGGTAAATAATTTATTTTTATTGTGTACAAAATATGATTACTTACAAGTGTTGTTCAACAGAAATATTTTAAAGACTAAAAGGCATGTTTTATTTAATGAATTTAAAATAAATCACCATAAACATTAGTCACATTAAAATATTAATTTATGGGTACTCCGTTGGTAAAATTTTTGTTACTTATTGCAGAGCTATTCTCCAAAAGTAAATACTTACTGAATCGCTTTTATTTTAGTGTTATCATTAAACAATTTTTGTACAAATCCTTAAAATAAAGTAAACATTATTGTTCATAAAATAAAATAACAAAACATCCTAGTATGAAATTGATCTGCTTTATGTTCCAAATGTTAGTTGTTCTAAAAAAGAAATTTAAATTTAATTAGAATTAAATTTTTGACAAATATTGCCTTACTGATATTATTAAAAATATTCTTTTGGTTTTAATATAAACAATACAATACACTTCTATTTTCTTTATTTATTAATACCATTTTACATAGTTTAACCTAATCTATTTAAATAATTAATTTATTGTTTTATATAATTTTTCAAGTTGTTTACTTACTAGTATAATTAGAAAAAACATTGCTATGAAAAATTTAAAAAACGATGGAACACTATTTAGCGTCGAAATTAATTATAAAAATTTAAAATGTAACAGCTTACTTACTATTTACGAGGATGGTCTGAAACGTTTCAAAAGTTTCCGACCTAACAAAGATATTTATTTTTATTTTTTTACATAGTCTACACACTTCTCCCAGCGATGATCCTATCTCTATAACCCGTCCAAATAGTACTAGGCGTCTTTCTCTGCAAAATAATTGTTTACGAAGGTAATGGCCTCATTTGATGAAAATATCCGTCTTCTGAGCTCAAATTTTTAGATTAGGGAACAAAAAGAAGTCGTTTGGGGCTAGATCTGGTGAGTAAGGAGGGTGTTCAAGCAGTTCAAACCGTAAGTTGTGGATTTTCGCCAAATCAACAGCTGAGGTGTGAGACTGTGCATCGTCTTGGTGAAACAGATTTTTTTTCTGTAAATGTGGCCGTCTTTCCCCAATTTATGCCTTCAACGTGTTAAGTAATGATGCATAATATGCTCCTGTAATTGTTTTTTTTTTAAATAATTGATTAACTCCACGACTGTCGCCATCAAAAAAACAATTTTTGCTTTTTTTTGGAGCCGACTCTCCCTTCACAGTTTTTGACTGTATTTTTGCTTCGGTCGTATAATGGTGTATCCAAGTTTCATCTACAGTATTTGTTCGGCGCCAAAAATCCGATTTTATGCCTCTAAAATGCGCCAACGGAGCGTTCATTTTAACAATTTTTGTTCTAAGGTGGGCAAATGCGGCACGCAACGCGAAAACAGCTTTATCATGCCTAATTCCTGTTTTAATTTGTGATAAACACGTCCTTTGGACATATTTATAGCCTCGGCTATCTCACTTTTATTCGACGATCGTTTAGCACCATTTGGTGAATTTTAGCGATGTTATCGTCAGAGGGTACAGTTTTTGGACGTCCCGAACGTTCATCGTCTCCAAAGCTCGTACGGCCACGTTTAAATTCAGCTGAACTAAATTTCACGATGCTAAATGATGGTGAAGAGTCTCCGTACACAGCGTTCAACTGATCTTTGATTTGCATAGGCGTAGTGCCTTTTGAAAACAAAATTTAATAACAGCTCGATACTCGATTTTTTCCATTTTCACAAAAACACTTACATTGATTCACTCAAACGATTGTCAAACAACAACTGCGCGTCCAAAATGTCTGAAAATATTCGTGAGTACCTGTCAAAATATGCGCAACCCATTTCCTTAGCTTTTATTGACGAGTGCTGCCGCCTTCATGTTAAAGTCGAAAACTTTTCAAGATCTTTCTCGTATTTAAATATATTTGGAATGTTTTTTATCAGAAGCTGTATATGTTTTAAAATATCTAAGTAATTTTACCAAGTGATCAATAAACAACTTATGTGAGTTTTACTTTGTTGTAAAAATATATTCAGATCTATTTTTAAATGTAACAAATAAACTATTTTTTTATTTTCTCTAGGAAAAAGTCGTTGTAATGTCTGTGGTAAAGGTAACACGCGACTTGCAATCCGAGCTTACAGCGGGACAGGCTTTACCAACAGACCAGTTACGAAAAGTTTCCCAGCTCAAAGATCTGCTTGAGAAAGCTTTGGCGATTGATCCCGCAAAGAGAATCAGTCTTAACAATGCACTGACACATCCTTTTATACAAGACAAGATTTAAAGGTTTAGAGGTAAACACAAATGAGGAAATCCAAAAATGTTTTTAGATTATTTGTATACAAGATGCATTTACACTTTTAAGGAGGTTGCTTGTAAATAATAATTAAGATAATGTAATCTTATTCATATTAAAATAAAATTTTGATCGTTAATAATCATTTTCTCATCTATACATCGGCTTTGCGGTGTAGTTCCCAAATCGAAGGAGGTAATTTTGAGGATATTTTAAAATGCAAGTGTGAAAATATTAAAAAGACAAATCAACATTAAACAATTCAATATTACTTCTTTTATATTAACACATAAATGTCAAAAAATATATCACTTATTTATGGCCGCAACTTAACAGTTAGGTTTTTATTGTTTTTCATTATTATTACCAAATTACCATTTTCATTATTTTAATACTAAATTTTCATTTTAATGTATCCACAAAAAACAATTTCACTTTAATTTGTTATTTGTTAATGTAATTACCACTACGTTATTGTTTTGTTACAGAAATTCGTAGACGGAATCTCGACATAGTCATGGCTACAACCAGAAGGGTTGATAATTTAAAGGTATTTTTAGTGGGAAAACAACTCGATATAATATTTTAATTTCCCTTTGAATACATTTTCAAATACTATTTTTTAACAGATATTTAAAAAATAGATTTATACAAATTTTGGGAACATTTTTTAAAGCGTAATGGAAATTACTTGTTGAAAATAGTAATTTAAGTATATTTGTACAAATATATTTATTAATTAAAGATAGAGAAGTGGTTTAAAAAAAACTATATCTTTATTTAAAAATGTTGCTTTTAATAATAAGAGGATTACTAGTTTTAGCAAGTGTATCTTTAAACAAGGAACATGTAAATTAAATGTATTATTAATATCAAAAATGTATCATTTTAAAACGTTTACTGTAGATCATCAATTTCTTCAGTATATTACTTAACATAACACATACTTCCAGTGAAAGTAACGAAACTTGTAAGCAAAATTAAAAGGAATTGAGAACGTAAAGTAATGATTCGTTGATAAACAATGCATATAAAAATAATTACATACATTCAATATTTTGCAATCTAAAAACATTTTAAATGTTTTGTCGGACGGGTTGGTTTTCATTTTTAATTGTATATTATATGCTAAACTTATATAGTTAACTTTTTTTTAGTTTAGATTTTCCAAAAATAAACGATTATTAATGTATTTGGGTCTGTTCATAAGAGATTTCTAGAGTAGGAAATAAATGAAAATATTAAATATTAATCTTGTAATAATTACATATTACTTATTAAATTATACTATTTAATCTGAAAGAAACAACTTTATAATTTATATTTAAAATAACCACATAAGTAAAAAACTAGGTGTACATCGGAAGATCTTGCTGAATACTCTATAACTCTATAAAAATTAAAATTGACCTGTTTAAAAAAAATAATAAAATATTGAATTTACGCAAACCTTGACATTACCATTGTAAATTAACGGGTGTATTACACTTACATTAAGTTTGATTATATTTCTATATTTAAATTAAATCCTTGACAACATGCTATGGTAAAAAAAATTCTTTTAACGTTTAATATGACATTGATTGACTTTGTATAATGTATAAGTTATTTTTAAAGATTTTGAAAAATGTATTCAAACCAATCTTATGTTTTATTTTCACAATTCTCACCTGTCATATTTTCTTTCCAGTGAAAGAACTAAGTCATAGAGAGAAACAGTTCATTATGACAATGATTAAAAATTAACTTCATGACAAGCTGGAGATTACCTATAGAGGGATAAAGGATAAGTATTTTACCGGTGTAAAGTACGTTTTTTAATATTTCTTATTTTTATTTTAGTTTCAAATAGTAATATCTGTAAACAATATAATATTTAAAATAGAACTGACATTGAAGGTAAGTGAGAAAGTCTGATATATTAAACAATTGAAAATATTAATATACATTCTTAAAATTGATTTAATGAAAGGAATACTTCGAAAATTCATTTGAGAAAGAGGATACACAAGCGAAGGCCTATGTCGGGGACATTAGGGAAAGTTGCAATAAAAGTGAAATTAGTATGAAAGAGATTGTGGAGGCGTTGAACAGTATGAAATTGGGTAAGGCTACAGGGTATGACAGGATTACCGCTGAAATGCTGAATGCTGGACAGGGCGTGGTAGCTAGTCTACTGTACCGCCTTTTTAATATTTGTTGGAGAAGCGGCAGCGGATCAGACGATTGGTGCAAGGCCGTTATCGTTCTATTTTACAAGGGGCAAGGTTCGCAGCAAGACTGTAAGAACTACCGAGGCATTAGTTTACTCAGCACTGTATGCAAAGATATTGATTAAAAGACTGACGAATGAAACTAAGTAGATAATATGGGATGTGCAAACAGGATTAAGAAGAGGAAGAAAATTTATGAATCAGGTCGTCATTACGAGGCATATTCGAAACATTCTTGGCTACAAGTCAAAAGTCTTTGCGCTTTTATAGAATTGGAAAAGGCCTATGGTAGAGTGGTGAGGAGTTAATTATGGTCGACATTGTCTATGTATGGGGTGAGTGGTAGTTTGATACGAGCGCTGAAATCACTTAACGAGGATTCCACTGCTTGTGTCAGGATAAACGGAGCTTACATGTACTGGTTTAACATCGAAAAATGAGTAAGACAGTGACGTGTGGCTTGGCCATGGCTGTTTAACTTTTATATAGTGGATTAAAAGATTGGATTAAAAATGAATGATTTGATCGTCAAATGCCTCCTGTACGCCGATGATCAGGATATATTAGCAACATCTGAAGAAGAGTTGCAGGAGATGGTTGATATTATGCATAATGCCCTAAAAATCAAAGGGATGAAGGTAAATGCAAGCAAGACGTAAGTAATGGTCCCATGGAAAAAGGCATGACTATTCGCTCCGGGGGAACCGCGCAGCGCCACCCGTGGCGAAAGAAATAACTTCACTCCCAGTTTTAATGTATGTAACACTGAGAATTTGAGATAAAAAAATTATTATTTAAATAATTATTAGTTATAAGCAGAATATACCAGTTGTGAATTACAGTTTATTTTGACAATTAATAAATTAGACAAAAAAATTGAAAAAATAAAAATTTTTGGTAGAAAAATAACTAAAGGAGACGTATGCTATTTAACCTGAATGAATTCCTAATATGAATAAAATTATAAAAGTTGGTTTTGAAAAAATTACTCATTCAATTGATTTTAATGAACAAAAAGTTGTGAAAGGTAAAAAATTGAGCGGAGTGAGTGTTGTTGGTATAGAAGAATTAAGAAATCAAAATCAACTTATAAAAATAAGATCTAAAGTTTTTACGCAGACGAATGTTACAGATCCTCCATACAAAGTTGAGTTGCAAGTAAGTAAAATTATAATATTTTATAATGAAAATTTAATAACACGTTAATTACAATATGATTGTTTTAGTTGAATGCAGCTAGACACGTCATACAAAGAACTTGCACATGCGTCTCTTAAGCTTGAGGGAAATGCAAGCATATTTATGCACTAATTGATTTTATTAATAAAGACACTGGTGAATCGAAGACTTCTGAAGAACAAAATTGGGTTAAACCATCAACTACTCAGCTTGCAAAAGAAATTTTCACAAGTTGCCTGGTAACAAGGTGTAGGGTTTTTATCTTGGAGATTCTCATTTTGGGAATTTAAATTTTTCAATAAATTTCGAGCCCTGAACACTTTTGAATTCTCAATACTTGAATTAGAAACATCTGAATTTTGCATTCCCATTTTTATGTCTTTGAAACCTAACAAAAAATTGAAAATTGTAACTGGGGCTTTCTGGATGATCTGATTTTACCTCTAGCAAAATGAAAACTACAAATTCTACTCCGGTTTTTTTGAAATCCAAGGCGATCTGTCTGTTTTACAATTTTTTATTAAAATAATATAAACAAATATTATTGTTTATTTCATTTTTTTACCTAATATAAAAATTAGTTAAATAAATATTATTTTTAGGTTTTGCACTTACTCGAAAATTTTCAATGCTTTTAACCACAATTCAATCTTGTCAACCTTATGTGGATAGTTTGGGTTATTTGATGGAAAACTGTAAAATTTATATTTTCAATTCCCGGTCGTATTTTTACAATTTTTTACACAGCACTTTAAAAGATCTTTTGGACTAGATAAATCCATAATTTATTTATACACTTTCGTAAGTTTAAACTAATTAAATAAACACTTTTTTATTTCACTAAAATACACGTAAATACATACGGACATATGTTTACTAATGTCGTAAACTGGGTATGCAGTTCTCAAAAGCGTCACTTATAGCGCTGGGGCAGTTGCCCTCGGAGCGAATATGTATGTATGTATGAATGGGCAAGTCGGTAGAGGTCGACCTAGGTGAACGTATCAGATTGAAACTATATGACTATAGGTATGCATGTAAAAAAAAAGGAATCTGGTTAAATATTTGGTTCTTATTTTAAATTATATAAGTGGAAATGATAAGAAAATCGAATTAATTGAAAGATATTCACTCATTTTGGGTTTTAACCTGACACTTCGGATTGAACTAAAATATTAATAAACCATGAAAAAGGAAGAATTATGTGGGAAATACAATTGTAAAGGAAAATAATGATAAATGAAAAATGCTCACAACTACCTCAGAAGTTAGGGCAATTAAGATAAAAAGAACGTACTTCACTGTATTAGAAGATAACACAAAATTGCGAGAAATTATAGCAAAACAAAATGAAAGAAATAATGAGAATAACATCAATGAAATTATTCAGGAAATCCAAGAAAGGAGGCGCAGAGAAGCAAACAGAATAATCTGCAACATTCAAGAATCCAGTGAGAATAATCTTTTGACAATGAATGATACTAAAAACTGAAAACGCAAAAAAAAAATCTCGGGTGCTTGCAGATCAAGTTACCATAAAAAATACCTTAAGGCTTGGAAAAATTCACCACTGATAGAAATAGACCACTAAAAGGTTCTGATGAACCATGAACAAGCTATTCATATTTTGTAAAATAAAACATCCCTGGTATAATAATTTTTGTTGACCAAACGAAAAGAGTATTATTATCAACCAACAGTAAACTTAATGAACTAATAATCAGGGGTGAAACATGATACTTAATTTAATTTATTTTAATTTATCAAATGGTTAGGTTATTATAAGATAAGCATATATTTTCAATGTTATAAAAATTTGTCTGGGATTTTGTCAATTTAAATTTGAAATACTTCTGTATATTAGAATGCCTATTTAAAATAAAGGATTCTTATCATTATTTATAACTAGGCTTTTTGATTCGTGTCAAAAAGTATTTTACTTAACACCAATTTTTCACGCTTAACAATGCTCAGGTTAGAGCAGAACTGAAGTGCTGTTCCCATATCTGGAGCTCAGCGTTAAAGCATACGTTAGTATTGCCGGACTCAGTTCAAAGACGGGCGATATGATTGATTAATCTGTCACCATGGCAGATGCTTAAATTTACCAGTTGGGCTTGTGCCTCCACAAAACTTAAAATATATATATATTTATAATTAAAAAAAATAGTCTAATAATAATCATAAAAACTCACTTGTTATTTTTCATTACTAGAAATTATTTGTTTACCCTTTTCTATTGACATGAGCTTTTAAAATTTGTTAGAAACCAAGTTCCATATACCTAACCAGAAGTCAATTTATAGCAATTTTTATACCAAATTTTGCTAACTGGAAATAGTGTATCTGAATATGCAATAATAGTTTTAATGTGATTCGAAAATCACCATATGTCGTTTATATATTTACTGTAATTTTTTTTAACAAAATACGTATTTTGCAGTGCACCAAAACATTGGTAATAATTTAGTTTCATTATTTGTTAAATATATAAAACAAAACCTTAAATACATCGAAAAAAGTATAAATATTTTTATTACTGTGCAATATCAATTCCTAGTTTTTAACAGACTTCAAAAAAGGAGAAGTTCTTAATTCGACTGTTTTTTTAAGTTTGTTAACTCAGAACTTTCGACTGGGTGAACCGATTTTGATGATTCTTTTTTTATTTGAAAGCTGGTGCTTCCCGTGTGGTCCCATTTCAATTTGGTCCAGTTATGACAATGGAATCCAATGGAGGCCGGGGCATATTGAGCACTTTAAGCCAAGTTGTTTAATATAGCCTTATCCATTTACAATAGGAAAAGAGTATTTTACAAATGTATTAACTACGTAATGAGCTACAAAAAGCATAATCATCATTCTTTAAAATAAATGTGTAAAGTACCATTGGACAGCTTCTAATATTTTTGTCAAATGCCCATTTTGCCCCATCAGCTGGGGCAAAATGGACACTTGGAAAGGGCTATAATGAGCATAAAGTTTAAAATGATAATGACTATCTGCTTTATTTACTACATCAATTTTTATTATTTCTATATCAATTCAGAGTATTAAGTAAATGTTATTATGTCTTTGATGTGAAAGGAAAACATCCACTGACGCTTTTCCTTTTATGAAATTGTTTGTTAGGTTATTGCACCAGATCTTCGGGCTACTTCCTAAGTAGTCTTCTAATTGCAGGACCATTGTCGTAGTGAATTTTTTATGGTTTGCTGTTTGCGTTTTATATGCTAAGGAGATTTGCTAAATTTCACTCGTGATGAAAGGTACTCTTAAATCATCGTACAGGTTCCGATTACTCACGTACCAAGGGGCATTTGTGATGGTTCCTAGTACTTTGGATTGAAATATTTAGATTATGTTTATAGTTGTTGGTTTGGCGCATCCTCAGAGCTGAATTCCGTGGAACCATATGTGTTTTAAGATAGCTTTATACAACAATGATTTGTTTTGCAGTGATAATTTTGATTTTTGGCCTAGGAGCCAATACATCTGCTTGAATTTTAAGTCTATCTGAGTTCTTTTGGTTTGTATGTATTTTCTCCTAGTAAGCTTAGGACGAGATGAAAGCCAATGAATTTTGTCATTGTCGCTACAGGTATTTGGACATTGTTCATAGTTATTGGTGGGCAAGTGGATTGATGCATTGTGAAAGTTACTTGAACAGACTTCGTTTGATTGACATTGGTTCTCCATATAGTGTAGGTACCATTCATTCAAAGAGTTCAGGTAGTTCTGTAGAGTATCTGTGACTCTTATCGGATCATCATTTATAGCTGGTACTGCTACATCATCAGCAAACGAAGCAAATTTGATGTCGTCGGTTTCAGGAATATCACTTGTGTAGATCAGGAAAAGCAGCGGTCCCAAGACACTACCATGAGGAACACCAGATTCAATAGAGAGTAAGTTAGATTGATCACCGTTAAATTTGACAGAGTAATGTATACAAGTAGGATTTGAGCATTAGATAATAGTTAGCTAATAGATTTTTCTTTAATTTGAATAACAAGTCTCTGTGCCACACCTTATCGAGGAATACTGCGTTGCAGAATTACGTGTATTTAGTAGATCTATTTGGTTTTTAACTTCTGTCGGCGAAAAAGTTTTTATAGGGAGAGACATTTGACAGAGTGCATCAATGAAGTCCTCTACTTCATGGTCTATATTTCCTGGATTGGCTTTAAATACATTGCTTAAGTAACCAGCAAAAGTATCGGTTTTTTTTCCTGAACGGGCCCATTCGCCATTTGTTTTTCTGATTGGGGGTACAGAGATCTGAGGTATTTTTACTTTTTTTGTCGCCTTCCACAATGTGCATCTCTGAGTGCTGTTTTTAAAATATTTAATCTGTTATATTGATGTTGGTCAATGGGATTCCTTGACTGTTGCCAAATTCTTCGGGTTCTGCGTTTTTCAGCTATGAGTTGTCTAATATGTAGTGGGATATTAATATTAGCTGCTTTTTGATTAATTTGTGGAGTGAAACGCCAGCTTGCTTCTTGTACTATTCTGGTGAGATATTGGGCAGCGTCATCTTCTCTTCTGGAGATTTCAGTCTAAGGTTAAGATTTATATTTTCATTTATATGACTTTGAAATTCGGTTCAGTTTGTATTTCTTGTCGTTAGTTTTGGAGTAATAGATTTATTTACAACTGTAGTACTTAAGCTGACGATGACCGGAGTGTGGTCAGACGAAAGGTCAAAATTTGATTCCACAATACAATTGTTCCTAGATATCCCATTCATTACAAAGTAGTCAGGAAGTTTCTCCATTACTAAGGAAGTCATAGTTTTTTTCAATCATTGTACGCAATAGATTTCGACCTTTTGTGGGGATAAGCCTTGATCCTCAATGTGTATGTTTGGCATTCCAGTCACCCCCTATTATAATCTGCTACCAAGAGTCTAAAAAAGGTCTTTATATTCTTCAGTAGATATTGTATGCCTAGGAGGGCTGCTTACTACACTCACATTTAGATGCCATGGTACTGCTTTTACTTTGAGGTTTGTTGCTTGAATTATATCTGTCAGGTATTTTGGGAGTTCGTGATGTGAAATGGTGTTTCTAATAATTATTGAGGTTCCTCCATGAGCTGTGCCATCAGGGTAAGGGGTATGATAGACTGAATAATGTGTTATGTTGAAAGTTGTTATATTAGTAAAATGTGTTTCTGAAATGAGCAATATGTCAACTTTATTAAAATTTAGGTAGATTATTAATTCCTGCTTTTGATTAAGCAACCCGTTGGCATTCCATGTGGCAATTCTTAATATGTTTATGAATTTATTTTCCCAATGACTGACGTTAATAGGTTCAATATAATAGTATTTTGGTTTATTAGTTGCGAGAACATGTTTTTGAATTTGTTTAAAATACTGTCAGATGGTTTTCTATATTTGTTGGTTGGTTTAACTGGAAATTACTTGTTGCTTGTGCGTATGTTTGTTGTCTATTTTGTGGGTAGGCTATTGCTTGTGACTGAATGTTTTCGGGTGTGTTTTCATTAGGGATGTTTACTTGTCGTTGGGGTCTGGATTGCCTATTCCTTGGGGCTACTAATTCGCTATATATGGTACAACCTTTGTAGTTTGCAGAGTGATCTTGGTTACATAATACGCATTTAACTGGTAGATTCTTTGGCTCTTTACAACTCTTTGTATCATGTTGTCCGCCACACTTCACACAGTTAAATGGTTTTGAGCAGTACTGACAATGATTCAATGTCGCTTGTTGGTGGAATTTGTAGGCTAAGCGGTTGTGGGTTGGAGGCTTGCTTGGATGTAGGTGGATTAAAGTTTTATTGCAGAATTGGTTGCATAGGCATAGATATTTCTTGGGGCCGGTAAGACATTATATTGTTGAAAATTAGGTATTAAAGCCACTGGAGGCTGTTGTTGAAGGTATGATTGGATTTCAGGATTTTGATGGCGGAAATCCGTAAAATGGATCTTGTTGAGATTGAGGGAACATGTCCCTCAAGGATAGTTTAAGATTACCTGCTTACCTGATGAATATTTTGTCGTCTGAAATTAAAGGTAGGAACGCCACTGGTTTTGTGAAGTTTTGTTAATCACTACTAGGTTTTTGTCTATCTTTATCGTAGCGCGATTGATAACACCAGCAAAGGAAAAACACGTCTGTACGCTACGGAATTTAAATGAACACTTAAAGAGGACCTAAATAAAAAAAATGTATTTAACGTTTATATCGAAATATCGTAACAATATCAAATAGATATTGGTCTACTATTCTACTATTCTATTCGGTCTACTGGAGATTTGCTGGTTTATGTTACTCAGCTCTGGACAAACACTATTAAGAAATTTGGTGAATCCCGTGCAATAGCCTTGGATATATCTAAAGCCTTTGACCGCGTTTGGCACCAGACATTGTTAAGCAAATTATCTGCCTACGGTCTCCCAACCAAACTGCGCCAATGGCTCATGGGCTTCATGCAAGATCGCTCCTTACATGTGGCATTTGACGGTATTTCTTGTGATGTGTTAAGAACCAATGCTGGGGTTCCCCAGGGTTCCATCCTGTCTCCCACCCTATTTCTTTTACACATCAACGACCTTTTGAAAACCACCACGAACCCCATTTACAGTTTTACAGACGACAGCACACTTGTCTCAACTTTCACATCCTATCGATCACTTTCGGTGAATGATATAAATAGACTCAGGCAGGAACAGGTTGACTTCATCAATAGAGATCTTGAAGCAATCATCGAGTGGGGAATCAACAATCTTGTTCAGTTCAACGCCCAGAAAACACAAAGCGCCATGTTTTTATAGAAAGTAAATTCCCTTGAATCAAGTCACTTCATCTCGATTTTGGCAGTCACGGTATCTAATAATATGTCTTGGCATGACCATGTTGCTAACATCGCAAAGTCAGCAAGCCAGAGGCTAGGTTTTCTGTGGAAAGCTAGCAAGTTTTTTACTCCTGATTAACTGTTGACGACGTACAAGGCTCAAATCCGACCTCTACTGGAGTATTGCTCGCACATTTGGGGTTCTGCACCAAGGCATTCTCTTTGTTTTCTAGATTCCATTCAGAAAAGGGCCATTCGGTTGATAAACAGCTCAACGCTCACAAGAATCCTTCTTTTACATGGCTGCTACAGAATGAAACAAGCTTCCAAAATCAGTTTTTCCAGAGAACTATGACCTGCAACTTTTTAAAAAGTGGGTTCACAATTACCTCCTTTCTATAATCACTACCACTTTTATTAGTTGCAGTCCACGGCCCACACGATAGGTCTAACCTTTTTGCAACTATTTTCAGTAAAAAAAATAATATCAATGTATTGCCACGATACGGAAAAGGGAGACAAAAAATTGTTTTCTCTTGTATCATAGAGATTTGGGGTGTATTTTGGTAAGGGTGGTATTTTATAATTGTAGCGCGTGTTTTAAGAGTTGGTCAACGATGACTCAGTCCCCCACAAAAAGTATCAAATTCCTGCCCAGGACAATAAGCTAAAAAATTTTTAACTTGCGGAGCATAAAAGCTCATATTTATGCGCTACTTGTTTTTTAATTCTGCCAAGTGGGGGGTCAGCTCAACATGGGTCAAAATAATACATATTAATAATTAATATACTTTTATTAGGTTATTTAATATTCAATGATTTTAATACACAAATTATGAAATTTAAATTTTTATTACCATGTACAATTATTTTAAAAATCCAAAAAAAACACTGATTACATAGTTTTAAGTTGCACTTTTGCCGACAGAAAACTTTTTTTATTTACTTATTACAGTTTATGTTAAATGATTAAAAAACAAGTGCCTCTATAACCTTTTATTTTCGTTTGTTATAATTTTTTATTTGTGTATTTTTGCTTGCGTTATGCTGTAAGTTAATTTACTTTTAAGTTGGATATATTGTTTTAAAAATTAGGAAATACTCCATTGTTTTATAATTATTATTCTTCTTCTTCTTTTCCGTAGCAATACAACCCAGGGTGACCGAGCCCACCCCAGCCCGCAAAGTTTATTCAAATACAATTCGCGACAGCTAGTTTAACGAGTTTCAATTAGCTCCATTTACTGACGTCGGCAGAAAAATCAGGTCACTTGTAAATTTTACGAAAACATTAAAAAATTGAATTTTCGTGTACCTGATTTTTAAACACGAATATCGCCTTTTAATAAAGACTTTTTCGATGAATGAACCACACGAAAAAACTGCTCCCGATCCAAACTAAACTGCTTCGTGGTCAGATCATCGAAAGGTGCATGGACGTGGCCCGCCCAGCGCAATCGGTTTACCTTTAGTTCCTGTACGATATCTGGGCTATCATACAACTGGTATAGTTCAGCGTTCGTCCAGTTTCAGGGTTTCGGTGGGGTCCGTATATTCTACGTAATCTTTCGCTCGAACCGTCTTAGTATTTGGGTGTCATTTACGGCATTTGTTATAATCGGTCTTATGTTGGTCTTATATAAAGTGTTTTTTGATTTTCTACTAAAGTCTTAGACTTTAATAAAGGTTGTAGAGCGAAGTAACATTAGTTTCCTTGGGTGATACAATTTTTGAGCTCTTTATGTGTGTTGTTATCCGCTGTTATCGATGCCCCCAGATAGTTAAATGTTTTGAAATGTTTAAATTTGTATTCGTTCATTGTTACATTTTGTCGTAAGCGGTCGCGTGCGGGGTTTCTTGTTACATGCATATACTTTGTTTTCTGCTCGTTCACCCGGAGCACTATCTTGTTAGCTTCCCTTTCAATGCATACGAAATTCTTCTTTACGCTCCCTGTGCTACCTCCGAGCAAATCAATATAATTATTATTAATAAAATAAATTATAAACTTTTGTGGTTTAAGTATTGGTTTATTTCCATTTATAATATTCGTTCAACGCATGCAAAAACGAATAAATAGTACTGTACATATTTGTATATGTATTATCATTGTATTGATCCCAATTATTTAAGTACAAATAAATATTTTTTCATTTATTTTATTTTTTTAAAATAACATTGTTTTTCCGTGTAGATAAATAAAAATATATACAAAACTTATACTTAGAGTATTGAACGGCCTTGTACATAAAGGTATTACTAGAATAATAAATCTACAAAAAATTTTCGAAATCTTTTAACGAAAATTTCATTTTTTTCTGTAATTCATTAATATGCCATTTGGTAGCATATAAACTGGTCAATAAAATAAAATTTTGTCAAGATTTTTAAATGAAAAACACTTAAAATGCCCAAAAAGTTATCGCAAATTTTTTTCAGTTTAATTAAAAAGTGTTGCTATAATGTTATTTTAATCGCAATATTAATGGTCAGTTGTTTAATGAATTTTAAGCTTTTCATAAACTATGATTCTTTGTAATAAACATATTTTGTCAAAAAATTATTTAAGATTAGAGATATTAGTGACTTTTTTGTTTTCATATTTTTATGGATGCCCCCAAATATTTTACAAAAAATCATGTACCTAGTGTAAATCCTGACAAACTTTTTGTTTATTGAAAGAATTTAATTTGGCATGGATTTAATATAAAAATAAGTATGTATTTCGAATATGTCACTAAAAATATCGGTTAAAAAAATTTCAAAAACTTTTTAAGATTCGAATGCACATATATTTTTTTATTTATGATGAAATCCGGAAACATACCCGGAATTATCAACCATGTCTTTCCTACCGGCGATGCCTTTACCTTTACCGGATTCGTCGAACCGCTGTTTATGTGTGCCAGTGTATTTCGAAGTATCTGTAAGTCGATCCACTGCAGCAGCTGTTGCTTTCACTGACTAAAAAAATAAATAAAATTATTCTGGTTCATGTCCTTCTCAATTATTTTTCGGGGTGGATAGCTGGTTTAGGACGAAAGAAAACAAACTTCTCGCTCTTCTTAAATTGCCGACATTTCGATCTTTATTTTAGATCTTTCTCAAGGCTACACATACGGCAAAAAACTCTATAATAGGTACAATTAATCAACATCATCAGTAGAATTATTCTAATCTAGTCTACTGATGATGTTGATTAATTTTACCTATTATAGTTTTTTTCCGTATTTGTAGCCTTGAGAAAGATCTAAAATAAAGATCGAAACGTCGGCGATTTAAAAAGAGGGAGAAGTTTGTTTTCTTTCGTCCTAAACCCGCTATCTACTCCGAAAAATAAATAAAATTTTTAGAAAATTGAACGACATTTGTAAGGACAACAATAAACTTTTTAATTTCGTTGTTTTTATAGAGTTACACCCAAAAATAACAAACTAATGACGCGACAGCTTTGTCGTTTGATGATTGTAGGGTCGATTTTCGGTGACCTTCGAACATTTTATAATGTACTGCATGACAAAAAATAGCAATTAGGTCGGTTTGCAACGTGCTTATACCGATACTTCATTAGGAAGATAACAGGGTCAAATTTATAATTAATATGTATTACCTATGATTTTTGTACCTTTTTTGTGTTAATTTAATTTATATTTACCACAGGTTTAAGATATTAAGTAGGTACGTAGAAAATCGGGAATTATATGCAGTAATAATTGTTTTTTAGCAAAATTAATGTTTGTTATTATTTAGTAAAATTACAGCATTTTAAAATTCAATCGGTTGGATAAAGTAAAGAATAGCGAGATAAGAGAACACTATGGTGTAAAAGAAGATGTAGAACACGTAGAAAGGATAGATGAAGGAAGATTGACGAAATAAATGTATAAGGCGAGTGTGAATGGACAATTCGGTAGAGGTCGACCTTGGAATACATATCTCGATCAGATCAACATTGTTTTGAAGAAAGGCCAGGTGAAGAGTACCAACAACCGACGAGCATGTATGAGAGCACTGATAAAAGTAGAGGAAACAAAAGATATGTGTAAGAACCGTAGCAAGTGGTAGAAAGTGGTCTCTGCCTACCCCTACGGGAAAAAGGCTTGACTATATGTATGTATGTATATGAGTTTAAAAAATGTTTACCATAAAATATACAAATAGGAATATAAAAAGTGAGACTGTAGGGTAGTTTTAAGTATTAACTAATTTGTGAAATTTTTACATTTTTTTACTTCCTTATTTAATAAAATATTTTTTAATATAAAGTACCTCCTTCTATTTTGTACCACAGTAGGTATTTTAACATCAAATTTTTATTATTTAATCATTATTTTTTAAAGTCTATGGGTAAATTTAAAAAAATAACCACAACACGCAATGTATAGGCTAAAAAAAATTAAATTTTTGTTCATTGAATTTTACATACATAAAGTCACGCTTTTTTCCAATAGGGGTAGGAAGAGACCACTTTCACCCACTACGGTTCCTACACATATCTTTTGTTCAAGAGTACCAACAACCGACGAGCATGTATGAGAGCACTAATGAAAGTAGAGAAAACAAAAGATATGTGTAAGAACCGTAGTAAGTGGGTGGAAGTGGTCTCTGCCTATCCCTATGGGAAAAAGGTGTGACTTTATTTATGTAAAATTCAATGAACAAAAATTTAATTCTTTTTTTAATTTATACATTGCGTGTGGTGGTTATTTTTTTTAATTTACCATAGACTTAAAATAATGATTAAATAATAAAAATTTGGTGTTAAAATACCTACTGTGGTACTAAATAGCAGGAGGTACTTTATATTAAAAAACATTTTATTAAATAAGGAAGTAAAAAATTGTAAAAATTTCACAAATTAGTTAATACTTTAAACTACCCTATCATATCATATCCCTATTTTATGGTAAACATTTTTTAAACTTATATACATACATACATATAGTCACGCCCTTTTTCCGTAGGGGTAGGCAGAGACCACTTTCTGCCACTTGCTTCGGTTTTTACACACATTTTTTGCTTTCTCTACTTTCATCAGTGCTCTCATACATGCTCGTCGGTTGTTGGTACTCTTAACCTGGCCTTTTTTCAGAACAATGTTGATCTGATCAACATATCTTCGCCAAAGTCGACATCTACCGACTTGCCTATTCACACTTGCCTTATAAATGTTTCGTCAATCTTAACCCATCCTCTCTACGTGTCCAAACTATCTAAACATTCCTTTATCTATCTTTATAACTACATTTTCTTTCACACCAAGGCGTTCTCTTATTTAACTATTCTTCACTTTGTGTAACCCAGTCACTCCGGCTATACCTCTTAGACTATCCATCTCCGCAGCATTAATCTTATTTTTTTTGCTTCTTTTGCCAATTCCAACATTCCCTACCATACATAAGTGTAGGGACCAGCACTCCTCTAAGCACACCCAGACAATCGTCTATAAATAATTTAAACATTCACGGTGAAGCTACACATCTCTGTCTAACACATTTTTCAATGTTAACAAATTTGTTTAAATTCCGTTTATCCTGAAACAAGCACTGAAATCATTGTAAAGTGATTTCAGAGCTCATATCAAGCTACCACTCATCCAATACATAGGAAATGTCGATCACAATTCATTTCTTACCACTTTGTCATTGGCTTTTTCCAAGTCTACAAAAGCGCAGTAGAGATTTGACTTTCAGCCAAGAATGTTTCGGCTATGCTCTATAAGTAAAATACCTGATCCATCTATCCATCCATCCCATTCCTCTCCTAAATCCTGCTTGCACATCCCTTATTATCTCATCAGATTCATTCTTTTAATCAATACCTTTGAATAGAGTTTGCCGACGATGCTGAGTAGTTTTTGCAGTTCTGCTGTAAAAATTTTCCTTTGTAAATCGGTACGATAACGGCCTTGCACCAGTCTCCTGGTACGCTGTCGCTCCAGCAAAGGTTAAAAAGGCGGTACAGTAGACTAGCTACCACGCCTTGTCCAGCCTTTGGCATTTCAACTGTGGGACTATTATACCCTGCAGCATTGCTTAATTTTATACTGTTTATTGCTTCCACACTCTCTTTTTTGAATAAAATTTCGAAATAATCCTTTTATCTCTTTAGATCACATTCCTCGCCCCTCACCATACTACCATCTTGCAAAGTCGTATTTTTACCTCTGGATGTTCTTATGGACTTTTTATTTATTATCCTTATAATTCTTATTTTTTCTTGTCACAACCTTTTATCCCACACCTTTCAACCTTTTATACTCCTTCCTTGCCTTATTTACATTCTCAATTGTTGCCATTTGCGTTCTTTAATTGGCTTTGCTTGTGTAGCCAATCAGGCTTTCTTCTTCTCTGACACTGCTTTATGAACCTCTGCATACATATTTTGTAACTTACATTATTTCCTTTTTTTACTTACATCCACCTAACATATTTGATCCAAACTGTAAAATTTCTCGTTCAATTTTCTAACGAACACCTTCCTCTAGCAAATTTTCTAAATGTATACGCTCTAGTCCACTACTTGATTCCTACACACGATGCTATCTTTGCTTAAAGAGACCTATTATTCAGCTCATTACCAGAAAGTAGTCTGGTAATGGTCTTTCATCCATAATCACGAAATCCATCATACTTCTCTGGCATCTTTCTTGTCTTGTGTACAATTGGATCTTTTCAAGGTATTGGTTACCACAAGATTCCACTTTTCATTCACTCTGTTATTACCGTACATTCCTAAGACACTGTCATATCCAGAACGCTTCACTCCTGCACAACTATTAAAATCGCCTATCTCAAAACAACTGCCTCTCTTTTTGGGCTCTCGAAGATTGTTTCCACTATGCACTATGGGTGATAAATATCTCGTAAAGAGATGCGAGTAAGCCTCATCCAGAGGGTACTTGTGCTCAAACATTCAAAGTCTGTCACACACTCATTCATTCTAGCAGAAAGTATTACACCAACGCTCTGACTACCTTTACTGGTTTACGGAACCCCTTATCAGTAGGCTGGCAAGTTTCACAATTTTTTAAAAAAATTAGAGCATTTTTTATTAAATGCCCACAAATACAGCTAAATGCATTGTAATATTTGTATATCAGTAAATTGTATAATTATAAATGAGAAAAATCATACTTGTTTGATTGTTTCAGCCAGATGCTTAGAGATTTAATCTTTTGCATATTTATTATAAATAAATATAAATAGGTAGGTAATAGAAAAAATAAGTAAATGATAATGGAAACAAATTAAAATTATAACAAAAAAAATATTTGAATTTTTCCACAAGTCTTACAGGACCAAATCGTACCGAAACATAACGTTGATAGTTTGTTTTGCTTACAAAATTTTTTTTTAACAAATAATTAACCTAAAACCGATATTTTTGTAAACTGTGTAAAAGAAAGTGTCGCCGTACATCTAAAGAAAAAAAAACTGGTAAGGTTTGATATAATTTAAAAGTGGTGAATAAAATGGCTTTTTGTTAAAAGGTAAAGAAAGTGTGTTTTCATCAAAAGACTAAAAATTTCCGTAAGTACATTTCATATATTTTTCTAGATTTTAAAAAAAAAAATTTTATTTAATTTAAAAGTATTTTATTATCTGTCAACTTAAATTTTTTTACTTTTAATTTATTTAATTTAATTAAAACGATTAAGCATTTATTTTTAGTATTAATTTTATTTATTACATGGAAACGCTATGAGTGGTAATACTGAAATTACGAGGGAAAGACGGATTGATGTTCTCTGTGTGAATGACACCAAGCGAAAAGGATGCGAAACCACTACAAATGGACCATATTATACAGTATAGGAGTTCCGGAAACCAGCAGAGTTTATCAGGGCGTTGCGCTTAAGTATGATACTTTCTGCTAGAATGAATGTGTGTGTGACTGACTTCAAACGTGTGAGCCCGAGACTTTTCTGGGTAAGGATCGTATCCTTTTACCCCAAAAGATACACAGTGGAACCGGTCTTCGAAGACCAAAAAAAAAGTCAGGAGTTATGATAAAATGTGACAGATATTTTGAATAAGTGTAACCAGGATAAAAGAATAGTAATGTTAGTTGATTTTTACTAGTTGGGCAGGAGTGATGCGTGATTGATATAACAGTGTTCTAGAAATGTACGGTAATGGCAGAGTGAATGAAAATGAAGAAAGTCTGCTTGAGTAAAATCTTGTAATAACAAATATAATGTTTAACCACAAAAAGATACACTGGTACAAAAGACAAAAAGGATGCCAAATATTTTAAGAGAACAGTTCAAAAGGTAGACGAAGAGTTTCTCAAAATACCATCTTCGCTGAAGTGGACTTGGTATCTTCTTTGTAATAACTGTGATAAAAAAATTAATGCACATAGGAGTACATTAGTTCAGTTTTAGAAACTTTATAAAAATGTATTAAAAAATTAAACGTTAATACTTACAGCACCGTGGAGTAAAGGTGGTCCACAACCCGCCAATTTAGATTTAATTTCATTCAAATCGATCTTAGCGGCTTTCGCCAAATCATCCAGAAATTGTTTGTACTGAACGATTCCAACTTTTTGCGATTTAAGCTTTTTGAAATGAATAGCTGTATCTGTCGTCGTTATTTTTTTGCCGTCAATAATTTTTGCTTGTTTCATCCATTTGTCACTGTTAGAAAGGGTTATCTGTTTACCATCCGATTTCGGATCACCGAATTTGGCGAAATGTTTAAAATTCGCTTCGACTGTAAGGGCTGACAAATCACCTCCTAGAGTAGGAGATGGGGAAGATGATTCTTTATCTTGCTCTATCTTTAATGCACTTAAATCGGAAGTTGGAGGATCCATATCTTTTGCATTAGACATCTGAAAGATAATGTTTAGTTAGTGAATTTAAATGTAGACATATTTCAAAATCACAAGATAACAAGATCACCCTAAATTTACAAGACATAAGAAACTTTGGCTAACTGATTTGCTAGATTAGCAACTAAGTTAAACTGTGTATATATATATATATATATATATATATATATATATATATATATATATATATATATATATATATATGTAGGTTGATTATACATCAAATAACAACTACTCCTCTGACTATATGTCGCGACAGGTATTGAATTACATCCGATGTATAGTCGTGTATACTACCCCATCACAGAAAGCAAGATATACAGATGCTTGTTAAGTAAGAGAAAGGGCTATTAAATTTATTTAATTGCAGCTACCACCTATGTACCGGTTTCGGGATAATTTCCCTCGTTAGCGTAGGGCAGGTTTAGTCTGCAATTAAATAAATTCACGGCTCCCGTTCCTACTAAGTACACATGAAGAACCACGCAAAAAGTGCCAGTCGTGACATCTGTACTTTTTACCAAGCACCACCCGGTAAGTAACTTCCAAGAATCGGAGAGTAGTAATGCAAAAATTATAGAAAACTGTAATATTATTACAGTAAAATATAAAAGGTTTTTAAGTTTCGACAGCGTGAATAGGTGAAATGTGTAACTGATTTTTTAAAAACCAGCTGTATGATACCTATTTTAATATAGGTTTATATATATGTGGATCGATTATACATCAAATAACAACTACTCTTCTGACTAAATGTCGCGACAGGCATTGCCTTTGAAATCTTTCATTAAGATTTTGCAATTGTGTTTGTTGATTTAAAAAAAAAGGACATTTATCGAAAAAACAAATATTAAATAAAAAGTTTGCATTAGTATTTATTTTGTCAGTCATAATACCACAAAACTGTAGTCACCTTTTTGTAGTTTGTAGTTTGTTACAGCTTATTTAACAAATTTTGAGTATTTAGTTTTTAAATCCTTTTAAAAAGTTTCATCAATTATTCTTGTTGGTAGATGACTTAATAATTTGGGTGCCAAATAAGAGTAATTTTTTGACCTATTGTTTTAGATGCTATTGGTGTACAATATTTATTCTTCGATCTGGTCGCGTATCGTTTTATTTTTATATTGCTGACATCCTTTCTGAATAATATACAATTGTCTTGTATCTAATATTTGTGTTTCAGTATAGAGTAAAGAGCTTGGATATATTGCAGGTTTGTTGAGCATCATTCGGAGGATGCCTGAGGATGCCTGAATACTTCATTTAAATGCCACTCATGGTACATTCCCTATTTTAAATTAAGGGGGTGGGGAAGTAGAAAAGAGGGGGTTCACAAATGGTAAATATCTGTATCGTAAAAATGTGTCCTCCTTGGAACAAAAATCGACGTTTTTCAGCATTTACTTACATTTTTATGAATACTGCCAAATATCGGAGTTGACTGTGGCCCATTCTGTATAAATATATATACAGTGTGACTCATTTAGATTAGAAACATGTAAAATTTAATTTATTTACCAATTTTAACCATTTTTTATTTAAAAGTCAAATAATAAGAGATTTAAAATTCAAATAATAAAAGATCTACTTCCGGACAAAATTTTAAATGTTTATTCCAAAGTTCAGGGCATACTACGATACTTTTTTGTTGTCAAAATTAGAGAACTGTTATAAGCGATTTTTTTATAAAAAAATATCTACGCCACTGGATTTGGAATGCTTCCAAATAGTTGTCACAAAAATATATTTATTAATAACAAAATTATAAGTTTGGAAACTTCCTTGGCTAACATTTACAAAAGAACACCCTGTATCAATAAATGACCATGGAAATTATGTTTTATTTTTTAATAATTCTAAGAATAAACTACCAGTCGAAAAAAAATATTTTAAGTAACATCAATATTTAATCAAAGAACCGAATACATTAAACGCTACACGCAATTAAATAATTAATAAGACCTAATATTTCCATTTAAATCTTAGTTGCCATGGAAATTATGTTTGTTTAACAGTTATCATAGATTTTAGTGATATTATAAATTTATGCATACTATCGGTAACATTATTTACGGACAGTTGTTATTTTATTGTGTACCATGGCTAAAAGATTAAGTGTGAGAAAAAAATTGAAAAAATACGTCTATTGGGAGAAAATGATACAATTGTCGAAGAGGTTTATAGAATATTTAATGCAAAAAATGCAGATCGTCCTTGTGTTAGCTATGGTACATTAAACAAAGTAGATAAAACATTTAATAAAACTGGTGCGGTATCGAAACACCTTAAAATTAATCCTGTGCAAAGGAATAACAGAAATGAAAAACTTATTTAAAATTATTTTAGAAATAATCCTGATACCAATTTAAGAAATGCCACTATAAATTTTAATGTTTATAAGAAAACTATTTGGCGATGTCTCAAAACAATATTAAACCTTTAAAACCGAAATTTTTACACACATTACAAGAAGGCGACGAGGCAAAACGTTTGGAATATTGTTTATGGGCTCAAGGGGAATATTTAAATAAAATTTTTTTTAAAAATAACGACAAAGCCACGTTTACTACAAATTAAGTAGTATCGTCACAAGATTGTTTCTATTGGGCAGTCAGTGGGGGTTACTGGGTAATAAACTTTCACAGTATTCCCAAAATATCAACGTCTGGGGTGGGATACTAAACGAACGAATTATTGGTCTTGGTTCTTTTTCGATGAAAATATTACCACGTAGAACTTTTTAGAGTTTTTTGGGATGCTTTCACGAGTTACCAATTAATGAACGATTAAATCTACTCCAGTTAGATGGGTGTTCAGTTTCTTTTGATTACACATATTTATTTCTATTATAAATACAAGGTTTTTAGATTGTAGTTTCAGTTCTAATTATTTAGTAGCTCATATTGTAATTACGTTATTTAATAAAAGTGCTTTTTATAAAGTGCCCTTTGTACCACCAACTTATTTCTGGCGCAGTCAGCAGGATAGTGGGAGAGTCTCTGGAAGATCCTCGTTGTTATTAAACGTTTACCTGCTATTTAGAATCTACCTCAGGGAAACATCAAGCAAGTTCACCCAAAGGACCTCATCCAAATAGGAAAAATAAGAAATCCATAGAATAACGAAAACCGACTAAGAAGAGAGATAAAAAAGAAGACACCGGAGTATGCATTTCCGCATCATCCTTACATTGTAAGCTACTTATGTTTAAATCACCTCCTAAACGACCTATCCTTAATCCTACAACGTTAATTCTACCATCCATATCACAAAAACAACAACCAACTAATCTTAATTCCCCAACATTAATTCCTTCAACACCCTTGCAACCCCAGCAAACTCCCCAAGTTCCACTACAAAGCAACATCATGCCCATCTTCGACATAAAAGAACTGAGTATTCTCTCAGAATTCGATGGCAACCCGAACGAACTCCACAGTTTTATAAATGTGGCCACCATGATCCTGAACCACTACTGGGACACAAATAACCCAAATAGCTTTCAAAATTACATGATAGTCCAAGGAATTACCAGCAAACTTAAAAGAAAAGCAAAAGAAGTTATTTCAGTCTTTGGATGTAAGGAATGGGAAGACATCAAGAATACACTGATTCAACATTTCGCTGATCAGAGAAATGAGAATTCATTAACCAGAGACCTAGTTAATCTCCGTCAGGGACCTAACGAAAATCCGCAACATTTCCACGACAAAGTAATGGGTCTTTTAAGCACCATTTCCAACTACATCGACCTACATGAACAAAACGACGCAATTAAAACAAGCAAGAAGACCTTCTTTTACCAGCAGGGCTTAACGATATTCCTAGCAGGGCTCCGAGAACCATTAGGATCCACAATTAGGGCCATGCGACCCACTTCTCTCGCTTTGGCTCTTCAATACATCCAAGAAGAAAACAATATAAGATATCTCCAGAAGGGATACAGCTCACCATCACTCATCAATAGAAGTCAAAACGTCCATCAGCCAATGAGATCACAAAATCCCCAGACCTCTACCTTCACTGTTCCACAATGGCAACAATCTAACTTGAGACCGCAATGGCAACAGCAAATCCAGTTTAAACCAACAATGCCGCAATTTTCACAGCCAAACAACTTTTCGAGACCATCGTTTCAACCACCAATGCCATTGTTTCAACAACCAAGATTCCAAACAAACTCACAGTTCAACAGGCCTTTTCAACAAACATCATTCAACAGGCCGGGACCATCTCAACCCTTTAAGCCAACCCCTATGAGTACTACCACAAAGAACTCCGAACTTCACGTCTGAAGAACTCTCTAACGTCAAGCAAACAGATGAAGCCTGTGGATACGATACAAATCCATATGAATTTGATGTGAACGGATTCTACAGAGAAGAAAATATTGAATATTACAAGACAGCCAACCAAACTACATAGATGAACAACAAGAAGAAGAGGAACAACTTTAGTATAAAGAAGAAAATTTTCCAGAAGTTCCAAGAAGAAGCTCCTACGCTGACAAAAAGGAGCTCCCGTACATTTCCATAAGTAATCCATCTCTTAAACTCCTTATCGACACTGGAGCTACCAAATCTTTTCTAAATCCCGAAATTGCATTCAAATTCTATCCCGATAATATTAGACATGATCCCTTTATAGTAACATCCATCTTCCAAAATCATTCCCAAAAATATTCTGCCGAAATTCCTATTTTTTTAAGTTTAACTCAGATGGCCAATTCAAATTCCACATTTTTAAATTTCATAAAACCTTTGACGGATTGATAGGCGTAGATAACTTAAAATTTCTAAAAGCAAATGTTAATCTACCAGAATCAAAACTTATAACAGAAAACTCCATTCTTCCTATTCAATACTACGAAAGTAATAAAACCCAATTCTATACAATCCAACTCGAACCCCAAACAATCACCCATGTTCGAGTACCAGTTAAAGAAACTACAGGGACCATTATCCTACCAAGACAAGAAGTTCAGGGAGCTGTATTGAGAGAAAGTTTAACCACGGCATGTAACCACCTAGCCTGGACTCCGATGAGAAAATTCAGATCGCACTAATCGAAGAATTAAAAAGTACAGAAGTTGACCTTCAGGAATACCAATTATATACTGCCGACATTTCACCTCAAGAACAACAGAAGTTGGACATTGATCCCCTTATCAGAACTGATCATCTTAATCCAGAAGAGGAAAAACATATCAGAAAATTATGTAAAAGATTCTCAGACATTTTTCATCATCCTGATGCACCTCTCACATTTACAAACCAAATCAAACATCATATTCGAACTATAGATGAAACTCCTGTTTACACTAAATTCCACAGGTATCCGCACGTACATAAGAAAGAAGTCAAAAAACAAATATCTTCCATGCTAGATCAAGGGATAATTAGATCCAGTCAGTCACCATGGTCATCACCAATATGGGTCGTGCCAAAAAACCAGATTCCAGGAAAAATAAAATGAAGAATAAAAAGAAGTTAACGAGAAGACCATAGACGACAAATATCCAATCCCAAATATAACGGATATATTGGACAAACTAGGACGATGCCAATATTTCTCAAATTGAAATGGCAAAGAAGACGTCCAGAAAACAGCTTTCAATGTCGAAAACGGCCATTACGAATATGTACGAATGCCTTTTGGACTTAAGAATGCTCCTGCAACTTTCCAACGCGTTATGGACAACATCCTCAAAAGACTCCAAGGCGAAATATGTCTCGTATATATGGACGACATTATAGTCTTCTCCACCTCACTCCAAGAGCATCTAGTAAATCTTTCAAAAAATTCCAAAAATTACGAGAAACTGGATTTAAAGCGCAAGTTGACAAATGCAAATTTTTGAAGAAAGAAGTTGGTTTTCTGGGACATATTATTACTCCAGAGGGAATCAAACCAAACCCTAGCAAAGTTAAAGCTATCATAGACTATCCCATACCAAAAACTGCGAAAGACAGAGGATTTTTAGGACTTCTTGGATATTACAGAAAATTTATAAAAGACTTTGCTAAAATTACGAAACCACTAACTTCCTGCCTCAAGAAAGATATCAAGATACAACACACTCCAGAATTCTTGAATTGTGTAAAAACATGCAAAAGTCTTCTGACCAATGAACCTCTTCTCCAGTACCCAGATTTCTCCAGACCATTCAATTTGACCACGGATGCAAGTAACTTTGCAATTGGCGCTGTGCTGTCGCAAGGACCTGTATGTATGTATAGGTCACAAAATACTTTCGACCTTACCTGTTCGGAAGAAAATTTAAGATTCTATCGGACCACCGTACTTTACAATGGCTCTTTTCCCTAAAGGACCCAAACTCCAAGCTTGTTAGATGGCGTTTAAAACTAGAAGAATTTGATTACGAAGTAATCTACAAGAGAGGGAAATCCAACACCAATGCGGACGCTCTATCAAGGGTAGAAATTTACACCAAAGAAACAAATACTCCGGACAATAGCCTTCAGAACAATATTGAGGAAATAACTACCTGGGATTTCGACGAGCTATCTTTGTATAACTACCCAGGATCAATATGTGACCCATTGGAATTAATTACGAATAACCCAATAGGTGGACTGAACTCTGAAGAATTGGACATAATTACCGAACTACTACAGGAAGAGGAAAACAGGGAACAAAATGAAACACTTCAAGATCAAGACAGCGACGTAACTAAACATACTGCCATAGACCCTATACTAGAGATACCAATAAGCGAAAAGGCGTTAAATTATTATAACAACCAAGTAATTCTCCGGGTAGTTAACTACAATCTTGCACCTCCAATTATCCAAGAAACATTCACCAACAAAAAGAGATTTTACATCCAGTTAGTCAAAGACAACCTTAAAAACGAGATTTTTAAAATTTTCAAGGATTTCTTGGATCCAAAAAGAAAATACGCACTATTCTTTGAAACAGATGACCTCTACCCCACAGTATGTAATATAGTAAAAGAGACTTTCAAAAACACAGCGTACAACCTTGTTAAGAGTAATGTTTTCCTAGAAGATGTCTATTGCAACGAAAGGCAGAAGCAAATTATATTGGACTACCATGAAGGAAAAACTAACCATATGGGAATAAACGAAACAGAAACCCAAGTGAGAAAACGGTATTACTGGCCAACTATAAAAAAGGACATTGAAGAAACGATTAACCTTTGCGACACCTGCCAAGCTAATAAATACGACCAAAATCCACCAAAACCAAAGTTCATGCTAACACCTACTCCAACGAAGCCGATAATTTATCTCGACGTATTTCAAGCAAATGGCTAAAAGTTCTTATCTATCATCGATGCATTTTCTAAATATGGACAAGCATATCCAATAGAAGGAGGAAATGCTGTTAACATTCTCAACGCTCTCCTTATCTTTATTACACACCATGGTATGCCACACATGATCGTAGCAGATAGTGGTACCGAATTTAAAAATGGACTAATGCAAGAATTCATAGTTATGCATAAAGTATCTATCCATTACACTACTCCAGATAGTCTGCAGTCCAATGGAATGATCGAACGCTTTCATTCCACGATTCTTGAACATCTAAGGATCATCCGGGAAAAGAAAAAAACTTTTAATATAAAGGAGCAAATGCTGTACGCTGTACTGGGCTACAATAACTCCATTCACTCGGTAACAAAACTAAAACCCATTAACATCCTAAACGGCCATCTGGAAGCTCAAGACCCTTTCGATATCGATATCACAAAAACCCTACTCAACAATTACACCCAAGATCACAGGGAAAAAACGAAAAAAATTTACAAAGAAATAAACAAAAGAATACAAGATGTAAAAGAAAAAACCATTGAAAGAAGAAACGAAAATCGAGTAGTCCCAATAACCTACAAACCTTCCTCCAAAGTCTACTCGAAAAAAATAATCAAAAGAAACAAGCTCCTTACTAGATTCACTCCAAAAATAGTTAAAACTAATAATCCCGTTACTATCGATACCCAAAAAGCAACCATTCATAAGAAGAATATTAAGCACAAACCTAACAAAACTAATATCTTACAGATGTACCTTCAGCATGGCACAGGAAGTCAAAATCAAGAGCCTTAAGGACAATCCCGGAATACTATCTGTGAACCTGGGACAAGCAAGAATACGAACAAGTACGCATGATTTTATCCACTACTATCCACTAGAACCAATCGCACAAGAAATAGCATCAATAGAACTACAATATGAAGCCGTTAATGCCGCCATCCAAAATGGACTAAGCTACCCATATTTTAATAGTTTAAGTAACTTCGACCAAGCCCTTCAATATCAACTTCAAACCGTAAGAGAAAAATTCAACTCCATTTCTCCACACACTAGGCCAAAAAGGGGACTAATCAACGCTCTCGGAAGCATAATTAAAACCATCTCAGGAAATCTTGACCAGGAAGACGCCAAATATTATAATACAATATATACAATAATATAATACAATAATAATACACAATTAACTCAAAAATGAATAAATTCGTTTTCGACTACAACCACTATCTACAAACAAGAAATGTTTTAGACCAGCTTAATCATTATCATTTTACAAATAATTCTACAAATCCTAAATGATTTAGAAGAAGCAGTAACTTTAGCTAAAATGAATATCCTCCACAACAGCCTAATCAAGGAGGATGAATTTCGTTGGATCATAGCAGCCATGTTAGACCACCTCTCGGAAGAGCAACTCTTATATGTTAGAGAAGAAGATTTTCACAAATATTATGACGTCATGGAAGTTGATGCCTACTACATGAATTTCACAATCGTGTTTATCCTCCATATTCCGATAATACATCCACACTCATTTACCTATTACCACTTATTTTCAATTCCAACTCAAAATCTCTCGACAATCATACCCTCTGCTCCTTATCTCCTTACAAGTCCAGAATTATTTCAATACACTGAATTGACCTGCAAAAAGCTCGAACAGGAATACCTATGTCATTCGAATTTGTTACAGGAAGTGTCAAAAAGCGAAGACTGTATCATACAAATTCTCCAGATCGAGAATGATGAAGCATCTTGCGAGTATATCCCAGTTGCCTTAAATAGTACCATAATCGAAGAGATTTCTGAGGCACTTTACATCGGAATTTTTCCCAACCCAACGAAGATATCCACCCGGTGTTCCACATCAGCAATGTTGATTCTCCAGGGAATATATCTAATTGAATTACCTCCCAGTTGTGAATTTAAAACGCCTCTCACAGTACCAAAAATAAAGACTATTAATATTCAAGGTACAGCTAAGGTAGCACCACTAAAATTAGATAAAATCCACCTGGATGAACTGCAAGAAATAATGAAGGGAGAAGACCATTTACAGCCTATAACAACTGAAGAATGGGACACATGCAACAACCACTACTGGATGACACCAATCTACATATTTATTACGATCCTTGGACTACAAGATTAAAGAAAAACGAAGGAAGAAACCAGCGGAAATACAAAAACTCGGAACAGTACAAGAGGAAACAAAAGTTTTGTTCGTCCCTCACAAAACTTCCCCAGGGAATGGAGAAGATACGAGCCATTGAACCCGTTGAAATCATCAAGAAATTCAAAATAAGTTCAATGCATTCATGACACGATAAAATTGCAAAACTGCATTTCAACAATTTTGCGCTTTTATTGTTTTGATTACACATATTTATTTCTATTATAAATACAGGGTTTTTAGATTGTAGTTTCAGTTCTAATTATTTAGTAGCTCATATTGTAATTACGTTATTTAATAAAAGTGCTTTTTATAAAGTGCCCTTTGTACCACCAACTTAATTCTAGCATCTAATAATTTTTTGGTAACATCCACCCATCGATTTGGTGATCGGACACGCCTTCTGTTTCCTTTGGGTTTTCCCAGTATAATAAGCCTTTCCGTATACTCACTCCGACTGATGTGTCCGAAAACTGTAAGTATACGATACTATACAAACGTTTTGGTGGACTTGTTTATTGTAAAACCGAAGCATTTGTTCTATTTAAGGTCCAGGACACTCTCAACATTCATCGCCACGCCCATATCTCAAATGCATCAATCCGACGACGATCTACTTCTTTGAAAGTCCAAGATTCTGAAGCATATAGACCGAAAAGACCAAGGTACTTACTAGATTGATTTTAGTTTGTTTTGTGATATTCCGATCCCTCCATACTTTATTTAACTGTGTCATTGCTGACCTAGTAAGCTGAATACGCCGTCTTATTTCGCCATCACATCTCCTGGTATTTTCTATTAGGGCTACAAGATAAACGAAACTGTTGACAACTTTACAGTGTCCAATAGTCCGAGTTTCAGGGTAGTTGTTATGTTCTTTATCAATGATCATAATTTTGGTTTTATTATAATTTATGTTTAGGCCGTAACGAGCACTGACATCTTCAAGTCTCATCAGGAGTTCCAGAATTTCTCTCTGAAAGGCAGCTATCAAGGTCGTATCATCGGTAAACCTTAAGTTAGACAATTTTGCGCCGCCAATATTTACTTTACCCTGCTAGTCCTCTATAATCTGTCTCATAATAAATTCGCTATAGATATTAAAAAAAAACGGCGAGAGAACACAGCCCTGTCTCACACCCTTGCATGTGGCACCTTCATCAGACAAGCATTTATCGACCCTAACCCGTGCAGAATTGTTATCATATAATTGTTGTATGAGATACACTAGATGGTCTGGGACACCCATTGACAACATAATAGACCATTTTCCCATTTTACGTTATCAAAAGCTTTGCTATAATCAAAAAAACAATTATACGTAGAAGTATAGAACTCTTCTCAATAATTTGTCTAATATTTAGAATTTGCTTCCTATTGCCTCTTCCCCTTGTGAATCCAGCTTGTTCAGGGGATATTTGCCATAGAAGATAGTGTTCCAAATGGGATCAAAGAATATACAGAAAAACTTTGCTGGTATTATATATCAAGGCAAGTAATCTGTAGTTATCACAGTTATTGATGTCACCTTTTTTATGAAGTGGAACAAAGACTGATGTTCACCAGTCATCTGGCCATAAACCAGTCTTCCATATTCCCTGAAATAACTGATGTATTATTCTTAAGCCTTCCTGTCCCATAGACCTTAGTGCCTTGGCTGTTATAGCATCAATTCCAGAAGACTTATTAGATTTTAATTTGTTTATGGCAGCTTGTACCTCCGAGATCAGAATATCCGGTTCAATTTGGGTGATGTTGTTTTTACGATTCTTAAGATAGTCATTGTCAGCATAAAGATCCATACAATACTGATGCCAGACCACAATCACCTGATCTATATCAGCAGCAAAGTTTCCCTCACTGTCTCTAACTGTCCAATTCTTTGGTTAAAATTTACGGGTAAGAAGTTTGATTTTCTGAAACAAGTCTCAGGAAGTATTACAGCTGAAATGAGATATTTCTCTACATATTTCTTGGATGTAATTGTTTTTGTCCCTTCGGCACAGCCTTTGGATTTGCTTTGTATACTCATTATATTTAGTTACTTTTTCTTTTGCATGTTGATTTAAAGCTTTCAATGATCTTCGTTGTTCTATCACATAAAGGGTTTGTGGGTCCATCCATGGTTGTCTTGGAATAGAGTTTAGTCCACTTTGAGATTGAGTGATAGCATCTGTGATACATCTTCTAAATGATTGCCACACAACATCTGGATTTATGGGAGCTGGATTCAGTAATACCACATCATCTGCTATATTTTGTCTAACCTGGGTCTGGTAGGATGCTGCATCAGTGATCTTGGGTAGTGTTTTATGTATGGTTCTCTGACATTTTTTAAAATATTGGGGAAATGTGCACATAAGGAGTTGGTGGTCGAAGCCGCAATCTGAGCCTGATAACGTCTTACACAACCTTATGGATATCTCCAACGATTTATAATTATAATATAATCAATCTGGTTTCGATATTTACCATCTGGTGATCCAATTGAATTAAACGCTCTCCTCTAGAATTACGTTCACCAATTCCAAATCTGCCCACTGTTTGCCTTATATGATCATTCAGTACTGTGTTCCCAACTTTGGAGTTGAAATCGCCCATCAAAATAGTGATCTCCCTATTTGAAATTGCTCGGAAAATATCTTCCAGATTCCCATAGAATGTTTCTACATCATCTGATGCAGTAAATGTTGGGGCATAGACCTGCACTAAATGAACTATTGTAGGCCTAGCATTCTATCGAAGTGTTATTATTCGAGCATTGATCGTATTATCGTATTATTATCTGATGCAGTAAATGTTGGGGCATAGACCTGCACTAAATGAACTATTGTAGGCCTAGCATTCCATCAAAGTGTTATTATTCGAGCATTGATCGTATTATAACCCCGTATAGTATTCGAAAAAATTTTAGCTACCCAGAAACCAACATTACCCGAATAACATACAAAGTTTCCTTCAGAAGACGTAAAATGTCCACTCCTATTGTAGTGCATTTCGAAAAGTCCTGCAAAAGCAATTTTAGCAGCACACAAGGATCTCTTAACAGTTTCCAACTTTAGAAGAACTCCCTACGCCCGGTCACCAATTTTTCACTGTTTTTCCCGGACGAAGAACAGCGCCAGATGCCAACAGGAGAGTGAAGCTTTTCCGAAGTATTATATTGGTTCATCCGCCTTCGGGGGCGGTTTCTCACCTCCAGGACAAGAGAGTGTTTTTCTTACTCCGAAGAGATGGAGACTAATCACATAAAAAGTTAACAAAACCCGCCCAAGTCGACAGGCATGTGCAGAAATTTCCCCTTAAGAACTAAGAAAGGGTGTTCTTTTGTAACTGTTAGCCAAGGAAGTTTCCAAACTTTAAGTTGTCATAATTTTGTTATTTATAAATATAATTTTTGTAAAATTTTGGTGACAGCTATTTGAAAGCATTTTGAATCCAGTGGTGTGGATATTTTTTTATAAACAAATCGCCAATAACAATTCTCCATTTTTGACAACGAAAAACTATCGTAGTATGCCTTGAAAATTAGAACAAATATAAAAAATTTAATATAATAATAAATATAAAATAAATTTAAAATTTTGTCCCGAAGTAGATCTTTTATTAATTAACATTTAAAAAAAATTGGTTAAAATCGGTAAACAATAAATTTTATGTATGTTTCCAATCTAAATGAGTTACACTGTGTATATATATATATATATATATATATATATATATATATATATATATATACATAGTCACGCCTTTTTCCCATAGGGGTAGGCAAAGACTACTTTCTTCCACTTGCTACAGTTCTCTCACAAATCTTTTGCTTCCTCTACTTTCATCAGTGCTCTCATACATGCTTGTCGGTTGTTGGTATATAAATATTTATTTATTACACAGTTTAACTATATTAGTGTAGAGCTATCGATAGGTAACTACTTCTTTGTGTATGTACTTTAAGACATTTTACTTATAGCTTCCACTATTGTAAAAAAAGGGATGGTCACAGGAGCGTTGACCCCCTCCGAAAACCCATAAAAAATGAAAACAAATGAATGCGACTACTTTCAATTTATTGTTCATTCTATAGTAGTAACGAACATAATTTTTATAATTTAATATTTAACCGTTTTTAAACAACGTTGAAAAAATAGAAACAGATTTTTAAATTAAACACCCTGTAACTTTTTTTGTACATTTTGGATATAGGTAAGTAAGATTCAATCGACCTATTTTTGACCATATAATATGTGGTGTAATTTATTAACAATCTTTTCGGGACACCCTGTATATGTATTGTTATGAGATCATAATTATTTTTTAAAGATAAATGACTTCCAAATATGCTAATATATTTTTAACAAATAAGATAATTTATCAGAATAATTATAAAAAAATAACATTAAATTACTGTGAAATACAACACCAAAAATAAATATTACGCATAAAACTGTGAAGAATAATGCATAAAAATAGCAATTATTATAATTTTTTTGGACAACATTGTTTAATTACTTAATTTGAGTTTTACAAACAGTGTCATACTCACTTTCATTTTCACATTTAAAAGCCACCGGTATAAAATGTAGATTTAAAGTAATTTTATTGTTTTTCCAATTTTTTTTCATTTTGGATGAGTCAGTTTTTCAATTAGATAAAAATTATAAGTACAAAGAGGTTATCTGATTTATTATTTGTAACGATATCAAAAATAATGCTGCCATAATTAACTTTTTTTCCTTACTTTTAAATAAGTGTAGTAACAACCAAACAAAATTAGGTACAAATACACATAGTCTAGTCATTATATACATTTGGAAATGCAAATGAACCAAGAAAGCCAAATTTTGAATATTAGGGGGGGTCTAGAAAAGTTTAAGTTCAAATTGTCGACCAAAATAACCTTGTGGGTTTTCCGCCATCTTAAAAAAAGGGTTAAATTCAGTTTTTTATATCATAACTCGGTTTCCCGTTGAGATTCGAATACAAATGCAATACTTTTTGTTGCTCTTTGTACGATATACAATTAAGGTCCTATACCACTCGATTATCGTTATCGAGATATCGATCAAAAAACCATATATTTGGGGACAAAAAATTGTTTTTCGCTATTTCCTTTTTTCTCGTAAAAGATATCGAAAAATGATTGTAGAACGTGTTCAGATATACAAATTAATTTTTTTATTTTTTATTTTCGAGAAAAATTACGACCTCTAGCGCGCCGCAAAGTCAGTAAGACTGTGCCCGGTTTTGATTTAGCCGCTCGCACGGTTGTATCCACACGTCAAAATGGATGAGGTTGTTCAGGGAATTATTTCAATACAAAATAAATTAATAAACCAGCCAAATTATAAATCAAACACATGACATTTATTGATCAAATAATTTTTATGCAGAAAAAAATAATAATTGCAGGTGGTCATTTTTTTCACATGTTTTTCGTCGTTTTGATGGTCCTGGCTGTAGAAGTTCTTCCTCGGTAGACTCTTCGATTCGTAAAAACTCTTTAATCACAGGAAATAATGCTGTGACGGTCGAAAAATCATAATTCATCATCATCGTGATCGTCGTTGAATAAAATCTCGACTGTGGCGACATTGTTGCATGTCTGTCCACTACAGTGCAGACAAATAACGGACCAACTAATTCCTGCTTTCCTGCACCCACAAGCAGTCCCACACTTTTCTTTACATTTGCACGAAATGAGTTTTAAAAGTTCAGGTGGAGTGGGTGCGACTGTGGTGCAAATTGGTTCAAGCCCGTAATTAGTCTGTCGCCAACCCCATTCCTGAGGATCTTTGAAAATTCCGAGCCACGTTTGTACCTGTAGATATGTCCGGAAAACGTGTTGGTGGACTGCGCTTTCAGTTAGTGGGAGTAGTGAAAGATTATTGATCTTATTTGTCGTCATTGATTTTGCAAAGCGGTGGAATCGCAAAATATCCATCGTTGTGTCCTCTTTACGACCACCATACAGAGCGATAAGGAATAGCTTTCCCGCGCAAGCTAGCATCTCCGGATCGACCTTTTCTTGTTTAAATAATTCTACCGATGACCGGAGGTTTGGGTTCTTCTCAAGGGTGCTGATGAATTTCGACTTACCAATATTATAAAAAGACGAAGTGGTGTCACAAACGCTGAAAGCATGGATAAAAAGAATGTTCTCAAGAACAGACTTCTCATGCTTGAAACTATTCAGAGTTTTGCCGTTGTTTTGCCTTTAGCTGGTTTGCAAAAAAAAATATTTTTTTGTCCTGTGCAAGTTCGGAAATTAAAACCAAAAGATTGATATCTTCGCAGACGATTTCCACAGAGTCATGAAACGATGCTTCTCTAATTGCTGTGGTTACAATGAGGGTATCAGCATCCTCAAAAGTCTGCTTTACTTTTATTACGGTATTTGTAAAATAACGGCGAAGCATTTGTATTAAGTTGTTTTTATTTTGGTCGCTTGCAAGAAACTTCTTCTGGCTAACTTTCGGAGCAGTAGTTTCATCAAACGTAAACTATGGTGATTGATTCTTTCTTGAACGTCGTGCCCTTTCCGAAGTTTTAGTTCCTGCGAGTCTCATGTTAGTCGGATAACCGTCGAATAAAATTGTCACACTTTCTCCAAAGTGTTGTTGCACGTATGTGACATATTTCTTGCAGATGAGATCAAACGTCTCAATTCGACCCAAACAACTTTGTGCAGAAGGAAACCACCGTCGATTATGTGATGATGTCTGTCACCAGGTTGTAAATTTTCTGTCAAAGGTTCGAAGGCATTGTATAATAGCGACTTTGTTCCTTTTCACATTCCTTCTTCGGTGAACAATGACAATGGGAACGGAGCGAGCTCGTAAGCTAGAAATTTTCTCAGATCAGTCTCGGAATTCTTCGTTATGTATATTCTTTGAAAAAGTAACAATGGATCGATTGGAACTGGTGACTCGTCGATTGTAATGCTGGTATTTACTGCCGATAAAGAGAGCACTTTATCCTTCCTTGTGAATGACAAGGATCCGAAATCCGCTCCTATGATTTTAGTCATCATGTCGCGACCAATTTCGTATGCACGATGACTCCTTGCAATAACTCCTGTGCCGATAGACATCAATTCTTTCTTCTCTGGAAAAGGATTATGACCTGCGACCCACATGTCCAATTTCTCAACGTCACAATTGTCTCGAGAAATCCGCGAGGGTCTCATGTCGACGTATTGTTCGGTGGTAAAGCAAGATACTCCGAAATTTTTTTTAATTTGTTTACAAATGTTTTGAAGCTGACCAAACTCTAACGGTCGCCGTATAGGCGCGCTCTATGGCGAGACGCATATTGCAGCGTCGGGCGCGCTGGGGCCGACTTTGTGGCGCCATAGAGGTCGTAATTTTTGTCAAAAATAAAAAATAAAAAAACGAATTTGTAGGTCTGAACATTCTCTACAAGTTTCATACTGGACATTTTTTGATATCTTTTACGAGAAAAAAAATAAATAGCGAAAAACAATTTTCTCCCCAAATTTATGGTTTTTTTGATCGATATCTTGATAACGTTGATCGATTCGTGAAAAATGTATGAGACCTTAATTGTAGATCGTACAAAGAGCAACAAAAATGTATTGCATAAAAATCTCAACGGGAAACCGAGTTATGATGAAAAAACTGAATTTAACTCTTTTTTCAAGATGGCGGAAAACCCACAAGGTTATTTTGGTCGACAATTTGAACTTAAGCTTTTCTAGCCCCCCCCCACGTAATATCCAAAATTTGGCTTTCTCGGTTCATTTGCATTTCTAACCCGATTTTTCCGACGTAATGACAGGATTATAAATTATAATCACCTTCGTGTGACAGAGCAATGGAAAAATACCAAAGCTCAGAGAAAATTTTCTGTTTAAAGGTGAATTATGGCGACATCAGGTGATGAACATTTAGTGATAACGGAAGATGTTGAGGATTAACAACAGTTTAAAATAATAAACGGTTTAAGCATTGCAATTTCTTTGTGGTGAATTGTTTACACTGTGACCTAAAAGATTTATTATGTCAATGTTATATTCTTGTTCACAACTGGCAGCTGTACACTGCCATTGGCCAGTAAGAAGAGTTCAATTAGTTTTTCTACTACAACTACAATACTTGTATTTATGCTTCATGTTTACATTTGATGTGGTATCGTGCCTGGGGTTTTGCAGGTTAATGTATTCCAGTAAAAGATAATTTTATACCTATATATTTTGAGTTCTTCTGGTATAATATTGATTCCTATTCTGTAGATAGGCTCAGGAATGTAAGCCATTTTTTTACGAATTCGTCTGCTTTTTCATCCTTAGAGGAACTCATACTATAAAAGGCTTCTTGAATGCTGCAGATTTTTCGTTTACCGAAATTTCTCTCTTTAGTTAAATGAATTTGTGTTAATTTTCGTATCTAAACTACCAGGTGGTTTGTCTAATGCTTTAAAGTATTTGCGCTTTCAGGTCGACATATAATTTTTTTAATTTCTTCACTCATTTTAGATATAACTGCGTACACACGTAAATTTTTTTTATTTAGTACAAACATACCAAAGGTTATTTTTAAATAATTACGATTGTTATAAATATATTATTTATTAGTTTTAAATAATTATAGCAGACAAATAGTTACGTCTTTTTTCCGTAGGGGTAGGCAGAGACCACAAATTTTGATCTGATCAAGATACGTTTGCCTTTGTCGACCTCTACATGTCCGAATCATCTTAGGCATCCTTTATCTTTTTTTGTACCTACATCTTATTTTACATCACAGCGGTTCTCTCTTTATCCATTAAAGTCACTTCAGCTATTTTTTCTGACTTCTTATCTTCACAGCATTGATCTTTTTTTAATGCTTTTTCTGAAAAACCCAACATTTAGTAGCATACATAAGTGTAAGGACCAGAAATACTCTATGCACTGTCACGTGCCTATTTTTTTTTTCCCATCTGCCGTTTCATTATTATAATAGTCTGCATTTGGGTTCGTTGTATATAGTGTTGCCTATAGTAGTGATAGAATTCGATTATTAATAGCTGTGACTTTTTTGTCTCTCTTATTGGACTTCGCCTTGATTATTGGCCTCGATTGTAGTGTGTTGTTAGATATATTATTGTTGGTTTGCTTGGGCTGGCAACTGATGCGAACGAGCGCGTTTATGAACTAGTGACTTATACATGGAAAGGTTGGCTGACGCGTGTCCCGGGACATTTTCTTGATGTCCGGTCTGGGAGCGAGGAAGGTGGATCTTTTCGTTTGGTGGCAGTGGTGGAAGTCGGTTGAGAGTTTTTGGAACGGTTGAATATTAACACGAGAGCGGAACTTCTACGGTTTCTTCTTCCATATCTGGCTGAATTTGGGGCCATCTTTATTGGATTAGGAAGATAAACCATTTAATTCTTAACTTGACCATTCTGTCGTGCTTATGTGGTGAATATTTTTGGATATTGGTGTCGAGTTAAGATCACCACTTGTGGGATTTGATGAAGTGAAGCCATCGTGAAGTACCACGTGCCGTTCCATCCACATCGACGATAAATTTCAGCGTTTTAAAGACTTGCCTGGTAATTTTAGCAGAAATTATTGATCATACTATTTGGTTTTTCGGTTCTTGGATCATCGATGTTACCGTGACGTCTCAGTGAGGTTTTCAATTGGTTACATGGTATGGAATTTAATTTTATCAACTTATCAGTTATGTGCTTGATCTAAGTGTTTTAAATAATTTAAAAGTAACAAGTTATTCTCATTTAATTTGTACCTGCTCCCAGTGACGTCCCAATAAAGTTTTCAATAGTTTAAAAGTAACCAAAATATTTTTCGTTAAATTTGTACCGGCTCCAAGCTGAATCTGAATTTATATATCACTGAATATAATTTATGTGGATATTGTAAGGGTTTTAAAATATTATTTTTGTAGCTAGTCCATTTATTTGGTATTTCCTTTTTTGTTGTGTTAATCTTTTGCTATCAGGAATTTTATATAAAACCAATTGTTTTCGAAATTTTAAATATTGTGAACATTTTCATAATTTGCCAGTAGAGAGACCACTAGCAGAGTACTCTTTAGAGAACCAAAAAAAGACGTGGCAGCACATCCAGTTGTGCCTTTTTTTAAACGTTCTGGCTGCTCAAAAAGCAGGTTCCCATTTATTTGTTTTCCTGCAAACACCCTTCGCTCAATATCCCAGTAATACTTTTCGTCTCTCGTAAACTTTGAATTCAAGTAAACAAACTCATTCGATTGTTATACTCTCTAGAGGTCACAGATCAATGATAGATTTTATCATTTTTAACAGAACAATTACACCATCGCAAGTACTCGATGTAAATGCCCTAACTTTAGCCAACTTAGGGACAGATCACAATCTTATCCTGTGTTACTAATGGAGCAGCCACGAAGAATCAGGAAACCGCCGGTAAACATAGAAAAATATAACATGGAATCAATGGAATCAGACAGCACTCGGAAACTGTACGAAAACAGATTAATGCTTAAAATGAGTAAGATTGACCTCACTAACCAAAATGTTGAAACATGTTGGAATGAAATAAAGAATTGCATACACCAGGCGGCAGAAGAATCCATTGGCAAAAGGAAAATATTGATAAATGCAAAAAACTCCACCAAACCATGGTTCTGTCAAAAAGTAAAGGAGCACCCTAACCCATGAAAAACACACCGAATATATACAAATTAGGAATAGAGTCAACTCAAGAATCAAAGCGATCAAAAGAGAACATTGGGCCAAATTTACAAGCGACATGGATCATGACCTATATGGTGCCTAAAGAAACGTGTGAAAGATGTTTAAAAACAGGAAGAAACCCGTAAATGAATACGTACAGGTTAAAGGAGTCACTACGGAGGTATGTGGGGAATACTTCAGGAAACTATATAATGCCGAGGACACATAGGTGGCAGAAGGACAGCAGCTAGCGCAACAGTTACCGAGATGGAAACAAGGGCAAGATTAAAAAAACCAAAGAACAGAAAAGCTCCAGGTACAGACGATATGCCAAACGAGCTTCTAAAATACGGTGGTCCAGGGCTTGCAGCAAGACTGACAACACTATTTAATAAAATCTTGAGCACTACGGAAATCCCGAAGGACTGGCACACCAACATCACAATTTCCATATACAAAAAAGGGCAAAAAACAAAGCCTCAAACTACAGAGAAATAACTCTACTTTGCTCAACAATGCAGTTGTTTACAGGGTTGCTCAATTACAAACTAGAAGAGCAAATAAAAACTAGAGAGGAGCAACAAGACTTCAAAAAGAATAGATCAACAATCGATGCCATCTTCATTACCAAGCAAATAAAGAAAAAAACAATAGAGTACAATACACTAGCATGTATTTGCTTCGTCGACCTTACTAAGGCATTTGACAGAATCCGCCTGGAAGACGTCATTAAAATCCTAAAGGAACATAGTAACAACGGTATACAACCTTAACACTAGCATCCCCACTTCAGGAGAGATAAGACAGGGAGATAGCCTTAGTCCATTTTATTCAACCTTCTGATGAACAAAATCTTAGAAGAAGTAACATCCATGAATTCGGGATACAGAATGAACAATAGGGCTACCAACATGGTCGGCTACGCCGTTGCAAATGCATGGGACACAAGTTTCTTCCAGGATCGTCAAAAATCGTTTGCATGAAACTCACTTAAGATAGAAAATAGCACTGAGATGTCAGTCTTTAACAAAAGGCAATTGCGAGAGACGTGTGTAAGAACCGTAGCAAGTAAAAAGAAGTGGTCTTTACCTACCACTACGGGAAAAAGGCGTGACTGTATATATGTATGTACGTAATTACGCTGCTTGTTAAACTTATGCTAAGGAACATGTTTTATTGCAAAATGTTCAATAAAGTTCTACCATCCTGACTAAAAACTTGTAATAAAGGGGAGAGTACCGGTCAATGAAACACGATTGCTGAATGTACAGGAGGTTTATTCTTATAGAGGAGGTAAGGTCATGGTTTGGGGTGGAATCAGCTTCAGAGTAAAGACTGATCTCGTTTTGCTGCAAATATTTCTAAATTTTCAATGGCCTCAGCCAGTCTCTTGTAAACTTTGAACTCAAGTATACAAACTCATTCACTTGTTCCACTCTTTCTCCTTCAATCAGCACGTCGCAGTTTGTCATGATTTCTTCTCTTTCAAAAAACCTTACTTTCGTCTTGCGTACATTTACTTTTATTTTTTTAATCTTTAGGGCATGAAGCATCTTTTCACCATTGCCTGCAACTCCTCTTCAGATGACGCTAATATGACCTGATCATCGGAGTAAAGGAGGCATCTGACGATCAAATTATTCATTCTTAATCCATACGCACTCTCTTTTAAATCTTTTAAACAATTGTCTATGTATAAGTTAAACATCTTTGGCGAAGCCACACAAATAGACTACAGATTTATTACGGTTTTCCGATCCTTTGGTAGATCGACTTATTTTCAAGTGCGATTGTCCATCAAAGATTGATATTCGTCATCCATTGCACGCTTTCAAATTTCACTTTCTCTCTTGACATGCTTTATTAACGGTCGTTGGTTCGTCGATATTTCCACATGTCAAATAAGTCACATAATTAGAAACATCCCTTTGTTTACATGTACGCACAGATCGTCGTAAACCGGTTGGTTTGGTAGTATCTTCCAGATCGTCCAAAACTTTATTTTTGATAATCGATGTTTCTCTATTTTAAAGTTAAAATATTTCTCCATGTTTATTTTCGATTTATATACTTGTATTTGTTACTAACGTGCAAGTAGAATTTATCTTGTTAGAGCTCAGTACTTTTAAAGCAGCATGGCTGTATTTTATTTTTTGGTCCGGCCCCAACTTCATCTTGTTTTTTTAAACCATCTGTCTACATTACGTATTCAGTCTCTGGGAAGTGGATTTCTCTCCTCACCCATTCATCTCTCTTCCGAAAGAGGACTTTGAAAGACTTTTCTACGTGTATTTTTGTGGCTAGCGTGTCAGGAACCATCCCGAGGATTTGGGAGTTTTTCGTTTCAATCAGTATCCCGGAGTGGTCCCCGAGTCGCACCTCCTCAATTTTCCCTTCCAGTGACAGAAATCTATAGGAAATTATCCTGGCCTTCCTCTCTAAAAGAATATCTAGGGGAGAAAGATTCATGAGGTATTTAATCACTGCCGTTGGTGTGCTGGACATAGCTCCAGTTATGGCCAACCGCTAAAGCTACTGAAGGCAAATAAATAAATGCAAACGTGCAAGTAATCATAACTTTATGTAAGTTTTATAAAGTAAGTGAAGATTTTAGCACAGCTAATCATGACCGTATTTATTAAAAATAGGTGAAAAAAATTAACCCGAACAACTCACATTAGAAGCAATAAATTGAGAAAAAATAATCTCCGCAGCGCGCATTTGATGTAAAAAATTATCATTTTTATTTTATTTATAGGCAGCAACACCGGTGTTGCTTGTTTCGAAAATATAAATAGCAACCCTCGTATAAAACAAAAAATATAAAAAATTTGGTATTTTCAGCCAATGCGCTAATGTATCTACTTGTTATTAATTTGTTTTTAAATGGGCCATTTTTATCAGCAAGTACGCACATATCTATCGTGTTTAAGATATATTTTTTGATGTTTCGTTAAAAATCTATATTTAGAATGTGATATCATTTAATACCATTTTGAAAAGTTAATTGTGAATGTTTATTGTCTTGTACATTACAACTTAGGTTTCATACTTGATTAGTTAGTTTATTTCTTTTAGAAAAAATATTTTTGATAGGTGCCATGCATTTTTAATATATTCTAACCAAATTTCTTTTTGTTTCTTTCGCAAACATTTTTTTTAAACATAAATTTTCACAACTCACGTCTCAAATTGCGTCTATATAAAAAGTAAGTACCTAGATACATATTATATTAGGTCATTGCTATTTTAAGAAGTCATACACAGCATTTTTATTTTTATTATTTATTGTTGTTTTTATCATCATTTATTTTTAATGAACTGCAATATTAGTTTTGTTTTTAAAAAAATATATAACTCGGAGTTTTAATTTTATCTACAATGAGGTCCATGCATAAGGATTAAATCGTCTGAAGCAGAATTATGATATATTTAAAAATTTGGTCAGTAGGTACTTTTAATTCACTCCAAATTTCTATAATTTTGTTTTAAATAATGTGCATTTATAAACTATAGAGTTAATTTTGAAAATGTTAAAGTTAATATTTGTAAGCAATCTTAAATAAGATGAAATGATTATTACTAACAATTTAAAAGAAACCAATTTTTTCTGTTAAAAGTTAAAAAATTAAAATTGGCCTCCATGAAACATTTTTAAAAACCAATATATTTTAAAAATACAACATAAATACAAAAAACCTCACTATTTTAAGCATATGCTATGGGAAAAATGTATGAAACAATAATATTATTTTTAATTTACTTTATTTTATACAATTTTTGGTCTTTAACAAAAATTATTTACAAAATTCCAAAAAGTTACGAGGGTTGATAATATTATAAGCCACTAAGATTTTAATTGCATGTCTTTAAGGCTACTATCTTTAAATGTATAAGATTATAACTCAACTTAAATAATTGTTTGTAAAGTAGGTAGGTATATTTATTGTTCACAAACAGTTAAATTACATTTTAAATGGATTTTAAAAGATAACATGTTTTTTACATTAACTGCAATTACATATTTAGAATGGATAAATACGAAATTAACATTTTTAGATATTCGACGTTGAAAAGACCCGGGACTAAATACCTTTTAAAAAAAATTTACAATGTGATTATAAGACTTGCAAACAGATAATAATCGCTGGCATATGGAAAAATTTTTTTTGTTAAATTAAGCAGTTTAAGCTTCATTCCTTCCCTTAAATGCTCCAAAAGCTCAAAATAATATTCTGAATTAACTGTTTATTCAGTTTAAACAGCTCCGAACAACGCTGTTGTGAAGAGACAGACGCCTCGATAATGGTTTACCTACAAATAGTGTCTCCGTCTTATTAAAGATGTATTTCTCTTGCGACTACTTATCCGTTGGTTTTTTTATCATTTAAAATTTTGTTGTGTAATCGGAGTGGACTTGCGTCGATGTTGATGATGATCTTCGTAAATAAAACGATTTTTGTCAATATTTGGGAAAATTTTTCCGTTCTGAGCGAGAAATTTTATAAACGTAAATGTTAAACAAGCTGTTGTTTTAGTTAGAAATTGCAACATCATTGGAAAAACAATTTTCTTAGGACCAAATTTTCGAGGAAAATATTGTATATTCTGCCTTTTGATAGATATACTTTAAAAGTCAACTATACACTGCAACTTTATTTTAGGGCTGTCCAAAATAATTTCGAAAAGTTTTTATGTTTACTTTGGACGTTTCAAACATTTAGCATTATCGGTGTTAGTACGACTTTGTTTAAATTTAGCAAACCAATTATTGTTTTTTCTTAAGTAGATTTTTTACAAAACTTACGCAGCAAGTTATCCCGAAAATGAGCTGTCTAACAACAAACAAGACTTAACCTGTGTCTTAGGCAAGTTATTTTTAATTGAAAACTTTTTTAAACAATGCAAAATTTCTAAAGTACTTATGAAGGCATTCACACTACTTTTTTTAACTTCAACGATTGATTTTCCATTCTTTACAGAAAATTTATCTACAGCATTACAGATTAAAAATTCCGATTTAAAAGCCCACAAATTTGTTATTTAACGAATTTATATGAAGTTTCTGTTATGAAACTTTGACACTGAGCTCCAACAAGATAAATTCTAAACTTGGTGCGAACAATAGAATTACTCTGCTGTGGATACTTGGACAACAGGGGGTGGAGGGCAACAAAAAAACCGAACTGGACCAGAACCAGAACCAGTCTTTGGAGTCGAAACAAGTGCTGCCAAAACAATTATTCCGGACTGGGCAAAAAGAAAAAGATTCACGCACTGGTACGATATACCAGGGTGGACTCACTTAAAAGCATTCTCACCTAAACCCTCGAAAAACACAACCAAGCAGATCCTAGAATGGAGCAGGAACGACCTGCGAAGTCTAACGGGACTACTTACAGGACACTGTAAGTATATCAATGAGAGGTATACACTGTATTCATTTAAAAACGACCCACCCTTAATTTTTTAGAAATGCGACATATTAGAATGAAATACCGAAACTCGTCAACTTTTAACTTGAGCGGGACACTTTTTAGCGCTAATGTCATAAACGTCAGATTCACCCTCTCCCTACTGGAGATACCTCTTAAATTTATTTTATAAATTTTTAATTGTCATTATTGTTTTTGTTTTTGTCACTGTTACTATAACTTTTTGAATTGTCAACATAATACGGGGCATATGAAAAGTTTAAAGAGAGCCAATTTTAAACAACGATTAACTAACAATGGAAAGCTGGTATCAAAGGCAAAACAATATGATTAAATATAGATTTACCAGACCTTTTAAATAGGGTATGACTTGATTCTTAACGCAATTTGAAAAAATTTAAGGGGTATCTCCAGTAAGGAAGGGTAAATCTAACGTTTATGACATTAGTGCTTAAAAGGATCTCTCTTAAGTTAAAAGTTAATGTGTTTTGGCATTTATTTCTAATATATCGCATTTTTAAAATATAAAGGTGGTGGGTCCTTTTCAAATTACCAATTTTAAACAATGATTAAATAACAATGAAAGGCTGGTATCAAAGGCAAATCAATATGATTAAATAAAGATTTACCAGACCATTTAAATAAGGTATGACTTGATACCTAACGCCATTTAAAAAAATTTAAGGGGACACACTGTCTTGATTAGTTGGTCGTAGGGTACTCTCTGGGTCCAGCCCACCTCAGGCGCATTGATTTTATGGATTTAACTATGTCCGTTTTTTGATATAGTTCCTGGACTTCCGCATTTGTCCTTATTGTTCGGTGTTTGGGTCCTTGACGGGGCCAAATATTCTCGTCAGGATCCTTCTTTCAAATCTCTTTAGTAGGAGCTCATTATGCTTCGTAAGGGTCCAAGTTTCGCAACCATAGCAGATGATCGGTTTAATTATAGCGTGGTACACCTTAAGTTTTAACATTCTTGACAGCATTTTTGATTGCAAGAGTGCGCATCGCAAAGAAGCACCTATTGCCACTGTGTATTCGTGTCTGTCCCTGGTTGGGCGGCGAGTGATATGCATGTATGCATGTTTATGACATTAGCGCTAAAAAAATTGCCCTTAAGTTAAAAGTTGATGTGTTTTGTCATTTATTTCTAATATGTCGCATTTATAAAATATTAAGGGGGTGGGACTTTTTCAAAAAAAAATTTTAAACAACGATTAAATAACAATGAAAGGCTAGTATCAAAGGCAAAATAATATGATTGAATAGAGATTACCAGACCTTTTAAATACATACATAAAGTCACGCCTTTTTCCCATAGGGGTAGGCAGAGACTACTTTCTTCCACTTGCTACGATTCTTACACACATCTTTTGCTTCTTTTACTTTCATCAGTGCTCTCATACATGCTCGTCGGTTGTTGGTACTCTTGACCTGACCTTTCTTCAAAACAATGTTGATCTGATCAAGATATGTTCTCCGAGGTCGACCTCTACCGACTTGTCCATTCACACTCGCTTTATAAATTTGTTTCGTCAATCTTCCTTCATCCATCCTTTCTACGTGTCCAAACCATCTAAGCATTCCTTTATCTATCTTTGTAACCACATCTTCTTTTACACCACAGCGTTCTCTTATCTTACCAACAAACCTCTATGCACCACCAGACCTGCCTTTTTTGACACTTTCTGGCTGTTCATAAAGTCTATTAAGACAGTATATGTTGTAGTTTTTCTAAGGATGGAAACAGAAAAACACATTGGACTAATTTCATAAAAAATCCCGAATTTATTTTTAAAAGTAATACTGTTTTATGTTCCCATAATTTTGCTGAGGATTGTGCTGATCGATCATCTAAGTCAAAGATGAGACAACGCGAGTTACCAAAGTAGTAATGTACTCGTAATATAAATTTGTAGAAAAACAGAAATAATGTTAAAACATGTCTAAAGTTGTATAAAAAAATTAATTACATATAGGTATAGGTATACACCTGTAGATTATGCAAGATATTTAAAAAAAATCATGATTTAATATTAATTGTTACTTTTAATAAATAATCGACTAAAAACCAAAAAAATGTTTATTATTCATTAAGTACATATATAGTTCTTTTCCTAGGGTCTTTACACGCAACATTCAAAAGTCTATTTTTAGAGATGAAATAACATGTTGACACACCGTATCTAGGTCAAAATTTTTAAAGATAACGGAGATTTTCAAAAATTAAAATTTAGTAAGGATCAAATAATGCAAAGTAGTAAACATTTCAAAATTTTTTTTTAAAAAACGGACAGACACAGTTCTTTCAATTACATATTCGTGATGATTTTTATCCTATCCTCCAGGATAATCATTCCTCATGCGCATTAGGCCTAAGAAAATATTGATTTATAATTCACAATAAAATAAACTATTTTGTTTTTATATCCTTTGTTTGATTAAGAAATTAAAATTTATTTTTTCAATAACATACAACAAAAATAATCAATTTAAAATCGATTTAAATACTAACAACTCGGGGTTTTTATAGTACCTGTGTAGTTATAATTTTTTGTTCAAATAATAATTATTATCATTGACACAGTGCGATAAGTGACTATTTAAACAGTATAAAAAATGATGAGGTAATAATAGTCGAAATACTTACAACGGATGACGTTATATTTTGTATATTCCAGTCACAGGATATTTAAAATTATCGATTCTCTAATAGAAACACGAATAGTCGGGAGGTTAAAAACTGCCTTTCATCCGCACAGTAGCGTATCCAACATAGTACTGCAGAAAAATGTGTTGGAATTGGAAGTAGGATCGGACCTTGGCTTGTTATCTCGCATATTTTTACCTAACGTTAATTAATATAACTAGTATAAGGTTCTATTTTATAAATAAAACTTATAAAGAAATGTTTTCGTGTCTAATGAAAAAAAATTGGCTTTATAAAAAACGAATTAGTTTTAGGTAGGAATGTGTAAAAGGCATTAAACATAAAATCATTTTTTTTTTAATTTAAACATTTTATTATATTTTTTTAATTCATCAATTGTAGATGTTTAAGAACTTTTATTTGTTTTGGTGTAAATTATATTTATATTTTTGTTAGTTTTAATTTTTTAAAATTAATTGAATATGCTTATAAATTTTTTGTATTTTTTTCTTTAAACTGTTATTTTAAAAAAAACTTTGTCTTTTAATTAAAGACGTAAACGAGTTATGATTATTATTTAAGTGGGATCCACCATATTTTCGGCGATAAATAATCGTAAAATTGACATTTTAAAATGTTTCTTATTTAATTGGTATATTTCCCGGCGGATTTATAAAAATGACTGGAACAATTATCTTTTTAGTTTGAAAGTACACTATTTTTAACATGTTTTTCGTGAACTTTTACTATTAACATTATTTAAATATGCTGACAGGATGTAATTTTATGTCGAATGTTTGTGAATGATATCGACTACGACATGCCAAACCGATGCAGGGCAATAACGGTAAATTAGGAAGACAATCATTGATACCGATGATATCAGACAAGAGTCTAGCGACCATAAATTATACTAAAATTTCGAATGCGCATTTCGTAAAACTTTTAATCTTTTTTATAAATATTCTTTTGTTGTCAACTAAATGTATATAACTTAGATATAAAGAATTTTTCAGCATAGACATTTTCATAAGAATTATGCTTGAAAATGAATTTTTATTTAACGACATAACTCAAATTAATGGTTATTTTCATGAACTGACATAAAAAGTTAATAATTATTAATTCTAATTTATTCTTGTAGACTTGGAATTACTGCTAATTAGTGGAAATAAAAAAGAAAAAAATCAAGAGCAAGGTGGCTGGACATTTTCAAATAAAAAACAATTTTTATATAAGTAAAAATAAACTGAGAAATAAATTTAATATATATCTAACTAAAACACTAAAGAACTAGTACAAAAAGCAAAACTTATAAGGTTATATACAACATTTTAAGTTTTGAATTGTTAAACATTGAATAAATATATTTTACTCATTCAAAATTATATTTTAAATTACACAAAAATTATGAAAATATAATAATAGTGTATGTCTACAGTGCAATAGTAATTATTATCAGTATTATTTAAAAGTTAAAATTATTTATTATTAGAATTATTTCAGAAGATGTAGGTTTTTAATTTTTTTGCAAAATTTTCTTTTGCTTTTTGGTGGTAAAAAATCTTGGTGTTATGTTTTTCAGCACAATAAACTTTTTCCCCTCTTAGTAATATATGCTTTATAAAGGGCTGTTTCATGGCAACTATGTTCGAACGAGTCCAAAAAGTTTTTTGCAGTCTTCACAAAAGAGCAATTATTTATCTCTATTCATTTTGACCACTACAGCTAAAATATGCACTAACCGACAGATTAAGAAATAAAACTGCAAGATTACCAAAATAATAATTTTAAATAATGAAAGTTTACTATAAAGAGTTCACTTTATCAAAAATATATACTATATTATTTCTGTATCGATTTTCAGTTAGTTTCCCAATATCAGAAGTGGGATATTAAAATAAAACAATTTTTTTATATATAAAACTGTGTTATACGTTTTTTTGTGTGATTTGACGTTTACAATCATGTGTACCTAAGAGACAACAAAGTTCCTTGTGTCGCAGTGGTGGTTTGCCTCGCCTTAGCGATGACCCAAAATGAACCCAACCAAACGAGGACCATAGTTCGTATACTCCTCAAACAAGTGCTACAGTTATCAGTGACCACTCAGGTTTGATAGATATAATAGTCCGTGATATGTTTAAAAATGAACAGAGGCCTAAAATAAGTATATCTTTTAAAGATAGACATCACTTAATTGAACCCTTTATTTAATAATTATAATAATAATGATTTATTAATAGTTTACAATAAGTACAAGAAGTTTAGATAAAGTTAAATAAAAAGATTAAATAAATTTCTGGATACATAGTCGGAGACTTGCATTTAGAGCTTGATCTTTTATTTAACGCTAGGATAAATATTAAATAAATAAAATACAATAACAATTGAAAATATAAAGGGTAACTCAAGTAGAAGTAACTAGACTGCAAGGTTTGCACATCGAATGAGAAAATAATAAAAAATAAGGAGGCCATAATAACAAAGGCGACTTCAAAGCAAAATTTCCATTGTGGGCGACTGCCACATAAGACCGAAGAGGTCTATATATAGAAGAAGGGCTGGTAGCAATGGACATGGTTGTACATAACACCCCAATCATTCCAATGTTTATAAGAGGCACACAGTAGACGACTAAAAATATTACGTTTTCTACCAAGGAGATATCCAGAAAAGTGGTGAAATGGGAGGTATTGCAGACTAACAGTTTCAGCATCCATAAGTATTTTCTATTCAGTGTACAGGATGCCGGGAGAAAGAGGGTCCTGTGGCCAGAGAAGAGATACATCAACACTGTAGGCATGAAAAATGGCCTTGGAGCGACAACGCAGGAGATTAACGACCTAGGGCAGTTAACAAAGACAATCAAGAAAGTTCAAAAAGAAGACACAACGAGAAACTAGGACGGATCCCCAAGGAACCAGCCCGTGCAATGGAATGAGCATTCCTTAGAAAGAACTGCAACCAGGTAAGGAGAGAGCTCACTAGGCTGCGAGCCAGAACGACAACCGCGGAGGAACTGCGACAGAAAGTGACGGAGTAAAAAGAAACAAGAAAAGCCGTGAGGAAAGAATTAAGTAGGTCACAAAAAGAAGAATGGCGTAGAATGTGTGATAGGCTAGAGGAAAAACCCTGTGGTCAGGGCTCTAAGATAATAGTCAAAGGGGTAACCGGTACATGCACCCCGTGTGAGCTACACCAAACAAATAAAACCATGATTACCAGTGGGTTATTCCTCCCATGGTACCACGGAGAACATAGAAACAATCAGCAACCAGCCGACCAACCACCGCAATTTACGGCTAGTGAACTTGGAGAAGCTGTAGAAAAAATGAAACCTGGAAAAGCGCCTGGCCCGGACGGAATTCTCCCTAATGCGGTCAAGGCAGTTGTTTAGGCTACGCCGGAAAATGTGCTAGAAATTATGAATGATTTGCTCTAACAGCAATCATTCCCAGAGAGATAAAGGAAAGATAAGTATACTTATACCAAAGAAAAGCGCGGGGTAGACACAAAATACAGACCTATAAGCTTACTGGACTACTTCGGTAAGCTCTACGAATACTTACTAAAAACAAGGCTGGAGGCAGAGCTGGAAGAAATGCAAGCCCTATCGGAAGCACAGTTCGGTTTCAGGAAGAGAAGATCAACTGTAATGGCGATAAAACACATGTTGGGAAAAGCGAGCCCTGGTTGTAAATGCTGGGAGTAATATTCTGATAAACAGTTTCCTTAGGAATATAAGTACGTGGATGCGAAAAAACGGTCTGGAAATCGCTCTGGAGAAAAGAGAAGGCTTCATAGTTAAGGGCCCAAAAAAATAAAAGGCAAAAGTTTTAGAATGGATGACGCAGAGATCAGACCACAATTTTTTTTCAAATATTTAGGGGTCTGGTTAGACGATAAAATTACCTTCAATGAGCATGTAGGTTTAGAAAACCAAAGAGGAAATAAGGGTGGAACTAGGACAAATAAAGAACCGTAAATCACCTGGTGAAGACAAAATAACCTGTGAAATGCTAAAAATGGGCAAAGATTTTATGGAACAAATTCTACAGGTGGTATTTAATAACTGTCTATTTGAAGGCACATCCCTGAAACATGAGACAACGCAGAGGTTATTCTGCTTTTTAAAAAGGGCGACATCACGAACATTGAAAATTATTGACCTATTAGCCTTCTGTCCCACCTTTATAAACTACTAACAAGGATCCTTACAAATCGACTAACAAATAAATTTGATGCCTATCAAGCAGTGGAGCAGGCAGAATTTCGATAGGGATACAGCACTATGAATCACTTGCAGACCATTTAAATGTTAATAGAGAAGACAACAGAATATAATATACCACTTCATTTTGCCTCTATAGACTTTCATAAGACATTTGATTCTGTTGAAACATGGGCTGTCCTGCGTGCGATGGATGAAGCAAGAATTGATTCAAGATATTCTAACCTTCTTAAGAATATATACAAAAGCGCTTCTTTCCGTGTAAAAATTACGGAAGACCTGAGAACCAAAAAAATTTCAATTAACAGGGGAGTTCGCCCGGGTGATCCTATATCCCCAAAACTTTTTACGTTGGCCTTGGAAGACGTTTTTAAAATCTTACCATGGAAAATAAAGGTGTAAACGTTGATGGTACCTTTTTAAACCATTTACGCTTTGCCATGACATAGTGCTTATTAGTTCAGATATACAGGAGCTTAAGAACATGCTAGAACAACTAAATCAAGCTGCAAATAACGTCGGACTAAAAATGAATTTAACAAAAATAATGAGCAAGACTGAGGAAAACATAAGAATAGCAGACAAAACTTTGGATATTGTTGATGAATATATATATATATATATATATATATATATATATATATATATATATATATATATATATATATATATATATATATATATATATATATATATATATAATCATATAGAGAAAAAAAATGGTGTTTGCCTGAACCTTGAAAAATGTTATTTTCTAACCGAGAAAATTGAATACTTAGGTTATATTATTAAAAATGGAGAAGTGAAATCAAGCTCTACTAAATTATTGGCAATTCAACAATTTCCTGTTTTAGAAGACATTCACCAAGTCAGACAATTTGGATTTGGGCTTAATTGAACACTTCGGAAAATGTGTAATCAAATTCGCTGAAAGAAATAAACCTCTTACCTTGCTGTTAAAGAAAGGAAAAGAGTTGAAGTGGTTGGAGGAACAACAAAAAGCGTGTGACTGACTCAAAATATATATGACTTCATCTCCAATTTTAACTTTATTTGACAACAGTCGAATGAATCAGCTGGAATGTTTGTACAGATAGAGGATGGTGCTAAAAAAGTTATTGGCTACTATAGCAAAACAACATCTCCAACATAACAATGATATCACTCGTCCGAGTTAGAAACTCTCGCCATTGTTAACTAAACTAAAAATTTAAGACATAATTTAGCTGGCAAGAATTTTTGGAGTCACTACAAGTGCCGCCAAAACAATCATTTTGGACTGGGCGGAGGGGAAAATACTCACTGGTCCGATACACCATGGTTGACTCACTTGAAGGCGTTCTTACCTAAACCCTCGAGAAACACAACTAAGCAGATCCTAGAATGGAGCAGGTCTGACCTACGAATTCTAACAGGTCTGCTTACAGGACATTATCGTCTAAGATACCACCTCAGAAAGATGGTCTGAATCAACAAACAGACTGTCGGTTTTGCTGCGGAAGACGAAACTGCTTAACATATACTATGTTCATGCCCCGGCCTGGGAAGAATTTGGTGATACCAACCTAGAACCTACCGACTTCAAAAAAATCTCACCCCATACAACCATGAACTTCGTGAGACGGGCTGGATTGTGCGGTGATCTGTAACTTCTATGGGTGAGCCACAATAGACCTATTAAAGGTCGCAGTGGAGGGGCGACCTACGCCCAACTCACATGATACCTAGCCCAACCTAGCTTGTAAGAAATTTGAGATTTTTACTGATTGTGCAGCAGTCAAGAGTGCTATGACAAAAAAAAATTGATTGTAAAATAGGCAGATTGATTTTAGATGTACCAGAATATGACTATGAAATTTTTCACCGATCAGCAGTCCGAATAAGTCATGTAGATGCTTTAAGCAGAAACTCAGTTGAGACAATACAATGCCACTTTTATTTCTGAAAATGAATAGTTATTAGCAGCTCAGGAATGTGATAAGGAAACAAAGAGTATCAAAACAATTCTTCAGTCTGGTGAATGTCACTTAAATAAAGACATTTTTAATGACTATGAACTTCGTAGAGGTCCTTTTTATGTGTAAATGGCAAATTTTAAGGTACAATCATGATAATATTGGTTATTTTGCATTTGTTAAAACACTAAAACGAATTTAAAACAGTTTTTGGTTTCCTAAAATAAGAAAATATGTACTAAAGTACATTATTGCATCTACCATTAAACACCATAGAGCAAACAACCTGGACTGTTACACCCAATAATAAAAATTTCTCGCCCATTTTACACAATCCATATTGATTATCTGGGACCTTTTTGCAAAAGCAAAGATGGCAACTGTTATGTTATTGTTGCTGCAGATGCATTTTTAAAATGTTGCTTTATCAAGGCTGTCAAGAATACAAAGACAAAGTATGGAAGAAGTTAAAAAAATTATTAAGATATTTGGAATTCCCAAACGCATAATTACTAATAAAGGCAAAGCAATTATTTAAAAAAAAAAATTTGCTCCCAAAGACAAGTTCGTTTACACCTTAATGCGATTGGGATGCCATGAGGAAATGGTCAAGACGAACGCTATAATCGAACGGCACTAGACTCTTTAGCAACTATGGACACAAACCGAGAAAATAATGAATGGGAAAGGAATATTTCCAATATTCAATAAAGTTTTAACAACACATTAAATAAAGTCATTGCAACGACCCCTGGTGAAGTTTTAATGGGATATCGCTTAGGTCCACAAAATGAGGATTCTTAGAGTCAGAGAAATGTAAAGATGATTTTAGTATTCCTAAAAACATTAGTAACCAGATAGAAGACAGTCAGCAACGCCAAAAGGCTAATTTTGATTCCCACCGGGTAAATCCAAAAGTTGATATTGAATGTGAACTAGTGTTGGTAAAGATATCCTCAATCGTCAGCTCGGGCTAGAGTGGAAAGTTGATTCCAAAATGGAAAAGATCATTTACGGTTCTGGACAATGACCGCTAGGAGGTAACTGATATTCCAGGATCCAAGAGGTCCAGAGCTTTATACACTGACGTGTATGCGATAGAACACATTAAAATATGAATCACCTTTGGTAATGCTTAAAAAGGTAAATATGATAACCATCGAGGTGAAGTCTCTAAGTAAAGTTAAAAAAGTCGTCGATACGTTGCGAAGTATCAGTAGTATGACAACAGGGAAACCAGAGAACGACGATGATATCGACCATAATTCACAGCGATGATGATGTCATGCTCAGCATTTCGTTCGATGATAAACAAAGGGGTCTTTCATGAGTGTCCACGTGGCTCCCGATAATATCGACCATTACTTACAGATAGCGATGATTCTATCATGCTCAGCATTTCGTTTGATATTGAACAAAGAGGTCTTTCATAAGTTTGCAGGTGACCGATGTATCACGACTATAATTATTGATGTCTCTGAATCAGCATTTTGATCACAGCTCTACATCATGTGTACTGATAAGCACTCTAAAGAATGCCTTGATAAACAAAGAGTTCTTTCATAAGTTTGCAGGTGGCTGACTAGAAGGTAAAAGGTTAAAAAAATCGACCATAATTCACAGCGATGATGATGTCATGCTCAGCATAATTATTATTGCGATATTTATTCTGGGGTTTGACGATTTTAAAAACTCAGTACAAAAATTAAACTATTTATATTAATCTTCCTATGCAATAAATTTTTACTGGATAAATCATTTAGATAATTACAAAACTTTCTATAACAATATTACTTTATCAATTTACTTCAAAACTTAACTAAACTTGATGGCGACTTTCCTATATCTTATTTCAAGAGTCATCGAGGATCTGATTACATGAATTGGTTTGCATCGGAAATGAAAGAGGTTGCGAAATTTGTACAGTATAAGATCAAAACAATCATTCCTCTGACTGATTTCCTTGAGAAGATTGGTGTAAATTCTTGTCACATTTGTGAAAGGACATTCAAAGCAGGCAAAATAATCGTCAAAGACCACTGTCACTTCACAGGTCGGTTCAGGAGGTGGGGACACCAAGCCTGTAACTTGAACTATCAAAATTATTTCGTCATACCTATAGTAACGTGACAATGAGTCATTCTTTTTCGTGCGTGCAGCCGGCGTTCATCGATTTTTACGACGTTATCACGTCAAAAAAATACTAAATGAAATATCAACAGTTGATAGTCAACATAGATAAAAGTATGTGCAAGTAAATCTCAATGAATAAGCTGGTTAAAAGTAAAACTGGACATGAAATAATTATCTATTAAACTTTGATGAAATGGTAGCAATGTCAAACTTATTGTTGGAACTGTGATAAACGATTAGAGCAGTGAAACTGGCTAAGTCCATCAAATTTGCTTAACAGAACACCAAAACCACTGTCAGTGTACGTACATGTATTAGTAGAGTAGTCATTCCTAGTTATTAGAAACATCTGTCAATTGAAGTAACAGCAAAATTATAAATTTGTTTTAACTTATAACATATTTTCCGAAAATGGGACTTATACTAGCAAAATCAAACCAGCTAAAACATTATTATATATTTTTGTGGGGTGGGAGAGGGGTACGGGGTTGTTCAGTTGAGGTTAGAGCAGTTGCTAATGTTTTTTAAGGGGACTGATTGTTAATTTTTTTTCAGAAAAGTAAAATATATATTTCTCTTTACTACAAGTTGGTCAGTCGCGCTTTGATAGGTGGATACACGTGGATAAATTCGACAGTGTGGGATTGAACGTCTACAAAACACGACGATTGTCGATAGGGCTATTTGATGATAAACAAAGAAGTACGAGCGAATATCTTTAGCAGGATTACTAAAGAGGAGTGGCAACGGGTATGCAAAGGTACTTAAAATCTTATTTTATAACTCACTTAGGTATTTCACAAAACTTTCTTTAAAATTTTTTTAAAACTATAACATTTTTCAAATTAACTAAAAAACTACCAGCCCGCGATCTTCTTAAATATATGCAAATCAATTATTCTAGAAAAGGGACGTATATTCGGGAGTTTTCCTAGTATGTTAATAATATCGCCGTTGGCGATATTAAATCGTCCACTTATTTGATGACACCCAAAAACCTCATCATTACCTCGAGCGAAATAATAGGACAGGGGCGCAATCCGTAACATTATATTTACGGTTATTTTTAACTTATATACAAAGTACAATAATTTAATCTTTCCAAATTTCTCTTTTTTCCAGTTCAGTTTTTTATGATTTATTTTATTTTTATATTTTTTTTTTTCAGTTTTACAGAATTATTTTTTTGGTTGAGTTTTTTAAAATGTTTACTAAAGTTCCAACATTCAAGAATTGTTTCTTTGTTAATCTGTGATAACATTTCTATTTCTGTAATATTTTCGAAATTCCAACATGTTCATCCCACCTAACATTCCTTATCCCGTTTTCTTAGACGAAGGATTCGTTTTACATCCTCGCGGTATTTACCGGGCAGTGTCGATATAACATGTTAATAATTAAGAGTGTAAGGGTCGATACCTCGAGTTTTCAGGCTCATAACTTCTCCATAAAGGATTTTCTGCACCTCTGCAAAAAAAGGGGCGAGACATAAATGTTTCTACTACTTTTCTTTTCACACCCCTTTTTTTACTAAGGAATAATTACTTCACCTATTGAATATATTTTTTCTTAACTACATCCGTTTCACACAATATCCTGATAATATAACTGGTAGTTTTTAAAACTAATATTTGAAAAATGATTATAGAGTATATTTAGTACCAATATATTTTTTTATTTTATTATTAGCAAAAAGAGCGACCCTTAATGCTTTCGGTTTAAATCGACATTTGAAGTCCTCGATTTTAGAAGTAAAAGCGGGGAAGTTTAAGTTGTCCCTTTAATTAGTAATTTATCTCTACTGCCTTTTATTGCTGCCTTTTTCGTATATTACAAATCCAATTTAAATACACCTTAAAGCACTATTTTCATCGGTAGTCTTAAAAAAAAGATACAATCAGCAGCGTTTTTTTGCGGCAGTACCATCAAAACATATTTATTTTTACAATGGGTCAACTATTTATTATAAAACAAAACGCGAGTTTGCAGAACCTACCCTATGCTAATGAGGGGCAACACCCCGAAACCGGTCCATAGGTGGTCACTTTGAAAAAATAAATTAATATTTCTCTCTTTTACTTAACAAGCATCTGAACAGTGCTCGAAAGAGCTCCTATTCCGATTTTTTGCCTTGTTTGCGTAGGTGGTTATTACATATTTGATGAAGGGGATGCTAAGATCATCATGGAGGGTTTTGTTTGGCACGTACCATGGTGCGTTGGCTACCATGGGAAGCGTTTTAAATTAAAAGTATATTTTTGTGCTGCTAGGTTGACTGTAGCTCCAGAGTACTATTTCGTACGTCCAGAGGGGTTTGAGTATGGCTTTGTAGATTAAAATTTTATTTTCAAATGATAATTGCGACCTTTGTCCTACTAAGCATTGCATTTGCTTCATTTTGAGATCTAATTGTCCTTTTCATTTTTATACAGTGCGTCTACAGTTGGAACCATATGGAAAACTTTTTTATGATTGGTTTTGTGAAAAAAATTATTCATGATAAAAAGTTCTGCATAGTCCAAAACTTAAAATGCCTATCATATATCAATGCCTAAGAGCCCTGATTCATAATTTCTATACCCTGAGAGACATTTTGACAACTAAAAACCTCCTGATGTTATACACCTCTTTAGCTGAATCAATCTTATCCTACTGCATCACAATATGGGGCGGGGCTTTCAATACCACTCTTAATATCTTACAAACAACACAAAACACAATCCTAAAAATTATCTTGAAAAAAAACAAACGTTACTCTACTGATATCATCTACCAGGAAACAAAAATATTGAATATCAAACTACTTTTCGCCCACCAATGTTCAAAAAAAATGTACACAAATCATAAAAATTTCCACCAAATAAAAAATAGAATAACCAGATCAAATGCAAATATGAATCTCAACACACAATTGTTCAAAAAAACCTTAACACAAAGATCTTATTTCTTCTTCGGACCTAAATTTTTCAATGCCATCCCAACCGCTCTAAGAAAAATTTCAAACCAGAAAAAATATAATATTGAAACAAAACAGTATATTTTAAAAAACCCCAAGATATTCTACAATATATTGAAATCAACATCTACTTGACAAAAAAGAAAAAAAAAAAAAAAAAAAAAAAAAAAAAAAATATACCTGCCTACCTTCCTGCACCATCTGCTTGACACTGTAAAACCTCTACAAAAAGTATTTTTCGAATTATGAAAACTTCAACAAATATATTTTAAATCTATAATCTACTCACAGACTTAACATGATAAATACAAAATGTACGTTGAACTTATAAAGTCCTCAGATCGAGCATAGAGCAAGACAGGCAAAATTTGCCTAGGCTCATTATGTTCCAACTGGGATCTTATTTTAGATACAATTTATAACACCTGTAATGTACTTTATCGAAAGCAATAAAATTTGATTTGATTTGATGTTTCTAAGCCGTTTCCATTTTTTTAAAAAAATATGAATTTTACAAGTTTTGTATTTTGTAATTTATTCCAACGATTAACACAATTTCTATTTTTTCTTCACGATTTAGTAAATTTCCTTTTTTAACTGTAATTTTATAAATACCAATTCACTCATTCACTGTCAAATGCTTCATGTCAGTGGATCCTAGATTACGTTAAATTGTATCAAGCCAGAATAATTAATACGGAATGATTAGTAAATAATCACCAAACCTAAATTTTCATGCAAAATGGCTGTAATGGCATATTTGAATAAAACTTTTAATTCAATATAACTTTACTTTATAACATTCTTCTGTATTGTAAAAAATAAGGTACTTTACTGTTGAGTCAAATTCATATGTTTTTAAAAATCTTGGACACGGCTTAAAAAAATTGATGTCGGATGCATTTTAAGTTTTAGATCATGCAGAACTTTTTATTAGGAATAACTTTTTTCACAAAACCAATAATAAAAAAGTTTTCCATATGGTTCCAACTTAAGAAGACACACTTTATGATATTTTCAAGTGTGTTTTTGCTCTAAGTAAAGTCCTAGCTATTTAACATTTATTTTTATTAATATTGGAGCGTTATTGATGTTGTATTGCGGACAGTTACTTCTATTAGTGGTAAATGTTTCTTGGGCAGTTTTCTCGTTATTGACGATAATTTTCCAGCGTTTTAGCCATTTATGTTCAAATAATTTTGTAATGTTTTAAAACCCGTGATGGGATCTGCGGTGTCGTCACTGAATGTGGCCATTGTAATGTCTTCAGTATCTGGTTTGTCTGCAGTGAACAGAAGGTAAAGGAAATGACACTGCCTTGAGGGACTCCAGAGTTTATAAAGTGGTATTTGGTAAGTAAAGTGTTGACTTTAACTTGGAAAAAATGTTTTTTAAGTAGGAGTTTAGTAACAAGTATATTGCATTGGGCAGGTTTGTTTTTAATTTGTATAAAAGTCCTACCTGCCTTACTTTATCAAAGTCTTGTTTAACAGAGGTAAACATCTTGTTTTCATAAGACTCTTGTTGCGGTCACAGATGCAACACTTCGTTTGATTCCTTTTATTCTTTTTTATGTTATTTGGTTCCATTTCAAAATCCTTTTTCGATCCGTCTGCATTCAAAACGTCTTGAAAACCGTTTCGCTACAGGCAGATTTCGAAGAATTCTCCTGTTGCTGTTAACCTGCATCCTTTACCTCTTATCCTCGGGGTTTTTTGACCTCTGCCATTTTCCGCGTGCTCTTCTTTTTTTATAACTTTTTTTATGCATAACGGTATGTTTCGGATTTGATATGTAATTTTATTACATTTTGATGAAGCTTTTCAGGCAGCTACTTGAATTACAAACATTAGATATTCGACAACTTTTTCAATATCTTGTGGTTCTTTTAGTCTAGAACTTCGGCTGATGTTTTCGTTAATATTGTTTTAAAACTGGTTTCAGTTTGTCTTTATTGTACATAGTTGTGGTGGACTCCAGATCACAGTAGAGCTTAGCATTATAGAGATATGTGCCTAGGAGTGTATCGAAAGGAACATCCGAAGGGCAAAAATCTATATTTTATCGGATAGCCAAGCAGCACTAAAAGCTCTAAAGTCATACACTTGTGAGTCTAAGCTGACTTGGGACTGTAAACAATCCCTAAGACATCTGGCAGCAAACAATCAGGTTACTCTGATGTGGGTTCCAGGTTACAAGGGAGTTAATGGCAACGAGGAAGCAGACTGCCTTGCCAAGAGAGGGGCAAATACAAAATTTTCCGGCACAGAATCCTTCTGTGGACTCTCCAATGCCCACTTGAAAGAAGAGGTTCGAGCAAGAATAATCATAAACCTATATTGGAACCAGATAGCAAGTGTGAGAGTGGAAGAAGACCAAACTGAGACAGTTAAGATTTTACGTGGAGTAAGACAGGGATGTGTATTGTCGCCACTACTATTTAATATTTACTCCAAACACATATTTAGAGAAGCCTTGGACAATGCACAAGAACGAATTCTGGTAAATGGACAGCGCTTGAATAACATCAGATACGCTGATGATACAGTAATATTTACCGATAATATGGAAGACCTGAAATAACTAATGGATAGACTAACAACCAGTAGCCACCAATATGGACTGGATATCAACATGGATAAGACTAAATATATGATCATAAGCAAGAACAACGTTCCCATCTTGCAACTAAGATTAGAGGGTGGAACAATTGAAAGAGTCGACAAATATATATATATCTCGGCACCATCATAATTGATCAATGGGACCACTCGCAAGAAATTAAAAGCCGAATTGAAAAGAGCAGAAATGTATTTATTAAAATGTTAGCAGTTTTTAAAAGTCGAGACCAAACCATGAACACAAAACTAAACGCTGCTATGTGTTTTCCGTGTTACTATACGGAGTGGAGTCATGGAAACTGACAGAAGCAATGACGAAAAAGATCGAAGCATTCAAGATGTGGCTCTATAGAAGAATGCTAAGGGTATCATGGACAGATCATGTAACTAACATTGAAATCCTTAGAAGAATGTCAAAGGAAAAAGAAATCGTGAATATAATTAAAACAAGAAAAATACAATATCTAGGTCACATCATGCGAAATGAAAACATATATAATCTCTTGCAGTGCATATTACAAGGGAAAGTGAAAGGAAAGAGAAGCGCCGGAAGGAGAAGACTCTCATGGCTAAAAAATTTATGACAACCATCGAACTATTCCGAGAAGCTGTAAAAAGAGTTACATTAGCCAATATGGTAGCCAACGTCTGGAACGAATAGGCACCTGAAGAAGAAGAAGAAGACTCTTTTCTCTTTTAATTAATACGTGTGGTGTACAATTTTTTTTTTCATGTAGGTTATTAGTTTCCTGTATGTTTAAGGTGTTTTGGCATTTATTCGTAATACGTTGTTTTTTAAGGTATTTGTATAGTAGGTTTTTTCTTAAGTAATATATATTAGGCAATTTATCATTTTTTTGTTAACTTTAACTTCGTATACGTGTATTGTAAAAGGTTTTAAAACTTTGGGTTCTGTTGTTTTTTTCTCTTAATGTCGTGATTGTTATTATGTGAGCTTGTTTTGGTTTTTGTGTTGGTAAGTACTTGGTATTTGTTTTTTGTTATTGTTCTGAAGAAGTCCCCTGCTGCCTTGGTTATTCTTTTAATTTAATTTTTGTTAGACACTTCTTGATATGTATAGGATTTTTCATTATTGTCTTGTTCCAATGTTTCTTCATCGCTTAAAGAGAGTTCGTAGTTTTAATTGTAAGGCCATGGATTGTGTATTCTTGAATAAATTTGTAAGTTGCATGAGACTGTACTTTTGTTATTGACTACATGCGAGGTTGTTGGTTGGGAATTGTATGTGTTGGGATAGCTGCTAGGTAGACTTGCGATAAGTGTTAATTAGCTTTATGTTATTTTTCGAAAATAAACTGACTGACCGGCCCGGACGATGGCTGGGACAAAACTTATTAAATTTTTATTATGTTTTTATTTTGCCATCATTGTTATTTTATTTAATTAAATGTTAAAACCAAAATTTAGAATATTTTATTAATTTCTCCAGAAATCTGTTTTGAAGCTTTAATATGTAATTTATTTATTCATCATTATACCAAAATACTTTAGCGTAAGGCAAATGCAATAAAAAATATTAAATAAAAAAAAAACTTAAAATAAAGTATTTTGTGAATATGCTACGATAACGATTTTTGTTTTTTTTATAGTCACAAAGGTAAATCTGAAATTTTCAATTTACAAAGGTTTCAACATCACAAGTATAAATATTTAGATTTGGTTCTCAAAACAAATATATACATTAAGCCTAATTTTATACATCTCATATTTTTCTACGTAAGTACATATGTATTTGCAAGACAACGATCTAGTATAAATCTTGTAGATTTAACACGGGTTTTATGAATATTGAAGTATGACAGTTTTTCCATGTAAATAATATTTATAACCTAGTTTTGTTTAAGTTCATTCATTGAATAATTACATTCATTATACAATAATTAAATAGAAATGTTTGGTAAATGGTAAAAGCCTCAAAGCAAACATACCTTTTTTTATGAAGAACAAGAATCCGTTGACGAAAAGCCGATTTTTTTATAAATAAATTGTTTAAAAATAAAAAACAGTGTATCCAATTCCAGAAAATGTTGACCTATCCGCATGAAAAAAATAACCAAAAAAAAAATTATTTTAAAGATGACTCTGATATTTTTTATGCTGATATTGTTTATGAAAGAAAGAAAAAAGTTGATAAAATAAGTAAGGTTGAGTGTAATACTTCTTTTTCATACCAGTCGCTCAAAATTGGACACACATATCAGTGACTGTTTATTGCTAAAATTTTGCTTTTAAAATCTACTTACACTCAATGTTGCTTTAATAATTGACGGTCTAGGAATCCCAAATTTGGCGCCTAAAAAGTTATGCATTTAGCAAAAAATGTTTGTTGTTGAAGATGTAAACGTATTACTTACTTAGTTTAGGTCGTATGGATTGAATTGGAGAATCCATTGATATGTTTCTAAAAATTTTATACCCCACACAAAACAAAATACTTTTATAATTTTCCGACCAATTCCTAATGTATTATAATTTTTTGTTTTACCAAAAATATTAACGTGTCATTACACATCTAAAGATTTCATTGTCATTTAAAGGCATACATCAAAAAAGCAAACGTCATTTTTAATGTATCAATCCTTGTAGATTTATTAAAGAAAGAGATCTGTCAAACGTCTCCACCAATAAAAAATATTATAAATTGATACTTAAAAATCATAAGGGGTTGCTCCTTTCACCAGTGATAAAATAAAAAATATTAATGGTACCCAATATACTATAGAATATTTGATGGAGTTGAATAATTAAACATACAAACATATAGTAACGCCTTTTTTTTCGTAGGGGTAGGTAGAGACCACTTTCTTCCACTTGCTATGGTTCTTACTCACATCTTTGCTTCTTCTACTTTTATCAGCGCTCTCATACATGCTCGTTGGTTGTTGGTACTCATGACCTGGCCTCTTTTTAAAACAATGTTGATCTGATCGAGATACGTTCGCCGAGGTCGCCCTCTACCAAGTTGCCCATTCACACTCGCCGTATAAATCTGTTTCGTCAATCTTCTTTTATCCATACTTGTCCAAATGATTTAAGAGTTATTTTTGTAATCACATCTTATTTTACCCCTTATCCCTTATATCACTATTCTTCACTTTATCCATAAAAGTCACTCCGGCTATACTTCTCAGACCACTCATCTTCGCAGCATTGATCTTACTTTCATGCTTCTTCTGCCAAACCTACCATACATAAGTATAGTGATCAGCTCTTCTCTATGCATAGCCAGTTGTGCCAGCTCTCCCCTATGCATAGTAAGTCGAGCTTTTTTTGACACGTTCTAGCTGCTCATAAAGTTATGCCTCATTTATTTGTTTCCCTGCCAACACTCTTCGCACAGTCATATTTTTCGTCTTTCGTAAACTTCGAACCCAAGTATACAAGCTCATTCACTTGTTCCACTCTCCTTCAATCAGCACCTGCTTTCTTCTTTTTCAAAAACCATTACTTTTACATTTATTTTTGTCCCTTTGATTTTTAGGGTATCATACGTAATACGTAATAATTGATTTTGTATTTGTGGATGAAAAATTAAAAAAGAAAGTAATGGACACTCGGGCATACCACGGTGCAGGTATTGACACAAACTACTTTTTAGTAATGAGACGAATAAGAGGTCTCTTTAAGCGGTAGTGCCATCGTGTGACGGAATCAAGTAGTGTACTAGAGCGTATAAAAGTTGAGAATTTGCAAGAAGAAGGTATAAAAGAGGAGTTCGTTAGTAGAATAGCCGCCGGTTCACTCCACTTTTTTCAAGATAGGGAGTGGGGAGGAGGGGAGATGACATATGACATTGTTGACATATGACATTGTTGCCATTGTTGACCTATGACATTGTTGACATGACATTGTTGACATATGAAATTGTTACTATTGTTTACATACGGTCTTGTTGACATATGACATTGTAGCCATTGTTTACATATGGCATTGTTGACATATGACATTGTTGCCATTGTTTACATACGGCATTGTTGCCATTGTTGACATATGGCATTGTTATCATTGTTTACATACGGCATTGTTGACATTGTTGCCATTGTTGACATATGACATTGTTGGCATATTACATTGTTGCTATTGTTTACATACGGCATTGTTGACACATTTCTAATCCACAACGCTTGCGACAACGACTTTGTTGATACGAGATAAAGTCAAAAAAGTGTACAGGGTAACAAGGGCGTAACGTAAATGTCACTGTAGTTTTGGTTATACGGGCACTATAGAAAGAGTCCAGCACTACGCGAGGACAATGCGCTGGGGATAGGGGCGCTACGCGGGGACAGAGTGGTAGCACTGCGCGGAGGCGACATTATACGGGGGAGAAACATTGCGCTACGCAGGAGGAGAAACAAGATACTACGCGGGTATGGAACAGAGCGGATGGCCTTGAATGGAATCCAGAAGGTGTCACGTACGGTTCTTACGATTCCAGGATCTCGAACTGTTTTCCCTGGTTAATTATTACGAAAATGGCGATTTTTACAAATTTTGGATTGTGTGGATTCTGTGCCTTTTTAGTTCAAATTTCCCTTATACTTGAATACTAAAAGCCTACAAATAATATGTTTTTATCTAACGTCATTAGATTACTTACGGAATTTTAAAAAATATGGGAAATTTTGCAAGATTTTAATTCTTGCGATACATAATCTTTATTTCATTTACATATTTAAATCAATTTTTGGTAATAATGTATTAGAGTATCGATCGTCGGTAAAGCATCGAAATTTGTCACCATACCAATAAAAAAAACCCAAATAATAATCTTTATTAAATATAAAAAACAATAAATAAAATCTCCAGAGTACCAACAACCAACGACCATGTATAAGAACACTGATACAAGTAGTTCATTGTATTCAATTCAATTTTTGGTAATAATGTATTAGCGTATCGATCGTCGGTAAAACATCGAAATCTGTCACGAGGTCAATTAAAAAACATCAAATAATAATCTTAATTAAATATAAAAACAATAAATAAAATTACTTAATTAAATCTTCAATCAAACGAGATAAAGCGTATCGTAATTAAACATAAAAAACAAAAAAAAATTACCACAACACAGCTTGCAACTAAAAAGTTAAATTCTTCTTTTTTTTATACATGCCATTACGTCACCTGCCAAATAAGAACATTTTCTTTTTCTGCAACAACTATGTGTTTATGGCTCTATTGTTATTGGCAAACACATTAATGACAGAGACCTAAAATACACATTTTTATCATCAAAAACATTTAAAACTTTTTGTGGTTACAACCCAGGTATCCAAACATCCTTATTTAGAACCCTAAAGCACCAAGGTGGCCTATCGCAATATATTATTTACGGTAATAATGTATTATCGCATCGATCGTCGGTAAAACATCGAAACCAGGCCAATAAAAAACCCCCAATAATCTTTTATTAAATATAAAAATTAAATTACCTAATTAAATCATCACGAGATAAAGCGTAACGTATTTAAACCTAAAAAACAAAGCAGCACAGCTTGCAACTAAAAAGTAAAATTCTTCTTTTTTCTTACAGGCCGTCACCAGCCAAAACATTTTCTTTTTCAGCAACAACCATGTGTTTATGGCTCTATTGGCAAACACAGAGACCTAAAATACACATTTTTAGTATTAAAAACATTTAAAATTTTTGTGGTTACAACACAGGTGTCCAAACATCCATATTTAAAACCTAAAGCACCCAGGTGCCCAATCACTATAAAATAAACCCTAAAGCAAAAAAACATCGTCTATCTTGACACTTAAAAAAGTAAAAGATGTACCTGAAAAAAAAATAATAGGAGTACTTACCAAGACAACTGCTAAGAAGCTACGCACGATACACAAAGGTAAAGAGCTCACTGAAGACAGGTAGCAATGGGTAAACATCGTGTAAAACATGCATACAAAAATAATACAGACCCGCTTCAGTCACTACAAAATACTGAATGAAACAAAGTTTATAATACATATTCCCCATGTCAGCAATGACGCTCGCTGACCGCTGCGAAAATAATATAGATAGGTATATATACGGGGGGACGCATGAACTGGCAAAACTTTTGAAACTATTGGAAAAAAATATCTTTTTAACAAAAAAACCCTGGTTAAAAGAACTATTTAAGCCCCCTTTTACATGTATCACGCATTAAAGTGTCTTGCAGCATCATCAAAAGATTCAGCATTACGCAAAGTACGTCGACCATCACGTGAGTACGCCAAGCGTCACCTTAAACGTCACGTGTGTACTTCAAACGTAAATGTCACGTGTGTACGTCAAGCGTCACGTTAGTACGCCAAGCGTCACGTTAAACGTCACGTGTGTACGTCAAACGTAAACGTCACGTGTGATCGTCATGCGTTACGCGATTACGCCAAGCGTCACGTTAAACGTCACGTCTGTATGTTAAACGTAAACGTTACGTTAAACGTCACGTGTCACATTAAAACACACACACACCAGTTTGAAATGTGTGATATTTTTTGTACATGTATGGTTGTCACAAGAAGTAAAAAGGACCAAATGTTGGCATGTGACACCACTTTTGCATCAGCAGCAATATAGGTACGCTACATTCTTTCGCTTTGACCAAAACCCTCAGAAATAAAAAACAAAGAATAAATATTTAAAGTATAATACAGTATAAAATAACAATGTATTAAAAATATTTAAGCAGTTTTCATAATTTGTACATCAAAACTAGTTCTGTGTAAATTAACAGCTTGATCAAAAGTAATGTATCTTCTATGGTCTCCAGCAATGCTTTCATGTTACTTTTGGTTGACATAGTTGTGGACACCGGAATATTAAATCTTTCATTGTATTCTACTATACGTATTTTGTCTCCTGTTTTGTAGTTGGTTTGACGTTAGCCTTTTTAAGGGCTGTATTTAAGGTGGTGTGTAAAGAGTTATCCTTCTTTAAAGGAGGGGTCACATAATAATTGAAATGTATTCATGTGTGTATTAAACTTTTTAATATTGCGGGTATGCAGGGTATTTACCTTCCATAGACCTTCCATGATACCGATTAAGGCTTATTTGACTAGCCAATATAAAAACAATTGCTTAAATTGGGTAGTGAATAATTAATAGGACACGTTAAATATGGCTTTAAGATGCTTATATCTACATGAACAACAAAATACGACTCGTTGCAATATAGTTCAGTGAAAAACATCTAAAAGCCTTATTTACAGGTGTTCTTTATCTATGAGCTTGCAAATATGATGTGTGGTAATACCATGTAGCTACAACGCATATTAATTTTATCGTGCAAAATTGGATATATAAATATATATTTGTGACATCATTTTGTTAAAAATAACCTGAACTACCAGATAATAAAATTGTTTTTATGAAATTTGAAGTCTCCTTCAATCTTTTTAACGATCAAGAACCGAGGTACTGCTACCGTCGTCTCTTGATTCGTATTTTGTTCAGTAGTAGTGGGGGGGAAATGACATATGACATTGTTGCCATTGTTAACATACAGCATTTTTGACATTGTTGACATATGACATTGTTGCCATTGTTTACATACAGCATTTTTGACATTGTTGACATATGACATTGTTGCCATTGTTTACATACGGCATAGTTGAGATTGTTGACATATGACATTGTTGCCGTTGTTTACATACGGCATTGTTGACAAATGACATTGTTGCCATTGTTCACATACGGCATTGTTGACATATGACATTATTGCCATTGTTTACATACGGCATTGTTGACATATGACATTGTTGCTATTGTTTACATACGGCATTGTTGACATATGACATTGTTGCCGTTGTTTACATACGGCAACTCTTTAAAGACGCAGAGAGTTTTAGTAATGCCTTATGGTCTAAAACTCAGTGATGCTGAATTTCCGATCTACACCTCCACGTGGTAAAGAGTGGGCAACGGTATAGATGTTCTATAGCGGCTAGCGTAGACGGAGACCGAGTGTTTGCCGGTATAAGCAATCAACCGATATCAAGAGATAACGGAAGGGCACCTTCTTGTCCTTGGGATGAGAAATTGTCCCTAAAGGCGGATGAATCAATCAAGTGATCAACGGCATGGAGATGCGGAAGGAAACGGGAAGCCACCACATTAAAGGTCCACATGGACATCCCCAGGACAATCATCATTATGGCTGGAAATCGATGGCCCCTAGTCCCGGGCCCCCCTTAAATGGGGGAGGGGTGCAAAGAATCTCCCGGCTAGCCATGAAGATGAAGATAAAGATAGGGACATGGAATGTCCGTAGCATGTACGAAGCCGGAAAAGCGCACAACGCCATCCAAGAAATGAAAAGAATTGGGCTTGCGATCCTTGGCATTAGCGAGATGAGATGGCCGAAAACGGGAACATGTAAGATTGATGAGCACACGATATACTACTCAGGACAAGACTCCACACAACACTTTAACGGAGTTGGGTTCATTGTCAATCGGATTGTTGAGAGATCCATCTTGAACTTCTGGCCAGTATCTGATCGTGTCGCACTTCTGCAAATTAATTCCAAACCTCTTAAAACAAATATCATTCAGATATATGCTCCCCATACGGAACAACCCGATCACATAGTTGAACAACTCTACACTGATATACAAAAGGCACTTCGGCAGACGGAGCAAAATGAAATTACCATAGTCATGGGAGTCTTTAATTTTAAAGTTGGCAGCGGTAGAGAAACGGATATAATTGGTGAATATGGGTTAGGTTTACGTAATGACAGAGGCGATAGGTTAATTCAATTCTGCCAAGAAAATAATATGGCGATTATGAATACCTTTTTCAAACAGCCAGCCAGACGTTTGTATACCTGGAAAGCTCCTGCAGATAATCCCAACAAAATAATTCGAAACCAAATAGACTACATCGTAATCAACAAACGTTTTAAAAACTCAATAACATCGGTAAAAACTTATCCAGGAGCAGATGTACCATCTGATCACGTACTCTTAGCAGCTGATATACGTTTAAGATTGAAAATTGTAAAAACGAACCCTAGACCACCACAAATAAATTATAAAAAACTTAAAGATCCCATGACCCAATACGCTGCCTCTCAAGATCTGTCTCATAAGCTCGACATCCTGAACAATAAAGAGTATAATTCAATAGAAGACAGATGGAAGGATATAAAGCAAGTAGCACTAGAAGTATCAACAACACATTTAGGTCACTTAGAACATACAATCGCTAAGAAGAAATGGATGACCAATGATATTTTGAAGATGATGGATGAAAGACGAGCACTCAAACACAGAGATGAGTCCAAATACAAAGAGAAACATAAAGAAATACGGAAAGAAATAAGACATGCTAAAGAACAATGGTTCTCTCAGGAATGTAAAGAAATAGAACAACTACAGGAAAAGCATGATACATTCACTGTCCATAAGAAAGTAAAAACTCTAATAGGAAGTAATCATCGCTCAAATATTAACAACTTACTAGACGAAACGGGAAACCTTATCACCACCACTGAGGACAAATTGAAAACATGGAAAAAATACATAGAAACCCTATTTAATGACAACAGAACACTACACGATATTACCTCACAAACAATATTGACCACAGGTCCATCGATAACAAACACCGAAGTAGAAAAAGCAATGTCACGAACAAAAAATGAAAAAGCATGTGGCCCCGATGGGATTCCAACTGAAATCTTGAAACTGTTTACCGGTCATAACTTAAACAACTTAGTTGACTTATTCAACGATATATATCGATCTGGAATGATACCCGAGGAATGGCTTCAATCGACCTTTATAACGTTACCTAAAAAAAGCAATCCTAAGAAATGTGAAGACTACCGTATGATTAGTTTAATGTCTCATACACTCAAATTGTTTTTAAAGGTGCTACATGAACGAATATATCGGAAACTTGAAACACGTATAGGAAGTACACAGTTCGGATTCAGAAATGGACTCGGCACCAGAGACGCTCTTTTTGCCATACAGGTATTAATACAACGGGCCAGAGACGTTAACTGTGAGGTAAACGCTTGCTTCATAGATTTTGAAAAAGCCTTCGACCGGGTACAGCATGAAAAACTTATTAACATCCTAAGAAAAACTGGATTAGATGATGGAGACATACGAATAATAGAAAACCTCTACTGGAATCAAAAAGCCTTGATAAGAGTGGGAGATCAAGCTACCGAAGCTGTGGAAATTAGACGTGGGGTTAGACAGGGTTGTATATTGTCTCCGCTGTTATTCAATATATATTCGGAAGAATTATTTGCTGAAGCATTGGAAAACATTTCTGAAGGCATTTCTATAAATGGTTTTAAGATCAACAATATACGTTACGCGGATGACACTGTTATTTTAGCCGATACATTCGATGGCTTGCAGCATATCATGAATGAATTGATGGTTCATTTAAATGAGTATGGTTTACAGCTCAATACTGCAAAGACTAAATATATGACAATAAGTAAAGGTCGCCCCACAATGAATCAACTACTAGTGAATAATACTACTATAGGAAAAGTTGACCATATTTCCTATCTGGGCTGCCTGATAAACGAAGAATGGGACCACTCAAGAGAAATCCGCCAACGTATAGAAAAAGCGAGAGCCACCTTCCTAAGAATGAGAAGTGTGTTCTGTAATAACAACTTGAGCTTGAAACTCAGGAAAAGGCTTCTCAACTGTTATGTGTTCTCGGTTTTGCTGTATGGTGTAGAGGCGTGGACAGTGACAGAGGCCACAAGCAAACGAATCGAGGCATTTGAGATGTGGGCGTACCGTCGGATTTTGAAAATTAGCTGGGTAGATCATGTATGCAACGCAGAGGTTCTGAGAAGAATTAAGATACGGACCCCTGAAATACTTAGAACCGTTAAAATACGGAAGCTCTCTTACCTTGGACACATAATGCGGAACGAAAAATATAACATATTACAACTAATAATCCAAGGCAAGATAGAAGGAAAAAGAGGACCTGGCAGAAGGCGCACATCTTGGCTCAAGAATCTGAGACAATGATTTGGCAAAACATCGACTCAACTTTTTCGGGCAGCAGTGAACAGAGTAACTATAGTAATGATGATTGCCAACGTTCGCTGAGCGGACAAGGCACCAAGAAGAAGAAGAAGATTGTTGACAAATGACATTGTTGCCATTGGAGTGAACCGGCGGATATTCTACTTTCGTTAGTAAATTGACCGAGAAGTTTGACAGTTTAGATGAAACGTGTGAGGTTAAAGAACTGTGGAAGCCATTCAAGGAAGGAATCGTGGATATTTCTATTGAAGAAATGTGTCAACAATGCCGTATGTAAACAATAGCAACCATGGGATATGCCAACAATGTCATATGTCAACAATGGCAACAATGCCATATGTAAACAATGACTACAATGTCATATGTCAACAAGACCGTATGTAAACAATGGTAACAATGTCATATGTCAACAATGCCGTATGTAAACAATGGCAACAATGTCATATGTCAACAATGCTGTATGTAAACAATGGCAACAATGTCATATGTCAACAATGGAAACAATGTCATATGTAAACAATGTCATATGTCATTTCCCCCCCCTCTCCACTCCCCATGGCGGCCATCTTAAAAAAAAGTGGAGTGAACCGGCGGCTATTCTACTTTCGTTAGTAAATTGACCGAGAAATTTGACAGTTTAGATGAAGCGTGTGAGGTTAAAAAATTGTGGAAGCCATTCAAGGAAGGAATCGTGGATATTGCTATTGAAGTATGCGGTGTAAGTAAAAGATAGAAAGGATGCAGGTTACAGAAAATGTACGTAGAGGTTCAAAAAGCAGTGTCAGAAAAGAAGAAAGCCTGGCTGGATTGGTTAGCTACAAAAGCCAATAAAAGAACGCAAAAGGCAACGATTGAGGATGTAAACAATGCAAAGAATGAGGATAAAAGGTTAAAAGGTGTGGCAAAAGAGGTTGTGGCAAAAAAGAAGGAGAGAGATAAAGATGAATTTGATAGAAGGTTATCTGACGATTTCAAAAACAATATTAAACTCTTCTGGAAGTCCATAAGAACAGCCAGAGGACAAAATACTACCTTGCAATTGGAAAGAATCAGAAACCAAGATAGTAGTATGTTAAAAGGAGAGGAATGCGTATTAAAGAGATGAAAGGAATACTTCGAAAGTTTGTTTGAGAATGAGAATACACAACTAGAGGCAATACACAACTCGGAGACATGAGTGAAAGTTGCAATGGAAGTGAAATTAGTACGACAGAAATTTTGGAATCGTTGAACAGTATGATATTGGGTAAAGATGCTGGGTACGACAGGATAACAGTTGAAATGCTGAAGGCTGGACAAAACGTGGTAGCTAGTCTACTGGACCGCCTTTTTAACCTTTGTTGAAGTGGTAGCGTACCAGACGACTGGTGCAAGGCCGTTATCGTGCCGCTTTACAAGGGAAAATGTTCGCAGCAGGACTGTAAGAACTACCGAGTATAAGTTTACTCAGCATAGTCGGCAAACTGTATGCAAAGATATTAATTATAAGAGTAACGAATGAAACTAAGAAGATGATATGGGATGTGTAAGCAGGATTTAAAAGAGGAAGAAGATGTATGAATTAGGTCTTTTCATTACGTGGTATAGTCGAAAAATTCTTGGCTAGAAGTCAGAAGGTCTTCTGCGCTTTTATAGACTTGAAAAAGGCCTATGACAGAGTGGTGAGGAGTGAATTGTGGTTGACATTGCCTGTGTATGGCGTGAGCGGTAGTTTAATACGAGCACTGAAATCACTTTACGAGGATTTCACTGCTTGTGTCAGGATAAACGGAGCTTGCACGGACTGGTTTAACATGGAAAAAGGTGTGAAACAGGGATGTGTGGCTTCGCCATGGCTGTTTAACTTATACATAGACAATTGTTTAAAAGATCTAAAAGAGAGTGCGTGTGGATTAAAAATGAATGATTTGATCGTCAAATGCCTTTTTTACGCCGATGATCAAGTCATATTAGCGTTATCTGAAGAGAAGTTGCAGGCGATGGTTAATGTCACGCAAAATGCCCTAAAAATTAAAGGGATAAAAATAAATCTGAGTAAAACGAAAGTATTGGTTTTTGAAAGAGAAGAGAGCATGACAAACTGTGGAGTTTCGATTGAGGGAGAAAGAGTGGAACAAGTAAATGAATGTGTGTACTTTGGTTCAAAGTTTACTAGAGATGGAAAGTATGACAGTGACATTGAGCGAAGGGTGTTCGCAGGAAAACAAATAAATGGGCATAAAAAGGCACGTCTGGCGGTGCATAGGGGTGTGATGGTTCCTACACTTATGTTTGGTAGTGAATGTTGGGTTTGGCAGAAGAAGCATGAAAATAGGATTAATGCTGCGGAGATGAATAGTCTGAGAAGTATAGCCGGAGTGACTCGGTTGGATAAAGTAAAGAATAGTGAAATAAGAGAACGCTGTGGTGTAAAAGAAGATATGGTTACCAAGATAGATAAATAAATGCTTAGATGGTTTGAACACGTAGAAAGGATGGATGAAGGAAGATTTACGAAACACATTTATAAGGTGAGTGTAAATGGACAAGTCGGTAGAGGTCGACCTCTGAGAACGTATCGCGATCAGATCAACATTGTTTTGAAGAAAGGCTAGGTCAAGAGTACCAACAACAGACGAGCATGTATAAGAGCACTGATGAAAGTAGAGGTATCAAAAAATGTGTGTAATAACCGTAGCAAGTGGAAGGAAGTGGTTTCTGTTATGTTTTCATTTTCTATGTTTCAAGACGTTAAGCTTTCCTCTGTATATTTGGAAATATTCGGATACACAAGTGTGTGAGTATATTGTCATGGAGTTAGTTTAGAAATAAGAATGGTCATGAATTGTCATGTATTGTCAAGAATATAAATATTTTAAGTTATCTGAATAATTGAATTGAATAAAATAAAGGAATATAAAAGTCTCCGCCTATCCCTATTGAAAAAAGGCGTGACTTTATGTATGTATGTATTTAGGATTTTCTATTATTTTTCTTTTTAAACCACCACATTACGTTTACAGATACACACTTGTGCTATGTATATTTTTTAGCTTTTCTTTATGATTTTTTATAATATTTTTTTTAACCACCACTGTATTAAAGCGAACAAAACAAAAAAAATCATTCATATCGGTCAAGCCATTTTTGAGTTTTAGCGAGACTAACGCACGGTAATTCATTTTTGCATAAATAGATTCGACAACCAAATGACACTTTTTTGGATTTTTAAAAACCAAATACGTGATAATCCGAAAACATTATTTCTAAAATTGAACTGTTGTGTGTGTGTGTTTTTTTTTTAAGGGGGTGGGGAATCCTTTTTACGGATTCTAGGCATAGTTGTTTGGCCTGGATATGTGGTGACTCGACGCAGTGTCATACTAAAATTCGACGCTAGCGCCCCTACCCACTAAACCCTAAACCCCTTTTCCTCTTTTCCCTAATCCCTCATGGAAACCGCCGTTAGGCATTACTTCGTGAGGGAAGGATCTAGCTACTGCTCTTTCTTCTGGTAGCTAAGGTGTTATTTTACCTTTCTTCTAGTTGTTGTCATTTGCTCTTCTTCTTTCGATGGAACGCAAGTCTATGAGGACTTCTGTTGTAAATGCGCTGATGGCGTTCCAGGAGGCTCTTGATGACAACATTGCTTCTACTATTGTCTCTGGTTGGATTTTCTTCTTTAGGATCATCTCCAGCTCATCTCGCTGCGGGTAAAATCGTGGGCACTCAAAGAAAACGTGCTCTGCGTCTTCATTGATTCCTGGGCAGGACGGGCACTCCGGTGAATCATCATGCTTGAAGCGGTGAAGATACGTCCGAAAACATCCATGTCCTGACAACAACTGCGTCAGATAGTAATTGACCTCGCCATGACTTCGGTTTAGCCAAACGTCGATCTTCGGTATGAGACGGTGTGTCCATCTCCCTGTTGTCGCGGTGTCCCACTGCGATTGCCATCGTGCGATGCTGTTCTGCCGTTCTTCAGCTCTGAGTTACTCGGCACTTTGTGTGGTTGTCCTCTTTCGTTGGTAAAGGTTCCGTCTTTCCTCAGCTAGGACTCTGAGCGGCAAAGTTTCGGAAATGACGTGTGTGTGTGTGTGTGTGTGTGTGTGTGTGTGTGTGTGTGTGTGTGTGTGTGTGTGTGTGTGTGTGTGTGTGTGTGTGTGTGTGTGTGTGTGTGTGTGTGTGTGTGTGTGTGTGTGTGTGTGTGTGTGTGTGTGTGTGTGTGTGTGTGTGTGTGTGTGTGTGTGTGTGTGTGTGTGTGTGTGTGTGTGTGTGTGTGTGTGTGTGTGTGTGTGATATAGCTCAATAAAGACTTTTATGTAGATTAATATCTCTTTCTAAGTTACTCTTTTAAAATAAATTACTGAACGCACCTATAAATATTTGTCATTACAACCCTGGAAATGTATTTATAATTCGACAACCAACTGACACTTTTGCATTTTTAAAATCTAAATACGCGATAATCCGAATGTTGTGAATATACCTTGTAGATTTAAAACCCTTATTTAATACCATGTTATATATCTTTAATTTTACTGTATTACGTTTACGATAATACCGCCACCTCTTAGAATTTCATCGAACTAACTGAGATAATCATGATTTTTTGTAAATAAACAAATAATTCGCAATAAAATAATATTGCGATTATAAATTGAGATATAAACTATCCTATTTTTAAGTTGGATGAAACTGCATACAGGGTGCAAAATTTAATTAAAATCGGTTCAGTAATTTAGGAGTCCATTGCGGACAAACAACGTGACACGTAATTTTTATATATATATATATATATATATATATATATATATATATATATATATATATATATATATATATATTGAGATGGTATAATTTTGAAATAAGAAAATTTAGAACAAAGTATATAGAAATAATCACTAAAAGGTTTCTAGACAAAGAAAAATAGAGACAGGAAGTATACCAAAATAATCCAGGTGGTCTCCTTTATCTGAAAATAGCAATATCGGTTAATATTAAGAAAAACAAATTTTGAAAGAAATTAATAGTTATAAGATACCCTGTATAGTGTCAGTGTTTCTAAAACGAGTACCAATATAAAGAATTTTCCAAAACTTTGGTAATTTAGAGAGGATTTTCATTGCCAACGCAGAATTAACAATATTTATTTAACAAAATATGTAAAGATTATAAGTTAGTTTATCAAGTAATCATATTAATTTGATTTCTATTTAATTTGAAATTATGATGTAAAATACAAAGGTGTTAAATCTTACCTTATTAAGAAGATTTTGTAGTTTGAACTTAATTACCAAAAAATCCAATGATTTAATTGGTTTTAAATAATTTGAAGTCATAGCCTTCTGAGATTTTAAGATTCATATAAATATGTTAGCACCAAAGAGATCGGGGTCAGTCCTAGGCATTCCATGGCCCAAATAGTGTAATTCTTGTGTGTTTTCTTAACAAAAGGACGGCCATTGTTTGCTAAAAAATTAATTAATTTGTGAAGTACATCATCTTGAAGGTAACATAACTGTTATTCATGCTATTCATGCTATTCATGCTATTCATGTTTGGATACAGTTATTAAGTATTTTTATTGTATTTGAATAGTATAATTTTAAAAGAACTTTTTTATGATAAACAAACCTCTCCAGAAAGGAGACGACCATGTTTGAAATCGCCATATTTAAAAATTTCTAACAAGTGCAGTTACAGTTAAAATTAATAAACTCTACAATTTAAACAACAGTGTTAGTGAGTAGACTTACCATTGATATGAAGATATTGACTAAGGTAACACTTTTTTAACTTATGTGAGAAAGAATTCCTGTTCCTCAAGATACATCTAGTTATCGTTGAATAACACTTTACACATAAATCACGGATCATTAATATTGACATATTTGACACAAGACAAATATTCTAAGCTTTGCCATATATTGTAATACACAAGACAGATTTTTTTAAGAGCTGCCACATTTTTTTAATTTACATAAATTTTTTGTTGTAACAACTTTTAGTAAAATTCATCTGTTTAAAAAACGTATTAATTAAAAATAAAAAGGAATGTAATTTAAAAAAAAAGTATTTAATTAAGTTTGAATTGTAATTTGTAAATTTAAATAGTGTAAAAGTGTAAGCGTGGTTGCATAATTTGGTGTATTTATTTGTATACCTTTTAATACTTTTCCATGTTTATTTTGTTAAAATTTTAGTATTAATAAACAAGTCAATCATTTCATGTCAATAATCCTTATTAAATTGAACCGACACTGGGAATAAAGAGATCTCAGCTCTGGATAGTAATAATACTTTTAATAATTGTTTTGTTTATAGAAAATAGGATTAATGCTGCGGAGATGAGTAGTCTGAGAAGTATAGCCGGAGTGACTCGGTTGGATAAAGTTTAGATTAGTGAGATAAGAAAACGCTGTGGTGTAAAAAAAGATGTGGTCACAAAGATAGATAAAGGAATGCTTAGATGGTTTGGACTCGTAGAAAAGATGGATGAAGGAAGATTGACGAAACAAATTTATAAAGCGAGTGTGAATGGACAAGTCGGTAGAGGTCGACCTCGGAGAACATATCTTGATCAGATCAACATTGTTTTGAAGAAAGGCCAGGTCAAGAGTACCAACAATCGAAGAGCATGTATGAGAGCACTGATGAAAGTAGAGGAAGCAAAAGATGTGTGTACGAACCGTAGCAAGTGGAAGGAAGTGGTCTCTGCCCACCCCTATGGGAAAAAGACGTGACTTTATGTATATGTATAATGTATTTACCTTTAATTCAGCATGTGATACGAGAAGGTGTAGGAATAATGTGATGTTATTTTAATGGTTTTAATTACATTAGCAAAAAACAAAGCTTTTAACAATTCAAAGATAAAAAAAAATGTCAACTTGTCGTATCGTCATCAAAACAAAAACGGAGGTGAGACGAGAACGTTCTTTACAACGTGGCATGATTCCGTAACAGAGGTGAGAATCAAATGATAGTTCGGAACGGAACATACCTCTCCCCTTAAAGGCTCCTGCCTTTAAGTCTACTCTTGATTAGGCAAGACGCCATCACTACCTGGGATAACGGAGATGACTCTGCCTACAGACCAACGCAGAGGGGGTAAGTTATCTTCCTTAATGAGAACTAGAATGCCTGGAGTCAGAAGTTCTTTATGATTTTCTTTCCATTTATGTCGAATCTGGAGTTGCGATATATATTCAATGCACCAGCGGGACCAGAAATGTTGAACCCTTTGTTGTACCAACTCAAAACGTAGCAGACGGTTTTCAGGTATTTCTTGATAATCAGGTGCAGGTAGACTGGTTAGTTTGTCGCCAATTAGGAAGTGTGCAGGGGTCAAAGGATCAGGATCATTAGGATTGTTTGATAATGCATATATAGGGTGGGAATTTAGGCAGGATTCAATCTGAATTAGTAATGTATTAAGCTCTTCATAAGAAAGTATTGTATTTCCGATGACACGTTTTAGATGATACTTTACAGATTTTATACCCGCCTCCCACAATCCACCGAAATGTGGTGAATTAGGAGGTATGAAACACCAACTTATACCATTATTGCTTAACTGAGTCTGAATCTCTATAGAGTGATTTTTAAAAAATTTATTAATTTCAGCTTTTGCCCCGACATAGTTTGTGCCATGATCTAAAAATATTTTTTTGCGCATAAACCACGCCTAGACATAAAATGGGCCAGCATAATCTGTACCGGAGATTAAAATGGCCCTTTGAGCGGTGAGTATAAGTGTTGGTAGAGATTTTTCCAATTCTAAGGTAGTCAAGGGACCGAAAAGTTCAGTAGTATTATTTATAAATCTTAATATGTAGATTTATGAATCTTAACATGTAAGCTACTACACTTTGTAATCGAAGGAGTGTGGAGAATTTATTGAGTGTGGGAATTTTTTTAAGCTCAGTAGCACTAATAGAGTTAGAGACTAGGACCTTAGTTTTGATTTCAGGTAATTCGGATAAATCTGGCAGTATAGGAAAATGATCAGCTTTATTGATTTGAGGATGAATAAGAAATTGGCGGAGAAGCCACCATAGGCGAGATGCAGATAAATCAAGAGTGGTCGAGCCTCTGGACAATATGTCTGCGGGATTATCATGAGTATTGACATATTTCCAACTTAAAGTTTTCGTTAAGTTTTGTATTTGGGCCACACGATTGGCAACAAAAATTTTTAATAGATGTGGTGAGGTATTTATCCAGGATAGGACTATTTTTTAATCCGTGTAATAAATAATAGAATCAATTTTTAGATATAAGCTAGAAATAAGTTTATTCATTAACTCTGCAAGCAATAATGCAGCACATAATTCTAGTTTAGGGGTAGTAATAACTTTAAGAGGTGCTACCTTTGTTTTCTCACATATCAGATGTGAATGATAAGTTTCAGTATTATCCAAAGATCGCGCATAGATGCAACAACCGTAAGCTGACTCAGAAGCATCCGAGAAGCCATGTAACTCAATGAGTTTAGCGGAATAACATATGATTTTTCTGGGAGCTTTCACAAGGCCTATTTGTTGAATATTTTCCTGAAAATCTTTCCACTGAAGATATAATGACATGGGTAACGACTCATCCCAACAGTGACTATGCAGTCACCATAGTTTTTTCATAATTATTTTAGCCTTTATAATAATTGCTAAAGCTAGGCCAAGAGGATCGAACAGTTGAGAAATTGCGCTAAGAATAGTTCTTTTTGTATTAGATTTTTTGGGTGAGGGCATATTAATTGAATAGTTTAGGCAATCCAGATTAGGATTCCAATTGATTCCAAGAGTTTTATTAGTATCATTATGGCAAATGCTAATATAGTTGGGTGTTTGATTATCCTTTAAATCGACAGCATTTGAGAGCCATTTACAAATATTAAGACCGTATTTCTTGAAAATATTTTCAAGTTGATGCTTAATATAAAGAATTTTCTCTATGGTTTCTCCTCCAGTAAGGAGATTATCCACGTAAAAATCGTGTTTGATTATAAAGCTTAACTTGGGATTCTCTTTTTCGATGTCTAAACCGATCTGTCGTAAACATCTAGTTGAGAGAAAGGCCGAGGATCCAAGACCATAAGTAACGGTATTGAGTTCAAATGAAGATATATTATCTAAGTTGTTAGATCACCAAAGAATCTTTTGCAAGCAACATTGGTCTTTGTGAAGAAGAACCTGCCTGTACATCTTGGTAATATCGGCAGATATAACGAAAGGATGCTTTCGAAAACGTAGTACTATGGATAGGAGATCGTCTTGAACTGTGGGACCGACCATTAAAATATCATTAAGTGAAAGGCCTGATGTTGACTTGGCAGATCCATCAAATACCACTCTGATTTTTGTAGTGGTACTACTGGGTTTAAATACGGGATGATGAGGAATAAAGAATTTAGTAAAATTTTCATGAGTTTGGGATTTACTCATGTGTCCAAGATCGAAATATTCATCAATAAATTTTGAATAATCAAGCCTTAAGTTATTATTTTTAGACATTTTCCGTTCAAGGGAGTAGAATCTTTTTTCCGCGCATTGTTTAGAATTACCTAGAACAGATATATCAGCTTTAAGGGGCATTTTTACAATAAATCGACCCGTTTCATCTCTAACCGTATTATTTTGGAAGTGATGTTCATAAAAGGTTTCTTCTTTCAAAAGATGAGGTTTGTTAAAGATGCTTTCGATTTTCCAGAAGTTTTCGATTTGATTATGTAATTCATCATTGGTAATATTTATGTGACAATAAGGCCTTTTAGAGTATGTATTAATACGTGTTAAATCAATAGTACCGGCTATAACCCAACCGAAATGGGTTTTTTTGTAGAAATAGAGCATTTTTTCAAAAGGTTTTAGCACCTATTAATATATCTATTGATGCACTGATATCGAAAGTTGGATCAGCAAGAATCATATTGTTTGGAATGTTTAAATGGGCTTTGTCAAAGGACTTACATGGCACATTACCTGTAATATTTTTGATTACTAAACAGTTTATGTTTGAAGAGAAGGCAATGATACGAGATTGTATTTTAACACATGTTTTAGAATTTATATTTGAGAAAACTTGATTTATTCCTGAAATGAAAGTTTTTATTTTTTCCGGTTTTATTTTGAGTCTCTTACAAAGATTGGATATTATTAAATTGCATTAGGATCCGCTATCCAACAATCTCTATTTCTGTCAAACACCTTTACAACAGCAGTTGATAAAAGCACACAATTTTGTGAAATTACCGAACAGTGAAATTTTACAGAAGACGTGCCAACGTCGACATTTCGCTCATCGAATGTATGTGCATCAAAGTTTCTATCGCTACCAACATGTACGGCAGCGAGAGACTCTAAGTCTGTCGGATTTTGAGAGTTAGGGACAGATTTCGAATTCGTTTGATTTTGATTACCGTTATCAACGTGAAGTAGAGTATTATGGAGCATATACGACACTTACTAGCCTTGCAGTCTTTTGTAAAATGATTTTTACGTAAACAATTAATACATAATTGCCGACGTTTGGCTTCATCAAAACGAGATTTAATATCTAATTCTAAGTACTTCTAAGTACTTGCTCTTTTCCGCAAAATGTACACTTTGGGGTAAAAGTAGAAGCTAAAGTTTTTATAGCAGGAATAGGTTTAGATTTAGTTTGAATAGTCGACTGCGTTTTACCTAATGTGTGTTCATCTTCCTCGAGAGACTCAAAAATGTTGAACAGGTTCACCTAGAGCCTTTAATGATTTAAGTATTCTAGTGCTTTCGTCATGTAATTAAGAAAGTGTGGTATATGATTCCCTGACAATAGCTGGCAAATTGAAAAGTGATTTTATTTGATTATTGACAAGTTTTTCAATGTTTTCGTATTTCTTAAGTAAGCAGTCCCAAGTAATCTGATAGTTTGCATCAGAAATTTCAAGAGACTCAATAAGCTTAAATGCCTCTCCCTTTAGTGAAAGACGTAAATAGTTTAGTTTTTGTGCTTTAGGCATGCAAGGATGTTTATCTATAACAGATATAAAGGTTTCTTTAAAAAACAGCCAGTTTTGATATTGTCCATCAAAAGAAGGAAGGTTTATGTCAGGAAGTTTAATTTTGTAGTTTTGTGGTGATGAAGGGTTTGCATTAGTATTAGCTAGAGATTTATGTTTCAATAAAATTTGTTGTGCTTCACTGGTAATGCTATAAAATGTATCCTCAAAACTTGTACGTTCTTTTTCGTCTGGAATTAAATCATCACCCGTCTGAGATTCAAACTCAATTTTTAATTGGGTATCATTGAATTTATCAAGTATATTTAATGTTGATTTTAGGCGAGATTCTAGATTTATCAAATTAGGATTATCATTATTATGTATTTTAGTATTAACAAATGTTTTGAAACGATGCCACGTCTTTTTCGTTCTCTAAAGAGTACTCTGCCAGTGGTCTCTCTACTGGCAAATTATGCCCGAGCTCAGCCGTAGAGGGTAGAAGAAAAAAAATATAAAAGTGAGCCGCGCCACCGACTAAGACGGTTCAAGCCGGAAACCCCTAGGTCTTATAGGCACTAGCAGAGCCACAGGATAAACAACTAAGATTATGGTGAACCAAATAAATAAAATTATAGCAAAAATATATTGGATACTTTACTCACACAATAAATTAAAATACACAGCTCAATAACAAAATTATAACACACATAATCAAAATTAACAGCCAACAATAAATCGAAACTTCAAAATTTACAACTTTATGAGACAACAATAAATCAAAAATCCAAAGTTTACGATTCCATAAAATAATTAAAACAAAGGTAAGAATGACAAACCTTATCAGGTTACCAAAAAAAACGTATACAAGTCAACTTTTTAACAATACTTCATCAACGTTCACGTACGGCTGCTAATTTAATCACTTTTTTTTTCTTTTTCCATTTACATAAAGATTTACACTGTTAAAACAATCGAGCTTATTTAAAAATATTTCTTTTTACGATGGCTGTCCTTCAAAATAGCAATATTGTAGGATATTTACAAATAAGTATGAAGAAAACGTTTTTACTTGGACACAAAGAACTATTGAGAATATTACTTTAATCAAAGTTCAGCCTTGGCATATTATCCAATGCAATAAATAGTTTTCAACAGTGTACCATATTAATAAATTAAAACAAAACTTAATCGCGGTGTCAAAAACAAATCACGTCGTTTAAATATTCTAAAATAAATCACTTGTTACCTTTGGGTATACGAATTCACTAATCCTGTGGCCTACTCCTGGGGCCTACTCCTGTGGCCGGTTTGATTATGGGACTGCACCTGCTACTTAACAATGGCTTCCCTCCATCAGATCCCGCATGCGGATATTTTAACTCGACACCAAAATCCAAAATATCAACAACAAAGGTAAGATAGAATGGTCAAGTTAAAAATTAAATGGTTTTTCTTCAAAATCCAATTAAGATGGCCCAAATACAGCCAGATATGTATGAAAAAACCGTAGAGGTTCTGCTCACGTGTTAATATCAAATCGTTCCAAAAACTCTCACCCGACTTCGACGACTGACACCAAGCGACTGTCTCAAACTACTCACTCCCAGGCCGGATATCAGAAATGACCCGGGACACGCGTCAGCCAACAATCTTCGCAAATCTATGTTCCAAACTCATAATCGCACTCGTCCGTGTTGATAGCCAGCCCATCCACACAGAAATGCAAACCAAACAATAATATAGCTGACAACACACGACAATCGAGGCCAAAAATCAAAGCAAAAATCTAATAACAAAAACCCCCACTCCATCTCCATCGATTAACAAAAAGGTCACAGCCATTAATAATTAAATCCTAACACTACAAGGTATGCAACACTATTTACAACGAGTGATAAATTTAAATTACAACAAAATACGGTAAGCGAAACTATTTACGAGCACCTGAGAAATACAAAACTATCAGAGATCCAATTAATAATGGAACTGTAGAAGGGAAAAAAAAATAGGCACGTGACAACGAGTTAAATCAGCTTTAAGAGACTTTCTAATATTTTTTAAGGTAGTGATATCTTCGGCTACATCATTAATGGATTAAGAGAGCTTTTACATTAGTTGATTCAGAATGAAATAGGATTGGGTAAGTATAATTAAGGATAAAGGATGCTGCACACTTACCCTACGACAAATTTTTCAAGTTTTTAGCGTGGCAGTTTCCACAAATAACTGTATTATCCGGCTAACGAAGTACCATGTTTTGTATATAGAGCTTTATATACCTTTAACTCAGCATATGATACGAGAAGGATGGAGTAGGAATAATGTGATGTTATTTTAATGGTTTTAATTACATTAGCAAAAAACAAAGCTTTTAACAATTCAAAGATAAAAAAAATGTCAACTTGACGTATCGTCATCAAAACAAAAACGGATGTCTTTATTATCGAACCTTATTGATTCGTTGCTGGAGGTGGGACGAGAACGTTACTTCACAACGTGACATGATTCCGTAACTAGAGGTGGGAATCAAACGATAGTTCGGAACGGAACAATAATAAAAAAAATTAATTATTTTTTATTGTTTTTTTATAAAAAAAAACAATTGGCGTTTAAGGTACGTTGATTTTTATTTTTAAGATTTAATTTCTCAAAACTTTTATTTGTTGCGTTGCAACCCATGTTTTGACAAAATGCTAAAAAATCATTTTTAAGTAAATATTTTAATTGTGATATCACTGATGATTATTACTTTTTATTACTGTACATATTTTAAGTACATATTATGGCATAAGACGTAGACCAAATAATACAAAAAAAACAAAATACATTTGTGAAATTTTATTTTTATATAAGTAAATTGAGAAAAACATTTTAAATTCATGATAATAACCTCAGGTTAATGACACGGTGAAGCCTCATCTGAAAATTCGATTAAAATTTCGCATTATACATTGGCTCTGAGTACACATGGTGTAGTGGTGAAGAACTATCGATAGTTTTAATTATTGAAATTATGTCGATAATACCAACGTACCATCGATAGTTTTTAATAGTACGCTACCTGTCTTATCCAAGCGTTGCGTCGATCACAGAAGAGATATCAAATGACAAGGATGACAGTTACCTTCAGTGCAGAAACATTTATTAAAAATATGATCGTACATATCCCCCAAACAAACGATGAACCTGTTTTTGTGTTTCATGTATTTTTGAGATCAAAATTATCTGTAGAAAAGCAAAAAATCTTTCTTTACTCTACATTTTGCCAAAGAAGAAAGATTTGACACTAGGTTTACAGAGTACTACTTACATTTATTGACCATAGGGATTTGGTAATACCATCTCTGGTCCCTTTCTCTACAGTATATGTTTAACGTAGTCGCAGCATAAATACAGTTAGGCTTTAGTGTTATACTGATTTTGCAAGGCTGGGCAAGTAAAATGTTTAGCGCCTTTTTTACGACTGGGTAGAGATTGTAGATTGTGGGAGTGGTCGTGAAGGCTATGCAGCCTCTCAAGCACCCGACTTATCAGATCTTTTGTGCCTAACCCTAAATCTATTTGAGGCCCGGGATTCCGAGACTTCGTACAAAGATTATAAATTTTCTGGGAGCTGAGCTGCTGACCTAGAAGGGCTTTAAGAAGCCCACTTCCAGAAACTTGAGCCTCTTGCAGAAAAACGCTGGGCATTCTCGCAGTAGCAGAAACTATCACTCTATGTTCTGCCCATTTTTTTCAGGTGATACCTGAGCGCAGTGTCCAGTGAGGAGTGCCGTTACCAGTTTCAAGTCTTTCTTGTCCAACACAAGAAGCTGTTTAGCTTTCCTTGGCGAAGGGCTTACAAGCCTTTTCGCTTGTCTTTGTCCTAGCACTTTATGCCAGTGAGATTTCATTTCATTTGTTGGTTAGTGTCGAACCTCTTTTTCAAGTGGGCCTTGAAAAGTCCACAGAAGGGTTCTGCGCCGGAAAATTTTGTATTTGCCCCTTTCTTGGCAAGGCAGTCTGCTTTCTCGTTACCTTTAACTCCCTTGTGACCTGGAACCCACATCAGAGTAACCTGATTGTTTGCTACCAATTGTCTCAGTGATTTTTTACAGTCCCAAGTCATCTTAGACTCACAAGTGTATGACTGCAAAGCTTTTAGTGATGATTGGCTATCTGATAAAATATAGATTTCTGCCGTTCGGGTGTTCCTTTCGATGTATTCCTGTGCACATAACTCTATGGCATGTAATTCTGCTTGAAAAATGGTTGGGGTGTTACCAATTGATTTTGAGAGCCTAAAATTTGGCCCTGTAACGCCCACTTCAACCCTTTCATCCATCTTGGATCCATCAGTGTACCACACCAAAGCATCCCTTTTTAGTTGGGGTCCGTTCTCTGTGCAAACTTGGTGGTTGTTTATGACCACTTTAAACTGCATTTCTGCATCTGTTGACTTAGACATAAATTCTAGTAAAATATTTTCCAAAATCTTCAAATGTCCAACCCGATTTCCTGCTTTAAGATTTATTGTCTGGCTCAGTCTAAAGGCACTAATTGCTACTTCTTTCAATATACATAAGTGAAGTGTTGGAAGGTTCAGCATAACCTCTACGGCTGCAGTAGTGCACGTGAATTTTGCCACTGATTATTATTAATGATTATTAATGATTATTAATGAGGCATAAGTGACCATGGTTTTAATAATCGTTTGGTATGACCAGTAGGTCATTTTTGGTTTCAGACCCCATGTCTTGCCAAAGACTCTGTGGCATATCCAGCTTGCCGCTATAGCTCTGGAAAGAATGTGGTTAAGTTGGATGTCTTATGTCAGTTTTTGGTCGATTATTACGCCAAAATATTTAACTTTTTTGAAAAAAGTAATCTGAGTTGGGGCTTTAAGTTCGCAGTTTCGCCTCCTGGTAAATGGAACCAGCACTGCTTTGCTAGGATTGACATTAAGTCCTTCATTTGGGCTACTTGCATGCGATTGAAGATTACTTCGTCATGCCTGTCATAATTTGTCTTTAAAATTTATTATATACTTATTTGCAATGTTAATTTTCTTTATACCCTATCTATACATGTTATATTTTATGTTTATTGGAAATTTTCTGATTTGTTCTTTAAGAAAGGTTGCACTCATAGTTTTTTAACTTTATACATTATCTCTTCTTGATTTATTTATAAATTTTAGCTATTTATAATCCTTGATTCTCCTCTCTTTTACCTTTTCCCTTTTATGTATTTTAAAACATTACAAGGTACCTATATATAAAATATATATATATATATATATATATATATATATATATATATATATATATATATATATATATATATATATATATATATATATATATATATATATCCATAATCAATTCATTATCTATCCAATTTCATAGTTCTTTGCTTATTGTACTAAGGTCACTAAAAATGTCTTGTCAAATTTCAAAAAAATTTCACTTGTCTAAACTTATCAAATGTCAACAAAGGTATTCAATGTTCAAATAATCGTTTGTACAATGTCTTGTAGATTTTATTTCATTGGATCTTTATGTATTTTCCTGACGAGTAAGTGATCAACATTCTCTCCATTTACTTCAATTCTATCAACAATTCTATTTCTTACTTGCAGGTAACGCACTGATAATAGGTTTACAGCTAAAAGCGCTTTGCAATTTTAATAAAATAAATTTTACACGAAGAATAACTTTATTCCCAATTAAGTAGTACACAGCTGAACTCAGATCACCGGTACAACGAACTAGCTACCACTCCCTGTTCAACTTTTAGCATTTCATACCTAATTCTGTTATACCTACCAATTTCATACTGTTCAAAGCTTCCACAATCTGTTTATACTAATTTCAGTTTCATTGCAACTTTTACTCATGTCCCCGAATGGGACCTGTGCTTGTGTATACTTTTTCTTAAATAAACTAAAGAGTCCAATATTATTAGATATCTTACTAACTTGATATATTCAAGAATCCTTTAACAACAATTCTATTTTTGCAATTGGATAAAAAATTACAATTTTCTAATTTTAAAATTAAGGTCGATTTATAATCTTTGAAAATACTTTCATTATTCTCAATTACCTTTTTACGAATCCGAGATATTTAGGAATTTGTCAACAACGATCCTATAGCTGCAGTTTTAAAATAAAAATTAACTGTTAAGCGGCATCCAGAATTTTGCAAATGCAAATATCGTAACAAATCTCTTCTGTGCAATTGTAACAATTTTCTTGGAGACGGTTGTATAACATTAGTTTTATATTTTGTGATATAAAACTTAGTAATGACTTGAAGCCAAAGAGAGGTATATATATATATATATATATATATATATATATATATATATATATTCCTTAATAATTACTTCGCGCCAATTGATTGGGATTCTTGTATTTATGATGAAGATATTGATGTATAGGTTGAGAAATCTTATTGGATCATAACTAATGCTGTTAATTTATATGTTCCCAAAAGAAAATTTAAGTCGATTTATTTTCGTAAATGGTATTCTGCAAGTTATTATTTTCAAAAAACAAGCCCATATTATGTATAAATCCACTGTCTTAAATGCCGATTACTTATTATTTTCTCATCTGAGATCTCAATGTAAATTATTAACAAAACAGTACTATGAAGCATACATGTTGAAAGTTAATAACTCTATTCTAAGTGAGCCCAAGCAATTCTGGAATCATATAAATTTTATGAGATAATAATAAAATGTATTTCCAGGACATTGATAGCGACAGTGACACTGACATTGTAAATCTTTTTGCCTCTTACTTTTTAGCTGTATACTCTAATACTAACTTAAATCACCAAATATATAATAACAGTAATGGTTGAGTAAATATAACAAATTTAACTTTAACACTTTAAGAATTTTTACTGAAATTTCCAATTTAAAAGATAAAAATTCTTGCGGTCCAGATGGCATCCCTGCTTCTTTTCTCAAAAGATGTATTTACACTCTAACTGAACCATTGACTTTAATATGCAATCATTCATTAATTAGAGTTTTTCTGAACAAATGGAAAGACAGCTATATATCACCAATATTCAAAAACGGAGACAAGGCAAATATTACTAACTATCGTCCAATAAGAAAACTGTCTGTAATTCCAGAATTATTTGAACTTTTTGAAACAAAGTTCCTTATCGCGCGGTACGGGCTTGGTGGATGGGGGCTAGGCGAAATAAAATTGAATATTTCTGTGCAAGATTTTTTCGTCATGAAACACGAAACAGCAGTTGCAAAAATACCGCGCATTCGCGTTCTGTTATGGAGGAGAAGAGACGCGTAACATAGAAATACTTAGCAACGTGACGTCTATTAGTGTAGTCCACGTGTTTTTAAAAATAAAAATTGCAAAAATAACTGCATGCGCGTTCTGTTGTAGAGGAAAGGAGACGCGTAGCATAGAAATACTTAGCAACGTGACATCTATTTGTGTAGTTTACATGTTTGCAAAAAACATTTAAAATATAATACGTTATTCAATAATAATATACTACGAAACAAACTTTATTCCAACTGAGTGTTCCACGACAGTTATTTTTTTTTAATTCTTAGATTTTTATCATGGCATTGCAAGTTCATAATTGCCTATGCACAGCATGGGTTCACAACAGGAAAATCAACCGTTACTAATTTGTTACTGTACCAGAATGATATTTAAAATGCTCTGGAAGTTGGAAATCACATTGATTTTGTTTATGCAGTCTTCTCAAAAGCGTTCGATACCGTAAATCACGAGTTTTTAATCCATAAGTTGGAAATACTTGATTTTCCACCATGGTTATGATCTTGGCTAAATAGATACCTAACTAGAGAATTCAGTATGTCAAAGTTAAGAACCATCTCTCTAATCCAGTACAAGTTACGTCAGGAATTCCACAGGGGTCTCATCTGGGACCATTACTATTCAATATTTATGCAAATGATCTATCATCTTACTTTCATTACTGTTATTGTTTAATATTCACTGGTAATGTAAAAATCTATATTCCTCTACAGACTTCGAACGACTGTTTAAAACTCCAACATGATATAAATACATTATGTAAATGGTCTACCCATTAATTTTGATAAATGCTTCATTATATCGTTTACAAAATCAAAAGCTCCCTGGAATTTCCAATATGAAATACACGGATCAACCATGAAACGAGTTAACAATATAAAGGACTTGGGGAGTTTAGTTTGATTCTCAATTAACATACATTTCACTCATAGATGCAACTATAAGCAAAGCAAACCAAATTGCTGGCTTTATTTTACGAAATTTAAGAGACTAATTAGTTAATGCTTTGAAGATTATTTACAACTCATTAGTGTGTTCTTTTCAATATGCATCTACAGTATGGTCTCCCCACTATCAAGTGGGGAGACCAACCAAAGGACAGCATAGAGGTCATGTGGTTCAAGTTAACCTTACAAAAATCAACAAAATTTCTCTGTTGCCTGTATCTTTCTCCTACGAACCCTCCTTACGTCAACCTCTTTCAACATCTTTCCGACACGCTGGAGCTGTTGCAAACTAACGACCCCAACACAGAGATTATATTTTTGGGTGATTTCAATGTTCACAACGCGAACTGGCTGAGATCCAACCGCACCGACAACGCCGGTCTAGAAGCTGAGAACTTTGCGATAAGCCACAACGTGACCAAGCTAGTTGAAGAATCTACCCGCATACCCGATAACCCCAATCACCAAACCAACATTCTCGATCTCTTCTTCACGACACATCCCGACCAGTACCGAGTCTCTATAACCGCTCCGCTCGGTAAATCTGATCATAAACTCATCTCAGCCTCGTCCAAACAAACAACCCCGCCCAAAATCACGCCTGGTACCTCTATTGTCTGGCATTATAGATTAGCCAAATGGAATGAACTGAGGGACTTTTACCTATCATTTCCATGGAAAGATGTCTGCTTTCGCTCACAAGACCCATCAACATGTGCAGAATCTGTAACCGAAATCATAAGACTAGGTATGGACTCATACATTCCTCATGGTACAAGACAGATCTTCAACCCCAAACCCTGGTTCAACCAAGAATGCAACCGTGTGGTGCGTGATAAAAATCAAACACATCGACTGGTGCGAAGTCCCGACAATTGCCAACCGAGAAGCCTTTGTCCACGCGAGGAACGCCTGCAAAAGAACGATCGATCTTGCCAAAGAATCCTACGACAGGAGAATATGCAACAAGCTTGTCAATGCCCCTCCTGGATCAAAGACCTTCTGGTCTTTGGCTAAAGCCATAAATAAGAATTTCACAACTTCTTCTTTACCACCACTCGAGAGGTCCGACGGCACGACAGCCGTATCTTCCAAAGAAAAAGTGGATCTGCTGGCCGAAATGTTCAGTTTTAACTCAACCCTCGATACCAATGAAAAACAACCCCCAACGATACCTAGAATAAACGCATCAATGCCTGAGGTCACTTTCCGCCATCGCACTATCAGGAAAATCCTACGAAATCCTACGAAATCTTGACTCTAATAAGGCAGTAGGACCAGATGGAATTCCGACAATTGTCCTGAAGACCTGTGCTCAAGAGCTCACCCCAGTTCTCTGTAGACTCTTCAAGTTATCATACAGCAAAGGAGTATTTCCGTCCATGTGGAGAAACGCTAAAGTCCAACCGATTCCGAAAAAAGGAAAGAAGACTATTCCTGCAAATTATCGCCCTATTGCATTGCTCTCAGTCATATCCAAAGTTATGGAAAAAGCGATTAACACAGAAATTATCAAATATCTAGAGAAATTTGAGATAATCCATGACAGACAATATAGATTTCGACAACTTCGGTCTACTGGAGATTTGCTGGCTTATGTCACTCAGCTCTGGACAAACACTTTTGAAAAGTTTGGTGAATCCCGTGCAATAACCTTGGATATATCTAAAGCCTTTGACCGCGTTTGGCACTAGGCATTGTTAAGTAAATTATCTGCCTACGGTCTCCCAACCAAACTGCGCCAATGGCTCTTGAGCTTCATGCAAGATCGCTCCTTACATGTGGCAGTTGACGGTATTTCTTCTGATGCGTTTAAAACTAATGCCGGGGTCCCCCAGGGTTCCATCCTGTCCCCCACCTTATTTCTTTTACACATCAACGACCTCTTGAAAACCACCACGAATCCCATTTACAGTTTCGCAGACGATAGCACACTTGTCTCAACTTTCACATCCTATCGATCACTTTCGGTGAATGATACAAATAGACTCAGGCAGGAACAGGTTGATTCCATCAATAGAGATCTTAAAGCAATCGTCGAGTGGGGAACCAACAATCTTGTTCAGTTTAACGCCCAAAAAACACAAAGTGCCACGTTTTCCAAGAAAGTGAATTCCTCAAATCATCCCATCACAATGTCCGGAAATACCCTTGAACCAAGTCCCTCCATCTCGATTTTGGGAGTCACGGTGTCCAATAATATGTCTTGGCATGACCATGTTGCTTACATCGCAAAGTCGGCAAGCCAGAGGCTAGGTTTTCTGTGGAAAGCCAGAAAGTTTTTTACTCCTGATCAACTGTTGACGACGTACAAGGCTCAAATCCAACCTCTACTGGAGTATTGCTCGCACATTTGGGGTTCAGCACCAAGGCATTCTCTTCGTCTTCTAAATTCCATTCAGAAAAGAGCCATTCGCTTGATAAACAGCTCAACTCTCACAGATACCCTTCACCCTCTAGAACATAGAAGAAGAGTTGCAGACCAGTCATTGCTCTACAGATATTTCCATGGCAGATGCTCCAGAGAAATAAAAACTCTTGTACCACCATTGGCCACATTCGGCCGAAGAACTCGGCACGCTGATCAGTCTCACCCATTTACTCTCAAGATTGACACTACTAGTACCAATCTTCATCAAGAATCCTTCTTTTACAGGGCTGCTACGGAATGGAATAAGTACATATTAATTCCATTGAAAGTGTCCAGAATAGATTTCTGAGATATGTGACCCACAGATTAAATTTAAATTTGGAAACTATAATTATGAGAATTATTGAACTTCAAAATACCATCTAGAACTGCTCGTAATACTGATCTATTTAAAATACTTTTTCATAACACAAACTATAGCCTCAACAATTCATTAACACGATTAATGAGACTAGGTAATGAACATTGTAATCTTGGGTTAATGTTTCCAAAAACAAACTCATAATTGTTCTTAAACGATCTCACTAAAGAGAACAATATGAACTGCTTAATTATATATTTCATATTAAGTGTACTTACATTACTATATTCTGCTATTTTATATGTATCATTTTACTATTTTCTATTTTAATTTAAATTTTAATGTTTTATTCTATTAAATTATATTAATCAGTGAAATTATGGTAATAAATAAACAAATTAAATTAATAAATATTTTTGCAATTTAGTCTAGGGAACGGAAAAGAAAGACTTTGCGAGGACAAAGCGACATTGTTTAAGAACGCTTATGAGAAAGTTCTTTGAGGCAAGTTGCAAAGAAGTACGGCATTAAATATGTTTCTTTTTTGAGATACAAGCAAAAGAAAGATGCAGTACATAAATGACCATGAAAGAGATGTGTGTCGATTTAAATAAATTGCTCCAATTACACCTTTATTTCTTTTACATGATACATATTTCCGCTTAAAAATTTTAACGAGAACTTATTTGTTTTTTGTTGAGCAGGGTTAATCGGTAACCGTCGTGTTTTGTAAAATATTTTTCAAGCCGGAAGTGATTCCTGTCAATAGTAATTTATTTTTACCCAGTCTACACTATCATTAAAATAATAATCTTTAAAACAAGAGTAATTGTTGTAATAATCCTTGCTACGTCTTTAGGGTTAAAATAATATTAAAAGCTCTTTTAGAAAACTGTATGGAACCTTTGTTTCACACAATGAAAATTAAATAAATGTTTAATACTAAATAATTATTCAATATTCACTGAGTAAAATAAAAATTGTTTTTATTTGAATACGTTTGATTATAATCATCACCATTTGGAGTGTTATTATTACAAATATTCCAATATTTAAAGCTTTGACTCGGATCGTGCCTATGGGATAAATTTGTTGACATACAGCTTTCCCAAAAATGTCCATAGCTTTCCTCGTAAACCGCTTGCGAGTCGTATTTACTGCATTCTTGAGAATTATATCTACAATTTAAAATAGATTAAAATATTTATTGTAAACAAAAAGACCTTTTTTTAACAATAATTTACATTTTCCAAATTAAAAACCACATGATATTAGTTAACATACTAAGGGCCAACCACAAATTACGTGAAACAAATTTTATGATTTTTATCACACGTGGTCACGTGGTCATATTTGTGTGACCCCACCTTTCCTGGTGTGACGTCACATTAATTGCAATTTTAAATGTGGAAATTAATAAATTAAAATAGTACTTCCAAAATTGTTTACATATCTATTTAAGATCTTTTTTTATAAAATCAACAATACCTCAATCAAACAAAGTATTTTGGTTAAAGTTGAAACTTGGAGTTTTGATACATAACCCCTTGTCACATGATATCACACTTTGTTGTCCCCTTTCCCTTTCCCTAAACGTGTACAGACATACATACATACATATAGTCACGCCTTTTTTTCCGTAGGGGTTAAGGGTTAAGTCAGGAAGAATTATTAAGTCAGACCCTGTTCAATGTAATAATGGATGTTATAAATCAGGTAAAAGATAACGTAAAAAGTCACCGTGTGATGCAGCAATATGGATCTGATATGCGCCTTTGCTGATGACTTAGTTGTGTACGCTTAAAACGACAAACATTTACAAAAAAAAGAAAAAGGCTTTTTAAATAAGAAATTCAAAATTTCTGATCGGGACGATCAGAATTAAAGAGGGAGCCGTATAACGATTTTGCGATACGCCACTAGAATGTTAAGTAAGCAAGCTGAGCGGTACGGTGACGTCACAGCCAATAACAAGAATGTTTCAGTACCTTACCGACCAATCTAGAATTTTCGATAGAATAGTCTAGATACGTTTAGAATTTTCCCATATTTTCTAGTTTTAACGTTAATATATTGGAATTCGAAATAACTACATAAAAGGGCAGTTACAAATAAAACCATTAGAAAATTTTTTAGAAAGAAACCAATAAAGGTAGTTTTGACACTTATAGCGGATGCAAAATAAACAATAAGCAAAAATTATATCGCAGGCAAAAAGCGACTAAAGAAAAAACCAAGAAAAACCTGGGATAATGCAGTAGCGGTAATCATTAAGAAACGTGGATTAAATTGGTAGGACGTAAAGATGATGGTTAGTTTTTATTGGTTAATCAACTTTTTGTAGAGTTCATTGTTAGTTAAAAAATAACCATTACACAACAGCACGAGCAACTTGAAGTTAAAGTTCTTTAATACTAAATAATAATAAAGTTAAACTTTGCTAAAAACACCATTATTATAACACAAAGTTTTTGATTTACTGTGTACGAGTATTCGTACTTAAAATCTAAAACCTGTGGTAAATATAAATTAAATAATATCACACATACATACAAACACAATAGTCCCGCCTTTTTCCCGTAGAGGTAGACAGAGACCACTTCCTCACACCTTCTTACACACATTTTTCGCTTTGTCTACTTTCATCAGCGCTTTCATACATGTTCGTCGGTTAGACCTCAAAATAATTTCGATCTGATTGATACACGTTCGCCTAGGTGGACCTCTACCGAATTGCCCATTCGCACTTGGCTTATAAATCTGTTTTGTCAATCTTATTTTATCCATCCTCTCTACGTGTTCAAACCATCCATGCATTCCTTTATCCACCACATATTCCTATACACCACAGCCTTTCCTTATCTTACTATTTCTCAGATTTATGCATTGGAGTCACTCAGGCTATAAATTTCAGACTACCTACTCATCTCCACAGCGTTGATCTTACTTTCATGCTACTTCTGCCAAACCCAACATTCACTACCATACTCAAGTGTTGGGACCAGCACTTTTCAATTTACAGCCAGTCGTGCCTTTTTTGACACGTTATGGCTGCTCATAATTCTATGCAGGGCCCCATGCTTTTGTTTTCCTGCCAACACCCTTCGCTCACTCGTCATACTTTCCGTCTTTCGTAAACTTTGATCCCAAATATACAAACTCTTTCACTTTTTTCACTCTTTCTTCTTCAATCAACACCTCGCAATTTGTTGTTTTCTTCTCTTTTAAAAACCATTACTTTCGTTTTTCCAATTATGTACGAGTACCTATATTGGTATTGTATAAGTAATCAAGAAAATAATAAAGAGGTTCATTATTATTACCATTATTATTATAATACATCATGTCTTGGCGGTTTGCTATATATAGAATTTTTTTTAAACTGTCACAGGTTGTAAAAGTATTAAAATAATTTATAATTTAGTCTTAAATTGGCAATCTTTTGGATTTTCCTAAAAAGTTTTAGTAATTTAAAAAATACTTGGATCTTTCTAAAAGTTATACTTAGATACAGGAAACATTAAGTTACAATTTTAATGAAAAGCAAATAAAGTGGTTTAAACTCCGGAGATCTCTTAGTATTTTTAATTAAAAAAACCTGAACGTACCTGCAATTTTCAAAATTATTTTGGTAATAATATGAGAACCTGTAACTATTTCTATTCAGAAATGTGGTCGACAGCAAATTGGCAGTTGTTTGACTTAATTCTGAGTTCAAAATGTTGATGAATCTCGTCATCTCCATAGGTCTTTCTTCTTGCAATGTTTGCGTTAACGCCAAAATATAATTTCTAGCTAGACGAAGTGTTTCTATTTTTGAAAGTTTTTGTGGTACAGAGCTGCTGTCTGAGTGTGTCAAGTGAATGGGCATGTGGCTACAGAAAGGATTAGGTATCATATCACACATTTTTTTACTAATCGAAAAAATGAAAAATCCAATAACCCAAGAACTGATTCAAAAATATATGAACAGTAGGCTAGTTTAGTCTAGTAGTACATTTTTTCAAATGAATCCTCATTAAAAAGTGACACCTCTTAATAAAAAAAATTGAGCAATTGTTTTATTGTAAAATCTATTAATACCTACATTTTCTTAACTTTTTAGAGTCAGCCAAACTGTAGTCGTTCATTTAAACCAACAGTTGATCCTCATTTTTGCTAATTATAATTAATAATCATTAAATGTGGTTATTGTAGTGATTTAGGTATACTTAAGTTGTAGTTTTCACATAGTTAATTATTTAAAAAAAATTCGTTTTTATAAAAAATTATAACTTTTAATTGTTTAATGAGTAAATTTAAGATTGCAATTGTTTTTCAGCTAAATTTACCACTATATATAAAATATGATGTCTAATTTAAACTTATAAATCCATTGTACTATGTATTTAAACAAAAATAAGTTTCTACCGTGAATAATACACTTTTTTTTAAATTATAAATTTTATTAAATTATAAAATCATATTTTTATTCTTTTCATTTTCATCTGCACACACTGTATAAAAAAATATGAGTGTTAGTTGAATTAAAAATAATCTTTTTTACCATACCTTCTTAATCTGTCAAGAGCAGCATTTAAACCATGCATTCGATTTCTTTCTCGTGCATTTGCTTTGCATCTTCTAAGTTTAATTTTATATACTCTTTTGTGGTCTTTTTTCACCGTTTTGTTTTCCATATCTACCACTTGGGCACATTTTTCTGCACTTTACAGCTATTGCCACTTTGAGGGTCCTATATATAAATTTCCATGGATTATCTTATTTTGAGCTGCATAGTCGTGCTCAATAAAAGGCAAAAGGGTTCAGATTGTCGTGATTAAGTTTTACGAATTCGTTGTTGGCATATCACAAATAATGAGATGTACACATGTACCATGGGAGTCATTAAATGTCAATTTTTTTATTTATTTTTTTTTACCAAGAAATATAAACAAACGGGATAAAGTCATTGAATGCATTTAATAGTAAATAATGGTACAATAGTGCATACAATATGATTTTAAAAAATGGAAAAATGATGTTGGTACAAAAAAAAGAACATTCACAAGAGCCATATTAATTATTATTATTCCTAAATATTTTTTTCCATATAAAGTTATCTATGAATCAAAGAAGGATCATTTTGTATTCTTAATATTCTAAATTATTTTCAACTTTTTTCTACCTTTCACAAACTCTTTTATAACTTTTATTGTAAATAACTATAACAAAGAGGGTTATCGCATTTATGTTTAGGATTTTAGGAACATTATCGGAAATAGAATTTTTAATTGTACGATAACAATTTTTAGTTTATTCTTTGGTATTTAAACCTATGAAATCTTTTTTTCAGTCGATTAAAATAAGTTTTTGATTAATTTGTTTGTAATTGGCTTTCGAATAAAGGTACCGAGATTAAAAATTATCCATCCATCTTTTATTGAATAAAGAATTAATAAATTATTTATAAAGAAATTCTAGGTTAGTTATTATAAATTTATTAATAGTAAAAAGTTATAAAAGGTAAAAAAAATCTCTAGTTAATAATAAATATATAAATGCTTAGTGGAAGGTTGTGATGAAAGGACAAAAAAGATAGTCTTTCGATACAATTATTAGTTGGCTACCACTGTACGATGTTTTAATAAAGGAAGATTTCTAACATTGGAAATAAATCGAATTTCGTAAACTCAAATCAATAAAATAATTTGGATTTATCCGTTGTAAAATTTCTTCCTTGGTCTCTATTTATAACACATAATTTTTTGTCGATCTCTAATTTATATTTCACAGTTTGCAAACGTTGTGTTATACTTGGTTTCTTAAATAATAAAATATTGAGTATAAAGTATTAATTAAACAATTAGTTCTTAGTTTGTGGGTACAAATATATACGTGCTCAACAAGTAAAATTGTGAAATACATAATTTTTGTTACCCAGTTAACCAAAATTATTAACTGCTAGTAAATGATTTTTTGGGTTCAATATGAAGTGCATATCTATTTTAATTATCATGAACTTAATTATAGAAACATTGTGAAAAGTAAAGATTTTCTTCAAGCAGATATAACATTCCAGTTTTCTACATATTCCAATTTGTGGTTTATTGACAATTACACTTGTAATTAGCTTTGTCTTCTTGATGTTCAGATCAATCTCTTTCAATGTCGATTTTATTTCATTAAGTATTTGTTTTTTACAATTGGAATGAATACAGTGCAAGACAGATACGAGTAGAAGTGAAAAACTTATAAATTAACAATTGTTTACCTAAAGCTTATAAAGCTTCATCTTTTTTTACATTATACAGAAAAAGCTTAGTTAAGTTACAAAACTTTAGTTGATTTTCTATAGATCCTATAATACAAATTAAAAGAACAACCCTTTTCCAAAAATGACGCTACTGTTGCGAGGGGGATTATCTTGTGTTTGTCTTCTGATTTAGCACTTGATGCGTTTTTTCCGATAGCGGTTTGTTTATCTACCTGGCATATGTCATTACATTACAATATGGGATGTATATAGGTATATTGGAATTAATTATGGGATTATAAATAGGAGTTACGTTAAATTATCTTTTAGAGATAATAAACTCAGCCATATGGTTACTTTCCTCCCCCTAATTTTATAGTGCTGCTTTTTACGTACATGATTTTCCAATTCTGATTTATTGATCATAAATGAATTTAATATTTTTTATACAGAGTAAGTACTACTTAATTTTTACCGACCGTAGTGATTGAACTTTTTTTTCATTCATTTACATGAATATTTGATCGCTTCATCGTTTGTTTAAAAGTTGATATATGTATACATTTTCAATACATCGAGTTTGTTAAGTCGATTTTCTACGCTTGAAGTAAAAGGGTAAAATAACTCTTTCCATTAATCGAACAAAATTTACAGTTTGTGAAAGGCTTTCGTGGCCATCGTTTATTGGTGAATGGTTTTTTGGGTATTTCGGCCGTCGTAGGTCGATGTTTCGCCATCTCTAGTTATGGGCATCTTCTGGAGATATAATTGTCTACTTTTTTAAAGCTGACAGTGTATGACATTTGTATGTCACGATAGCAGGTTGTATACGTTTTGGTGGGCTTGGCATATTTGATGGCTGTTTAGAAATTGGTCACGTTCCGAAAATTCATTCTTCTTATTTTTGTAAGAAAGCAGCCTTGTATTTTAAAGTACAGGTACCCCTGTTCTATTAATTTTATATATATATATATAATATATTTTTACACAACTTACACAATATGTTTGGTAACATTAATTTTTTTAATTTGTCGCTGGCGAAAAGTGTGCGTATGAATTGAAAATGAATGATTTTATCGTCAAATGCCTTCTTTACGCCGATGATCAAGTCATATTAGCGTCATCTGAAGATGAGTTGCAGGTGATGGTTAATGTTATGCATAATGCCCTGAAAACCAAAGGAAAAAAAATAAATGTAAGCAAAACGAAAGTAATGGTTTTTGAATGAGAAGAAAGCATGACAAACTGTAAAGTTTCGATTGAGGGAGAAAGAGTGAGTTCAAAGTTTACGAGAGATGGAAAGTATAACAGTGACATTAAGCGAAGGGTGTTGGCAGTAAAACAAACGAATGGGGCACTTCATAGCTTTATAAACAGCCAGAAAGTGTCAAACAAGGCACGTTTGGCTGTGCATAGAGGTGTGTTGGGTCCTACACTTATGTATGGTAGTGAATGTTGGGTTTGACAGAAGAAGCATGAAAATAGGATTAATGCTGCGGAGATGAGTAGTCTGAGAAGTATAGCCGGAGTGACTCGGTTGAATAAAGTAAAGAATAGTGAGATAAGAGAACGCTGTGGTGTAAAAGACAAGTCGGTAGAGGTCGACCTCGGAGAACATATCTCGATTAGATCAACATTATTTTGAAGACAGGCCAGGTCAAGAGTACCAACAACCGATGAGCATGTATGAGAGCACTGATAAAAGTAGAGGAAGCAAAAGATGTATGCAAGAACCGTAGTGTAAGGAAGTGGTCTCTGCCTATCCCTATGGGAAAAAGGCGTAAATATATGTATGTAAGTATGTATAAAAATAGCAACCCTTAATGATCTCAAAAGTATCCATTTATAATTTTTTTGTATAATTTCAATACATTTTCTGATATAAAAAAATCCATTACAATTTTAAATTACATATTTTTGATACATTCATGATTTTTTAAATTGTTTTGTTTTTGTTGCAGATCAAACTTGGAAGTTCAAAAACATTTATGTGAGATTTTATAAGTATATCCAGGTTGTTGATATTTTTTATGCTTAAAGTTGTCAAGTGGTTTTTTAATTTGACATTTTTCAGACAATAAAAATTATTATTTCGTTTATGTATACATCCACGATCAAATCATTCATTTTCAATCCATACGCAATCTCTTTTAAATATTTTAAAAATCGTCAATGTACAAGTTAAACAGCCATGGCGAAGCCAAGCCAAGCTAAGCTTACACCCTTTTCGATGTTAAGCCTGTCCGTGCAAGCTCCGTTTATCCTGACAATAGCAGTGGAATCCTTGTAAAGTAATTTCAGTGCTCGTATTAAACTACCGCTCACCCCATACATATACAATGTCGACCACAATTTACTCCTCACCACTTTGTCATGGGCCTTTTTCAAGTCTATGAAAGCGCAATAGACATGACTTCTAGTCAAGAATTTTTCGACTATACCTCGTAATAAAAAGACCTGGTTCATACATTTCCTTCCTCTTCTAAATCCTGCTTGCACATCCCATATCATCTTCTCAGTTTAATTCGTTACTCTTTTAATTAATATCTTTGCATACGGTTTGCCGACTATGTTGAGTAAACTAATACCTCGGTAGTTATTACAGTCCTGCTGCGAACGTCGTCTGGTACGCTACCACTATTCCAACAAAGGTTAAAAAGGCAGTACAACAAACTAGTTACCACGCTTTGTCCAGCTTTGTCAGCATTTCAACTGTTATCCTGTTGTACCCAGCAGCTTTACCCAATTTCATACTATTTAACACTTTCACAATTTCTGTCGTACTAATTTCACTTTCATTGCAACTTTCACTCAGGTCTCCGAATGGGGCCTGTACTTGTTTATCCTTTTTCTTAAATAAACGTTCAAAGTATTCCTTCCACCTCTTTAATACGGATTCCTCTCCTTTTACCACACTACCATCTTGGTTTCTGATTTTTTTCAGTTGCGAGGTAGTATTTTTACCTCTGGCTGTTCTTATGGACTTCCAGAAGAAATTAATATTGTTTTGGAAATCGTCAGATAACCTTCTATCAAATTCATCTTTATCACTTTCCTTCTTTCTTGCCATACCTTTTTACTTTTTATACTTGTTTAAATCCGAAATTGTTGCCTTTTGCGTTCTTTGATTGGCTTTTGTAGCCAGCCAATTCAGCCAGGCTTTTTTCTTCTCTGACACTGCTTTTTGAACCTATACGCACATTTTCTGAAACTTGCATCCTTTCCTTCTTTTACTCACACCACACACTTCAATAGCAATATCCACGATTCTTTCCTTGAATGGCTCCCACAATTCTTCAACCTTATATGCTTCATCTAAACTGTCAAATTTCTCGATCAATTTACTAACAAACTACTCTTTTATACCTTTTTCTTGCAAATTCTCAACTTTTCTACGCTCTAGTACACTGCTGGATTCCTGCACACGATGCCACCACCGCTTAAAGAGATCTCTTAATCCGACTCATTACTAAGAAGTGGTATGTGTCAATACCTGCACCGCGGTATGCCCGAGTGTCCATTATTTTTTTAATCTTTCATCCACAATAACGAAATCAATTACACTTTCTGGTATTCTTCTTTTCTTGTGTACAAGTGGATCCTTTTATGGTTAAACATTGTGTTTGTTACCACAAGATTCCACTCCAAACATACTTTAAGTAGACTTTCTCCGTTTTTATTTACTCTGCCGTCACCATACATTTCCAGAACACTTTTATATCCATCACGCTTTATTCCTACCCAACCATTAAAAACACCCAACAGTACAATTCTTTCATTCTGGTTACACTTATTCAGAATATCTGTCACACTATCCCAAAACTCCCGCTTCTCTTTTTGGGCTTTTAAAGACTGGTTCCACTGCACATCTTGTGGGGCAAAAATCTTGTATATCAAAAAGATACGAGTAAAACCAACCTTCAGCATTACCCAGAGGAGTCTTGGGCTCAAACATTTAAAGTCAGTCACACATTCATTCATTCTAGCAGAGAGTATTACACCAACGCCGTAAGAACCTCTGCTGGTTTCCGTAACTTCTAAACAGTAGAGAGTTTATACGAATAATATTCATTGTAAATAATTTACTTTGTTTATGGGCCCAGTATAACTTGGAGAAGGACATAAGGAAAATAATAGAAAGGAAACTGAAATAATAGGAGTCAAGAAATTAGGAGTTACCAACAATTGCTCAGAATGGAAATTATCTTGGAAGTTATCTTGAGAGCAAGTGATATCCTCGAGGTCGTGACTGGAGAAAGTAGAAAGCCAACACTATCGGTTCATGACAATAAGGAGAAATTGCGGATGCAAGAAAGAAGATAGAAGAAGAATTCCAGAAAAAACTGTCAAAGTGGAATAAGGATAATGCAAAAGCCCAAAAGATATTAGTTACTTCCGTAGAGAAAAAAGTTCTGCAACATCTTATGTGCTGTGATAATTCTAGAGACATGTGGGATAAACTTTATAGAATTTTTAAACAGAAATCAGAAGAAAGTTTGCACCTATTACAAAAACAATTTTACAGTTACACAAAGTTTAAAACAGACGATATGGCGATAAATCTTTTAAAACTTGAGTCATTAGGTGAGCAACTGCGATAGCTAGGAGAACCAATACCTGAATTAATAAAAATTACGAGAACCTTAATGACGCTACCACCAGAATACAATTACTTTTATAGTGCTTGGGAGTCGACACCTGAACGAAAAAGAAACTTAAATAGTTTGAAATCAAGACTGCTCCTGAAAGAATATAGGATCTCAATGCAATGTCAAAAAAAGAAGAAATTCGCCCTCATAATGAAGAAATCAGACAAATTTAAGTCCAAACCTTTGCAAAGTGAAACAATAAAGCCACCTGAAAAATGCTTTGTTTGCGGAAAAAGGGGTCATTGGAAGAAAGATTGCTGGTTTCGAAAGAATTCAACTAACAAAAACCCCAAAAAGCCAAATTCATCAGAACTCCATGAAGATATGGATGGTTTTGTTGGTGAATTATTAACAGTTTATTAAGACCATTTATTACAAACTAAAAGTGATGATTGGTTTATGGATTCAGGTGCCAGTAATCACAAAAGGTTTGAATGGTTCTATAAGTACAAATCTTTCCATCTTCTCCAACCGGTACGCATCGGAAATGGTGAATGTGTTTATGCTTTAGGAAGAGGTTCCACAAAAATCCACAGTTTGGTTAACGAAAAGTGGACAATAAAACAACTAGTCGATGTTCTGTATATTTCCGATATTTGAATAAACTTATTCTCTTCTGGAGCTGCGTTGGATAAGGGATTAAAGATGACGTCTAACTGTAAAAGGTGTATTTTTACCAAAAACGAAGAAGTAGTTGCTGTTGGGGTGAGACAAGAAAAATTGTTTCGTATGCAGTTCAAAGTTATCCCACCTGATGATAGGAAGAAAGATTATGCAGCCAATATTGCTGAGTGCTCTTCTTTACGCTTGTGGTATGAAAGATTAGGTCACCAAAATATTAGACAAGTTAAATATATTCTAACAGAAAACAAAATAAAATTAAGCTCAGCTGAAGACAATTTTTTTTGGGATTCTTGTCAATTAGGAAAACAACATCGAAATCATTTTCCACAAAGTTTTACAAGATGTAAAAGCCCTGGAGAACTCGTCCATACAGATTTATACGGTCCTATAAAAATATTTCCGTTGGTGGCTCCAAGTATTTTCTGCTATTTAAAGATGATTTTTCCCATTATAGAATGGTATAATTTTCTGAAAGAGAAAAGTGAATTTGCTGAAAAATTGAAAATTTATTTTACTTTTGTTAAAACTCAATTTGGAGTTGCTGTCAAAAAATTAGATCGGATAACGGTTCAAAGTATTCTAATCAAAGCGTAAGAAAAATATTCGAAGAATATGGTATTCAACACCAAAAGTTCCCTACAATCCCGAACAAAATGAAAGTGCTGAAAGATATATGCTAACAATCGTTGAAACTGCCAGAACAATGATACATGCCAAAGGTCTTCACTTGGAGTCATGGGCCGAAGCATTAAGCACTGCTATTCATATTTTAAATAGAACAGGTACCTGTTCAATCAGAAGAAAACCATCCTACGAGTTATGGACAAAAGAAGTACCAATCCCTTTGCGACGCCAAATTGTAATATTTAACAAGACATTGTCTTGATTAATGCAATAAAATATTACGAACAGACTGACCCGATGTGTTCGAGATTATATAAAACGAACGGTGTTTTTTATTATTGTTGGTATTAGGTTTTGAAACGAACAGATCATTGATGACGTGCACGCACATTTGTATTGTATGAGATTTACATACATACATATAGTCACGCCTTTTTCCTGTATGGGTAGGCAGAGATCACTTCCTTCCACTTGCTACGGTTCGACGCACATCTTTTGTTTCCTCTACTTTCATCAGGGCTGTCATGCATGCTCGTCGTAAAGACGTAAAGACCTCGTCTCACCTAGAAAGTTGTAAAAATTTCGAAAGTTTGTAGTTATGTTGCCTTAGATTTGGGTACTTATAATTGTGAATATCTTCAAACCGCAGCTGTTCCACTGTAATTTGATTGAGCAAAACCACAAATCATATCACGCTTTTCATTATTAAAAAAATCGTTATGCCTAGATATTATTTGATAAATAACTATTACCCTTGTTAATAACCATACTAATGTAACACTTACATACATACATACAGTCACGCCTTTTTCCTGTCGGGGTAGGCAGAGACCACTTCCTTCCACTTGCTACGGTTCTTACACACATCTTTTGCTTCCTCTACTTTTATCAGTGCTCTCACGCATGTTCATCAGTTGTTAATACTCTTAACCTGGCCTTTCTTCAAAACAATGTTGATCTGATCGAGATATGTTTGCCGAGGTCGACCTCCACTGACTTGTCCATTTACACTTATAAATTTGTTTTGTCAATCTTCCTTCGTCCATCCTTTCTACGTGTCTAAACAATCTAAACAATTCTTTATCTGTCTTTGTAACCACATCTTCTTTTAAACCACAGCGTTTTCTTATCTCACTATTCTTCACTTTATTTTATTTATTTTATTGTTGATATTTTGATTTTTGTAGTTATCGAGTAGTTTTTTTATACGAGTATATGACATTTTTTAGTCTATAAAAATTATTATTCCGTTTCTTTTTGTTTATACGAATAATATCCATTGTTTATCGTTTACTTCAATTGTTTTATTTACTTTTAAATAAATATTTTTAATATTTTGTTGTTTATTATTCTCTTCCTTCTGCAATCAAATTTAAATTTTAAAAAAATGAAAAAAAATTAATTCTTGAATTTACATATTCTGTGCAGGTACTTATCGAAATCAACAATTACTACAGCAGTTATTAGTTAGCATCACAAAACAAATATTTCATATTTAACAAGAACAAATGAGGATTTTAGTAGTTTGGTGACAAGTATGCTTCATAAATTCAATCCTTGTTTGGTAGCTTTTAAGCTAGATTATGGGATATAGGCAAAAATCAGATCAAATCTTGTTTCATTTGTAGAAAATACTTTCAATTGGTTTGAAGTTTGTAAAAACCACAAAATGTTTATCTTAAAACATCTTGTGAAAATTAAATTATGTAAACTATTAAAGGGGGAAATTGAGGCTTCAACATCTATTGATGCCTGTGAATCATTCAAAGCACAAAGAAAAATAAGAATTTTATCATCAGAGTGAATTGTTATTTTATTGTGTAAAATTCATTATTTTTTATTAAGGGTCCTTTGGAATCAGCTTTAAGTAAAATTCGTATGTTCCTTAAATTAAATAATTAAATGATAATCATGCAACTGATCTTTAAAATGCAATTGTCTTGTAAACGGTTAAGTTTTAAAGTTAATGACCAATATATTTTTTTCTATTAAAGTAACGTGACTGATATTGTTTTACAAAAATAACTTAAACAGAAAAAAGTTCAGCGCACATTTATGTCACAAATGTGATCTATGTTGCGCAACTTGGTTCAAAACGTAATATTTTAAAGTGAGGAACCCACATACTTCTATGTAAAATTACTTAAGGACCACTTTGTATATCAGAACAATTATAGTAGGTAGTTATTTCACTGTATGAAAAATCTCTATTTTTATGTTTATCAATCATTATCAATAATGCATTATATGGCATTTGAAATGAAAAGCTTCGATTCGAAAATTTGAAACATTATATAATACCAAATATACATCCATATTACTATAGAACACCTCTTTAGTTTTCTATTAAAATTTCATTATTGTGGAGCAGTTTATATCTATTATTAACTTGTTAAGCAGTGTATAAAATGTCCCACCCTGACCAATCGACTTGCAGCGGGAAATGTCATGATGCACAGTGGTTAAAAAAAATTGTGGAACAGAAACATCAAAGGTTCCGAAATTTTTCCAAAGCCAAGAATTTTACCTTTGATCTCTTTTGTCAAAACGTATCATTGTGCTACAGGCTTTTCAGCTCACACTTCACAAAAAACAAATTCAGGTCGAGATTGGATGCTACCCCAGATATGCGTGTAGAACTTTCGACCATAATACCTAACTATAAAGCAGTTATTAATGAGAATGTTTCACTTTTAAAATATTTTTAATAAAAGTTTTTGTTTTTATTTAAATTGCAGTGTCTTTCATTTGTAATCATTTGATGTTGAGTTTCATAACATTAAAGGGATTTGGTGAGTGTTCCGTTACCTTCAAAATTTAGAAACCACTTTTGTAGAGAATGAGGGCAAGGGATTGACACGTTTGCCTTGTAAGTGGGAGACATAAAAATCAAACACTCATAACTTCTAAACGAATGATTTCCGTAAGTTGCGACTGAATAAATCTTCTTCTTCCATCAAAATACTTCTAAACTAATTTAATTTCTGGTATTGGGCCTAGAAACAATTTTTACGAATATTATTATTAAGTAGATCTATGAGTAAATTTGAAATAATATAAATACAAGTAGATGTTACACAGTCATCGCTTCGATAAATGCTGGATAAAAATTCTTAGTTATACTTAATAAAAATCCGCCTAAATGCAAACAAATACAGGTGTACGGAGAGAATTGCATGTCCCGTTCAGCAAAAGAATCAACGAAGAAATTTAGCGAACTGGAGGCCTATCTGAAAGACAGTTCGGCAAGCTTTAGAGAAGGGCGGCAAACGGTAGACGCTATACAAAAGGTGCTGGGGATCGCCAGAGATGTAGCAGTCTACTCGGCTCACCACCGTAGACTATGTGCAGCAATCAATGTCAAGAATGCGTTTAATAGTGCAATAGTGTAATAGTTGATCCTAGAGAAAATGGAGAGAAAGCGTATGGATAAAAGCCTTGTCTGTATCATTGCATCTTACCCCTCGGAAAAAAAGGAACATCTTGTACGATGACTTACTGCGAATGGAGCAACAAGGAGATGTCACGCTGATTGGATTTGCAGATAATGTTATAATGGTAGTGACAGCCAAAAATGAAGAGAAATTGCTAATACCTCTTTACAACGTATGTTGAACTGGATGGGAAAAAATAGACGGGTCTGCATTGCGTATTGACAGAGGGCGAAGGGGTTATAGAAGGAATTCTCTCAATAGAGTTTCAAATACATAAATAACTTGGAAAATAAATTGAAATACCAAAAACAACTGCCAATGACAACCTCATCACCGGATGACAGGACAAGTGGAACCAAGGGAAGTATCGACGCTGGATCTGGAGTCTCTTACCCGACATCCAAAGATGGCTCATCAGACCATACGGGGAAGTCTATTACTATCTCACCCAAGCATTATCTAGCCACGGCTTTATGAAATACCTTTTCGAGCGTGGTAGAGTAGAATCCGAAAAATGTGTCTATTGCCAAGAGGTAGACGTTGCTGCACATACATTGTTCATGTGTCCTAAATGGGAACAAACACGAACGCAGTTATAAGGCTCATTATAGAAACCAAGAAGAGAGAAAGTACAGATCAATGATTGAAATACAGCCTTCATACTAAAATATTGCGCGAACGGAGACGGGTGTGAAGAGCGAAAAAGGGAGAAGTTTTAGTCGGTAGGAATCCGACACCCCGGAAAGACCAGTGTAGAAATCGGAAGCTTGTAAATTTTCTTTTTCTACGTGGGAAAAGTGTTTACTCAACTTCGATATAATTAGTGGACTGGAATAATTTATTTAACACAAAATATAAAAATAATATTCTTCCTTTAAACAACATGCAAGGCACTACGAAAACTACAAACATTGAATCTTACTTCAATGCCGTGGAAAAATAGGAACGAATAAAGCTTGAAACAAAGGAATGACTGGTCACTCTCGACAGTCGGAGGAATACTTCTATTGAACGACCGCCGTTCTCGACGGTCAGAGAAATATTTCTGTCGAACGACCGCCGTTCTCGACGGTACTTCTTATTGAAGTAACAAACGATGTTTAATTGCCGTGGAAAAAGAGCTCTATGACAGCCGCTCACTGGTGTCGGAATAAAACTGCTATTGCGTTGAATCGAGCTGGCGCATTGAGAGAGGAAACTTGTTACTGCGCTGACTTGAGACTGCGCATTGCAAACAAAGGGAAATAGAAGGACAGATGGCTCACCGGTCAGAGATATCGCGGGTAAAGTGAAGGGGAGCGGATTTTGCCTGGTGCAAAACGGTTTTAAGACATTGGCGTCGTAAAAGGATTAAAATTGAAAAAAAAATTAAAAAAAAAAAAGTGTTGCGATCTGTGATTACAACAACCAGGGTCTCATGTAAGATTTCCTCTCCTCCGTTAAAAAAAACACCTACCCTTGACCACCATATATATTCATCTAACTTAGCTTCCTGTTATAATCTTCTTGTTCCCAAAAAAAAGAAAATCTTTGAAAAGGAATTATTTTTAGTACATAGGAGAAGTTAAGAAAAAACGATGCGGTAACTTAGCTTAACGACCTTCTTCATTGTTAATAACAATGTAAGAAACGCATGCATTGGCATATAGATAGGCAGAGGAAGTATATTAAAGATTGTACCTACTATTTACAAAAGTAGCTTTATCGAACCAGTCCTAGTATTTTATTGTTTGTTCTCAAAAAAGTATCTGTGGTTTTACAATAACTTTTAATAAATCCTGTATATTTATTATTTATTAACGCAAATATGTGCATTACGAAAAATTTAAATGTGTTTTTTTCCTGGATGATGGTCCTTCACTAGCTCAAACCGAAGCCTTTAGGGTTTTTTGTGTTTTTTAGTTACAATTTATATTACGAGTTATAGAATAAATATTAAAATAATTCGTAAAATATATTATATTTTATTAAATAGGATACAATATGTTTATAAAATACAACAATACCAGCAAAACCCAAACTGCGGTTAATTGTAAGAAAAACTAAATCAAACCAGCCGAAAATAAGAATGGTTTAAAAAATTTAATTTTATTTGTTAACTTTTCTTTTTAACTAAAGTAGACACACAGCCAATTCGAAATAATTTAGAAGTATATACATTCATTACAAAAAATTAGTTTTTTAAAACAATGCAGGGGGTTATTAAAAAACTATATTTAATGAATTAATGTGCAGAAACAAAAAATTATCAAGCTTTGTAAAAAAATAAACAAAACAGTGCAGTGCAGTGTTAAGTTTAATAATTATGCTTTAGTCGACTTGCGCCAGGGGCGTTCGTAAAGGGAAAGCTCGTGGGGTACGGGACCTTTCATAGGACACTTTGTACTCCATAAATAAATAATTTTTTGTAATATTTATACATTAAAGTTAACTACAAATGACCTTATAATATAAAACAGGACCACCCCTCCCCAAAAAATCTGAACGCTTCTGTTTGAAGTACAAGAGAAAAATATATCTTAAAATTGGAGCTTAGTTAATGACCGTTATTTTTATTTTCAAAGTTAGTAGCATTACAATCTTTAGATCGAACCCCCAAACAATTATAAATTTACCTGATATAAATATTAGTATTAATAATTTTAACTAAAGCTGCAAGTTTAAGATAATAAAATATATTAAAACTGTAAATGTTTGTATAATAAAACACTAACGACTATTTATTACGTATATATAGTATGTATGACACATTGTATTTGGGCAAATGGCAAAATATAATTTAGAGTAATGATCTATTTAGTTAAATAATTTGACATCTGGCATGAGACAAAATTAAAAATAAGTGCTTAATTGCCCGATAAAAAAATTAATATTAAATGATAATGAAGCAGTCAACCACTCAGACATTCATTGATTGCATTGTAATCTATTGATTAAACAATTAAGAGATTATATAACTAAGGAGAAAAATATTTGTATTGTTTTTATTGGCTTAAATATAGTATAAACATCACAAGAATTTAAGTCAACAGAAAATTTCGCAATAATTTTGAGCCAGAGCCACCAACCGTTTAGCGTCGAAAAAACGAACATAGAAAAGAAGTGAGGAGCAAGATTTGCTCTTGAAGGGATTTTGCCGAAAATCAATATTTTATAATAATTTTGTGTACCGCCAATAAAAAGTAAATTAGTGAACAAAACAAAAAAGTATTTTGTACTAAGTGACAAATATTAAAGTTATCTTTGCATTATCGTGAAATGGCGTAACTGTAATAAACGACTAACTTTTAAAAATATTTTAAAGCACAAGCAATAAATACTTAATATTTGACATTACCAATATTATTCTTTGTTGTTAAGAACCGGCTAAGATTAATTAATGTGGCTGTAAATTAAGGAACAGTACATAATTTTGTTGATATTTTAGTTTTAAATTTTACAACAAATTTAAATTAATTATCAATTATGTGCTGCTGGTACTACAGGTTAATACGAAGCTTGGTAAACTTAAATTTAATTTTGCTTTGAAAATAAATAACATCTACTCGTACCTGACTTTTTACTCTTAAAAGTATATTTATAAATATTGTTTGTTGGCGTCTACTGAGAGTTTTCACTCATAATCGTCTAGCTACATAATCTAGAAAAAGTGCTTCGTCAATAGCAATCAAGTAAAACTTTCAGTTAAAAAAAACAAATATATGATATACCTAATCATAAAAAGTTACGACTTATTGACCAAAATAGTAAAATTCAACATTAAATTCTAAATTATGAAGGTAATTTAGCGTGATTTATTTTTTGATTCAATAAGGGGCTATTTAGGATTCTCTACACAATATGTTGCGAGAAGAAGGGCATCTTTAGGATCAGGAAGGACAATGAGCTTTACAAACATCAGGAGATTTTAGATTTATGGGAAATAGACGACTAGCTATTTGCACACATTTAAAACATGAAATTTTTTACTGATTTACCAGCAGGATCCTCACAGTGATAAATAGGATCTATGTCATCAAGAGCCAATAATTTACTACTATTTATAATTGCTTTTTAATAAAAGATATGTATTGCTATATCGGATTAATTCACAAATAATTCTGATGATGGTAAAGAAAAAATCCAAAATATTCAATGTTTTTCATTCGCCCACACGAACTCAATTTTTATTAATTTAAATATAGCAAGCATTGTTAAATGAGTGGATAAATGTTTCTTTGATGCCTAAGACATCATTCCAACGAACATATTAAACATTTTTAAAGAGTTTTATTATAATCTTATTTTGTTGAAATTTATATACCAGGTGTTCCGATATTCGACCGACAACGCTTTACAGGTAATAGCACTTCACAAACTGTTTGACATGTTTCTTTCAAATTTTGCACTCAGCTTTGTTATTAAAAACTCAATAGTTAACGAAAATTAGTCTTTTACCTTTGACTCTTCTATTAATTGCGACACTGACTAAATCAAATTAGTCATTAGCCTACATTAATGCTAAAATGAATTGTTTTTTGACATTAGCTATTTGACTTTAAGCAAACGTCTATTAAAAATTTGAACGCTTACTAGTAATTATCGAAGTAACAGTTTCTATCCAAATCTAGTAGGCATATATAATAACTGTTTTCTGACAGTTTGTTTGCTTTCGTCCTCTATTTTACACATTTTGTATTTTTGTTAAATTTTAAGAGGTTATCTAGCATTTTTAAATTCTCTCTAAAAAGTGAATTTTTATATTGAAAAAATTACTGACATGTTATTAGTATACGGGGAGCCAAACTTCTAAAACTATTGATTTTAGCATAATAAAAGTTTATAACTTTTTGTAATATAATTGAACGAAGATTTAAATAAAATAAAAAAAATGTGATTAAGTCAGTGTCGTAATTAATAGAGGGGTCAAAGGTACCGCCCCTGGATAAAGTATTTGAAGACTGGGTATCATGTGAGTGGGGCGTAGGTCGCCCCTTCACTGAAGACTAATATTCGTTAAACTTTTAAGTCGTTAATAAAAAAGCTTGGTGCAAAATTTTAAAGAAACATGTAAAACAATTTACGAGAACATTATTTTATTTTTTCAACTTTAACTAAGCATTTGAAGGGGTCTTTGTTCCTACCTCAATTTTTATTATTTGTCAAGGGCTGTGGTTTCAAAGATAGATAAGGTGGTCTCTGCCTACCCCTACGGGAAAAAGGCATGACTATATGTATGTATGCATGTCAAGGGCTAATACCTGTTAAGCGTTGTCGGTCGAATATTGGAACACCCTGTATATGAATGAAATAGTATTACGGATTATATTACTCTAACTTTTAAAAACAGTTTAACTTTACTTTGCCATTTACGATTTTTTTCATTAAATTTAGATTAAATTGCTACAAATTTTGAGACTAGATTCTTACATTTTTCATATTGATTTGTTTGCAAAGTTTCAATAATGTAGTGATAAAAATGAAAATTTTTAACAAATCAACACAAAAAATACAAATAACATTAAATAACATAATGATATTTTTTATGACTAACTACTATAAACCACTTTTTTTTTTAACATTTACCAATTTTTTTTCAATTTGCAAATAATTCCGCCACTTTGCTGTGTGACTTACTGTCAGGTGTTCCATAATCTATAACGACTCCTTCGCTGTTTGGTTGTAAAGCATCAGAATCGATTTGTAGTTTTGCTTCCACTGGAGCGGCAACTAAACTACCGTGTGGTCCTTTAATCATATGAACCACGTTCATCCCTAAAAGAGCAAGTAGAATTTAAATAAAAAACTGTGTTTTTAAGATAGCTAGAAGATAGTACACAGTTGACCAGCACAAAATATAACAGATAGTCGCGATTGATAATCAAGTATTTAACTTATTGTTAGATCACTATACATTTACCCCTACTTCTAGGTAGCTACAGCAGCGGCGCATGTCTACGCTAGATTTACTAGTTACTAGTACGCTCAGTCAAAACATATGCCGACATAGCATTGCAACTGGTATAGAAAAAACGAACGAACTAATAGGACATTGTCGTCTAAGATACCACCTCGGAAGGATAGGATGAACCAACAAACGGACTGTCGGTTTTGAACTTTATCAACCTGGACCCCGACATGGAAAATAACGAATTTTTTTTGCTAAAATAATTATTGTTATATTGTATCATGTAACATGTACCTACTTTTTGTTTTACTGGTATTATGTAAATACGAGGATAGTTCAGGAATTGTTGTCCCTATCATAGAAGCGAACACATGAAAATAATTAAACTAATTTATTTTTCTACATAGTCACCTGCAACGTTTATACACTTGGTATATCGGTGTTGACATGTTTCAAACCCTTTTGATAAAAATTCAGAACTTTAAGTTTCAGCAATTCATCTACCGCCGACATCACTTCGTTATCATCAGCAAAGCGGATTCCGCGAAGATGTTCTTAATTTTGGGATTGGATGGTAGTCGCTGGGGGCCAAATCTGGAAAATGAGGGGGTTGTTCAAACATTTCAAATCCCACATTGTGAATGGAGCCATTGCAACACAACTTTTGTGGGCTGAAGCGTTGTCCTGATGAAAGAGCACACCTCGACTCAATTTTCCTCTTCTCTTTTCTCTGATCGCTTCGCGTACTTTTGGTATTAATTTCACATAATAATCACCTGTTATGCGCCCATGCGGTAAATAATAAATAAATAATAAAAATGTAGCCATGATCTTACCAGCTGATGGAACAACACGAAACTTTCAAGGGGGAAAGAACCCAGATGCCACCATTCCATGCTTTGTTTTTTGGATTCTTGATCAAAGTGATGAACCCATGTTTCGTCGACCGTAAGAAATTTTCGGTTAAATTCATCGGGATTCCTGTTCTTCTTCTTTAAGTGCCACTCCTATCGGAGATTGGATATCATCATGGCTATTTAACTTTATTAAGAGCCGTTCTAAAAACTTATTAGTGGTGCAGCCAAACCACTCTCTTAAATTCTGCAACCAAGACATTCTCCTACGTCCCAGATTTCTGCGTCCTTCAATTTTTCCCTGCATTATGTTCCGCAATAGTGTGTACTTCTCTCCTCTTATCAGATGGCCCAGGTATTCTAATTTTCTCTTCTTTATGGTTGTCATTAACTCCAATTCTTTGTTTATTCGACGGAGCACTTCCACATTTGTCACCCTGTCGACCCATCTTATTTTCAGTAGTCGACGGTAGCACCACATTTCAAAGCTTTCTATCTTCTTTATATTGTCCTGTTTAAGAGTCCACGCCTCTATACCGTACCGTACAGCAAGGCATTCCTGTTAATGATCTCCAAATTTGTCTCTGCTGCAACCTGATGAACACGCTTCTGGTCTGCCGTCAAAATTCGTAAAACCCAACGTGCAGAGAGTTTTTTGAGACCCAATTTCTGATGTAAAAATTTTTCAACGCATCCAACAGAAAACCTATATGTCTCTGCTATAGCCTTGACTGTAATTCTTTTGACATTTGATATCATGTAATGGACTAAATTTACATTTTCTTTGGTCTCCACAGTTTTGGGGACTCCTGCACCTGGCGCATGTTGACAGGACTCTCTTTCCAGTTTAAAATCTCGTGACCAGTTCTTGATTTTCTGGTACGAAGGGACAGAGTCACTCAATACTTCTACCATGTCTTTTTAAATTTCTTAAAGTGATAACACCTATTTACAGAGGCACTTTATCGCACCTCTTATCTCAATTTTGTCCATTTTTATAAAATCACGCAGACCTCAATGAAATAAAAATGAATATTCAATATACACGAACTGATACGCTGGTGCTAATTGGTACACACTAATTTCATACAATAAGTTTTGTATATGTTTAAATTCTAATAACAAATTATACATAAATTAAATATTTAACAAATATTATGTATTTTCTTTTATACCCAAATATCTTCTTTATCTTTATTTATAAAATTTTGTTACGAATGGTTTTCAATGACCGAATACTTGTAAAAATGTACAAATGTTTGCATTTTTGCAAGTACGTGGTCTTGGAAAACCAGTCTGATTGTAAGTGAAGTACATTATTCGGTTATTCGGAATAAAATATTTTAAAAAATCCGCCAATTTGTTTAGCTGAGCGGCCGAACACCGGAAGCGCTCAAACTTGTTCCTCACTTGTTAAAATGGATGTTGCACTGCTATGTGGGTATGTAGTGTGGGCTCATTCAGTATAAATATTTTAACTGTAATGTGTTCATCTGACGAAAGAGACTTCGTCGTTTCATTGCATGCGGAAAATTATTTTACTGTGACATTCAAAAATAACAAGAATATTTAAAATATTTAATTATGTAATAAAGCAAAATATTTTGAAATTAAAATTAATGTTTTAAAAATCAAGAACTCTTCGTAAAATTTTAAAATGTATTTTAACTCCATGTGTACAAAAAATTATTTCATACATACATACATACATTTACTAACGCCTTTTTCCCGTAGGGGTAGGCAGAGACCACTTTATCTATCTCATGCATGCTCGTCGGTTGTTAGTACTCTTGACCTGGCCTTTCTTCAAAACAATGTTGATCTGATCAAGGTATGTTCGCCGAGGTTAACCTCTACCGACTTGTCCATTCACACTCGCCTTATAAATTTGTTTTGTCAATATTCCTTCATCCATCCTTTCTACGTGTCCAAACCATCTAAGCATTCTTTTATCTATCTTTGTAACCACATTTTCTTTTACACCACAGCGTTCTCTTATCTCACATACTCCACTTTTTTCAACCAAGTCACTCCATCTATACTTCTTAGACTACTCATCTCAGCAGCATTAATCTTATTTTTATGCTTCTTCTGCCAAACCCAACATTCACTACCATACATAAGTGTAGGGACAAGCACTCCTCTATGCACAGCCAGACGTGCCTTTTTTTAAACTTTTTGGCTATTCATGAAGCTATTCAGTGCCCTTTTCTTTTGTTTTCCTGCCATCACCCTTCGCTTAATGTCACTGTCATACTTTCCATCTCTCGCAAACTTTGAACCCAAGAACACAAATTTATATACTTGTTCCACTCTTTCTCCCTCAATTAAAACTTCACAGTATGTCATGCTTTCTTCTCTTTCAAAAACCATGACTTTTGTTTTGCTTACATTTATTTTCATTCCTTTGATTTTCAGGGCATCATGCATAACACCAACCATCGCCTGCAACTCCTCTTCAGATGACGCTAATATGACTTGATCATCGGCGTAAAGAAGGCAATTGACGATCAAATAATTCATTTTTAATCCATACGCAATCTTTTTTAAATCTTTTAAACAATCGTCGATGTATAAGTTAAACAACCAATGCAAAGCATCACATCCCTTTCTCACACCTATTTCGATGTTAGACCAGTCCGTGCAAGCTTCGTTTATCCTGACACAAGCAGTGGAATCCTCGTAAAGTGATTTCAGTGCTCGTATTTAACTACCGCTCACCCAATACATAGACAATGTCGACCACAATTCACTTCTCACCACTTTGTCATGGGCCTTTTTAAGTCTATAAAAGCGCAATAGACATGACTTCTAGTCAAGAATTTTTTGACTATACCTCGTAATGAAAAGACCTGATCCATACATCTTTTTCCTCTTCTAAATCCTGCTTGCACATGCCATATTGTCTTCTCAGTTTCATCTGTTACTTTTTTAATCAATATCTTTGCATACAGTTTGCCGACTATGCCGAGTAAACTAATACCTCGGTAGTTACAGTCCTGCTTCGAACCTTTTTACTTGTAAAGCGACACGATAACGGCCTTGCACCACTCGTCTAGTACGCTACCACTATTCCAACAAAGGTTAAAAAGGCGGTACAACAGACTTTTTATCACGTTTTGTCCAGCCTTCAGCATTTCAACTGTTATCCTGTCGTACCCAGCAGCTTTACCCAATTTCGAACTGTTTAACGCTTCCACAATTTATGTCGTACTAATTTCACTTTCATTGCAACTTTCACCAAAGTTTACGAATGGGGCCTTTACTTGTGTATCCTTTTGCTTAAATAAACTTTTGAAGTATTCCTTCCATCTCTTTAATACCTTCTAACCTTCTATCAAATTTATTTTTATTTATTTATTTTATTTACAATCGTTATACGGTTAATTTTGAAACTTTAAGTTTGTATGCGACTAATGCGATTAGTGAGATTGTCTGGACTCTACTGTAAAAACTGTGAATTACTTGAATATCCATCGCGACTATCTGTTATATTTTGTGCTGGTGAACTGACTGGAGTAGAGTTGGACAATTTTTTTTGGAATTAACCTGACTTGACTAAATCGAAAGTTAAGAACTTAATTATTTTACAACGAAGCAGATCCGTATTCAAAAGCAACAATATATTTTTAGATTAAAAAAAGATTAATAATTTTTGTTGCAGATAATTTTTTATTAAAATTTATAAATATACTAGGTAATACATAATAATACTTAAATGAACCTTCAGCGTTTTCATATGCTCGTCGGGTGCTGGTACTTTTGACTTGGCCTTTCTTTAAAACAATTTTGATCTAATCAAGGCACGTTCATATAAGTCGACCTATACCGACTTGCTCATTCAAACTCACCTTATAAATCAGTTTTATCAATCTTCTTTTATTTATTCTTTCTACGTGGCCGATCCATCTAAGAATTTCTTTATATATCTTTGTTATCACAGCTTTTTTCACACCACAGCGTTCCCTTATCTTACTATTCCTCTCTTTATCCATCAGAGTCACTCCGGCTATAAATCTCAGACTACTCATCTTCACAGCGTTGATCTTTGTTTTATGCTTCTTCTGCCAAACCCAACATTCACTACCGTGTATAAGTGTAAGGATCAGCACTCCTCTATGCACAGCCAGTCGTGCCCTTTTTGACACGTTTTAGCTATACAGGGTCCTATTTATTTGTTTCCCTGCAAACACCCTTCTCTGAATATTACAGTTAAACTTTTCGTCTCTCGTAAACTTTGAACCCAAATATACAAACTCTTTCACTGTTTTCCCTTCCCAATCAGCACCTCGCAATTTGTCATGTTTTCTTCTCCTTCATAAACGTTTACTTTTGACGATCATACATTTACTTTCTTAGCTTTGATTTTTAGAGCCTTGTTGGAAATCAGTACTTGCAACTGTACAATTCCTCTTTGAGAAATTTCTTGATTTTTAAAACTACTCAGTACGGCCCCGACGCCGACAAAAATCATCTAAAAAACACGTGCAGTTTTTGTAATCCAATATAATGTTTTGATCACGCCCTCATCACGTGAAAATTAGTAAGTGGCTAGAAACAAAAGGGTCCCGTGCAATTTAAAAATCAGCTAAAAACACGTGCATTTATTATCCCTCCAGAACATTCCGAAATTGTCGCGCGCTATTTGTAGTCACGTGACAAGACTGTTGCGATTTTTGACCAATAAAAAAAGCTGAATTCAACGCGAAAAAGAAGCCACGTTCGAACCGGCTATCGGCCTCTCGTCCTCTTTCCTTTTCAACAGCAGGGCTATGCACAACGCTCGCTTTAAGAGCACCGCTTTCAAACTCCACGTGGTAAAATGCACATCAATATAATCAGATAAAATAAATGAAGTTCAAAGCTAACAACCAGTGAAATTATTCTGAAGATACAGGAGGTTTGAAACTGTAAGCTCCATGTAATATATTACACAATATATTCTCGATGACAAGTGTGTTGTTTGATTTACTGTGATAACAAAATTCACGGCGATAAAAGGCAGAAAAACCTTCAGCCTATAGTAGGTAAAAAACCATTCGAGCCAGCTTGACTGAATTATCGAAGGAATCCACCAACTACGCTGCGGAAGACGTCGTCGAATAGCAAAAGTGAGTCAAGGCATCAGAGGTTTTGGTGGTGAAGCTGCCCACACATCAGAGCATTTCTCCAGCTTGTCGATTCTCAACTGCTCTATCTCGTCGTCGTCGCTGGCGCGCAAGCCTCATGTACAGTTAAATTTTGTAACTAAGTCACTATTTTCGAAATACGACAATCCGGTTTTATTTAGTCAATTCTAATAGAAAACATTAGTTTTTTATTTACGTTGTGACAGTTTTCTTATTTGAAATCACTTTGCCAATATTCGATTCGCATCAAATACCGCTGTCTCCGATACGCGTCGCCTTTTGTGTATATCGTTTGCCCACTTTTACTATCATGACAAAAACCAAACGCCAGCATCGGTTTAGTCAGTCAAGCTTACGAATCTGACCAGCTATAGTTCTTGAATAGCGAGAGGCTATCCGAGGCGAATAAAAGCCCTGTCAATTCAGCATGACAACAGCATAGACAAGAAGAAGAACCGAAGGCCCGTCCTTCCAGCCCGCCAGTTTAACATGATCACCGCGTAGACGAAAGGAAGAACCGAAGCTCCTTCCGTTCAGCACGACCACCACATAAAAGAGAGGAAGAACCGAAGTCATGTCACCCTAGATCACCCTGCAGGACCGCAGCATAGAAAGAGCCGAAGCTCCGTCACTCCAGGCCGCCCAGCACGACCGCACCATGGGGAAAAAAAGGAACCGAAGCCTCGTCAAGCCAGCATAATTTTATCAGTTTCAAATACAAAAGAAAATGTGTTACACGTTCAGCTGTTGAAAACACATGCAACCCAAGTTACTTTCAGGACTATCGTAAATCGTTTGCACAAAGCTTATTTTAAATCGATAAGATCACTGAGAGTCTTTAAAGAAAGGCAATCACGCTGCTTATTTGACTTGGGCTGAGGATCACGTGTTATTGAAAAATGTCAAATGGAGTCCTATTTGTTTTTCAGACGAGTTAATATTTGGGATACATCCTGACTCGAGACACATGTTATCTTTATAAAAATAGTATCGAAGTATTCCACATCACATCAACTAATAATTTATTTTATTTTGAAATAAAATTTAAGTTTTTTTATGTTATTCTTAAAAATAAATTTTTTTTAAAAGATTGTGGTTCGAATAAACTTTGTCAAAATAAATTTGTTTTAATTTATTAGATTATTTCCATGTGTGTATATTAGATATCAAGATATCATTAGTTTGCAAGTAGCTTGAAACAAAACATCTTTTTATGTCAAAGAAAAATTTACTTTGAAACCAACATTTAACTAAATTAACATTTAAAATGTATAAATGGCAATTTTATCTTGTATTCATATATGAGGGCATCTCTTTCTTAAAATTGAGTACTAGAAGGTGCTATCGAGATATTACATTTATTATATAGAATTTGACATTCAAGCACTTTAATAAGAACCAAATCTAATAAAAGTTGTTCGTTGATAAAGGATTTATAAGATGTAAATATTGCTTTTTAGTTATACCATATACCTACGTCGCCTTCAATTTGAATATTTCAAGGAAAAAAAACATGAAATAGATGCCTCATTTTCTCTATTTTTCTGATTTAGGTATCTTCCAACGAATATTTTTTTGAGTTTCCAAATGTTAAGCAAACATATCGAGGTCAGCGATTTCATCCTTTCTAAATATATTGAAGCTTTTAAAACCATGTTTTGTTGGAACCATATTCAAAGTAAATATTTGTGTCCGAGAACCGGTGCAAACGCATTTAGGTTAGGTTAGGTTTCATGTGAGTGGGGCGTGGTCGCCCCTTCACCGCGACCCTTAGTAGGTCTATTGTGGCTCACCCCTAGAGGCTATAGTTCACCGCACAATCCAGCCCTTCTTACGAAGTTCATGGTTGTATAGGGTGAGATTTTTTTAAAATCGGTAGGTTCTAGGTTAGTGTAACCAAATATGTTGAACCTTATTCTTCCCAGGCCGGGGCATGAACATAGTATATGTTCAGCAGTTTCGTCTTCCACACAGCAGAACCGACAGTCCGTTTGTTGGTTCAGATCTATCTTTCTGGGGTGGTATCTTAGACGACAGTATCCCGTAAGCAGTCCTGTTAGAATACGCAGGTCATTTCTGCTCCATTCTAGGATATGCTTAGTTGTGTTTCTTGAGGAATGTAACGGTAAAAACGCCTTCGAGTGGGTTAGCCCTGGTATGTCGGACCAGTACGTGAGTATTTTCCTCTTCGCCCAGTCCGAAATAATTGTTTTGGCGGCACTTGTGGTGACTCCAAAAACCGGTTCTGGTCCAGTGAACGCAGATTCGTCCCCATGTTTTGCAAGGGTGTCGGCTTTTTCGTTTCCTTCCACCCCCTGGTGCCCAGGTACCCACAGTAGGGTCACCCTGTTGTTCGCACCAAGGATTCGACTCTAAGGATTCGATGCAATTCCATACAAGTTTAGAATTTATCTTGTTGGAGCTCAGTGCTTTTAAAGCAGCCTGGCTGTCTGATATTATATTTATGTTTTTGTTTGCTAGAGGTCTGTTGGTCAACTCTCTTGCACACAATTCGATAGCGAATACTTCAGCCTGAAAGATTGTGGCATACCTGCCAAGACTGGTAGATATTTCAATCTTTGGTTTCCTGCTGAAAACACCGGCCCCAACTCCATCTGGGGTTTTTGAGCCGTCTGTGTACATTACGTATTCAGTCTCTGGGAAGAGTATTTGTCCCCTCATCCATTCGTTTCTCTTCGGAAAGAGGACTTTGAACAACTTTTCTACGTGTATTTTTGTGGCTAGCAAGTCAGGAACCATCCCGAGAATTTGGTGGTTTTTTGTTTCACTCAGTATCCCGGAGTGATCCCCGAGTTGCTCTCCATTTATTTGCTTTTCCAAAGACAGGAATCTATAGGAAACTATCCTGGCCTCCCTCTCTAAGAGAATATCTAGGGGAGGGAGATGTAGGAGGTGTTTCATCGCTGCTGTTGGTGTGCTGGACATAGCTCCAGTTATGGCCAGGCATGCCAGCCGCTGAAGGCCAGCAAGCTTTGCTCTAGCTGTCTGTTGTAACCCTTTGGTCCACCAGACTACTGAACCATACGTGACCATAGATATTATCATTGTTTGATAAATCCAGTAAATCTGTTTGGGGTTCATTCCCCAAGATTTGCCACATACTCTTCTGAGATTTCAGAGAGAAAACCTGGCTTTGTTTATGTTTTTTCCAAGTGGGCGTTCCAGGTGAGTCTTTTATCCAGAACTACACCCAGGTATTTCACTTCCGTCGCAAATGGAATGCTCTCTCCGTATAGGACAGGCTGCCGAAGCTTATCTAGCTTTTTCCTTTTTGTAAAAGGAATAATTAAAGTTTTCCGGGGGTTGACAAACTTCTGTTCCCTCTCGCACCATCTGTATACTGTGTTAAGGGCTTCTTGGAGGACGTTTGAGATCGTCGCTTCAAATTTTCCTCTAACTATTATAACCAGATCATCCGCATTTAAAAGTGTATAATAATATTTTCAAAAATAAGAAAACTATTTGTACAAAAATTGAAAAAAAATCCATTTACAATCTGGGTATTAATAATTAAAGTACCACTTATCGATATTATTACAAATCTGGTGCACTAAAATTTAAACATACCTATAAAATCTTCTTCACCAACATGGTGATGTCCTAGATGATGATTTTTTTGATGTGATTTTAATCCTAAATCTCCAGTTTTAATATCAAGATGTTTTAATTCAATATTCGGCAAAATTATGATATCATTCGGGTGAGTTACAGTTTCTTTGGAATCATCGTCATCATTTTCGTCTGAATAATAAAAATATATTAATTAAAAGATGTATCGTAAAAGTTCATAAGAAACAATCAACATCTAAACAATTGTAAAATTATTACACTGGCACAAAACAAACAATTTTCGCTCAGAGCGAAGTCCATGTTTGAAATAAATTAAATGACCAATCGGAGTTACTGTTTTGTACGAAGGCGTAGAAGGGCTACAAGCCCTTAGTGGAGACTAAAGTCACAGATAATTCCCCATATGATTTTAGGAACACCCTGGACACATTTTCAAACAAATTTAATAAAAATTGCTCTCTTCTCACATTATGCAAGCATATACAGTGCAATTTTATTATTTTCTGCTGTGAATATTTTTGTAATTGCTCTCTTATAATGATACAATCATATAAGATACAAATAGAAAAAAAATTATAGTCAAATAAACATTTATGTCTCTTTTGGTCCATTTAATCTACTTGTAATAATTTTAAATGAATAGAATTCAGTCGTGCCTTTAAGGATGTGCACAATTGAAAACAGTTCAGTTTTGTGAAAATTATGTTTAAATATAACAGGTGTGAAAGCAGCAACGGTTTTTCTAGCAACGGTTTTTTTTTCATTTTTATTATTTTTGGTGTTTTTAAAAAAAATTGATCATTCTACACCTACTCAATATCCTCTTTAGGGTAAAATAATTTGTGACCCAAAAATCTAGAGCAACGGAATTTTTTACAGATTATCCAACAACCCCCGAGATAAAAGTCGAGCGTCCGACTTAATTTTTGTCTTGGGCATAACCAGTTAAGAAGTTTTTTCTTGTCATCGGCCGACTCCTAAACTCGTTTCAGTAATTTATTCTCTACAATAAGGGAATGGCTTTAAATGTTGGTGCCCGATCGTAGATGTCCTTCCAAGAAGGTCTCTCTGTTTCGCTATCCTTTCAACGTAGAAAGTCCGCAATGTTGGGATCACTCTCCTTATCCCACTTTAGATGGGCTGCTGTCCATTCTTCGTCAGTTGTCAGTCTCATTTGTTTTATATCGGCAATTCTTTCGTGACGTTCGGGTCGCTCACAGTGCTTACAATTATCTGCACAAGGTCTTCTGGGTAAGGCAACTGCGTTGTTATGTAATTGTCCTGGCGGATGTGATTGAAGTGATACTGGTTCAACTTTTTGATCCACCTTACTACTTGACCTTCAGGGATCTTTATATTCAGTAGCCACTTTAAGGCCGCATGGTCCGTCCTTATAAGAAACTCCCATCTGTTAAGATATTTTTGGAAGTGGTATATTTTTTTAATGATCGCTAGCAGTTCTTTTCTGGTGACGCAGTAGTTCCTCTCAGGTTTGCTCATCATTTTGCTGTAGTATTGTATTTTATTGTAGTATCACCTTTTTTTTTCTTTTCCGGTGACGCAGTAGTTCCTCTCAGGTTTGCTAATCATTTTGCTGAAGTTTTGTATTGTATTGTAGTATCACCTTTTCTTAACTTCGCCTGGGTTAATTGAGTAGCTTGATGACTATGCTGCCGGTTTTACCAGCACCACTATCCTAATGTTCAAAAAAGGAGAAAAGGAGAAAAATAGGAGTTTCATCAACAAAATAAAAGAAAACTGAATGACTCGTCACTATTGACGTCGGAGGAATACTACTGTTAATAGCAAGCTATATTTAATTGCCATGAAAAAGGAACTGTATGACTGTCGCTATCTACGATTTGATACAGCGAGTTGAGAGTGGAAACTCACTACCGCGCCGAATCGAGTCTGCGCATTGAAAACAAAGCGGGAAAAAGCCGGCAGCTGTGCCGGTCAGAGACATCGCGGTGTGTAGGGGAAAGATAGCTTTTATCCAAATCTGCCCGGGGCAAAAAGGTATTTTAAGACGTTGGTGTGCAGGGACGGATCAAAGAAGGATTTAAAATAAAATTTAAACGAAGAGTTAACATAAAATTAGTGGAACCTTAAATTTACACGTAAAAATGTTTTACAAAAAATTTATTTTTATTTTATTGCTAGTTATGCACTCACCCTCAACAACTGAAATTGGTTTTAGTTGCAGCCCCATTCCAATATGGCCACCTTTTATACCACTTGGTGCACCTTCTATTCCAAAATTAGATGACAAATCAGAACTTTGAATATCCTCCTCTATTTTTGCATTATTTTCTCTATTCTGCTTTAAAAATAATCTATATAAATCTGAGCTGTAAGTTCTTTCTATATCATTCTGGTGATTTTCAAACCATTTTTTATATTTTTGTTTCTTGACGTCATTATCCATGTTCAACTGTATGTGATAGCTGTTGTTTCTTTCTAAGAGATCGGGTATGTCTTCACTTGACGATTTAATAACATTTTTATCAACGGCAAACATATTTTGGGGTAATTCTATAGTGTTGCCGTCAGTAATTTCACAATCCTCTGTTCTTATCCTATCGCAACTTTGACAAGAACAGTTCGTGATAATCTGGACTCTCTTTTGTAAAATTTTAGGAGCTTCGAGGTTCTTTTCAATTTGCCTGAGATTGACGTGGTAACATTTTATATCCGATGGTTGACAACTGTCGCAATATGGACCTATTAGCTCTCCGGGTTCTGCCGGTTGGGTTTTTGGTATGGAATAGCTGTAACATGCTCCCACGCATACATTGTTGTCTATAGTTACGGATTCGTAGCCTGGAGAAGCAATTATTTGCTGAATTGGTGTTATCTGACACCAAGAGTGTTTTTCTGGATAAAGAACTATGTTGTGGACCTAAAAATATATAAAATTACTAACGTTTAGATAAATTAAAATAACCGCAACATTTACTGGTAAGTACAATAATAAAAGTAAAGTAATAAAATAAGTATTTCTTACTTATTAAATTCCGGGTTATGCTATAAGAACAAAATAGGCTCATGTTACACGAGTGCAATTCATGCTATGCAAAATTGCCAAATACCTACTGATGACATATTCAATTATTTTGTGAATTTAAAAATGATTTAGAAATCCAAGATATTTGTAGATATGTAAGATTTGGTTGGCCAAAATATCTAAAGCTGTATTTAAAACTATATGTGAAATTTAAAAATAGTTTTGACTGTTGCTGGGCCACAAGGTTGTCATTCCGGGTTCGCTTAGGGCAGATTTTTCGAGAACCGTTAATGCAACGCATTTGGGTATGGAAAATTGCAAAAGTTTGGTTTTTTATGTGTATGAAACATAACATAAATTTAGTTATAGAAAATGTAATAAAAAGTTGTAAATTTTGCATACAAATTTAAAATTCTCCTCCTAAATATCTATTACAGACTTGGAAGTTTCCAACAAAACCTTGTGGTAGAATTCACATAGACTTTACTGGTCCTAGTTTTCAAAAATATTATATTTTAATATTAGTTTATGGTTGTAGTAAGTAGTTGTAACGAAATATCTTAAGCTTGTAAATTTCGTTCCCTTTTTAATGATACATTTCATTTCCCTCGTATATTATATTCGCACAAATTTAATTTACGTACGTTGATTGGTTTATTTGTCGATCATTGACAGAATTATGTTAAATACGTATTTTACAAGGCCATTGTTGCCACTTCAACAGCTTTTTCCGGTATTGTAATTTGAGTTGATTTAAATTTAACTTTTATGCACAAAAATCTGATAGGTCGAGGTGCTTGAGAGGCTTCATAGCCTTCACGACCCCAACTACAATCTATATATTTAATTAATTTAAACATTAACATTAATACCTTCTTTGTACAAATGATGTATTTTAAAATTATAACAGCATATCTAAGAGTTAAATTGTATCAAATAATTCTGATATACATAAAATTAACCTGTAAGAATTCCAATCATTAAGTGGTACATAATTAGACGTATTTAAATAAATATCGCAACAATCGTTAATATGCCATTTGTGAAATCGGTCGTTTTATGAAATTTGGTTGTTGAAGACTAGTAGTCTTTTAACCGGTGGCCGTTGCGAATGCCGGACGTTTCGTCCTGGCACCTTATCTCCTGGAGAACAGGTGCTTTTTCCTTGGCGTGTGCCCTTTGTAGAGGCGTTTTTCTCTTTGCCGTATGGTTTTTTTGGCGTGTGCTCTTTTGACTGGCGTTTTCCGAAAGAAGAGCACGTCGAATTCTCTCTTTTTCCTATTTTTTGTTAAAAAAGGTATTGAATTGATTACGATGTGAAATTTGATGGAGATATAACATTTTAATAAAAAGTTAATTGGACTACAACTCTAGAAAAAAAATTGTTTTTGCTTTCTGAATTTTTTTAGTAGTAGGTTTTGAATAATACTATGAAATTGTTTGTTTATCTTCTCAAATGCTTAAGATGTTCTCAAGATTTTAATTAGGTAGGATATATTTTGAAAAATTTTGTTTACTATTGAATAAATCTTTAGGTTAATGATAATATTTTAAGGTAAAATCTAGAGATACAAAGGTGTGATAAATTAAATAGTTTCTGTCGGATCTTTATCTGCTTTTAGCTTGATTAAAATCTTCTAAGAATTTAAATTGTTCTGTTCCACGAGGTGAGAACCAAATTTTAAGGATATTAGAAAATTGGAAGATTCGTGATATCCAACTATAATAAGAAAATTTTTAGTCCGAGAAACGTAATTTTTCAACTAAGTACCAAGATTCATTATATTCTGCGGTAAGTGACAAATTTTTATATTGTAGACTCAATGTTAAATTTGTTGTAAAGTTTGTTCACATGCCAAGGAAATAATTCTCTCTCTCTGTTCTGTAGACCGGTAAATCTATTTTTATTTTTCACCTTTGGATCACTTTAAATCTTTTTAATTTCTTTCATATAGTAGTTATGTATTTTGTAGATTTTAGTTTTGATTTGATTTCTCTAGTTTAATTAAGATATTTAATTATTTTAAAGTTTTTGTTAATACTTTGATTTTGTAAATTAACGTTGATGGAGTCAAAAATTCTGGTCTAACAGATGACACACAAAAGAAATTATTTACTACTGTTAAATGTGCTTTTAGGAAATTGGGAACTGGAACCATCTGGAGGTCCTGTTTTGAAGAGGACATGTTCACTGAGTTCCTACTGGATGAGAAACCTTTAGCTCTGGAGCATCTAATTAAAGAGTCTAAGCATTGATAAAGTTCCATGAACTGAGTAAATGAACCTTTATGCTGAACATTTTAGCTGCTAGATTTGACGAAGATATAGTTTAAGAAACCCAAGGTACCTAGACAATAGAGACTTTTGAGTATGTTCATTTTGGAATCTGATGTTAAAATACGACCTAAACTGTAAACCTTTTTGAAATGATAACTTCTTATGCAACGCTGAGAACTTTTCGGGCACGTTACCGCATTCCCAAAAGCGTAACGAAATTTTATTATTTTTAAAAAAAGTTGGATACTTGGGGATTTGAACCTGAATACACTGACGTGCTAAACAAATATACAAACTATATTTCTGACTTCATGTTTATTAAAGAATGTTAATTATTATACACAAGATATATTTTATATTAAATAAATAAGCTATTCACTTTCTAAAATTTTTTTGATTATGTCACTTATTTACCAAAAAATTTGTATTCATTCATAATCCTCACCTAAATGATTATTTTAATTCTAATAACTCATTTGGGGAACGTCATTTTATTTTAATTTTATTCACATAGGTTTAATAGTCGGTACCTACTTGCGAATAATGTTATTCTGAAATTCGTCTTATATTGGTTTTTAAACGCGGTGGTACGTTTTTGGAGTTTTTAAAGTTTGATTTACTTTCATTTTACGCACAATCCGTTCAATTGTTGATTCCGATAAACCTGTTGAAAACGAACAATGATTTACCGCTTTCACCGTAGTAAGTGTTTTTGATAGCACGTCATAAACTTTCCAGACAATTGCCTTTTCATTTTTTAGATGGGTTTGCGACGTTGCGACCGCGTATCACTAAGTCCTGCCGTTGTATTCTTCTTGCTAAGGCAAGCACAAAAACTAACCGTAAATCCAAATAATTCCAGAGTATTTTTGTCAATCTATTGAGTTTTAATGCTAAGCAATACGATAAACTCGCATCAATATCACGTGACCAGCAAATGTGATTGCTTTGTGTTTATTTACCTGGAAGCGTGCATTTGTGTGAAGATTATAGTTGTTTAAGTGATTAATAATTTGTTAAAAGTGAAAATGACCAGCAGAGCAAATTGTTGAGTACCTGGATGTAACTCTGTGTATAAAAAAACCGCAACTTGTCTTTTTATCATTTTTCAAATGAGGATCCGAGTGTTGAGCATATTGGAGAATCCGGAATGGCGACTATGGACAATAAACAATGGTAGAAACCCCGTGTGGGGTTGCTAGTCCTCCATCGGGCGCCTCCCCAGGTGGCGGATAGGGGAACGCTCACCAGATATGGTGGGTACCGGGGAAATAAAATACCCGGGGCGGACCAAAACTAGCAAAACAGCAAATCACGTCTGACTCATAATGGGCGGTGAACAACAGCGTCTGACCCAGAATGGGCGGCTGAGAATCAAGGTCCTCCAAATGGGGGGTTGTGGCGTTAGGCTCTAGCAACCTATCACACATAAAAAAAAACAAGGGTTAAATGAACGAAGGGCAGAATGAAAAACAAAGATAAGAAAGCAATTCCGCGGGTGGAAATCCACACCTCTACTAGAGGGAGCCCTATCGGATACGGGGGGGGGGAGCAATTCTGCAACTGGTTTACACAACCCAGTCTTAAATTTCAGCCAACACGGAAAAACAACTAGAAGAATACGTAAAACGGAAAGGAAACTCGTCATTGGTACCTGGAATGTCCAGGGATGGAGGACAAAAGACAGAGAAGTTATAGAGGAGTTTCGAAAGATGAACATGGACGTACTCGTAATTAGTGAAACTAAGAAAAAAGGAACTGGGACAGAAAACATAGGGGATATATTTCACTGCTGGAGTGGAGTCAGAAAGGAGGAAAGAGCAAAGGCAGGCGTCGGAATATTGATAAAGAAGAAATGGCAAAAAATATAGACACATGGAAACCGATAGACGAACGAATGATAGAAGTCAGATTAAATATATACGGACGAGACATAACCATATTAGGAGTATACGGCCCAACTGAAGATAGCCCAGTGATAGAAAAGGAAGATTTTATGGATAAACTACATTCAGAAATACAAAAAATAAAAAACTCAAAAGAACTTATTCTTGCGGGGGACCTAAATGGAAGAGTAGGACGGAGAAATGACGACACTACAGTAGGAAGATTTGGAGAAGAACTTATAAATGATAATGGAGAGCGATTGATAGAGATATGCGAAATGAACGATCTAAAGATAACAAATGGGTTTTTTAAACATAAGGATATCCATAAATATACTTGGATCCAAGAAACCAGGAACCTAAGGTCGATTATTGAATATATTATTACAAAGAAAAACAGCACAATCAAAATTAAGGATGTTAGAGTCCAAAGAGGGGCAGAATGTGGCTCGGACCATAGATTGATAAGAGCAAAAATGTCATTTCCCATTATACACACATCGGAAAACCGACAACATAAAAATACAGTAGAGCCGGATAAAACATTTAAATTAGATAGACTTCAAGATGAGTCAATCAAAAACCTGTATCAATGGCGCCTAGACCAAAAAATGGAAGAGTTTAGATATGACAGCATCACACAAAGCTACGAACATATTAAGATGTGTATGAAAGAAGCTGCCAGGGAAGCTCTAGGAGAAGAAGAGACACATAAGACATATAGAGAAGATGTCAGTGATGACACAAGGCAAAGTATAAAGAAAAAGAAGGACCATTACTTAAAATACCTCAGTACCAAAAATCCCGAAGACCTAAGGAAATATAAAGAAAAGAATAGGGAGGTAAAAAGAAAAATGCAACAAGAAAAAAACATAAGATGGAACATACATGTGAAAATATAGAACAGTATATAGGGGGCACAAGGAGCTCAGAATCTTGGCGAGTACTTAAAGCACTTAGAAGAAACAACAAAGAAAAAGTTCGAATATCATATATCAAACAACAGGAGTGGGAACGATATTACAAAGATCTACTCACGGAGACTAGGCCCCAATTTATGAGAAATGAAGAAATATCAGCAGATGGAAACGAACAAATTACTCTAACATTACCGGAAGTCAAACGTGCTATAAAATCTATGAAGAACAGGAAATCTAGCGGTCCAGGAGGAATACCACCGGAATTAATTAAATACGGAACTGAAAAGTTGGGACGAATGATACACGCAATGTTCCTCCGAGCACTAAATGAAGAAGAACTACCAGATGAATGGACGGAAGCCTACATAACGTCTATCCATAAAAAAGGAGAGAAAAAAAGTGCGAAAACTACAGGGAATCAGCGTAATAGCTTCGATGGGCCGACTATTTGGAAAAGTCGTCAAACAAAAATTAGAAGAACAGATACAAGGAAAAGTTGATGAAGATCAGGCAGGATTTACGGCTGGAAGATCATGTATGGACCATATATATACAATTCAACAACTCATAGAGAAAAAAATGGCCAAGAACAGAGAGGTACATTTTGCATTTGTGGATATCCGAAAGGCCTATGATTCTGTCCCTCGGTCTAAAATCTGGAAAGCCATGTTAGAAATGGGTATAACGCAGAGAATTATCCGAACAGTCCAAAATATGTACAAAAAAAATACCGTAAGGATTAAAGAGGGAAATAAACTATCAAATGCCTTCAAAACAACTAAGGGTCTCCTCCAAGGCTGCTCAACATCACCCACACTATTCAAAATATTTCTACAACAGACACTAAGACCATGGAAGAGAAAATGTGCAGGAATGGGAATACCAATTAGGAATGATCATCTGTATACTTTAAGCTTTGCCGATGATCAAGTAATCATAGCTCAAGATGAGGAGGATTTAGGTTTTATGATGCGGAAACTAGGGGAGGAATATGGGAAAAATGGAGTGGAAATCAACCTCGAAAAGACCCAATATATGTCAACGGCACAAGACAGGATATATCACCTAGAAATAGATGATAACCGACAGATCTCAGGAACAGACAAATTTAAGTACCTAGGGTTTATAATATCAAAAAGTGGAACAACAGAGGAAGAAATAAAAAATAGACTAGGTCAAACGAGGGCATGTATTAATCAATTAAACCAATATTATGGGACCGCCACATAACCAAGACTAATAAAACGAGAATATTCAATTCAATAGTTCGCAGCATAATGACTTATGGAGCTGAAATGTGGGTGATCAACAAAAAAAAACAAAGGGAAGATTGTAGCCACAGAAATGGACTTTTGTAGAAGGAGTTGTGGAGTGAACAGATTAGATCGAATAAGAAATGAGGAGATCAGGAGAAGAATGGAGGTAAAAAAAGACATACTAGAACACATAGAGGAAAAGAAAATAACGTGGTACGGACATGTTAGAAGAACTCCGGAGGATCGCTGGATACACCGGGTAACTGAATGGAGTCCATTAGGCAGACGAAAGAGAGGTCGACCAAGGCGATCATGGAGAGACGAAGTGGATGAGGCGATGGAATTAAGAAACCTGCAGGACGGAGACTGGCAGGACAAGGACAACTGAAGACAAGGGCTGAAAGCAGGAAGGCAGCGACAGCTGTAGATATCCTGGATTATATAGAAACATATCCGTTCAAATATCGAAAATTTCACTAAATTGTACACTTTCTTTTGGGTTCCAGTTCACAAGGAAGTTAAAGGCAACGAAGAAGCAGATTGCCTTGCCAAAGAGGCAAATACACAATTTTCCGGCCCAGAACCATTGAAAGAAGAGAAAGAAGAGGTTCGACGCTGGAAAACAAATGAAATGAAATCTTACTGGCAAAAGTGCCAGGACAAAGACAAGCGAAAAGGCTAGTTTCGCCAAGGAAAGCTAAACAGCTTCTCGAGTTGGACAAGAAAGACTTTAAACTGGTGATGGGGCTCGTTACTGGACACTGCCCTCTGAGGTATCACCTCAAAAAGATGGGCAAAACAAAGAGTGATAGTTGTCGCTACTGCGAGAACTTCGCTGTAACTGCAGAACATTTGCTTTGCGAATTCCCAGCGCTTTTCTGCAAGAGGCTGTAGAATCCCGGGCCTTGAATAGATTAAGGGTTATGCACAAAAGATCTGATAGGTCAAGGTGCTTGAGAGGTTGCATAGCCTTCACGACCCCCCCTACAATCTACAATCTACACTTCCCTTAGTAAACATCACACAAGGCGTCAAAAACGACAGATTGACAGCGCGGGAATATAAAGGTTAAAATGTCAATGGGTACTTACATTGATACCAGCAAATATTTAAAATTGTAACCGTTATAAAGTCTATAAAAATAGATACAAAATGACCTTCTCCAATTTATTGTCGTAGTATAATACTACAACAGCAAATACTATAACTATACTAAGAGACATTTTTGCTTAATTTGGCTTGCCAAAGAATTTAGTTTCTGACAATACCAAATATTTTAAATCAAATCAATTTCGAACGTTTTTAAGCAAGGATTGTACCTATTAAATTTAAAGAGATTCCTCTATTTTATCCTAAATCAAATGGGCAGGCTGAAAATTCAGTAAAAATAATAAAAAAGCAGTACTTAAAGTATTTAACCAAAGAAATATAAAGAATTTAAATTTAGTATTGAATAATTTTTTATTTTTTGATGTCTTATAGGGTATCTCACCATTGCACAACATGTCTTCAGCTCAATTCTTGTTAAATAGAAATCCCAGGTCGGTATTAGACTTTGTGCAAAAAGATCGAAAATAAAGATGATATTTGTAAATATAGGTTACAAATAACCAACAAGATAAAATTGTTAGGGTACGGAAAACAAAAAAATTATGGAGGGAGAGTTTAGAACAAGCCTAGTTGGATAAAGGGTATTATTAAAAAGAAAATTAGTTCAAAAACTTGCTTTACAAATATACCAGCTATAGAAAAACCATGGCGTAGCATTAAAACCATATTATTGACTATAACTTTTTTGTAGATAATACTAAGATAAACAGTGATACGTGTAAAAGTGGAAAAACAAAAATAATAATATTCCAGTGATAGATATAACTGTGTGCTCCCCTGACAAAGATGTTTTAGGTGATGATAATGACTTACTACTAAGGCGTAGCAAAAGAAATGTAAATAAAAACATTGTATATAAAGTTTTTTGGTTATTAGAGGGTTTAAATTATACATTAAGTTATTTCAAGAATATTTAGAAGGTTACTTTTAGTCTTATTTGGTAGGGGAAAAATGTGTGGTATATTATAACATATATTGGTGAAAGGAAAGGAGACATGAGTGAAAGTTACAATGAAAGTTAAAATGTTATGACAGAAATTGTTGTGTGTTGTTGAACAGTATGAAATTGGGTAAAGCTGCTGGGCACGACAGGATAACGGTTGAAATGCTGAAGGCTGTACAAAGCGTGGTAACTAGTCCGCTGTACCGTCTTTTTAGCCTTGGTTGGAGGAGTGGTAGCGTACCAGACGACTGGTGCAAGGCCGTTATCGTGCCGCTTTACAAGAAAAAAGGTTCGGAGCAGGACTGTTAGAACTACCGAGGTATTAGTTTACTCAGCATAGTCGGCAAAATGTATGCAAAGATATTGATTAAAAGAGTGACGAACTGAGAAGATGATATGGGATGTAAAAGCAGGATTTAGAAAAGGAAGAAGATATATGGATCAGGTCTTTTCATTACGAGGTATAGCCGAAAAATTCTTAGCTAGAAGTCAGAAGGTCTACTTCACTATTATATACTTGGAAAAGGCCTATGACAGAGTGGTGAGGAGTGAATTGTGGTTGACATAATTTATGCATGGGGTGAGCGATAGTTTAATACGAGCACTAAAATTACTTTACACTTTCACTGCTTGTGTCAGGATAAACAAAGCTTACACGGACTAGTTTAACATTGAAAAAGGTGTAAGACAGGGATGTGTGGCTTCGCCATGGCTGTTTAACTTATGCATTGACGATTGTTTAAAGATTTGAAAGCGAGTGCGTATGGATTGAAAATGAATAATTTGATCGTCAAGTGCATTCTTTACGCCGATGATCAAGTCATATCAGCGTCATCTGAAGAGGAGTTCCAGGCGATGGTTAATGTTATGCATGATGCCTTGAAAATTAAAGGAATAAAAATAAATGATAGCAAAACGAAAGGTATGGTTTTTGAAAGAGAAAAAAGCATGACAAACTGTGAGGTTCTGATTAAGGGAGAAAGAGTGGAACAAGTAAATAAGTTTGTATACTTGGGTTTAAAGTTTACGAGAGATGAAAAGTATGACAGTACATTGAACGGAGGGTGTTGGCAGGAAAATAAATGAATGGGATACTGCATAGAGGAGTGTTGGTTTTTATACTTATGTATGGTAGTGAATGTTGAGTTTGGCAAAAAAAGCATAAAAATAGGATTAATGCTGCGGAGATGAGTAGTCTGAGAAGTGTAGCTGGAATGACTCGGTTGGATAAAGTAAAGATAGTGAAATAAAGGAATGCTGTGGTGTAAAAGAAGATGTGGTTACAAAGATAGATAAAGGAATGCTTGGATGGTTTGGACACGTAGAAAGGATGAAGGAAGATTAAAAAAACAAATTTATAAGGCGAGTGTGAATGGAAAAGTCAGTAGAGGTCGACCTCGGCGAACATATCTTGATCAAATTAACATTGTTTTGAAGAAAGGCCAGGTCAAGAGTTTCAACAACCGACAAGCGTATATGAGAGCCCTGATAAAAGTAGATGAAGCAAAAGATGTGTGTAAGAACCGTAGCAAGTGAAAGGAAGTGGTTTTTATCTACCCATACGGGAAAAAGGCGTGACTAAATGTATGTATGTATGTATATACCACAATCTGGTAACAATTTAGCACATAGGTCACTCGGCTATGCGCGGCTCCGGGCCGCCTTCAGTAGTACTTTTTGGGAAGTTAGTGAAATAAGTCGATAATAAAGCAGTCAGAACCTTGAACGTTGGAGACATTGTTTATGTGGCTTCGGACAATGTAAGACAATTTAGCTGGCCTCTAGGAAGAATTACAGAGATTATAACTGATAGAGACTGGATAGCTAGGATTGCCCAGGTGAAAGTTCGTAATCAAGAGATCATTCGACTATTGCAAAGACTTTATCCATTGGAGATTATTATTTTATAATTTTGCTTTAAATTTTAAAGTGTTTAAATTGCAAAAAGGTGAAAGGGTAATATCCAATTAACTTCTGAAAATTGAATACATATATAAATTGTCTGTATATATGAAAGGTATTGCTATCAAGCAAATTAAAAACAGTATCTTATTTAATAAAAACAATTTAAACTTACTTTATGTTCCCGTTCAGAAGATATTTCCAGAAAACTAACAAAAAGAAGTGCTAAAGCTATTTTCGTGGCACTCCTGAAACAAAAAATGTATTGAAAAAATGTTTTACGTTACATTGTTCATTTTTTGCGTGTAAGAAACATTAAATTAGTTATAATACTGTTAATTAAAATATCAGTTATAATGACAGACCAAAGGTTCGGTATCCTTTTGTTTCGGCCAAAAAATCTAATTTCGGCTTCGTCCAAACCTTCGACCGCGCCGAAACTCAGTGTTCGTGATTTAAATTAAAATATCTCAATTTTGATGAAGTGGATATTGCAAGGACAGAAATAAAATAATTTTTTACGAATTATAATAATGACTACACGGCAGCGGAGAAAAAGATCCTTCAGTTTCTACAGAACTGATCTTGCCCGCCTCCAACATACACCAAAATAAGGAGAATACTCCTAATCAGATGGAGGCAGCTAGATCTAAAGATCAAAAATCTGTTTTGAAAGAAAAAATTCAGTTTTATCTGTCAAAGCCATTAATGCAACGCAAAATCGATTTATATTTTTATTAGAACAACAGCTGTTTAGTGCCGCTGGACAAATATACGCAGTTCATCGGAGTAACCTTCTTGGTGATAATGTAGGAAAACTGTTTTTTTTTAACGTAGAATATTAGACTTTTACGATATTAACTTTTATTGATATTAATTATTAATATAGTAATAATAATAAGTTTACGTACAAGAGTCATTAACATGTTTATATTTTTGTTGCATACTTCAATTTCTATTGTTCATTAACACAAGTTAACTCTTTGTATATGCGTGAAAATATACTAAATTTCAGTATGCAATACAAATTTTCACAAGTCTAAACAAGTTTCGGCGTTGATATATTACTGGGAAGATGCTCAACCTTATGGCACAAAACGATTATAAAATTTTAGTGAGATATAGATGGCGCTGAGATCAAAGTCATAGTACCTAAATTGAGATTCAGATGTCGTGCAACATTAAATTTAGTTCCATATTTAATAAATAGATGTCGCATCATCGGGAATGTTTGTCGTGTTCTAAGGTCAAAATACACGAAACACAAAATAATAGGAATATTATATTTCCAGTTTCGTTTGCGTTTTATGTTCACATATTTCGTATTTAATTTAGTAAGGTTATGCTATACCTAGGTATTCCTGTTTGTTGACTGTTAAATGAATTGCTGTTTAATTAAAAATGCTTTTACTGACATTGTGACTATGTTATGTGTAACAATAATCAGATTGCTAACTAGAAGCTGACATTTTTTTCTTTCCTTGAAAACATGCATCTCGTTGTAAATAATGGGTATGAATTGTGGTAATATTTACCTTTATGATCTTGAACCAACTGCATTAAAAAATAAATCAGTATGCGAAAAACATTTTCGCTCTGAGTTCATCTTGTATTCAAGAAAGAAGAAAATGTTGAGTTGCTCAGCTGTCCTCTCAAAATTATCTATTTATGTAACGGAATCTAAAGGACCGATGACAATACAATAATTTTATAAATTTTTTCATATAATCTGGCCAAGATCGTCAGGATATTTAAAAAATATATCTATGTAACGGAATCTTTGGACACGATTTTTTAGCGTCTGAAGAGGCAACCTGAGAAACGGCTATCACTGTCTGTAAATAGAAAAAAAATCCCAAAATAAAAAATAAATAATAGTTTAAAAAAACGAAGACAACATGCTTTATAAGAAAACAGAACTAAAAAATAATGAAAATTAATAAAAAATAATTTTATGATGTTTACGTTTTCTTCTTAAATACTTTTGTTTACTAATATCTATTTATTATCATATATATTAATTGATCTAGCGCACCCCACGCTTTTAATTGTAAAATTATTTTTATTGTTTATTTCGGTTTTCTTATAAAGCGTGTTGTCTCAGTTTTTTTAAACTGTTATTTATTTTTCAGATGATCTTCAAGCTCCATATGACCAAAGTAGTTCTGACAAATCTATGGAAGTTTTAGAACCACCACAAACTATTACTATTTATGCATGACCTTTAAATGACCATGCTGATTTGATTCAAGTTTTTGATATCAAAAAATGTTATGAGGAACAAGTCAGTACAAGTGGGAGTTAATTTGGACCTAGAAATGTAACTCCTCTTATAAATATTCCATTTGTTAATTCTCAAAGAAAGGTGAAGTTGAAATCCGTTTTTGGAAGTTATTTACCGGGTAGTGCTTGTTAAAAAGTACAGATGTCGCGACTAGCGCTTTTGCGTGGTCCGTCATAAGTACTTAATAGGCGTCTGGGCATGAATGTATTTGTTCGAGAAAACCTACCCTGTACTGATGAGGAGCAATTTACTCCGAAACCGGTCTACAGGTGGTTTCTTCGAGCAAATACATTTAATAGCCCTTTTTCTTACTTAACAAGCACCTGTATATCTTGCTTCCTGTGATGGGGTAGTGTACACGGTTATATATCAGATGTAATTTAATACCTGTCGTAGGCATATAGCCAAAGGAGTATTTTGTTTTCTGATATATAATCGACCCACTTATACCTATATATTAAAAATATGTAGGTAAATACAGCAGTTATAATTCTCACGCCTAATTTTCGCTGTCGGACTTTAAAATACTTTTATAGTTTACTGCAATAATATTAGTTTTCTATAATTTTTGCACATTTACAGTTTTTTTGTTGTATGTTCTTGAAATCTCCTTCTGAGACCCTGAATTGTTCAATTGCGTTTTTCTCGAAAACGGATAAAATGGTCGTTTTTAAACAGGAGTACCAATATTACCTAAAAATGATGTCTGAGTCATATTTTATAATCAAAATTACTAAAAAGTTTCGTCAAAAAAAGTTACTAGTCAATTTCATCATCAGAAGTCATGCACATGGCGCCTTCTATAACAAAATATAAAATAATACATAAAATAATATTTCTTGTCTTAAGTTATAACTCTTTGCCAATTTTGATAATTATTAATAAATTTACAGTGAAATTATTTGCAAAGAATGAAAACAAAATTTCAAATTTAACGCCTTGTATCTTTTTCCACTGCAATATTTGGTCCTATTGTCATATTTTGGTTCAAATCACCCCCCTTAGCCTATGTCCCAATAAATATGAATCACCTTGTATAAATAGAGGAAGTGCTAGCAGTAAACAACATAGGCTCTAAACTAATCTTTGTGAACAGAATTCGCGAAAAAGTTCTAGATATAACTATTAGCGCACAGTTTATGAGTACCAAAATAGTTAACTGGCAGGTATCTACTGAGCTCTTAGTTTCAGACCATAGATACATACATTGCTATTCTGACAGCCTATCAGGAAAACTGCTCTCTAAAGAAGAAGATGGACCATAGACATACACCTTGATAAAGCAGAAGCTTGGACAAAAAAAGACAAGAAGTTCGATGTCTTTTCAAATGAGCTAAAGAAACAGGATGTCGCACAGGTCTAACGACTTATAACAAAGAAATAAGAAAAGCCAAAAGAAAATCCTGGAGAAGGTTCTGTGAGAATATATCGGATCTACCTGCCAGCAAGAGAAACCACAAGGCTCTCGCTAAAGATCCTACGCATGAAATCGACTCAATAAAACGACCAGCAACAAATTCCGCTCTTAATAGGATTAATATCACGACCTACAGAGGAGGACTGGAAGAATGCTTCAGAAGTGATCATCCCAGCGTCAATAAAATAGACGGTTGTGAACTATTTCTCCCCAGGAGAGGATAGTATATTCCCTACCATTATGCAAAAGGGCAGCAAAATTTTACTACATCTTCTGATTAAATTATTCAGAGCGATTCTAGATAAACATATTGGAAAATGGAAATCTTAAAAAATACTACTCAATCCCCATCTTAATGCTTACCAAATAGGCAAATCTACAGATTAAGATCCAAACAACCTAGTAGGAAAGATCAGCACAAGAAAATCGCGCTGGCAGCTTTACTGGATATAATCGTAGAATAACGCCTTAATAACGCCCTACCACAGTCACTCTATACGTCAATTGGAGTTAAAGGAATCGGTTGCCAAATTTGCAACTGGATCAAAAGCATGATTGAAAACCGCTTAGCTATATTATCACTGCATAAAAAATCGTTCAGGATCAGTGCGGCCAAAGGTCGTCCACCAGGTAAGATACTCTTCCCTCTAATGTAGTCACTTCTAGTTGACTTTCTACTGAACAATTTTTCCATGCAGGGAGTAGATTTTTAATGATATGCAGATAATTTAGTTATAATAGTTGGAAAAAATTTAAAGCGACGATCTCAAACGTCCTCCAAGAACACGTAATACATATGGTAAAATACGGAAGTTAGAGAAAATGTGCGAAGAGGTTTAAAAGGCAGTGTCAGAGAAGAAGATTGACTGGCTACAAAAGCTAATTAAGGAACGCAATAGGCGACGATTGAGGATGTAAACAAGGCAAGGAATGCCCAGAACAATATTAACCTCTTCTTTGAGTTCATAAGAACAACCAAAGGTAAAAATACCACTTCGCAACTGGAAAAAATCAGAAACCAACATGAAAGTAAAGTGAAAGGAGGAGAGATGGAAGGAATACTTCGAAAGTTTATTTGGAAAAGAGGATACACAAGCATAGGTCCCATTCGGAGACATAAGTGAAAGTTGCAATGAAAGTAAAATTAGTACGATAGAGAACAGTCTGAAATTGGGTAGAGCTACAGGGTACGACAGGCTGTGGTGTAGATAAAGGAATGCTTAGCCATTTTGGACACGCAGGGAGAATGGATGAAAGAAGATTTACGAAACAGATTTATAAGGCGAGTGCAAATGGGTAATTCGGTCGAGGTCGACCCTTGGCGAACGTATCCTGACCAAATCTATATTGTTAAAAAAAAGCAAGGTCACCAAAAAACCGACGAGCATGTATGAAAGCGCTGATGAAAGTAGAAGAAGCGAAAGACGTGTGTAAGAACCGTAGCAAGTTAAAAGAATTGATTTTTTCCTACCCATATGGAAAAAAGGTGTGACTATATGTATGTATGTATGTAAAATTGCGATGCTTAATAAATTGACAGTAGAAAATTTATATATACGCACAATGAAAACCAAAATATTTAATTTGTTCAACGGTCTGCGTGTTGGCGAAGTCTGATGTAGAGCAAAAAAGGTGGTGGTAGAGAAAGTGATTTTCACGTAGGATTAAGAGACCTTATGCTTGAATAACCTTGATTCATATTTTTTAATCAGCTGACTGATGAGATGTCACCCTTAGCTTGCTAGTCAATAGAGACATTTCGAAGTGAATATTAATGTATTAACGCAAGTTCTTAAACAAACTCCAAACAAAATTAAACTAATAAAAATAATATTAAATATATTTAACAAGAATGTACAACAAATTTATATTTTTGATTAATTCGTCATCTAACACATCAAAACTAAAGAATACGTCTCTGGCCACGTGTCAACTGGCCCCAAAAACACAAAAAGGCAAACGACAATATCTAAATCCTGTGTTAAAGTTAAGCGGCCGTTCTAATTGAAATACCTGCACTTAAATCAAGCCCACCGGCACCACCAATTAACTTATGTGACAGTACCAATTAACATCAAACATGAAATGAGCCGGCCTTCGGCAAGAAGCAACGCATACATGGTGTCTCAATCAAACGCCACCATCATAAATATATAATATACAAATACTTAGAAAATGTATTAGTGATTAAAGTGGTACCACTTGCACGTGGTTAGTTATCTCCATTTTATAAAAATTTCCATTACTGTAAACATCATAGCAAGTAAATATATTTATCCATAAAAAAACCCAATTAATCAATCAGCTAAAAGTAACGTAATTTATACAAATAAATTATTACAATAATAAATGATTTTAAATTAAATATGAATACACAAAATGATTCGATGGTGACGTGTTAATCGGCCCCAAAAACACGAAAAGGAAAACAATATTAAATTCAGTGTTAAAATTAAGCAATCGTTCTAGTTAAAATGCCTGCATTTAAATCAGGTCAGGATATATTTCAAGTATCACTTGCTGATATAAAACTAGGCAAAAAAGTAAATGAAGTCTGGATAAACAACATCAGATATGCAAAAGACACAATACTAATTGCGAAAACTTAGAAGATATGCAACTACTTATCAATAAGGTAGGGGAACAACGTAAGTAATGGGACTAAACATAAATATCAAAAAAACAAAGTATATGATTATTACTAGATATCCCTTGGCAAGACGAGATGCTAAAATACCTGTTAATAACCTACCCATTGAAAGAGTTAACAAGTTTAAATATCTTAGTACATGGCTCTGTGAAAACTGGACATCGGATACAGAAATCAAATGTCGTATTCAAACTGCACGTAGCGCTTTTATAAAGTTTAAAAAAATATTCTACATTACCGAGTTCGATCAAAACCTAAAAATGCGATTCACCAAATGTTATATATGATCAGTTCTCCTCTATGGAATGGGGGAACGGACGTTTGAAACAGCAGCAATGAAACAAAATAAAAGCATTTAAAATGTGGCTGCACCACAAAGTACTAAAGATACCGTAGACAGCAAAAGTTACAAACAAAAAAGTTATACGACGAGCAAATAAAGAACAGCAGCTGCTGCACACAATAAAAAGAAGAAAGACAGCCTAATAACAGAAAACAAAATTAAAGAAAAAGGGGGAATAGGAAGAAATAAAATGTCTTTGTTGTAGAATGTTAGAGAATGGACCGGTATACGAAATGTAGGGAAATTGATCCACACAGCAAGGAACCGAATAGAGATGGAACATGTGGTCGCAAAACATCCATAATTTAATACAGGCACTCAAAGAAGAACAACCGAAACCACCAATTAACTTATATGACAGTACCAATAAACATCAAATACAAAATGATCCGGTTTCGGGTCTGAAAAAACGCATACACAGTGTTTTAATCAAACACCATTATCACAAAGATGGAATATACAAATACTTAAGATCTGGAAAAGGGTAAAAGTTTATTTATATCTTCAGAAATTAAGTGTGTCAGACACGCACCACTACAGCCAACGACAGACAGAGCCTAGCGGACATATCACCGAACTACAGTCATTGAATAGCTTTAGTAGAAAGCGCACGATTTGTTTCGCATTTTTATTAAAAATATCGATTTATTCATAGTACCCAAATGATGCACCCAGACAGGTACAGACATGAACTGCGCAGGCAAAATATTCTTTGTATTAAAACAGTTCCGATGCTCCATTTATACTATCCGGATAATGTACTCAGGCAGTTACAGACATGAACCGTGCAGAGAAAATATTCTTTGGATGAATATCGTGCGTGCACGGTATGTGTCAGCTAGCGTTTACGCAGACGTGTTACCTACGATAGATATATATACCCTATTAAATAATATTATTCTGTAGGTATAAACAAACCTTTAAAGCAATCGGAATCCTCAATCAAACCAGTAATAAGAAAGTTAGGGGCCTAAATTTTATTTATTTAAGAACACCGAACCTGTTTTCCTGGTTACATAACAGCATGTACCGTAACAACACTACTGATCTGGTTTTAATGAAAATTTCACAGTTTGTTTTTATTAATGGAATAAGAAATCAATAGTTGTCGAACACCATAAATAATGTAACACCCTGTATAGAGGAAATTGTGTAATACGACTGTGTGCTTTGTATGTCTATGGTCAATCGGTTTTAATCAATCGGAGAATTTTAAGGTGAGCTGCGCAGGAGACGGAGTTGTAACAAAATTCATTCATTCATAAAATTCGTATTTGATTAAAATGAAGAACAAAATGCCGGTGTTAAGTGGTACACATACAGGCACACACACAATCGTGCAGGACCGGTTTTTTGATCGATTTAGGCTCCGGGTTTGACTAGTCTCGAATTACCTTCTAGCCATCAATGATGTACCTATACACTAGGAGTCATTTTCTTTTTAACGATACTTAATTGATTAATATCAATTTTGGTATCACATATAAATACGTTTTGTAAACAATTTTTTTATAAATTTTAATATTGTCAATGTTGATGATGATTTTTAATGACCTGTTCCAGTTGCTATTTAAATATTTTTGTTGAAACTTTTTTTGATGAATACTAAAGTTAGACAAAAACATTATGGGGTTCTAAAAATGCTTAGAATCTATGTTTTTTAAATAATAGGCAATCCTTTTTTGTATTGTATGTTCTGAACTTGAAGTATATCAATCACAATTATTTAGTTGTTTTGTCACAATGATTATTTTATCCATATACATGGCAATTATGATTTCAACACTCTCCCTCGATTAGAATTTTTTTTAGAAAAATGGAAAATCGCCAAAAAAAAAATTAAACGAATTTAAATAAAGAACTTTTAAAATATTCCTACTAAGCTCTGATATTCCAAAATTTCTCTTGTCATAAGGGCTTAGTCATGAAATCGGCAATATTTTGATTTGAGCTAACATAATCGACATCTATAACCTTTTTCAAAACCAAATCTTTTATGAAATGTTGCCTTCTGTCTATATCCAGAAAAAGGTTGTATGTACTTTGTAATATTTAATGTATATGATAAACTACCAAAAGGTACACAATTCTTTAAACGTTTTCGGCAACATTGCCATCATCAGGGGAGAATTCTGAAAAGTGAATTAATTATGTGAAAAAATTTTTTTAATTAATATTGTTAAAAATTGTTAAGGTTAGTATTTCAAAAAATCAAAAATTAACTCACTTGTCAAAAATCTTAACAAATGGTCAACATAGGAAATGAATATTTCATCAACATCTTATTATTAAGAAAAGAGTTAAGAAGATTAACATAATAATTAAAAAATTAAAATGGTAACCTAGTAATCCTAGGTACCTCCGCTGTAAGACAAGAAATAATGACCATGAAGTACATAGAACGCAATGAATTGTATATATGACACATTAATGACAATGTAAACATTGAATTATGGAACAATGGGGATTGACAAACTGATTGTAAATTACAAATGACATTGTACGAGTATTGACAAACTAAAATTAAACAACAAATTAAATTTAAATGTTTAACTCTTTTTGGATTCTAATAACTTGTAGAAATATAGTTATCTATAAAGAGCACCGTATTACAATCTTTAAGAAATTCAGACAACACCCCTTTCAAATAAACAAGTTCTTGTACAGCTGTGACAGCTGCTATAAATTCTGTTTCAACAGTGCTTAATGCAACACAATCCTGCTTTTTGGAAAACCAAAATACTGCATTTTCACCATAAAGTACAATATTTACATTGACACTTTTCCTTTTGTTCTTATCAGCAGCCCAATCCGCATCAGAGAATGATTTCAAACAAAGATGACCTTTCTTGAACAATAATCCTACGTTTTTTGTTGCTTTTATATATCATAGTATTCGTTTTACTGCCTTCCACGTTTGTGACGATAGTTTATCAAGTACTTGACTTTGATATGCCACAGAAAAGATTATGTGAGGTCTAGTGGATGTAGCCAAATATATGAGATTTCCGATGAGTTTTCAATAGGGAACATCTATGATTGGTTGGTCAGGATCGATTTGAAATCCTTCTTTCATTAATGTACTTGCTTCTTTACAATCGCCCTTATTAAAATTCTCCAAAACTTTTTTTGATGAGCCTTGTTAGGGTAATGCATACATAATTTTTTTTCTTACTATTGGCATGCCCAAAAATTTTAAAACTTCACCCAAATCTTTGGCATTAAATTCATATTTTAACAATTTAACTGCTTTCCCAATTTTATTGGTTATATTAGTGAGTAATATTTGTCGTCTACAAAAACAATTAGCCATATGTTGTATAAACAGAAACTGTAATTCGATCTTTTGGATCCGTGTTCCAATGTAACTTGGTTAAATTTATTGTTCCACGTTTTTGGGATTCTTTTAAACCATATAGAGCTCTATTCAATTTGAGAACTCAAGCATTTTTAATTTTTACTTCTTCGGGGATTTTAATATTAATTTTTGATTCCGTTTCGTGTTCCATTCAGAAAAGCTGTTGGGATATCCATTTGTTTAATCTCCCAATTATTTAACACGTCGTGCCATCTTCGTGCCATCTTCTTTGATACGGAAAATGCATTTGGTGTCACAAGAATTTTTTCCAGTTGGTAGATTTGTTGAAGTCCGTGTTCCTAATTTCTTGTGGTAGTCTTTTTCTTTTTATTTAAATTTTTCCATCCACCATATCTATAACCTTTCTTATATGTTTGGGGATCTCCCCCATCGTTCAGAAAATAATAAGTGGTGTATACCTCTTATTCATCCAAATAATGTGGTCTATTTAAAATTCGTCCTGATTTTGTTTGTGTTACTTCACCAGTTCTTCATTTTTTTTCTTCTCCTTACTCTCACTATTTGTTTCTATATCTGCAGTTTTCAGATCATTTTTTGTGATTTCATTCTCTTTATTTTACTTGGTATCAGTTTCATAAAAACAACATCAGCGGATTTTATAGTCCCAAAGTCGATAACCACCTCCACAGTAGCCAAATTTTTATGTCGGCTTAGCTCATGAATCTAGTTTATTACCCTTTGGCAATATTAACATCCAAGCTTTAGAACCAAATATTTTCAATTTAGATAGATCATTTATCCGGTACCAAATTGAGGTTGGTGGCCATCATATGGAAATTTTATTTACGTTAGTTGGGCATCTGTTTAATTTATCAGCTGAACAAAGTATGGCTTCTCCCCACAAGTGTTTAAGTAACTTTATTTAAGCTAATTTTGTAGGGGGTGATACGTGGATACAGATAGCCACTTTGCTACTTTAAATGTGAGGGAAGGATTAAATGGTAAAATTAAGAAATTTACACTACAATAGAAGAAAAACGGATTGATGTTCTTTGTGTAAATGAAACCAAGCAAAAAAGGATGTGGAACCACAACACATGGACCTTATACAGTCTACTGGTCAGGAGTTCCAGAAACCAGCAGAGGTTCTCAGGGCGTTGGTGTGATACTCTCTGCAAGAATGAATAAATGTGTGACTGACTTTGAATGTGTGAGCCCAAGACTCCTCTGGGTAAGGCTGAAGGTTGGTCTTACTCGTATCTTTTTGCAAGGGGTTTATGACCCACAAGATGCGCAGTGGAACCAATCTTTAAAAGCCCAAAAAGAGATGCGGGAGTTTTGGGATAGTGTGACAGATATTCTGAATAAGTGTAACCAAAATGAAAGAATTGTAATGATGGGTGATTTTAATAGTTGGGTAGGAGTAAAGCGTGATGGATATGAAAGTGTTTTGGCAATGTACGGTGACAGCAGAGTAAATTAAAACGGAGAGAGTCTGCTTAAGGTATGTTTGGAGTAAAGCTTGTGGTAACTAACACAATGTTTAACCATAAAAGGATCCACTTGTGCACAAGACAAAAAGAATACCAGAGAAGTATAATTGATTTCGTAATTGTGGATAAAGATTAAAAAAGAAAGTAATGGACACTCAGGCATACCGCAGTGCAGGTATTGACACATACCACTTCTTAGTAATGAGCCGAATATGAGGTCTCTTTAAGCGGTGGCGGCATCGTATGCAGGAATCAAGTAGTGCAAGAAGATGGTATAAAAGAGGAGTTTCTTAGTAAATTGATCGAGACATTTGACAGTTTAGGTGAAGCATATGATGTAGAAGAATTGTGGAAGCCATTCAAGGAAGGAATCGTGGATATTGCTATTGAAGTGTGTGGTGTAAGTAAAAGAAGGAAAGAATGCAAGTTACAGAAAATGTGCGTAGAGGTTCAAAAAACAGTGTGAGAGAAGAAGAAAGCCTGGTTGGATTGGCTGGCTACAAAAGCCAATAAAAGAACGCAAAAAGCAACGATTGAAGTTGTAAGCAGGGCAAAGAATAAGTACAAAATGTTAAAAGGTGTGGCAAAAAAGGTTGTGGCAAGAAAGAAGGAGAGTGATAAAGATGAATTTGATAGAAGGTTTTCTGACGATTTCCAAAACAATATTAAACACTTCTGGGAGTCCATAAGAACAGCCAGAGGTAAAAATACTACCTCGCAACTGAAAAAAATTTAAAACTTAGATGGTAGTGTGGTAAAAGAAAAAGAATGGGTATTGAAGAGATGAAAGGAATACTTCAAAAGTTTATTTGGGAAAGAGGATACACAAGTACAGGTCCCATTCGGAGACATAAGTGAAATTTTTTATTCATTGTCAAGAGTAAATGACATATTTTATTAGGGTTTCCAGTTTTAAGCCTGCATTCTCGAGGTCGAGAATTAAAATGTCGAATTTTTTGGAAGTGATTTCCAAGCTTTCATTCAAATTACATTTCAGTGAAAATAATTTATTCTTTAGATGTAACTTTGTGAAAACACTCTTTCTTTCAAATACATCTTGTAGTGCTTTCATCATCTGTAAGCTGTTGCTACATTTTTTATAAGATCTAAATGTTTATTTGAAGTGCTTTCGCATTTTTCAATTGGAAATCGTTCTTTTGGTTCTCGTTTGTTAAATCGTTAATTTCCTTTAATAGGGCATCTAGTACTTGCTTTTTTCTAAAAAGTTTTGATTTTAATTTTCCAGTTATTAAAGTTTTCTTCTACTAACTGTGGTAGATTCCGTACATGTTCAGCTTTCAACTATTCCCTTTTAACCGTGCTTCGACTGACTATTCGATATTTTGCACTTACTGGGACTCTAGACCCATAACATTTTAAAATCTATGTTCTTTAAATAATACCTAAGCAACCCTTTGCGCAGACTTTGGCCTAACTGAACGAGGAAGCTCCGCCACTGATTCTCTATAATCTTAAATTTAATTTGCGAATACTTTGTGGACGAAGGTTTGATATTTGGAAAACGTTCCACATACAAATCACAAACATCACTGTAAATATGGTCATGTTTCCACCATGTTTGCAAAACAAATAAACAAATACACGCTGTTTTGAAGTTAACTTTCTATTTATTGTTATTAGAAAACAAGAAACGACATAACCTCAGACTGCTAGTGTCAACTGACTTTTAGGTACTACACACTAGTCAAGTTCACTACGGACTACCTCTATGCTAGGCAAAACAAAACCTAACGACTTCTAGTGACAATTAACCTTGTATTTTTATTTGATTGACTGTATTAACTTAATTTTTCGCGCACTATCTGTACAGTCCTTAAAGCTGGTATTTTAAGCTACACTTTTTAAAAAAAAACAAAAGAGTCCTGCCGACTTAATATGCTTAACAAATCCCAATCATGTGCTAATAGAGAAACACAGTTGCATATAGTGGATTAATAATAGTAGTCTATGAAGAAATGAACTTTCTCATTTATTACATCTAGAATTCGTATTTTTATCAATTTATTCATTTTCAGTTTCACTAAATAAATGTGCATGTGAGTTGTGTGGTATTCTACTATAAAACAAGGCAAGAACGTGAATAAAAATAAAATTAATTCAATTATTAAATGCAGTGTCAGTTTACATGTTAGATATTAGAATAATTTTATAGTTTTAATACGTATTTGTTGTTTTCAAGAAATAAATATAGTATGCAACTTTATCTTAGCTGCAAAATAATTTAAATAATTATCTAAGAATTATATTGTTTTATAACAAAACTGAGCTAAACAGCAAATTTACAAAAGAACCACAAGTAAGTTATTTTTTATTTATTATTAATTGTATTTCTTTAAACAAACTACCATAAAGGTGTATATAGTTACTTCTTAACGAAAAAACATTTGACAATGTAAAACACGATCTCCTCATATTATATCTTAGGAAATTGGGACTGGATGAAAAGGATATCTGACTTATAGGTGCATCTTGTCTCCGATGTTGTTTAACTTGTATGAGGAAAGAGCATTCACTGAGTCAATCTCTGACAGTCCCATAGGCATTAAAGTAAACGGAATTCCTATAAACAATATTCGATATGCAGATGATACCGTGATATTGGCGGATAGTGCAAATGACCTACAAACTCTAATAGATAAGGTCAATGAAGAAAGGCAAAGATTGGGTCTAAAAATTAACATCCGTAAAACCAAAGGTATGGCCATTGGTAGAAACGATACTTTAAATACCACAATACCTATAAATGGATAGAGCATTAAACAAGTCACTCAATTTAAATACTTGGGATGCATGATCAACCAAAAATGGGACCCAGATTAGGAAATAAAATGCAGAATCGAGCAAGCTCGAACAACGTAAGACTTATTCTCAGTCTCAGATATAGGATGGTAAAGTGTTACGTCTGGTCCGTTCTCTTGTACGGAGTCGAGGCATGGACGTTGAAAAAAGCAATTATCAACAAACTTGAGGCCTTCGAGATGTGGACCCTGCGACGAATGCTGAGAGTATCCTGGGTTGACCATGTGACGAACGGGGACATACTGAGAAGAGCTAGTTTAGTAGACCGTGAACTTTTCGGAAAGAAGAAAAACTGGCTATCTTGGACACATACTACGTGGAAAACGTTATCATTTCCAATGTCTTATTCTCCAGGGTAAAATAGGAGGAAAAAGAGGAGTAGGTAGAATAAAATTATCCTGTCTACGAAACATAGGACAATGGACAGGAATACGGGATTTCCAGGCACTGCAAAATGCTGCAATTAATAGAATCATATAATAAGAGAAGCGATGGATGCCTACGCGGGAATCTGCATGGCACTTTAAGAAGAAGAAGAAGTACCTATTGAATATTACAGATATAATAAGATAAATTTTTTGTATCGATGTTTTTGTTTGTAATGGCGTCATCCAGAGTTCCATTATTTGACTATTTTGTTCCCAAATATTTACATTCAGTGCACTGTTTTATTACTTGTTCATTGTTAAGATGTAGATTTTTTTGTGTTCAGATGCACACTAAGGTTTTTGTTAAATTTACTTCTAACCACTTCTAACCACTTTTAACATAATAAATATAATTATGTAGGTAATGGTACTTCTTGAAAAAAACACTGTATTGTGTTAAAGAAGGGTAGTTAATTGCTTGGTTACTATGGATATAAGCCTGTAGATGCCTGTACATTTAATTTTGTTCTTGCAAGAAATTTTTTAAATTTTTATAACTATTCATGGAATGTAAAATTTTTAGATACTTATATTAATCCTGCATTATTATTATTATTATTGCAACATCGTATAATAATACTAAACGCAGTACAACTACCTTCATAGAACGCCAACAATGTAAGTACTTCAGAGCAGTACCCAAGTTGCTCTTATTTTTTTATAATCGCAACTAGTTTTACAACTTACAGAATGATTTTCTTTGAAAAACGTTACGTCTATATATAGATTGAAACGATCGTCGCACATAAGGGGGAAAAGGGAGCTACTAAAATTTTTGTACTAAATATTTCTCGTGCATTTATCCTTATGGTAATAATTATTTTATAAATTTGTTAATGTGAGTTTTGTGGGTTTGTAGATATAGTGAAAAAGTATCACAAACTAAAAAATGTATCTAAATAAATAGTCTAAATAATATACATATACTAAGTAGTGTAAGAGCACAGGAAACTTTAGGGCCTTTCCAATAGTAACATTTTCAAACAAAAATGTACTTTTTGTTTACAAATCTTTTAACACCATACAGAGCTTAAATTAGACCAAGTTAGTTTTCCTCTTTTGGAAGCTGTGTCTCTATCATCTCCTAAATTAGTAGAGAAAAAAATGTTTGTCTAATTAAGATCCAGCCCACCAAAAAATGTTTCTTTATTATCCTTGGAGGAGCTGGTGGAGATACTTCTTCAAAGGATTTGCTTTGTCTTCTTGTTATATGGATAAAGATCCCAAGATGCATTTGTATCCGTAAATCTTACAGCTCAGATACTTACTAATTTTCAATTGACAAGTTCTTCTTAACAGTTCTTTAGAGTTTATCCACATTAAAACACACATTTGAGTCAGTCTCTGAACGAGTTTTGGGTTGGTGTAAGGAGTGAAGTAGCCAAAAAGGCCATCTTACCTTTGCTCTCTTTTGTCACAACGTATCATTGGACTTCAGGCTTTTCAGCTTACACTTTACAAAAAACAAATTCAGGTCAAGATTGGATACTAGGTACATGCGAATTCAACTGTCGACCATAATCCCAAAATATAAAGCAATTATTTATAATTGAAAGTGTTTCTCTTTTAAAATATTTCTAATAAAAGTTTTTGTTCTTATTTAAATTGCAGTGTCTTTCATTTGTAATCATTTGATGTGGGGTTCCATAACATAAAAGGATTTTGTGACTGTTACGTTACCTTAAAAGTTTAGGAACCATTGTGCTAAGGGATAAAAAAAGACGATGCTCAGTATGGAGCTAGACAAAACGAGATCATTTTTATTTTGGAAATACGAGTATAATGGTTATAATTAGAATTATCTAGAGATTAGCGAAAAACAAAAGCTATTCTGACAGCATGATTTCAACTTTATTCAGCGGGCAGAAACCGGACGATTTTATTGTATTATATTTACAAATATTTAAACTTCATCTTTAAGTTTTATTTAACTAAAATAATTTAACATAAAAAAATCTTTGACTCAGCTATAAAATTAATTACCAATAAGTAGGTTAGATTAGGTTAAGTATCATGTGAGTGGGGCGTAGGTCCCCCTTCACTGCGACCCTTAATAGGTCTATCGTGGCCCACCACTAGAGGTTACAATTCACCGCGCAATCCAGTTCTTCTCACGAATTTAAGGATGAAATTTTCTTGAAATCGGGAGGTTCTATCTAAGAAGGTTAAACCACATATGTTAAAACTTATTTTTTTTAAGAAGGGGTATGCCAAGTGTTTGTGTTCAGCAGTTTCGTCTTCCACACAGCAAAACCAACAGTTCGTTTGTTGGTTCATACCATCCTTCCGAGGTGGTATCTTAGACGACAGTCCCGTCAAAATTCGCAGGTCGTTACCACTCTATTCCAGGATATCTGCTTGATTGTGTTTCTTGAAGGTTTAGGTAAGCACGCCTTCTAATGAAACAACCCTGGTATATCGGACCAGTGCGTAAGTTTTTTTCTCTCCGCCCAGTTCTAAATGATCGTTTTGGCGGCACCTATGGTGACTCCAAATACTGGTTCTGGTCCACCATCTGGTGCCCACAGTAAAGTCACTCTATTGTTCGCAGAAAGGCTCTCCAGTGATTCAATGCAATTCCATACAAGTTTAGAATTTAACTTGTTGGAGCTTAGTGCTTTTAAATCAGCCTGGCTGTCTGATATAATGTTTTTGTTTGCTAGAGGTCTGTTAGTTACCTCTCTTGCACACAATTTGATAGCAAAAACTAAAAGATTGTTGCATACCTACCAAGACTAGTAGATAGTCTTTGGTTTCCTGCTAAAAATACCGGCCCCAACTCCATCTGAGCTTTTTAAGTCATCTGTATTACGTATTCAGTTTTAAACAGTAGATTACTTCACCCACCTATTCATCTCTATTCGGAAAAAAGCATTGAAGGACTTTTCTTCGTGTATTTTTGTGGCTAGCATGTCAGGAACCATCCCGAGGATTTGGTGGTTTTTTGTGGTATTCCGGAGTGGTCCCCAAGTCGCACATCCTTAATTTGCTTTCCAAAGACAGGAATCGGTAGATAACTATCCTGGCATCCCTCTCTAAGAAAATATTTAAGCAAGGGAGATTTAGGAGGTATTGTATCGGAATACACGTAGAGAGGATGGATGAAAGAAGATTGACGGAACAGACGGTCAAGAGTACCAACAACCGACGAGCATGTATGAAAGCGCTGATAAAAAAACATACATACATAAAGTCAATCCTTTTTCCCTTAGGGGTACGCAGAGACCACTTCCTTCCACTTGCTACGGTTCTTACACACATCTTTTGCTTCCTCTACTTTCATCAGTGCTCTCATACATGCTCGTCGGTTGTTGGTACTCTTGACCTGGCCTTTCTTTAAAACAATGTTGATCTGATCAAGATATGTTCTCCGAGGTCGACCTCTACCGACTTGTCCATTCACACTCGCCTTATAAATTTGTTTCGTCAATTTTTCTTCATCCATCCTTTCTACGTGTCCAAGCCATCTAAGCATTCCTTTATCTATCATTTTAACCACATCTTTTTTTACACCACAGTGTTCTCATATCTCACTATTTTTTATTTTATCCAACCGAGTCGTTCCGGCTATACTTCTTAAACTACTCATCTCCGCTTGGAAGTAGAAGAATCGAAAAACGTGTGTAAGAACCATAGCAAGTAAAAAGAAGTGGTATCTGCTTACCACTGTGACTACACGTACCTATGTATGTTTGTAAATTATACTTCGATTATGAATAAAAATATATGATAAATTTATTCGCATCGGTTGTTAGAATTATACTGTTTTCTTAAACAATTTATTTCAAAAATTCAGACTTTTGTTAACTGATTAACATATTTAGTTATTTTCTGATATTTGGCCTCGCCTAAGTAAAACCAGTAAAAATTAAAATTAGAATATTAGCATTCTGTTGATTTTACTTATTATTTTGTAACTATTAAATTAAATATTCTTAAAAAGGAAATATCAGAGCCTTACCTTTAAATTTTCATTAGGTTATAAAAATTCTTTGGGTAATTTTTATTTAACATGATAATTATACATATATCGACTAAGTATAAAAAAGAATTGAGAATTATTAAGAAGTAATTTGAAAAACTATAAGATTACAAAATATGGTACATAACTTGGGTTTTGAAAGCATCACCAACAGTGAGTTTAGACGAATGTTTTACAGTAAAAATTTTTTAATGAAATTCAGCAAAGTATGAAATATTCTGACAATTACGTGACAAATGCTTATAATAAAAACCAACTAGGTTGCCAGAAGCTAGATATTCTTGATTATTTAACAAATATTAAAAATATACTTGGATGTGATAAAAATATAGTAAGATCAATACAAAACATCCTGATTGAAGGGTAATTTAAAATGTGTGTACTGAAATTATTTGGGGACCTCTTTTTACTGATAATAAGAAAAAAATTTAAAAAACATTGTCATAAAAGATAATTTATGTTAATTTAAAAAATAAATATTATAACAAAGACAAAAAATTTTCAGAAACATTAAAACGTCTCATCTATTTATGGTTTTATGTAGTAATAGTTAAAATATTTTTTTGAATAATAGAAATATTGTAAAATAGTTTTCACAATTAAATAAGAACAAAACCGAATTTTAAACTTAATACATTTTTAGTGTGCAATTTTTAGGTACTCTCTTATTTAAAGGTTATTATTTATAAAATTTACAAAACGTATTCGACCATTGATATTTTACTAGATTTTTTTTAAATATCCCAACATAAAATTAGTGAGCACTTATTAATTATTAATAAATTAAAAAATTTATTTAACATGTTTAAAAAAATAATTCCTTCAAGCACGACAATGATAAAAATGTGAATCTTACTTATCAAATCGGAAGACAGGTGTTTAAAAATTTTTATTCGTAAAAAAATTAATAAATAATGCTATTAACAATATAGCATCATTATAAAGAAGTTGTCCTTCAATTTGTTAATAATTTCACATTAAAATACGACTAGTTTTGAATGTTGCAACTAATTTTAGCGAATAATATAACATAAAAAAGTGTTAATAATACAAATACAACAAAGATAAATAGTATTAACCTTATTTCCATGGTAACCATTTGACAATAGGGTGTTAAACAAAAGACTAATGATATTATTAAACAATCTAAATAATATAGTTGTAAAAGTCATACTTACATGACGTCTTTCAATATTAAAAATATGAAGTTAGCGTAAAATTTTTATAAAATTTCACTTTAAATTCGTATTTTCGCTGTCACATTTACGAACATATTCTTATAAAATTGTTATAATAAATCTAGTGCTCTTAGTGAAAGGTCACGAAACAACTGAGGAACTGAGAATCTTGTTCGGCAAAGGTAACTTGATCTGAAAACACCTGGTTGTGGTAATGTACGAGAGCGGGAAAATTAAATAACGAAAGTTTCCCAATTCGATTTATAGATGGCGTGCACTTTTAAAAAATATCTACTAAACGCTTAGATTAAACAAAATAACAATTAATCTATTTAAATATAAACAAAGGCGTTTTCATGTTCAATAAATATCCAAAAACAAATAACTATAAAGAAAAATTAGTGACAAAATTGTAATAAAAATACAAAATGTTGGTAAAAAGAAACATAAACATTAAAATAAATGATGACTTAATTACAGAATTAAATACAGGACTAAGTCAAAACCTAATTATTTTGAGTTATTACTTGGTAGTCCGTACATAATTGTATTTTACTTTAATTCAATAATATAAAAGTAAAACGTACAAATATGATAATAAAGCTAAATGAATTAGCCTATAGTAACAAAGATGTACCCAACAATACATAATATAAACAAGCAATAATATGATCTAAGTATTTGAAATACAGAGTGTCAATTTAAAAACTTATAGTGGATCATCTTTTTAAATAAAACAAAATTATTAACTTTTAAATAAGTTTTATGGATTTAAAAGAGAAATTACATAAGACAAAACTTACCATCATCAACCACTTAAGTTTCACCTACAATGACTAATGATATGTAAAAAGCAAAGTTTACGAGGGACGGAAAGTATGACTGTAACATTGAGCGAAGAGTGTTGGCAGGGAAACAAATAAATGGGGCACTGGGTAACTTTATGAACAGCCAGAAAGTGTCAAAAAAAGCACGTCTGATTGTTCATAGACGAGTGCTGGTTCCTATAATTATGTATGGTAGTTAATGTTGGGTTTGGCAGAAAAAGCATAAAAAAAAATTAATGCTGTGGAGATGAATAGTCTAAGAAGTAAAGCCGAATGACTAGGTTAGATAAAGTGAAGAATAGTGAGATAAGTGAACGCTGTGCTGTGAAAGAAGATATGGTTACAAATATAGATAAAGGAATGCTTAGATGGTTTGGAAACGTAGAAAAGATTAGTGAAAGAAGATCAACGAAATAGATTTATAAGGCGAAAGGCGAGTGATATTCGTGTTCAAAAATCAAGTACATGAAAATTCAATGTTTCAATGTTTTCGGAAAATTTACAAGGGAGCTGATTTTTCTGCCGACGTCAGTAAATGGAGCTAATTGAAACTCGTTAAACTAGCTGTCGCGAATTGCATTTGAATAAACTTAGCGGGCTGGGATGGGCTTAGTAATTTGATGTTGGTTAAGTTGTTATAGAAATGTTTAAAAAAACAAACAACTTTAATTATCAAACAATCTATTTAAAAATCCATAATAAAACTTAGATGTAGGTACCTAAATGATTTTACAAAAGTTAAACTTTTCTTACTTTTAAACTTGTGAAATCTGCTATTATTTGTTTTGTATTCAAACTATCCAATACTTCAGATTTCATTAAAATAACAGATAAATTAGTCTTGGTTAATGCATAGTTTCTTGACCTTAAATAATTTTTAATCAACTTCAACTAAGAAAAAGATCTTTTTCCAGATGCAACTGTAACTGGTAAACAAGATACTTTAATGCTCTTGATGTGTTTGGAAAAGTGGACATTAAATAATTTGTAAAAAAATATTGAAAAAGCGTATATAGATCACTAAATTGATTTTTTGTAAATGCAACTTCAAAACTTTAAACCTGTATAGCTTTATGAGCAGCCGGAAAGTGTCAAAAAAGCACGAGTGGCTGTGCATAGAGGGGTGCTGATCCCTATACTTATGTATGGTAGTGAATGTTGGTTTGGCAGAAGAAGCATAAAAGTAGAATCAACGCTACGGAGATTAAAAGTCTGAGAAGTATAGCTGTAGTGACTCTGATGGATAAAGTGAGGTATAGTGAAATAAGGGAACGATACGGTGTAAAAGAAGATGTGGTAACAACGACAGATAAATGAATGCTTAGATAATTTGTACACGTAGAGAGGATAGATGAAAGAAGATCGACGAAACAGATTTATAAGGCGAGTGTGAATGGGCAAGTCAGTAGAGGTCGACCTGGGCGAACGTATCTCGATTAGATCGAAATTGATTTAAGGAAAGGTGAGGTCAAGAGTGCCAGCAACCGACAAGTAGAAGAAGCGAAAGACATGTGTAAGAACCGTAATAAATTGAAAGAAGTAGTCTTTGTCTACCCATGCAGGAAAAAGGCGTAACCATATGTATGCATGTAGTTATGTAGATATACGTAGAAATAGTCATGACTGACAATTTTGCCATAGACAAAGTATTTAAAATAAAAATAGTATGATAATTTCTTGCTCTACATTTCTATTGTAGGTAATCTTAATAGAACAAAGTAGGTACTCAAAATGTAACTAGCGTTATATTGTAGAAAAAATGACATATCTTGAAAAAATATATTATTAACTTTGGCAATATTAATTATTAGTCTAGTATGTTTATCAGTCTATCAGGGGGCTTGACAGTTCTAGCGGATTTCCGAAGCTGAGGAACTTTATTGGGCAAGGTTTGGTCAGTTTTGGTTGGAGAAGAAGACGGAGAACTTTGAATCTTTTGATGTCGAACCGATATTTTTTTACCTTCCATAGGACAGTGTTCGTTTTCGGCAGATACTAGGCATATAGGAGTTGAAGTAAAAGAGTCATCATCACTTTCTGTCTGCACAGGTTGTGTATTTCCATGATTTATAGGTTGGTATTCATTTTTAGATGCCATTCGAGGTTAAAATGTAGGTACTACCGAAGTTTGTTCTCCAATGACCCGAATTTGATCTATGTGTCTTCTCCATAGAATGGTATTATCGAGTTCTTTAAAATAATGTAACTTCTTTTTCACATTTTCCATTTTATTCCGATCTCTTAATGTATGTATTAGGTCATCTATCGTTCCCAGTCCGGTCCATTATCTTACATTGCGTAACCATGACATCTTTTTCCTTCCCATTCCTCTCTTACCTTCGTACCTTCCTTTGATAATTAGCTGTAATAATTGGTATTTTGTGTTACACATTATGTATCCAAGGTACGCTGTTTTTCTTTTCTTGATTGTAACAGACCCCATTTTTATTTTACTTGACCAAATTTTCATATGTCTGCATGAATGTAATCGCGACACTCTACTCTATCTCCAACATTGAGTTCGCGTGTTACGTTAAAGGTAAGATTGTGTTATTTATTGCGTCCTATTTCCCAGGACGTAGCATATCGAACTTAGAACTTATTTCCCTACCGAATAGCATGTAGGATGGACTTACCCCTGTACTTGAATGTAGAATTTTTCTATTTTGCAAAAGAAACTTACAGAATTGCTTTTATTTTTCGTTGTAATTTTCTTTTATAGCTCTAAAAGTCTGCTTTAAGGTTTGCACATATCTTTCGGCTAATCCATTTGTTGCTAGATGGTGTGGAGCGCTCAAATTATGCAAAATACCATTTTCTTAAAGAAATTGTTTAAATTGATACGAAACAAACTTTTAAGCATAATTTTAAACTAAAAATTTAGGGATGCCGTATGCAGCCAGGCTGCTTTAAAAGCACTGACCTCCAACAAGATAAATTCTAAACTTGTATGGAATTGCATCGAATCCTTAGAGTACCTTGGTGCGAACAACAGGGTGACCCTACTGTGGGTACCTGGGCACCAGGGGGTGGAAGGAAACGAAAAAGCCGAATCTGCGTTCACTGGACCAGAATGGAGCAGAAATGACCTGCGTATTCTAACAGGACTGCTTACAGGACACTGTCATCTAAGATACCACCTCAGAAAGATAGATCTGAACCAACAAACGGACTGTCGGTTCTGCTGTGTGGAAGACGAAACTGCTGAACATATACTATGTTCATGCCCCGGCCTGGGAAGAATAAGGTTCAACATATTTGGTTACACTAACCTAGAACCTACCGATTTTAAAAAAATCTCACCCTATACAACCATGAACTTCTTAAGAAGGGCTGGATTGTGCGGTGAACTGTAGCCTCTAGGGGTGAGCCACAATAGACCTACTAAGGGTCGCGGTGGAGGGGCGTCCACGCCACACTCACATGGAACCTAACCTATCCTAACCATGTAGCAAATTTTTTTTCGGAAAAGAGCAATTGTAGTTTGGCTGGATATGTTATAAACCATGTGAATCGCAGGCCATCGTCTATATGCATCTACTTAAGTTAAGTAGGATGAATTTATGAATGGACCTGTATAGTCAATATGTACTCATTAAAAAAGTACTGTTTGTGTTAACCCAGTAATGAACTGGCACTATAGCTGGATTGTTTTTAACTTTATTACAATCTGCACAATTTTTGCAAACGTTCTCTATATCGCAAGAAATTCCCGACTACCAACATTGTTCTTCAGCTAGTGCTTTCATTTTGACAACTCCAAAATGAGCATAATGCAGTTTTTGTAAAATACGATACTGTAATGTTCTTGGAATAACTGCCATTTGTTGCCAAAAAATACAGTAATTTGTTAATAAATACTTCCATTGTGGTACTACATTAAATCTGTGTTTTGCTTTAAGATCATTACCATTTTGTGAAGCCTGTAATAATATTTTTAAGCTTGGATCTTTAGTCCTTTGTTTAGCTAGCTCTTTAGATAAAACTGGTAAGTTTTCAATTTAAAGGATTTCCTATGGATCAGGTCTATCATATTGAAAATTGCTAGCAACACTTAACGGTACCTCGAAAGTGCATCAGCATTTAAAGGTGCCTTTGTATTTTTATACTTGATAATGTAGTGAAAACTTTGTAAAAATAGAGCATGATGCTGCATTCTTGTAGTTGTAAATGTATTCATAGTTAAATGCTTTGACGGTGAAAAAATTTGTAAAAGAGGCTAATAATCTACATATAATGTAAATGGTCTACCGTATAAATAGTAATAAAACTTTTTAAATAACGCTGACACCGGCTTTATCAAATATTTCAAACGCCCGAACACTTGTTTTAATGCACTTTTGTATTCAGATTATTCTCAACCTTAGTAATGTTAAGATCGTAGTGTTTAGTTAATTTCGTATTATTGAAAAATAAATCTTTTTAAAAACGAACTTTGGCAATATAAAAATATTTGTGGCACAGTCAGTAGGATATTCAGAAATTCGCGTACGGCACGGGAATTGTTCGTTTCAACGATTAACTGAAAATTCGAACTTAAATACAGGGTGTATCATTGTGCGAAAGTGTTTGTCGGCGACTCCTTAAAAATCAGGAAATCGACTCTAACATTGAACTGACAAATTCCAAGACAGTGGATACATCGGAATTCGGAACAACATCGTCCCAATTCACAGAGAGGGCCTACCCAGTGACGACGAAATTGCAGATCTGGCGGTCATCCTATAGAAGTTAAGTGAGATGCTAAAGTTCGTTATCATTTTTATGTAAGTACAATTTATGGAAAGTTTTTCGGAATTAATTGATACTTTAGAAGAAATTTCAGTAAACATGAGCCAATTCAAACCCGAATATTTAAAGTGTATTCCCGAATTTGATGGGAACCCTACCGAATTAAATAGGTATCTATCAACGAGCGAATCTTTAATCTCAAATTTTTATGATACAAGAAATCCCGAAAATTTTCAAAATATTTTTATTCTTAACTCGATAATTTCTAAATTGCAAGGAAATGCAAAATTAATTGTCAATATTCAGAATATTTCGACATGGCAAGATTTAAAATTAGTTTTAACGCGAAGTTTTGCCGATCAAAGGGACGAGGCTTGCCTTAATAGAGATTTGGTTTTGTTAAAACAGAATCAGAATGAAAAACCACAACAATTTTTCGATAGATGTTTAAATATTCTTAATCTTTTATGCAATTACGTAGATTTACACGAAAATACCCCAGAAGGTAAAACTTTAAAACGTAATCTTTATCAGAATCTAGCTCTTAAAACTTTTTTATCAGGTCTTAGAGAACCGTTAGGTACAACCATAAGATGTATGAAACCAGCCGACTTAAACGAAGCGTTACAATGTGTCATTAGGGAAGATAATATCCATTATTTCCAAAATTTCCCCAATAAAAATGTTAGTAAATTCCCGATACCAATTGATAAACCCCAAAATTCATTTAATCAATTTAGAAATCCACAAATATATCAAAATAGGCATATGTCTCCTCTACCTCACAACTCTCAGACCAACCCTTTTAGACATAACTCGTTTTCATCGCAACCAATAAATATACGGCCACGACCAAATTTTCACCAACCAAAATTTTTCACAAATGCACAAGTTTTTGGACAACCGCTAAATAGAAACGTTTTTAAACCAAATCCTAACCAAACATTTCCAAAACCTACCCCAATGAGTGTATCCATACGTAACACTCCCAAGTTCGGTACCAACCAACCAAATACATTTCAAAACCAAAATTTTCGACCGACACCTATGAGCATTTCGACCAGAAACACTAATATTGGCCCACGCCAACCAAATTTTGTCTCTGAGGAACTATTTAATGCCGAATTTAATGAAGATCAAGATTTTAACCCGTACTATCAAAATGTTTAGTACGACTACCAAATTCCTGACCAAAATTACGAATATGTAAGTCAGACTGACCTTGATTTTAACAACGATTACGAAAATAATCAAATAAACGAAGATGACAATATTAATCAAAATGCGAACCAAAATTTTCAGGAAGCACCTCATCAAAACTCAGACACTTAACCCCTCCAGTTATATCAATTAACACCTCTAATTCAAGTGAACTGCCCTACCTTATATTTCCAGAATATAATATAAAAATACTAATTCGATTCAGGAGCTACAAAATCATTTATAGATCCGGAAATTGCATATCAACTCTTTCCAAATTTAATAAAATTTGAACCATTCGTAGTGTCAACTGTCTTCCAAAAATCCGCCCATAAACACAGTGTGTCAATCCCAGTTCCCAAATTATTTAAATTACCACGAAATAAATCTATGAAATTCTATTTATTTAAGTTCCATAATACATTTAACGGACTTATAGGACTAGACAATCTTAAATTCCTAGAAGCCAATTTAGACTTTAAAGAAGGATTTTTAAATACCCCAAACACAAAAATTAAATTACTCTATCATAAGACCCCAAAAGAACTTAATTTAATAACAGTAAGCCCAAGATCACAACAAGTAATTAAAATAAGGACATCTGTCAAAAACGGAGAAATTATTGTGCCACACCAAAAAATCCATAACTGCGAGATTCCCGAGAGTCTTTGCGTGGCCAATAATGGCGAAGCCCTAACAACTATCTTAAACAGCACAACAAATCCTATCACCCTAGATTTCTCACAACCCTTAACCGTCGAAAAATTTAATCGACAAGAAATTCAAAACTTTGACTTAAATAACTTTGAGACTGACGAAAGGCAACCATTTGACATAAATCAGATCCGAACGGATCACCTAAACAAAGAGGAAAAATTAACAATACTCGGTTTATGCCGAGAATATTCCGACATTTTTTATAGAGACAATACACCACTAACGTTTAACAACAAGATAAAACACCAAATCAAAACTTCTGACGAAACACCAGTTTACACAAGACCTTACCGCTACCCGTTTATCTATAAAGAAGAAGTACAGAAACAGATTCAGAAAATGCTAGACTCAAAAATTATTAGACCCAGTAGTTCACCCTGGTCTTCACCAGTTTGGGTTGTGCCAAAAAAGGTGGATGCTTCAGGCCAACAAAAATGGCGTGTCGTTATTGACTATAGGACATTGAACTTAAAAAATCGACGACCGATACCCACTGCCGAACATTACCGATCTGTTGGACAAACTAGGACGTTGCCAATACTTCTCAATCATCGACTTGGCTAGTGGATTCCACCAAATTGAAATGGACGAACAGGACGTAGAAAAAACAGCGTTCACAACTGAGAACGGCCACTGGGAATTTTTAAGGATGTCGTTCGGATTGAAAGGAGCTCCTGCCACTTTCCAAAGAGTAATGGACAATATCCTTAGAGGTATCCAAAACGAACAGTGTTTGGTTTACTTGGACGATATCATCGTGTTCTCTACATCCTTACAAGAGCACGTAGAACGCCTTAAAAATGTATTCCAACGACTCAGAGAGTCTAATTTTAAAATCCAGCTTGACAAGTCGGAATTTTTAAAAAAGGAAGTAGCGTATTTAGGACATGTAGTGACTCCAGAAGGAGTGAGACCCAACCAAGATAAAATCAAAGCAATAAAAAACTATCCCATACCTAATACGACTAAACAAATTAAAGGGTTTTTGGGATTATTGGGATATTATAGAAGGTTCATAAAAGACTTCGCAAGAACCACAAAGCCATTAACTAAATGCCTGAAAAAAGGAGCCAAAATAATCCACGATAAAGAGTTCGTATCATGCTTCGAGACCTGCAAGAATTTACTAATTAATCAGCCAATTTTACAATACCCGGATTTTTCCAAAATATTTAACTTAACGACAGACGCCAGCAATGTCGCTATCGGAGCAGTACTATCGCAAGGTCCCATTGGCAAAGATTTGCCAATAGCATACGCGTCGCGCACCCTAAACGATTCCGAACAAAATTATTCGGTTATCGAAAAGGAACTTCTAGCGATAGTTTGGGCAACCAAATACTTTCGGCCGTACCTTTTTGGACGAAAATTTAATATTGTTACAGACCATAAACCTTTAAGATGGTTGTTCTCCCTAAAAGACGAGAATAGTAAATTTACTCGCTGGAAATTAAAATTAGCTGAGTATAATTACGACATTATATACAAACGAGGCTCTCTAAATTCAAACGCAGACGCACTATCACGAATAGAAATTCATACGAAAGAGACTGACGATTTTTGGAAACAATTAGATAACATACTAAAAGACAGTGACGATTCCAATAGACAACATAAGTTATTTACCGATAGACCTACTAAACAACCTACCCCTCAGAACCCATTAATAGATTTATATACTGAAAATTTTCATATCCCCGAATCTAGTACTGAAAATAGCCTTTTAAATCCAAACGACGACGACGAAAATATTTCATTAATAGTACATCCAAACTCAGAGTTCCAAGTTGAACCAGAATCTCAACCACCAACAAAAAGTAATATTAACCTACCAAATATAGACGCTGAAACATCTAGTAATAATGAGACTATTCATTCAAACGTCGGAAATAATCCTACCTTCGAAATCCCTACAATATCGACAGCAATTAACTATGGACAAAATCAAATAATAATTAAATCTGTGTTACATTCCCCTACAAATCCGAAAATAAAAATTCTTTTCGAGAAAAAGAAACGTATTAGTCTCCAACTATCACAGAATAATTTTGAAAAGGACGTTATTGACTTCGTTAAAAATTATATCAATCCAGACACCCACTATCACCTGTATTTCGAAGACCCGGAAATTTACGAACCTTTCTTAGTAACCTTACAAAACAATTTTAAACACTCACTAAAATTGAAAAGATGTACTTTTAAATTAATTGACGTTACGAACAAAGACGATCTCAAAGAAATTATTCAAAATTATCACGAAAGCAAAACTAATCATAGAGGAATCGACGAAACCTATCAACGCATCAAAGGTAAATATTACTGAAAAATTCCATTCAAACCTACATAAATGATTGCGAAATATGCCAACAGAGTAAATATGAAAGACACCCTGTAACTATTAAAATGAACACCACACCAACAGCGACTAGACCCTTTGAAATTATTCATATGGACACATTTACCTTGGAACAAAACAAATTCTTAACAATCATCGACAGCTTTTCAAAATATGCTCAAGCATACCATTTGGCATCCCTATCTAGCACCGAAATTGTTAATAGCCTAATAAACTTTTTCTCTCACCACGGCGTACCTCAACAAATTCTTGTCGACAACGGCACCGAATTTAAAAATTCCGTCATTTCAGAACTTTTAGGTCTTCACAAAATCAAAATTCATTTTTGTTCTCCAAACCATCCCCAATCCCAAGGTATGATTGAAAGATTGCATTCAACTATTCTAGAGCATGTTCGTTTACTCAATACGAGAGGATTTCTTAAAACACCGATCACCATGAAAATGACCTATGCTATTCTCGCGTATAATCATTCAATACATTCCGCTACTAACCTAAAGCCTATTGATGTCATTAATGGGCATATTAATAACGAAGACCCTTTTAATCTAGACATTGATAAAATCCTTATTAATGATTACATTGACGATCATAAAAAACGTTCTGAAATACTCTATACAAAAATTAATAATGATCTCGTCACAGAAAAAGAAAAACGCATCGAAAAAATAAACATTAATCGCGATGACCCTGAAATTTTTGACCAAAATCAAAAAATCTATGTTAAAAATCATAAAAGACAAAAACACGCGAACAAATTTAACAAACCCACAGAAATAGAAACAGTTAATCATAACAATAAAACAATTTCTACTAAGACCCAAGAAAAAATCCATATGGATAACCTAAAACGACCCCTGAAAAAGACTTTTACATTCAATAATTAATTTGACATTTATATCTTTACAGCCTAACTGGAATCTTCGAATCATCTGCAAAAATAGAAATAACGAACTTAGAAACAAACCCTGGAATAATCCCCGTTAAACTCGGAACTGCTAAAATTAGAGACTATTATTATAAATTAATCTATTACTATGACCTCCAACCGATAATAAACGAAATCAATTTGCTAAAAACTCAAACTTATACCTTATTAAGAAGCTACGTCAACCAAAATCAGAAGTACCTTAATGACAGCTCAAATTATATAAAAATATTATACTTTTCCGAACAGAAGGTAGAAGAGAAGTTAACAGATATAATAACACATCCTAACAGAACGAAACGAGCCCTAATAAATGGCCTAGGTTCAATTTTTAAAACAATAACAGGTAACTTGGACGCCTACGACGGAGAAAGATATGATAAACTCATTGCCGAACTTCAAAACAACCAAAACAATTTGGCAACTAACATTAAATCGCAAAATTCACTATCTCTTCAATTAATTAAAAATTTTAATGAAACCATAAATGTAATTAGACATAATCAAAACTTATTAAAGGCAAAATTGGACCAGATCTCTATAATCATAAATGGACAAGTATTCCGAGAAAATTCAATGTATATTAAGGACACGATCAATCAATTCATAGGATTATATAATGTCCTGTATTCAATTATTCAAGATATAGAAAATTCCATAATGTTTGCAAAATTAGGTAAAATGCATCCCGGTATACTAATACTAATGATTTTCTAATAGAACTAAAAGCCTTAGAAAAAATTGTAGGGCCTCAAAAACTACCAGTAGATATAAGCTTAACAAATGTTTTGCTTGTAGAAAAACTCGTTAAGATAGATAGCTATTCAAGTAATAACAAAATTGTATTTATTTTACATATTCCAATTATCCACCCTTTTGAATTTGAACTATTTCACTTATATTCAGTGCCCATCATGCATGAAAATCAATTCAAAGTAATTATTCCGAAAACTAAATTCCTAGCCATAAATAACTTGTACTTTACGTATATGAATGATTATTGTACGAAACTTTCATCGAAACTATACTTCTGCGATGCGTCGGATCTCCAAGAAATGGAAACTCAAAACCACTGCGAAATCCAACTACTGATTTCAAAGAATACTTCCAACTGCCAACGAATACACATCCCTGTAAAACAATCAATCGTTAAGAAATTAGAGAATTCCAATCGATGGATAGCCGTCTTACCATACGAATCCACTGCTACGATTCGTTGCGAAGACCAAAACGAAATCCTGACACTCCAAAGGACCTACCTTTTTGAAATTCCAACCGGATATCAAGTCCAAATGCCATTTAAATGCTTAAAGAACGAAGAACACATCACCAACCCGGGACAACCAATTTTATTTCCAAATATTAAAATAAACTACCAAGAAAAACCCGACGAAAACCCTAAGTTCGAATTAGAAGATGCCCAATTAGATGAGTTACAAGAAATAAAAACCAGTCTACTACAGAATCAACCCAACCTATCGTTTTCGGCAATCACCAACACCCCCAGCATATGGACCATCGTTATTTATGTTGTTTGTCTTATTCTGGTCTGTTATTATAGCTATAGAATTATCATTCCAAGGTGGTGCAAGAAGAAGTTGCAAGAAGAACGTCCAACCCTAGAACCCTCTAGCGTTCAAATCCCTCGTTAGCCCTCCTGATTTGAATCTTCGGGGGGAGGAATTATCTCGCCAACCTATAGAAGATTTACAAGAATAACGCTGACACCGGCTTTATCAATTATCTCGCTATACTAGAGATTTCCAAAAATAACGCTGACACCGGCTTTATCAAATATTTCAAACGCCCGAACACTTGTTTTAATGCACTTTTGTATTCAGATTATTCTCAACCTTAGTAATGTTAAGATCGTAGTGTTTAGTTAATTTCGTATTATTGAAAAATAAATCTTTTTAAAAACGAACTTTGGCAATATAAAAATATTTGTCATGTGAAAGAACTGCTCCTACTGCGCGTGAGGACTAGCATCTGTAGCTAATATCAGTTTAGGATCAAAATATTCTAAGATCCTAATTTTCATTTTTGCAGCTATAAATGCATTTTTACATTGTTTATCACAATAAAATTTAACGTTTTCTTTAAGCAACTTATGAATGGGTTAATGTTATTCATGATGCCCTAAAAATTAAAGGGATGAAAATAAATGCAAGCAAAACGAAAGAAATGGTTTTTAAAAGAGAAGAAAGCATGACAAACTGTGAAGTTTCGATTGAGGAAGGAAGAGTGGAACGAGTAAATGAATTTGTGTACTTGGGTTCAAAGTTTACGAGAGATGGAAAGTATGACAGTGACATTGAGCGAAGGGTGTTGGCAGGAAAACAGATGAATGGGGCACTGAATAGCTAGAATGGATGAAGGAAGATTGACGAAACAAATTTATAAGGCGAGTGTGAATGGACAAGTCGGTAGAGATGTGTGTAAGAACCGTAGCAAGTGGAAGGAAGTGGTCTCTGCCTACCCCTATGGGAAAAAGGCGTGACTGTATGTATGTATGCATTAAAAAAATACATTTATCGTAATTTATTTAATTGTTGTATTTTGCTAGCCTACTGAAAACTGCCTTAAGATGATTAAAATGTGAATCAACATCTGACCGTGTTATTTAATTATCGTCCATGAAAACACGCCCTTTTAAAATATTTTCCAGTGTACGTTGCCAAATAGCAGGAGCACTGGCTACACCGTACATAAGCCTAGTACTTATACATAACCCCTTTGGTGTACTTAATGTAAGGTATTTTCTGTCTTCAGGACGTACTTCCATTTGTAAATAAGCTTGCTGTAGGTAAATTTTAAAAAAATTATCTTTGCCTGCCATTAAAGAAAATAGCACCTCGAGAGTAGGTAATGGGTTATTATTATACACAATTAAATGCTTATTTAAGGTACATTTAAAATCACCACATATAAAGTTACCGTTGGCTTTAAGAATTCGAACTATAGGTGTTGCGTACTCAGAACTTTCTACTTTAGCCAGTATATTTTTCTCAAGAAAATTCAATTTTATTTTAACCTTTGGTAATTGAGCGTAAGGTACAGTACGTGCTTAACAAAGAAAGGCTTTGTATTTTTATCTAAGTTTAAACTGTAGGTCAGTAATTTTTTTAAAATCTTTCTTCAAAATTATGTTGTACTTTTGTAGATGATTTTCGAAACCACTTTGAGTATAAACGTATGTAATTTCGGGTAAATTAGTGAAATGAATCTATAGCATTCTCATCCACTCCCTTCCAAGTAGTGGGTGTTTTTCCGCATTGATAATGTATAAATTTATGGTCTGTGTAAAGTTATTATATACAAAATCCTGACCTGTGCTTGTGATCATCGATCCGATGAAAAGTTAGATTTATAGGGAAATACCTAATAAGTGGTATAAGTAAGTTAGTGCAGCAAAGAGAGGCAAAAGGGCAAAATATTAACAGAATTTAAGAAAAGCGGTTAATTTAAATAATAAAATCAGCTGGTTAAAAAAATATAATAAGAACTGGTCATAGCTTATCAGTAAACATTAAATTGTAAAAGCGATAACGGCAAGTGAATAAAACTAGTATAGGACCGAACTGAAAAACACCAGTAAAATTTCAAAAAAAGTAAAAAGAAAAGCAAAAAGCGAAAGACGGGATTGGTCATTTCGTAGAGTTATGATGGAGGCTGAACAAAGTAGGCTTACACTATAGCAAACTACGTACGAAACACCAAATAGGTAAAATAAGCCAAAAAAAGAAATAAACCGAAACACGACGAGTCACTGGAGAAAGAAAAAATATTTAGAAAAAGTAAACTAACAAAACACTCATCAGATAAACCAGATAAACACCGAGAAATAAATAAATTAAGAAAAATACTACAGGAGTTTAAGGAAGGCATCAAGGGAGAATTACAAACAATAAATACTGGACTTACAGGAATAAAATACGATCAACAAGAATTTGTAGACGAGATTATCAAAATAATAAGATAAAATGAAACAATAAAATAGAGAAATGGGCTAATAAAGCAAGAAAATAAGAAGATTTAAATGAAATTAAAAAAAAAACTCTTGAATGGAAAGAGAAAGACAAAAAGAAAAACAACGTGGTGATGAGTGGACTACCATTAGATGAGGAAGATCCTGCAATGTTAAGAGTTGCAGTAGAGAATTTTGCTAGGCAAAAGTTGAATGTAAACGTGCGGGTGAAAACAGCTACCAAACTAGGACCCAGAACATGCTTGATACAATTTAATAAGAATAACGTAAAGTCAATTAATCACATATACAGATGACATAGTATTGGTGACAAAAAAGAAAAATCATGAAAAACATGTTAAAGGCGATTGAAAAAGAAGGGATGAAGGTGGGACTAAAAATTAATGTGAAGAAAACTAAAATAATAAGATTTGGAAAACAGGACAAAATGTCGAAATAAGAATAGAAAATAAAAAATTCGAAGTACAAAAGTTTAAATACCTGGGCGCAATGATAAACAATAAAGAGGAAAGAAAAACGGAAATCGAAGAAAAAATAATGGCAACAAATCGAGCTTACCAAGCAAATAAAACACTGTTAAATAGCAAACTATTGACCAAACAAACAAAGATGAAAAAAAACAAAACACTAATAAGGCCCTTAACAATGTATGTAGCAGAAACGATAACTATGACGAAAAGAGTAGAAGATATGTTAAGGATAAACGAACGAAAGATAATAAGAACCATTTTAGCTCGGGGAACAGGAATATAGAACAAATTAAGAAATATTGAAAGAACTAAATGGAGAAGACATAATAAAAAAAATTAAAACTGAAAAAATCAAGAGGCAGGGATATATAAAAGACAAGGACCAGAAGCAGTAACAAAAGCTATGCTACAATTGCAGCCAGAAGAAAAAAGAAGACGTGGAAGACCCAGATCGAGTTGGTTGGCAGAGGTAGAAAAAGACTTAAGCAAGGCAGGAGTTACAAGATAAAAAGAGAAAACAAGAGACTGAAATAAATGGCAGCAAATTAGCAAACAAGCACAATGATAAACTGGGGATGGGGACTGTCCCATTGTATTGAATGGGACAAATTACGCCTTTTTTAAAAAAAATATTTTTGTTATAAATAAATAAAACTTTTGGGTTTTCTTACCTTTTACCTTGTTTTTAAATCTATACCAAATAATCCTGTAATAAAAAAATCCTTCAAAAGTAAAAAAATAATGTTTTGGTTAGGGGTTAAAGAAAAGTGTCCCATTCACACCACTCTTCCCCTACAAATAAATTTTGCTTATTTCTTAACAGCATTTAAAAAAGTCATTCTTTTGTGATCACTGACATCTGAAGGGATTGTAAGGAATTAAGAATATATTTCTTTACAGTCGGTAAATATAGGGTCCAAACTTATTGCAGAAACTGCGACAACTGTTCATTAATGAGATTATAAAAGCCATAAGTATTAAAAGTTTTCAACAGGAAATTATGATGCATATTATCATTTAACTCGGCCATTACAACAAAGTTATATTCAGCCAATAGATGGGGAAAAATATTATTCAAATTTCCCAACATGTTACCAAGTATTCGAAATTTACATTTTCTCATATAATATTTAAAATTTCACAAGATTAAGAAGATCGAAAAATAGACACAACCTACAGTACCTTCAGCTCTATTTAACCTGTCCTTCCTAAGTTTCTATTATTATCATAAAAATTAAGAACTACTTGACAAAAAATCACAAACCTAAGTAATGTGCTTTTTTTAAATTATTTGTACTAGCCATAAGTAACAATTATAACTGTATATGAAAAATAGATATTTGGAAAACAAATTAAAATTAATACATATTACCCAAAATACACACAACCACAAAATCTAGGGATATTGTAGCTAAAGTCGGAGAAAATATTGAATAGTTATAGTAGGTTGGTTCCAACGGGTGACGTGTGCGTGACGTCGCAATTTGTGGTACAACAAATGACATAGTTTTCATAAAGTGTGTGTTTGGTGGTAGCAATTATGGTTCCCTGGACGTTTTGGGATTTTTTGGGTTAATAGTGCACATTTTGCCATTTATTTACAAACTATACAGGGTGATTCGTTAAAAATGTCTAATCTCTGAACTGTAGATTCTAGACCTCAAAATATGATGATTCTGCGCAACATGCTTTTTAGAAATATTGCTAGTTCCCGAGATACCGGGCGTTAAAAGTTGAAACTTGAGCCTCTTGCACATCTTTTTCAGGTGATACCTCAGTGGGCAGTGTCCAGTGAGGAGTTCCGTCACCACTTTCAAGTCTTTTTTGTCCAACTCGAGAAGCTGTTTAGCTTTCCTTGGCGAAAGACTTACTAGCCTTTTCGCTTGTCTTTGTCCTAGCACTTTATCCCAGTGAGAATTTATTTCATCTGTTTCCCAGCGTCGAACCTCTTCTTTCAAGTGGGCTTTGGATAGTCCAAAGAAGGGTTCTGGGCCGGAAAATTGTGTATTTGCCCCTTTCTTCATCCATCCTTTCAACGTGTCCAAACCATCTAAGCATTCCTTTATCTATCTTTGTAACCACATCTTCTTTTACACCACAGCGTTTTCTTATCTCACTATTCTTTACCTTTTCCAACCGAGTCACTCTGGCTATACTTCTCAGACTACTCATCTCCGCAGCATTAATCCTATTTTCATGCTTCTTCTGCCAAACCCAACATTCACTACCATACATAAGTGTAGGAACCAACACACCTCTATGCACAGCCAGACGTGCCTTTTTTGACACTTTCTGGCTATTCATAAAGCTATGCAGTGCCTCATTAATTTGTCTTCCTGCCAACACCCTTCGCTCAATGTCACTGTCATACTTTCCATCTCTCGTAAACCTTGAACCCAAGTACACAAATTCATTTACTTGTTCCACTCTAGCAATATTTGCATAAGGCGTATTGGGCATAATCATCATATTTTAAGGTCTAGAATCTACAATTTGGAGATTGGACATAATTAATGAATCACCCTGTATATTATGTTTAAATACTTACATATCCAATTGTTATAGCGGTAGCATAGATGTTAAGTAGTTTAGTAGGTTTAGCAATTTTTGTACACTTACAAGAAATTTGATTAGTAGAAGCATATATTACGAGTAGTTTTTTTTTAACTACACTTAATAAAGTTTCACCCTATCTCCTAAATTGATTTAAAGATTTAAACATAGAAATTAGGGACATTTACAATAAAACTTAGATTCTTTTTAGCACCAAATCAAAGTATTTATTATTTAAGTGAGAAAATCGATATCTACAGATATAAGAGATAGGAATAATAAAAATAAGCTGTAGTGGAACTTTCAAACGATGGTCTGTAACTTCTTGCTTAATTTGGTTTATTAATTTTACATTTTTTAATATATGACATTCAAGAATATATTTATAAAAGTATTCAATAAAAATACCCATTTTTAAGTATCAGAACTCACCTAAAGCAACTAATTTCCACTGTTACAGCTAAGGTATTAAATAATTAAAAACAATATGCAGGCATTGTTTCCTGTTAAATCACTACGAGTTATTTTACCTCAAAATTTGCACAATATGGTTAAAAATAGCTTAATAAATAATGTAAATACAACAAACTCCCATAGGAACCCGTGTTAAAAATTAGGGTTATTATACCAAAAATGTCAAAAAAAAGTCCATAAGTTGCACGCCACCTACTGCTTAAAAAAAACGGTCACGGTCATGCGTAATAGATAAAACGAGTTCTAGTCATGCATGGAAGGTTTTTGGGACAATCAGTTTTTACTTTTCAACCAAAGTAGGAATTGTTCGTGAACGGTAGGTAATTTAGGTGCATTGTCAAATGTAGAAACTGTTTAAACTAACATGAGTAGTTGGGTTGTTAGTTGATTACATAAAACCGCCTCCAAACCGTTCTAAATTCAGATTTTGCAGTATTAATCAAGAAAGTATAAAGTTAACGCATGAGCATTAGATTCAAACTATACCGAATACTGTACAAAAGCTGCAGGTTGACACAAACCTTTTGTATTTTATTCACTTCTTACTGTAAAATCGTTAAAAAAATTGATTGGAACTAATTTTATGTATGAACTTTATAATCTAAACATTAAACTTACCGTTTAAATACTACGCAAATTTTAAGTAGGAAATAAGTAATGTACAAAGCAAAAAACCATTACGTGTGAGAAATGCATCTTATAATATGCGCTCGTCCTACTTTCGTTGGGTGAGAATGCGGTTTCTTTATTATTTCTCTCATTATTGGTTGTATTTCAATGAACGCGATGCGTCGCGATCACGAACGGTTTTACCTTTATTGTTTTAAAAATGTAAAAGTGCAAAGGTTTTTACGACTAACTAGATCTTTTCAAATATAGGTTGGGGAATATCGAGATTTATGTGGTAAGTTAAAGTATAAGGTAAAGCAGCAACTTTGTCGTCGTATCGCTTGTATTGTTTATATTTACTTATCTATGTTAAAACTTCTTATACATAGGTATTACTTAAATTAATGTACCTACCGTAAACTAATAGTGGTACTAACAATAATGCATAATTAATCAAAAACGTAATTAATATTTTCGAAGATTAATTATGGTATATTTTGTACATTACAATCCAAAGCATAGTCTTTGGGCGTCTTTATATAAGTGAGTTTCAGTTTTTTCTAACGGGCTAATTTCTCTTTGAAGTTACAATTATTTAATAGCAATCCGATGGCTTGAGCCTAATCTCAGCCAAGTCATGAAGGTGGTTCGTTAGAACTACATTAAAAAAAATTATTTGTGCGCAAGACTTAATTTTTCCTTATTACAAAAGTCCTTGAACTGTCCTTAGTGTCCTTCCCCCAAAAATTAACCAAAATAGAGGTTGAAGATAATAAAAAAAATAATCTTCCGTCTGTTTCAAAAAAATAATTATAAAGAACCCCGCACAAATCAAATGGAAAATGGATACCAGTCGAATTGACTGAAATTTGGATATGTTGTAGTTTATACCTTTCAGATCAATAGGCTTCATGGGCGCGAGACCTAAAAATGGACAGTTTTTCGGTATCGAAGGTCGAAAGTTGCGACTAGTACAGATCTCTCACGCGATCGAAAATAAATTTGCATCTCTTACTTTGGTGCTCCGATAAGAGATTGGCTATGATCTCTAGGGCAATTTATTTAGTTGCGTATAAGTATAAGATTTACTCAGATTTCTACCTCCATACGAGTTTTATTTCAATTGTAGGACAAAATCATAAGATACAACTATAAAAACTAACCCCATATTAATATGTACTCGTATCCACCCAACAATAATTTTCAGTAGTTGACAGAAGCTATATAATAGTGACAATTAGTAACACCCCGTTTGTTTGTTTTATCAGTATCGTTATACAACTAATATTTTGTGTGCCTCGAATTATTTTGGATAATATGGCTTTTAGAATGATGGGTGATTTACGCCTAGACTCATAACTAGAATAGACGAAGAAGAAAATGCCGACAAACGTGAAATCGCCATACGTAGACGGGAGGAATTGGATAGACCACCTATTGATGTTATGCCTAATACAAAAATATGTACTAACTGTAATCAATCAATTAGGACTAAATTGATAGCAATAGAAGAGGATCCTGCTTGTTTGAGGCTGAATGTGTTAATGCAAACCAGAAATAGTACTTGTCTGATTTGTGAGGCTGTTGATGATTCGTCTTGCAAGATTCGATGATGAGAATAGTATTTTTAGGAGGAGTTCAAAAGTGTTTTCCCTGTGACCACACAACAGTTTCAGGATATGTTTACTTATTGTGACAGAGTACCTTGTTAAAACGGTTCGAGAGATATCAATAAAGATCTGTTACTGTTTCTATGTAAACTACGTCAGGGACTTTCGGACGATTTTCTCACTGGCATGTAAAACTATTCAAGTTTAACAATCACTGTGGTTAGACAATTACTTACGCAACGTTTTGTTTCTAATAATATAGGATTTGATGCTATAACAATAAATCTTTATATTGAAAGATACGTAACAGCATTCGCCAACAATCTATATAATCCAGAGCCAAATATTTCCAGAGTAATTGAGGCCATCGACGGTACCTATGGCTCTATTAAAAAAAGTAGCAATTTTGTTGTGTTTCATGTATAATAATGGGTAGGGACGTCGACATATAGTAATTTTTGACACAGTTGGAAAAAAGCTGTTAATATTGTGTTCTTAGGTGGTTTTCTGGCGATGTCTTTTGTGAAATAAATTTTCTGTTCATTCCCCAAATACTAGATGTTGCACAGTTGGTTCGTGTTCCTGTGTGGGAAAACGGAAAATCCGCCATGCTGCTTCGTTACTGTTGATTATCTTCCCATTTGGTACATGAGGATCTCGTCGTTTCTGTTGTCTTTGACTATTTAAAATACTGCCATGTCACTGCCTTTGTTTACATACTTACAGTTATATTGAATGAATTTCACTTAATTGCAGTGTTTTACGTTTATGTGTGCTCGGAACATTTTGAAAGTATTGGGTTAAATGGTACTACCCATCGATTATCTATTTCCAGTTCGTCTCTGCTTTGTATTCGTATTTTTGCTGCGAAGCCACTTTTTTTGGGCGATCGTCTTCTATATTTGGGATAGCCATCATATCCAGTTTGTTCGTCGTGCTTTTGGGTATTTTTTTAAAACTTTTCCATTACTTATACATGGCGAATTGGGGTTTAATGGTCCGAGCATTATGTTTTTCATAACTATGTCGTACAGTTTCGAACCTTTTGGAAAATTCAGCCTGAATGATTTTGTCGATATTCATGTGGCCATATGAGATTGTGTAAATGAAGCCGTCCTCGTTTTTGCCATTCGATTGTGTACATCTAGCATCTAAAGGTTTCAAAGATGTGGTATTTTGTGATGGCTTTAATAAATCTCACTAAAACTAAAATTTGGGCTATTACATCGTGTCGATGCATGGAAGCTTGTCCGTATCTTAATTGTTTTTTGTAAATACCGAATTTTTATGTGTGAACACAAGATTCCTCTGGATGAGGCTGATGGTTGGTCTTATACTCGCATTTTTTTACTAGGGGCTTAAGCTCCACAAGAACAAAGTGGAACGGTCTTCGAAAGCCCAACAAGAGAGGCAGAAGTTTTGGAATAGTGTGACAGATATTCTGAATAAGTGCAGCCACAATAAAAGAATCGTAATGCTAGGCGATTTTAATTATTAAATAGGAGTAAAGCGTCTGGAAATGTACGGTGATGACAGAGTAAATAAAAACAAAAAAAGTCTGCTTAAAGTATTTTGTAGATTGTATGTAGATTCTAGATTGTAGAGGGGGGGTCGTGAAGGCTATGCAACCTCTCAAGCACCTCGACCTATCAGATCTTTTGTGAATAACCCTTAATCTATTCAAAGTCCAGGATTTCGAGATTTCGTACAAAGTTTAATAGTTTCCTGGAAGCTAAGTTCCTGACATCGGAGGGCTTTAAGAAGGCCCCTTCCAGGAACTTAAGCCTCTTGCAGAAAAGCGCAGTAGCGGCAACTATCACTCTCTGTTTTGCCCATATTTTTAAGGTGATACCTCAGACGGCAGTGTCCAGTAAGGAGTCCCGTCACCAGTTTTAAGTCTTTCTTGTCCAACTGTTTAACTTTTCTTGGCGAAAGGCTTACTAGCCATTTCACTTGTCTTTGTCCTGGCACTTTATGCCAGTGAAATTTCATTTCATCTGTTTCCAGAGCCAAATTTTTTTTTTTAAGTGGGCCTTGGAGAGTCAACAGAAGGGTTCTGGGCCGGAAAATTGTGTATTTGCCCCTTCCTTGGCAAGGCAGTCTACTTCCTCGTTGCCTCCAATTCACTTGTGACCTGGAACCCACATCAGAGTGACCTGGTTGTTTGCTGCCAGTTGTATCAAGGATTGTTTACAGTAAGTCAGCTTAGTGTATGACTTCAAAGCTTTTAATGCTGGCTATCTGATAAAATATAGATTTCTGCCCTTCCTTTCAATGCTTTTCTGGGCACATATCTCTATGGCATGTAATTCCGCTTAAAAGATGGTTGGGGTGTTACTAAGAGATTTTGAGAGCCCAAAATTCGGCCCTGTAACGCCCACTCTACTCCAACCCTTTCATCCATCTTGGATCCATCAGTGTACCACCTTAAAGCATCCCTTCCCAGCTGAGGTCTGTTCTCTGTGCAAATTTGGTGGTTGAAGTATGTTTAGAGTCGAATCTTGTGTTATTAAACACCATGTTTAACCATAAAAAGATTCACTTGTCCACAAGAAAAAAAGAATGCCAGAGAAGTATGATTGATTTCGTTATTGTGGATGAAAGATTGAGAAAGAAAGTAATGGACATTCAAGCATACCGTGGTGACGCCACTGACACAGACCACTTCCTAGTAATGAACCGAATAAGAGGTCTCCTTAAGCGGTGGCGGCATCGTGTGCAGGAACCAAGTAGTGTCTTAAAGCGTATAGACATTGAGAATTTGCAAATAAAGTATAAAAGAGTAGTTCGTTAGTAAATTAATCAAAAATTTTTACAGTTTAGATGAAGCATGTGAGGTTAAAGAATTATGGAAGCCATTCGAGGAAGGGATTGTGAATGTTGCTGTTAAAGTGTGTGGTGTAAGTAAACGAAGGAAAGAATGTAAGTTAAAGAATATGTATTTAGAGGTTCGAAAAGCAGTGTCAAAGAAGAAAAAAGCCTTGTTGCAAAAGGCAATGACTTAAAACAAGGCAAGGAATGAGAATAAAAAGTGAAATGGTGTGGCAAGAAAGCAGAAAAATAATGGATAAATTTGATAGTGGGTTATCTGACGACTCCCGGAACAACTTTAAATTCTTCTGGAAGTTCATGAGAACAGCCATAGCTAATCATAAGAGCTCGCAACTGGAAAAAATCAGAAACCAGGTAGCATGGTGAGAGGAGAGGAATGCATTCTTAAGAGATGAAAGGAATACTTTGAAAGTTTATTTTAAAGAGAGGATATACAAGCGCAGGCCCAATCTGAGCCATGAAGGAAAGATGTAATGAAAGTAAAATTAGTATAAAGAAGATTGTGAAAGCGTTGAATACTATAAAGTTGGGGAAGGATGCAGGGTATGACAGGATTACGGTTGAAATGCAGAAGGCTGGACAGGCCATGATAGCCTTGCTGTACCGTCTTTTAAACCTTTGCTGAAGAAGCGGAAGCGTACCAGGAGACTGGTGCAAAACCGTTATCGTGCCGCTTTAGAAGGGAAAAGGTTCGCAGCAGGACTGTAAGAACTAACAAGGTATTAGTTTACTCAGCATCGTTGGCAACCTGTATGTGTGGCGATTATACAATCGAGAACCGGGGTTGAAACAAAAGTGTTTGCTTGGTAACGAGAACCTGTGTAAGATGGTGATTAATTTATTACATTGATTAGGTCAATTATACTTGTTAAAAAAGAGTCGTTGTATTTATATCAATAAACGTAATTTTTAAAATAGGATAAAAGTCTACACATTAATATTTATTTACCATATTGTTGACCACGACGTTGATTTTTTAACGCCAAACAAAGTTATAACCTCATGTCAACATGCTTCGGGATGCGGATCGGCTCGTCGTTCTACGCGAGAAAAATGAACAGCATCAGCGCCCTGTCGTGAACGTCTCAGATCATTGCCCTGGAGTGCATCGAGTCGCTGTAAAATGACCACCTTTTTGGTTTGACAAACTAAGCCTGTGGTTCGCACAAGCTGATTCTTAGTTTACACTTTCTGGTGTAATAAACGAGGTAACGAAATTCCATTACGTAGTTTTTCAATAAGATGCACTTATTGCATTGGTAATCGAATTGAATCCATACACATTTTTGCGCACAAAATTAATTGAACGTTTGTCTACGTCTGAGGAACAACATGTACTTACGCCAACTTATCATTGAGAAAGAGCTCGGCGATCGCAAACCGTCGCAATTTCTTCGTTATCTTCGCTCTCTAGATGGTGCAACCATCGTTTCGTGCAGGATAACCTCTTACGTCAATTTTGGCTTAAATGACTCTCGTCCAACGTCCGTATTATCGTTACTACGCAGTCTGAATTAGAGCTTAACAAACTTGCGGATCTCGCTTACAGAATCGTCGAAGTTTCACCGCGCACACCAACTTTCTCTGTCAACGTAGCACTTAACGACATAAGTACAGTACATAAAAAAGTTTATTAAACACGATTGTTGATTTACTAAAGCAAGTTGCTGCATTATTCACTTCTCGCTCGCGTCCTCGTTTTCGTCCTCGCAGTTTTAATCGTAATTTTGGACAAAGAAGTAAATCTGAAACAAGAAAAAACTCACAACAAAAAACAGAACGTGTACGTGGTACCATTCAAAATTTCAATAAAACGCTAAAAAGTGTGTTCCACACTGCAATTTTTCGGGACTTCTTGTAACGTTAACTTTGCCGTTTTAATTTTCAACGCCTGCCCTGTCGCCCTTCCATAATTTTTGAGTAGTAGGGATTAATTTATTATTAAAACTGCGTTTGTCGATTCAATAAGGCGGTTTCAATACTAACTAAGTGGGGTGAAAATTCAAAAAAGGCTGATAAGATTTTATTTCTTTTCTTTTTTGGTTAAAAAAGCGAAAAAATTAAATGGCAAGGTTTTAATTTTATTTTATATTTCATTTTTAAATAAAATCTTTTATTAATGACTTGGTAAATTTATTTATTTATTAAAATATCTTATGCCGCGCCGGTGTCATTAATGTATAGTTTTTTATAGTTAAGGAAAAAAACTTAGTGAATTGTTATTTTCAGTGATTGGCTTTTTTTTCTGCTTTATGGATTTTTTGGAACTTTCATTTTTGGAAGTTTTTCGAAAGCTTTTCCGAAGCTTTTCTGTCCTCTTTTTGATCTGGAGAAGATTCCTGCTGACGTCCTTCTCTTTTTGATTTGGAGGAAATTCTTTTTTATTTGGTTCACCGACTGGCGCAGCACACCATATTCGAATGTGAAATATTCATTAGATTTAAAGTTAACGTTTTTCCTATAAAAAGGAATATGGGTACAAGTTTTCTGGTAATACTTCCTCCTGCATCTACTGTGGGAAACATTTATATGAGATTGAAATATTTATTAGATTTAAAGTAAGCGTTTTTCTTTTAAAAAGGAACGTTGGTATAAGTTTTTATATTAATACTTCCTCCTGCATCTACTGCGGGAAATTTAAATACAACTAAACAATTTTTTTTTGTTTTTTTAAACTTTTAAATTTTATCATTTTATTTTTCAAATGTACATGTTTTTTTCCAGCGAATGTAAAAACAATTCTGTTTGAATTTAACTTTAATAAACCTGTTGTACATTTCAGTTTTTTAATTTTATCGTTTCTAAAAAGATAAGAGTGAAGAAGTTTGGTACGGCTTCGAAGTAAAAATACGTTCTTATTAAATAGTACTAAATTAAAATAATACAGTTGGGTTTATTTGAGGTTTAATTTCCTGTTAGTAATTTTCCAGTAAAATTACTTGGCACCCACCGTGGTTTAGCTTTTCAATTTTCAGTTACTTTGGTAATCAATAAAAAAATGATTGTATAAATCCGTGAACTGATTTAAATAATTCCTCAAATGTTATCCAATTGTGAAATCAAGTAGCCACAGACCCTGAGAAACTTACTGATTGTTTTTTTTTTATTTTTAATTATTTATTTTCATTAAATAACAGACATTTATTTTCGTAACAAACTGACGCCCAACATTTGGGGCATTTGGGTTAGATAAACTTTTCGTTAAAATCTAACTGCTCTGGAAGCCGTCACATCGTAGTTGATAGAAATTCAAAATATTAATTTCTCGTTGATGCTGCTTCCGATTTATGTTGTTTTCTTCGCCGTTTACTTTGAAAACGTCGATCTCCCGCCAATCATGATTTTTGCGCTGCAAATGGAAGGAACATCAAAACTTACGGTTTTCTAACCTTAAATCTCAATTTAGGACTTCGACGTAATTTTTTGTGGAGATTCATCATTGCCGATTTTGATTTACCTATAATTGGTTCGAAATTTTTCGCTCAGTATCATTCTTTACCCCATTGTTGTACGAAGCTCATTGTTGATGTACCCACTGGTCTTCAAGCTCAAATTTTATTTCAACCTTCTTCACAGGGTAGCGTTAAAGCTATTAACGATTCTTTGCCTTTCTCTGATCTTGTTTCTGAATTTCCTGATATTTTTCGTCCATCTAATTTCCCTCGCAAAATTAAACACGAAACTGTTCATCACATTCGCACCTCCGGTGACAAGAAAAGTACGTCGCTTGTGTTGCAAGATGATACAACTCGCTCATCCGAAAGTTTCTGGTCAACTCCTTCACACTTGGCACCGAAAGATAATTCAGGTTGGCGTCCATGCGGAGATTTTCACGCGTTAAGCGCTGGAATTATTCCGAATCGTTATCATGTACGCCATATTTATGATGTCACTTATCTTATTGATGGTTGTATAGTTTTTTCCAAAATTGACTTGGTGAAAGCATGTCAACAAATTCCAGTTGCTGAAGAAGACATCTGCAAAACTGCCATAATCAATTCATTCGGACTTTTCGAATTTCCATTCATGTCATTTAGACTGCGAAATGCTGGTCAAACTTTCCAAAGATTCATGGATAAAGTTTTACGCGGGTTAGATTTCTGCTTTGTTTACATGGATGACATTCTCGTTTTCTCTAAGAAGAACATAAACGTCATCTTATAATCATCTTTAAAAAACTTGTCATCAATGTACCAAAATGCATTTTTGAAGTTTCTGGGGTTTCTTTTGTTGATAACACTATCTCTGCTGATAGTATTCGAACTCCAAAAGGAACGTGTTAAGGCATTTCAAGAACACCCGCTTCCCAAAACTACTCAAGGTCTTCGCCGTTTTCTTGGTATGCTCAATTTGTATCGTAGATTCAATTCTTACGCCTCTGAATTTGAAGCTCCATTAGATGACGCAATTATTAATCCACTTCTAAAAGACTTCGAATCATTCTGTTGGTGCTTGTTTACAGCAGCTTGTTGATTATGTTTGACAACCTCTTACATTCTTCTCTAAGAAAATGTCTACAATAGAAAGTTCTCGGCCTGCTTATTATCGTAATTCTTATTATTTATACAACGAGTTAAATTTTTTACCATTTTTATAAGGACATTTATTTACGATTTACACGGACCACAAACCCTTGATTTATGTTTTTTACCAAAAACTTCCACCAGTCTAATAAAATCTGCTTTCCCGGATTAAAGCTATTTCTGGACTGCTTTTTACAAGTTGCTTGTTAAATCTCAAGAAAATAATGACGAACTCAAGAAGATAACTGAAGAAATTCTTTTCTCCACATTGTACTTGTGCCGATTTCTGGAACTTCACTTACTGCGTTTTGTGATACGTTAACAGGAAAATCAAGACCTTTCGTCACACATCCTTTCCGGCGTTGTATTTTTAGCAACTGCACAACTTGAGGCATCCAAGCGCCAATGCTTCAATCAAGTTAATTAGCTGCCGTTTCGTTTAGCCTTTCATGAATAAAGATTATTGATTTATTGAAGTGCTTGTAATGAATGTCAACGATCGAAAATTTCTCATGTTACTGCTCCTCTTGGAACTTTTAAAACTTCGACATAAAGATGTTCTCACATTCACGTCGATCTGGTTCACTTCCACCTGTACATGCTTTTCAACATTGCTTGAATGTGATCGATCGTTTTACTGTTTAACCTAAGGTTTACAGTTCGTTACTGCAGAATCTGTCATTCAAGCACTTTTAGATGGTTGGATTTCTAGTTCCTCAAACTATCACCTCAGATCATGAAACTTAACTCACTTCTAATCTTTTTAAAAACTTTACAAGCTGGCATCCTTTTGCCAACGTTTTAGTCGAACGCTTACATCGTCAATTAAAAGCTGAAATCATGGCTCATTCCGATATCGACTGGGTTCGCGCATTACCTCTCGTACTTCCCGCAATTCATTCAACTTTCAAAAAAGATATCAAGGCCAAGGCGGAGATGGTATTTGGAGACCTTTGAACTATTTTCTTTAAATTCTGAGAACAAGCATCTTGACTATCCGAAAAGTTTTCTTTCCAGCTTACGAGAACTCACGTTACGTTTATCACCTACTCCAACATCAAGGCACTGGAATTTTCATTTTCAAAGAGCTGAAAAATTGCACTTATGCATTTTTGAAAGAGGGATGGTAGTCTGCATCTTCGCACTTCAGTTAAACGATCTTAACTTTCCCATAATATCGGAAGTCGATAATTTATTGCGTTGGACAGGTTACTTTAAATATAACGGAGGAAGTAGTCTGCATCCTCGTTGTTCAGTTGAACGACTTTACCTTTCCCGGAAGGTGGGGGGTCAGAGATTGATTGCATTGGACAGGATTGCCTTAGATATAACGTTTGAAGTGTTAAAGGCCTAAAATCTCTTGTCCAAGCTAACTGCTGGTAAGAAAGCTTTTTTTTAAAGCAGCTGTGAGAGCTACGCAAAAATCGAGATGCCTGATATTAAGCAACATTTGCAAAGAGGTTATGTCCATGCACACTGCATTTTTCTGGTTAATCGATTGCCAGGTAGTGTCTAAGAAGCAGACATTTGCCTTTATAAGGTCTTCTGGATTTATGTCCAAAACATGATGTCTCGTCCATGATATGTCATCAAATCTACATAACTAGACACAACGCAGCTCTTAGGGTATTGTATTTCCATCTTAGATATTCCTACGGCATCAACGACCACCCTGTCATACCGAATGTTCCTAGGAGATTAAAGGGGTGGCGAACATTTTAGAATAGAATGGAATATATTGGAATTATGGCTTTCCAAAAACTCGCCAGATTTAAGCCAGATATTGTACTTTTTAACCATGCTAAAATGGAGCAACTAAACATATGCCAGTATGTTAATGATAATAATGTAATAAAATTACAACAATAACTATGCCGATGTAAATGTAAGTAAATAATTAAATATTGGTATTTAAATCATACAATAATCAAATAATAATATAATATTGCTGCATAAGGGGATCTGGAACAGTTTCTTTTAGAGAAGAAGAAAGTTAAGCTATAAATAATAAAAAAATATTATAAGAAATGTGAGAAAAAACAACCAGCGAATATTTTTAAAAGTATGAAAGTGAACCGAAGCAACAATATGAATAATAAATATTTTTAAAATCCCAAATTATACTTGGATTTTCGTTCATTGTTGTATAGGGTGAGATTTTTTTAAAATCGGTAGGTTCCAAGTTGGTGTATCCAAATATGTTGAACCTTATTCTTCGCAGGCCGGGGCATAAACATAGTATGTGTTCAGCAGTTTCGTCTTCCACGCAGCAAAACCGACAGTCCGTTTGTTGGTTCAGACCTATCTTTCTGAGGTGGTATCTTAGACGACAGTGTCCTGTAAGCAGTCCTGTTAGAATACGCAGGTCATTTCTGCTCCATTCTAGGATATGCTTAGTTGTGTTTCTCGAGGGTTTAGGTAGAAACGCCTTCGAGTGGGTTAACCCTGGTATGTCGGACCAGTACGTGAGTATTTTTCTCTCCGCCCAGTCCGAAATAATTGTTTTGGCGGCACTTGTGGTGACTCCAAAAACCGGTTTTGGTCCAGTGAACGCAGATTCGGCCCCCTGTTTTGCAAGGGTGTCGGCTTTTTCGTTTCCTTCCACCCCCTGGTGCCCAGGGACCCACAGTAGGGTCACCCTGTTGTTCGCACCAAGGTACTCTAAGGATTCGATGCAATTCCATACAAGTTTAGAATTTATCTTGTTGGAGCTCAGTGCTTTTAAAGCAGCCTGGCTATCTGATATTATACTTATGTTTTTGTTTGCTAGAGGTCTGTTGGTCAACTCTCTTGCACACAATTCGATAGCGAATACTTCAGCCTGAAAGATTGTAGCATACCTGCCAAGACTGGTAGATATTTCAATCTTTGGTTTCCTGCTAAAAACACCGGCCCCAACTCCATTTGGGGTTTTTGTGCCATCTGTGTACATAACGTATTCAGTCTCTGGGAAGAGGATTTGTCCCCTTACCCATTTGTCTCTCTTCGGAAAGAGGACTTTGAACAACTTTTCTACGTGTATTTTTGTGGCTAGCAAGTCAGGAACCATCCCGAGAATTTGGTGGTTTTTTGTTTCACTCAGTATCCCGAAGTGATCCCCGAGTTGCTCTCCATTAATTTGCTTTTCCAAAAACAGGAATCTGTAGGAGACTATCCTGGCCTCCCTCTCTAGGGAAGGCAGATATAGGAGGTGTTCCATCGCTGCTGTTGGTGTGCTATACATAGCTCCAGTTATGGCCAGGCATGTCAGCCTGAAGGCCAGCAAGCATTGCTCTAGCTGTCTGTTGTAACCCTTTGGTCCACCAGACTACTGAGCCATACGTGACCATAGATATTATCATTCTTTGATAAATCCAGTAAATCTGTTTGTGGGCGTTCCAGGTGAGTCTTTTATCCAGAACTACACCCAGGTATTTCACTTCCGTCGCAAATGGAATGCTCTCTCCGTATAGGACAGGCTGCCGAAGCTTATCTAGCTTTTTCCTTTTTGTAAAAGGAATAATTAAAGTTTTCCGGGGGTTGTCAAACTTCTGTTCCCTCTCGCACCATCTGTATACTGTGTTAAGGGCTTCTTGGAGGACGTTTGAGATCGTCGCTTCAAATTTCCCTCTAACCATTATGACCAGATCATCCGCATAGCATTGAAAATCTACTCCCTGCATGGAAAGCTCGCTCAGCAGAGAGTCGACTAGAAGTAACCACATTAGGAGGGAAAGTACCCCGCCTTGTGGACACCCCTTCGCCGCCCTGAACCTTACCGACTCTCCATGCAGTGATGATATTATATATCTGTTTTCAATCATGTTTTTGATCCAGTTACAGATTTTACTGTCTATCCCTCTATCCCTAATTGATGTATAGAGTGACTGTGGTAAGGCGTTATTTAACGCTCCTTCTATATCTAGAAAAGCTGCCAGCGCAATTTCCTTGTGTTTAAGGGAATGTTCGATCTTTCCTACTAGATTGTTTAGAGCTAAATCCGTAGATTTGCCTGTTTGGTAGGCATATTGATGGGGGTTTAAGTGATGTTCCCTAAGATACCCCTCTCTAATATGTCTATCAATAATTCTTTCCAGAGTTTTCATTAAGAATGAGGTAAGGCTGATAGATAGGAAGGATTTAGATAGGGAATGGTTCACCGTACCCGTTTTACGTATGTATACAACTCTCGCCGTTGACCAGCCCAACGGAATATAGCTCCACACCAAACTCGCTCTGAATAGTTTAACCAAAAGAGATAGTAAAATTTTGCTGCCCTTGTGGATTCTTGTACTGGCAGGTAGATCTGATATACTCTGACAGAACCTCCTCCAGGATTCTCTTTTGGCTTTCCTTATTTCTTTGTTATAAGTCGTTAGAGCTGTGCGATAGATTTCCCAGCAACCTGTTTCTTTAGCTCGATTAAAGAGACGTCGAACTTCTTTTCTTTGCTTGTCTAAGCTTCTGCTCCACCAGGGTGTACCTCTATGGTCCCTCTTCTCCTTTAATGGGCAGTTTTTCTTATAGGCCGTTAGAAGGGCTGATGCGATATGCTCATTCGCCGCTTCTATTTCGGCTCTATTTTGTATAGTGCTATTACCGTTACCTAGGTGCTGTTGGAGGGATTCACAGTACCCTTTCAATCTGTGCATTTTGGATCTCGAAATTGCACTATAGGACGTTGTCCTATCCTCATGTCAAATCGTATGTGTCTATGATCTGAGCATGAAAGCTCGGTAGATACCTGCCAGTTAACTATTTTGGTACTCATAAACTGTGTACTAATAGTTATGCCTAGAACTTCTCCGCGAATTCTGTTAACGAAGGTTGGTTCCGAGCCTACGTTGTTCACTGCTAGACCTTCCCCTATTATATAATTATATAAGTACTCACCTCTTTCATTGATGTTGCTGCTGCCCCAATCCAAATGGTGGGAATTTGCGTCGCATCCAATGATCAGTTGCCTGTTGTTCCTCTTGCAGAAGGCGACTAGATCTCGCACTGCTGCTGGAGGAGGGTGTTCTTTTCGGTAAGCAGAGCAAACGACTACATCTACACTACTGTCTCCTCCTGAGATCGAAAACTGTGCTGTAACCACATTAGGGGTGCAAAACTCTGTTAACATAAAATAGTTAATGTTTTTCCTGATGAGTATTCATGCTCTTGGCTTACCACCTAGAGTACACGCTATTAACTTACCGGAGCAGTTTCCTAGGCCGCTTATTCTGCCTGTATTGGAAGTCCAGGGTTCCTGGATTAGTGCCACATCGAGTTGCTCCTTGGCAAACCTCCTGCTGAGTACATATGAAGCCTGGAGAAATTGGATGTGGTTAGCCATTTCTAATTAGAAGTAGTGTGGGGAGGTTTACTTTCCTTCCCCGCATTGTTTCCTGGTGTAGGCCGTTTTGTCGGCGCTTTACCATGAAGGGGTTTTTTCCCTTTTCCGGCTTTTTTGCTGGTTTTTGCCGACCTCTTCAGTCCTGCTGTCGCCTCCAAGGTAGATTTACCTACCTCCTTGGTTCTAACGGTTAACCCCCAAGACTCCGGAATTTCCACCGATGTTGGATCTTTTTTGGCTACCTTGGACCGGAATTGCACCTGTCCAAAGCCAAACTATGGGCGGAAATTTAGCCGCTCCAAATCTTTAATGGATACCTTATCCATTGAGAACGTCCACATTTAACCAGGTCCTGCATTTTCCCTGTGTAGAATAGTCCACTCCTGGGTATGCAGCGTACGGTTCATCTTCCGCAGACGGTTGATTACCTGTTCTCCCGTCAGTCTGGGTAGTCCCTCATCGTCTGGGATGAAAGCCACACAGATGTGGGGTTTCGGTATGTCTTCCTTCTGAACCAACTTCAGCTGGGCGTTTTCCCAGGGTTGAAGGGAGCATATCACTTCCTCCATCCACTGGACCGTCTTAGCGTCTATACAGGACAGAAGGAGGATTCCAGGTCAAATGGTGCAGCTCTGGAATCGCACTTGTGGACCATCGTCCGGTAGTTCGTCTACAGTGTTCATGATGGATCGCTGTAGCAGCTGTAGCTATTCGTTTGACAGCTGAGCATTTGGGTGTTATAGGTGGATTATGCCTACCTTGATGCCCTGAGCTACAGCTGCAAAGGAGCGTTTTTGCTCGTTTGGATCCTCCATAGTGCGTGGCTTTTTCGCCGCCGCTTCTGGAGTGCTACCATCCGAGCGTATTCGCTTGCTGGTGAGAGCTGGGGGGAATTGATCCCTGCTCTTTTTCTCATCCCGCTCTTTTAGAATTTGATTTAAGGCGGTTTCGTAAGGTACCCCGCTCTTGATCAATCGGCTAAGACGTTTTCTCGTCGCACCGGTAAGTTTGACCTTCTTGTCCAGGTTTATGCTGGCCGTTCGCATAGCCTCGCCCGCTGTTGTAAGGTCCGTTTTCTTGGGAGTGGGGGATTTTAAGAGTACCCCCTCAGCTTCCTGCGGAATTTGGTTGCTAGGAGGGTCTGTAGTAGACACCTCCATTAGCATTTGTTCGTCTGCGAGAAGATTGCCTTCGTCGCAGATTGGTATTTTAATTTTTTTTTGTTACTTATATAGTTCCCACGAGTAGCTAGAGAAAAATGGTCGTCTACGGCAGAGCTCTGCATTACCGCAGCAAGGCAAAAGTACTACCGGGAGGTTGCCTGGTATCCCAGAGGCTCCGTTAGCGATATCTGTTTGGGGCAGGCACAGATATCATACATATAGTACGCCCCTTGGCACGGGTCGCATGACACCTTGAGCAAAGCCTGATGATCGCGGTAAGCTTGGCTGGCTTAAAAAAAAACCAACCGCACCTGTCTAGTTTGAATACAAGGAAGTAAGCTCCCTTGTACTCAAAGGTAGTAATGATATAGCCACTGCCCTATTTCATGTCCTTAGTTGAACCGCGGGTGTTTATTATTTAATATTAGACACCTTTCCTGTAAGCCAGGAAGTTCCCTATCAGTTATTGGGACGCGCCGTGTTGGGGTTAAGGACATCCCCGCACGGAACATGTCACACAACTCCGATTGTCTTTTGGCATCAGCAAAATTTTCTATACCTTTGAATCTCCTCTTGCCCTCTTGGTATAGAACAAAAAAAAGTATTTATTAAAGACCTATTAAGACAAACATCCTAATACACCACTTCCCCACATTTGTGACAAGATGGAGAAACTGGTTAAAGGTTTTATGCGATAATTTTGATGACATTAAAAAATTAATTTTTAAATTTTCTGGTGAAAACAGTCGAGCAATTTGTTATCTCCTATAAACATTTAAAAATAAAATTAATAAACAACAAATCTATTTTACAAAAGCAAATTATAGGTGCACTTGTACCGGAATTGCTTACCTACTAAAATACAAAAATCACAAATTTCACTTTCAGAAAGTACCTATTGATTTGGTGAAAACCACTATTTCTTTCTGTAAAAAGAGTTAAGAGCACAATGGAGCAGAAATTTTACAGTTAAACAATATTATTAAAAAATCTAGGATTCTCAAGTAGCAAATATTTTTCGTGATACATTTAAAAAACAAGATAATGTGGCAAAATGCCTTTTTGCGATTTTAAAATATGCATATGCCAAAAAAATTTTGTTACGGAAAACTTTAAAAGACCTTTAATCTTCTTTTATTTTAATGAGAAGTTTTAAGTACTTCATTAGTTTTGTTAATATGTTTTAAGCAAATACCTGTTAATATATTAAATTTACCTTAAAATAACAACTAGTGTTTTTTTTTGTAGTAACTAAAATTTTATTTGCAAATTATTGATAAAAATAGACGGAAAGAATGACTGTGATATTGAGCAAAGGGTGTTGGCAGGGAAACAAATAAATGATGCGCTGTATAGCTTTATGAGCAGCCATAACGTGTCAAAAAAGGCGACTGGCTGTGCATAGAGGAGTGTCGGTCCTTATACTTATGTATGGTAATGAATGTTGATTTGACAGAAGAAGCATTAAAGTAAGATCAACGTTGCGGAGATGAGTAGTCTGAAAAGTATAGCCGGAGTGTCCCTGATGAATAAAGTGAGGAATAGTGAAATAAGGGAACGCTGTGTAATCTTAAAATAAGATTAATGCTGCGGAGATGAGTAGTCTCAGAAGTATAGCTGAAGTGACTCTGAGGAATAGTGTGATAAAGTTGTTAAATAAGATGTAATAATAAAGATAGTTAAAAGAATGCTTAGATGGTTTCAACACGTAGGGAAAATGGATGAAAGAAGATTGACGAAACATATTTATAAGGCGAATGTGAATGGGCAAGTTAGTAGAGGTCGACCTAGGCGAACATATCTTGATCAGATCAAAATTGTTTTGAATAAAGGCTAGATCTAAAGTACCAGTAACCGAAAAGCATGTATGAAAACGCTAATGAAAGTTGAAGAAGCAAAAGACCTTTAGGTAAGAGGAAAGAAGTGGTCTGTGCCTACTTTTACGGGACAATAAAAGCGTGACTATGTATGTATGTAAAAAATGAATTTTTGTTGATTCAATTTTTTTACCTTCCTGGCAAAAATATCATGATGTTTATCAACCATGCTTTAATGATTAGCTTCTAAATGGCGCTACAATACTTAGAAGCATACACTCCGCTGCCAAAAAATATATACAAAATACATATTGTGGTTTTACTTCACCATTAACTTCTTTTCACGTGAAGCCAAACCCGTCATACCCGTCAACATATTTGCCTTTCATATTTGCTTTTTGCAAAATCTTCCAGAGCAGTCTAAATCTGTTGTAAATGATCTACGCACCGTGACGTATTATTTGGCGCGAACAAGAAGGCGCAGAGTTTATAAAGAGTCAAGTAAAAAAATCTAAATGTTTTTAGCTTGTAACTTTGACCGAATATTTTGGCTCAATGAATTTTGAAGCTTGGCCCCCTGGGGTGCGGTGCACAGTTTGGACATCACTGGTAATAGTAGGAGAGCTAGTGAACCCTCTGAGATACGGTATGTATGTATGTCTGTAAGGCTACAAATTCTTATAGTGATTAGTCATAGCATGTTAAGTACGGTAACCATCACCTGGCACGGCTCAGCCCTGCACGTCATTAACCTCTATATTTTTGAAAGTGTAGACAAAATTTGAAAAAAAAACTTAATGCTTGAAATTTTTATACGATTATTACATTGTAAAATTTAAAAAAAAATTGACAGGCGTTTTAGATGAGCACAAGTACCTGACAGGTGAACCGAAAGGTGTGTAATGTATAAATTAAAATATACTTTATTCTGTAAAGTTGAAATTTATATATGTGTTTGTCTAAACGATTTAAAGTAAGTAGGTACAATGACAGGTGGTTCTGGTTAGCATAAGTCCTTGACAGGTGAGGGGAAAGATGCTATGGGAGTGCAAGTAAGAGAAAAAAAAATTTGTTGCTGTAAGCTTAAAATTTTTATACGATTATATTCATACATTGTAAAGTTTAAAAAAAATTGACAGGCGTTTTCGATGAGCACAAGTACCTGACAGGGGAACCGAAATTAAAATAAACTTTTTTCTGTAATGTTGAAATTTACATATGTATTTGTCTAAACGATTTAAAGTAAGTAGGTACAATGACAGGCGGTTCTAGCTAGCATAAGTACTTGACAGGTGATGGAAAAGATCGTATGGGAGTGGAAGTAAGAGGCGTGGCATAAAAACTCATATCATTGATGCAAATTACATTCAAAATAGAAATTATGGGTAAAATATTTTATTAGTTATGATAAAATGCACAAGTTTTTAAATTAGGTTAGATTAGGTTAAAATGGCGGTTCGGCTGGAACCCACTTAGGTCTTTTGGCCCGTTGTGATACCGTGATAGACGGCAGTGCCTTCCCCCTCTACAGTGAGAACCAGTTGGAACTTATAATAAAAAGTGTAAGGTCCTTGATGCTAACTGAGCTGAGATCAGTTAAATCATTAGAGTCCGGTTGCCCTAGTATATTAAGCCGTTTTCTGCCTAGAGCAGAACAGTGGCAGAGAAGATGTACCATTGTTTCCTCCTCTTCCTTATCGTGACAGCTTCTACAGAAGTCGTGTCGTAGATCTGCGATTCCCATGCGCCGTGCATGGGATCCGCCTGCCCATTGTCCTGTTATGGCCGCGATCGCATTTCCAATGGACTCCCTGGTTAAAGTTAAGACATCCTTGGTTCGACGTAGATATAGTTTAGGCCAGATCTGTTTCGATGATGTGCATGTGGGTTCATTTTGCCACCTTAAGTTGGCTTTTTGAGCCACTTTGCTGTGCAAAAGGAGTCGGCAGTTTGCAATTGGTTCTCCTTGTTGGGATGAGACAGATACAGCTGGGAGGGTGGTGCCCTCTCTTGCTAGCTTGTCCGCCTTACAGTTGCCTGGCATATCTCTGTGTCCAGGTACCCAGACAATATGAACTCTAAACTTAGTTCCCAGCTCATTCAGGGTGGTACGGCATTGCACTGCTGCCCTAGAGGTCAAGTATACTGAGTTCAGTGATTTGGCTGTGGCAAAGAATGGATGTCTCGCTGAACTTTTGTTCGTTGCGGAGTATCCAGACAGCTGCCTCGGTTATAGCTGTCATTTCAGCTCGATACACACTACAGTGATCAGGCAAACGAAACGACTGGCTAAGTGAGGGGTCTTCTGAGAAGATACCGTAACCTTCTCTCCCCTCTAGTTTAGAGCCATCCGTATAAATTACTGCGCCCTGAGGTTTCACTAAATTCTCGGCCCAATCTTCTCTGGATGGGATTTCCAGGGATAAGTCGCCTTCGAACATAGGGGTAGGTTTAGTGTAATCAGTAAGTTTTTAAATTAATCTTTATCATCATCTGATATGTCATCATTACTTTCTTCATTATCATATGATTCTTCATTGCTGATTTCATCATCTAAAAAAAAAACAAAGTTTTAATAAATTAATAATAACATTAAATCTCGGATTTTACGCTCAATTATATAGAATTCCATATATTTTTATGAAATGAAATGAAAAAGTTATGTATTACCTTTAATGTGTTCTTCAGCTTCACTTGACTCATTCTTAGCAGTATCAGAAGGGGGTTGTAATAATATTTCGTAGATAGAAGAAGGAAATGTATATCCCTCAAACCAATTAAAAACATAGTATCATCGATTAAGTTCCAACCATTATCTTCAGGTTTAAGAACCGTTGGCATTTTTAAGTGACTGTTTTGCCAGATATTTATAATATATAGAGATTGCAATAATTGTTGTTGCAATTCCCGTTGGCATGGAGGTAAATAACTTATCAGTTTTTTCATAAACACCTCAGTACCACTTGTTTTATATGTGGCGACAAATTTTTTATACCGTGCTTCATTTAAATTTGCAGATTTCATCCCGTACATTTGACAGACAAACTTTTTAAGTATTGGAAAAACCTCACCTTTTCTCTCTATTATTTCAGCATTTCCTAATGCTGCAAATGCCTTCTGAAATCAAATATTTTTTGTAATAATCGATAAGGTTTCTTTTTTTCTTTTCTTAGAAAACTTGAATTAAAATCACATCCGCTTAAAGCGTGAATAAAAAGGGCCTTAATTTTATGTGTAATTGTGAAATATTAATCCATTTTTTTTAAAATTCATCTGGCCATATTCCATATAGATTTTTAAATTATTATTGCAAAGGTGGTCCAGGTTTCCAAGCATTATTATTAAAATGTCTGTGTCGGACGCTTTTATTAAAACATTGGACACATCGTTATCCATTTGGCATGAGTTTTTTTTGTTTAAAATCTTCTTTCAAAACCAGGTATACGACTCTCCATTTTACCGTTAGATAAACTCTCTCATTAGCACCACTGAGTTCACTTTACGCCTCTTACTCGCACTCCCATAGCATCTTTCCCCTCACCTGTCAAGGACTTATGCTAGCCAGAACCGCCTGTCATTGTACCTACTTACTTTAAATCGCTTAGACAAACACATATTTAAATTTCAACTTTACAGAATAAAGTTTATTTAAATTTATATACACACCTTTCAGTTCACCTGTCAGGTAATTGTGCTCATCGAAAACGCCTGTCAATTTTTTTAAACTTTACAATGTATGAATATAATCGTATAAAAATGTTAAGCTTACAGCAACAAATTTTTTTTTCTCTTACTTGCACTCCCATAGCATCTTTCCCCTCACCTGTCCAGGACTTATGCTAACCAGAACCACCTGTCATTGTACCTACTTAGGTTAGGTTAGGTTAGGTTTTATGTGAGTGGGGCGTGGTCGCCCCTCCACCGCGACCCTTAGTAGGTCTATTGTGGCTCACCCCTAGAGGCTACAGTTCACCGTACAATCCAGCCCTTCTTACGAAGTTCATGGTTGTATAGGGTGAGATTTTTTTAAAATCGGTAGGTTCTAGGTTAGTGTAACCAAATATGTTGAACCTTATTCTTCCCAGGCCGGGGCATGAACATAGTATATGTTCAGCAGTTTCGTCTTCCACGCAGCAGAACCGACAGTCCGTTTGTTGGTTCAGATCTATCTTTCTGAGGTGGTATCTCAGACGACAGTGTCCCGTAAGCAGTCCTGTTAGAATACGCAGGTCATTTCTGCTCCATTCTAGGATCTGCTTAGTTGTGTTTCTCGAGGGTTGTAACGGTAAAAACGCCTTCGAGTGGGTTAGCCCTGGTAAGTCGGACCAGTACGTGAGTATTTTCCTCTCCGCCCAGTCCGAAATAATTGTTTTGGCGGCACTTGTGGTGACTCCAAAAACCGGTTCTGGTCCAGTGAACGCAGATTCGGCCCCCTGTTTTGCAAGGGTGTCGGCTTTTTCGTTTCCTTCCACCCCCTGGTGCCCAGGGACCCACAGTAGGGTCACCCTGTTGTTCGCACCAAGGTACTCTAAGGATTCGATGCAATTCCATACAAGTTTAGAATTTATCTTGTTGGAGCTCAGTGCTTTTAAAGCGGCCTGGCTGTCTGATATTATATTTATGTTTTTGTTTGCTAGAGGTCTGTTGGTCAACTCTCTTGCACACAATTCGATAGCGAATATTTCAGCCTGAAAGATTGTGGCATACCTGCCAAGACTGGTAGATATTTTAATCTTTGGTTTCCTGCTGAAAACACCGGCCCCAACTCCATCTGGGGTTTTTGAGCCGTCTGTGTACATTACGTATTCAGTCTCTGGGAAGAGGATTCGTCTCTCTCCGGAAAGAGGACTTTGAACGACTTTCCTACGTGTATTTTTGTGGCTAGCAAGTCAGGAACCATCCCGAGAATTTGGTGGTTTTTTGTTTCACTCAGTATCCCGGAGTGATCTCCGAGTTGCTCTCTATTTATTTGCTTTTCCAAAGACAGGAATCTATAGGAAGCTATCCTGGCCTCCCTCTCTAAGAGAATATCTAGGGGAGGGAGATGTAGGAGGTGTTCCATCGCTGCTGTTGGTGTGCTGGACATAGCTCCAGTTATGGCCAGGCATGCCAGCCGTTGAAGGCCAGCAAGCTTTGCTCTAGCTGTCTGTTGTAACCCTTTGGTCCACCAGACTACTGAACCATACGTGACCATAGATATTATCATTGTTTGATTAATCCAGTAAATCTGTTTGGGGTTCATTCCCCAAGATTTGCCACATACTCTTCTGAGATTCCAGAGAGAAAACCTGGCTTTGTTTATTGTTTTTTCCAAGTGGGCGTTCCAGGTGAGTCTTTTATCCAGAACTACACCCAGGTATTTCACTTCCGTCGCAAATGGAATGCTCTCTCCGTATAGGACAGGCTGCCGAAGCTTATCTAGCTTTTTCCTTTTCGTAAAAGGAATAATTACAGTTTTTCGGGGGTTTACAGACATCTGTTCCCTCTCGCACCATCTGTATACTGTGTTAAGAGCTTCTTGAAGGACGTTTGAGATCGTCGCTTCAAATTTACCTCTAACTATTATAACCAGATCATCCGCATAGCATTGAAAATCTACTCCCTGCATGGAAAGCTCGCTCAGCAGAGAGTCGACTAGAAGTGACCACATTAGGGGGGAAAGTACCCCGCCTTGTGGACACCCCTTCGCCGCCCTGAACCTAACCGACTCTCCATGCAGTGATGATATTATATATCTGTTTTCAATCATGTTTTTGATCCAGTTACAGATTTTACCGTCTATCCCTCTATCCCTAATTGATGTATAGAGTGACTGTGGTAAGGCGTTATTAAACGCTCCTTCTATATCTAGAAAAGCTGCCAGCGCAATTTCCTTATGTTTAAGGGAATGGCCGATCTTTCCTACTAGATTGTTTAGAGCTAAATCCGTAGATTTGCCTGTTTGGTAGGCATATTGGTGGGGGTTTAAGGGATGTTCCCTAAGATTCCCCTGTCTAATATGTCTATCAATAATTCTTTCCAGAGTTTTCATTAAGAATGAGGTAAGGCTGATCGGCCGGAAGGATTTGAGTAGGGAATGATTCACCGTACCCGTTTTACGTATGTATACAACTCTCGCCGTTGACCAGCACAGCGGAATATAACTCCACGCCAAACTCGCTCTGAATAGTTTAACCAAAAGAGGTAGTAAAATTTCGCTGCCCTTCTGAATGAGGGCAGGGAAAACACCATCCTCCCCTGGAGACTTGAATGGGGAGAAATAATTCACCGCCCATTGTACAGATGTTGGGGTGACCACTTTTGAAACCTTTCTCCAGTCCTCCCTTTTGGGTCGTGATGTCGATCCCATTGAGAGTGGAATTTGCTCCTGGTCCCTCAGAAGCAGACTGCCGGGAAAGTGGGTCTGCAAGAGAGTCTCTAACGTTTGCCTACCAGAGTCAGTAAAAGAGCCATCTGGTCGTTTTATCGATCCAATCTCTTGCGTCGGATCTCTGGCGAGAGCCTTGTGGATTCTTGTGCTGGCAGGTAGATCTGATATACTCTGACAGAACCTCCTCCAGGATTCTCTTTTGGCTTTCCTTATTTCTTTGTTATAAGTCGTTAGAGCTGTACGATAGATTTCCCAGCAACCTGTTTCTTTAGCTCGATTGGAGAGACGTCGAACTTCTTTTCTTTGCTTGTCTAAGCTTCTGCTCCACCATGGTGTACCTCTATGGTCCCTCTTCTCCTTTAATGGGCAGTTTTCCTTATAGGCCGTTAGAAGGGCGGATGTGATATGCTCATTCGCCGCTTCTATTTCAGCTCTATTATGTATAGTGCTGTATAGTACCTACTTACTTTAAATCGTTTAGACAAACACATATATAAATTTCAACTTTACAGAATAAAGTATATTTTAATTTATACATTGTACCTTTCGGTTCACCTGTCAGGTACTTGTGCTCATCTAAAACGCCTGTCAATTTTTTTTTAAATTTTTCAATGTAGAACATAATCGTATAAAAATTTCAAGCATCAAGTTTTTTTTTTCAAATTTTATCTACACTTTCAAAAATATAGGGGTTGATGACGTGCAGGGCTGAGGCGTGCCAGGTGATGGTTACTGTACTTAACATGCTATGACTCATCACTATAAGAATTTCTAGCCTTACAGACATATACTCGGAGGGTTTACTAGCTCTTGGTCTATAAAGGATGGGGTATTATATCATTATTACCTATATTTTTTTAATAAAGTTAACATTTAAGTCGGAATTAAATGTATTACATCTCCAATAAGCTTATTGTTTTAATTTATTTTTTGTTCAACATATGTTATTAAATATTACTTTTTTTATGTAGGTCTGTATAAACTGGGAATATCCTGTCCTGATTGTTATTGGTAAGTAGGTACTTATTACTAAACACATAGATATCTATTATCTGCACCAGATAATATCTTAACTTTTAAGATTTAAAATTTTATTGTATTTGTGGTATTATTTTAGTTACTTGTGTAATTTTAACAATAATTATGGAAATAAAATTTGTGCAAAATAATACAAAAAGTGAGTATTATATTTTTGTTTGTTTTATTTTTGAAGCCTTAAGAGTACCTACCTACCTTTAACATTTTTCACGTGAAAGAATATTTTTAATAATATTTCATTAATCAACGCTTATGCCTTTTAATTCTTTTTAAACAAATCTTTAACGCTTTTATTAATGGATTCTTTAGATCAGTGTTTCCCAACCCAAATTATAAAAATTAGGTGTGTTTGAAAAATTTAAAAAATTTCAAAACTGATCATTGTTAATAGCAAAAAAATATTAAATATTTTTAAGTGCATCAATTATTGCAAATTAGTATTTTCGCTAATATTTCAATATTAAATTTGGTATATTATGACACTATGCATAATCTGGCATTTAAAACATGAGCAATGAGTTTAAGGCCATGACGGCGATATTTTTTAATATAAACGCATCATAACTTGAGGTACATTACGATAACTGTGATGCATTATATGAAGTCGATAGGTTTATATTATTTGACACTATTTTAATATTATTAGACAATATTAGTGATACGTAAGTATTAATAATATTGACGAAAATTGAAAAATTAGATGCTGAAGCCCAGTTAGAATTTAATTCCTGTGAAATCCAGACATTTATAATGTAAAGAATATGAAAACCAGTGAATGAAGCAGAAGCAAACTCAAAATATTGACAAATCGGTTAAACAGAGAGCTGGACGGTATCCAGTCGATCAGCACAAAATATAATAAATATTCGCGATAAATAATCAAGTAATTAAGTACTCGACTCTAATTTGAATTGTCCCCACTTCTTCGACATGTGTTTGCGATGTTACCTACCAATCAGTATGAAACTGTTAGCAACGGTGTGTACGTCTGACTTATCAGGAAATGTACTTCTAGATGGTATGAACTTAATCACAATATTTTTTTGGTATAAGGCTTTGTTGCCACACTCACATTCTAACCATCTAGAAGTAAATTTAGACATTTTGACTAAATTAATTAAAATTGTTTATTTTTTAATATACAGTCGATCAGCCAAAGGAAATCATAACGGTCTTTGAACTTTGAGCCTTATTGTAAATGCCAGGAGACAGAATAAAACCTCTTTAAAACTGACCTATCCTAACCTTATTTCTTTAAAATTTAACAAAGGTATCGATATTCAGTATTAGGATCTAAGGGACCTAATAAATATGTCTGAAACTTTAAAGAAAGTATAGAAACTGGTGAAAACCAAATTTCTTTGACCAAAAAAGGGTAAAAAGAAAACTCCTTCCTCTCTTACTATTTTAAAAAATATCTTCTTGTTTTATTGTCTACTTAGTTTGATATCCTCTACATTAATAAAGTTAACCTTTTACCAAACCAGTAAATGTACTATTCTTTTAATAATACTTTTATGTATTTTTTTATTCATTGTATTTATTTCATTCGTTAAAAGCACACAAAAAATATTTCCACCATTTCTTAACTCGTAATATATTATTTATGATTATTATGTATAATGCGTTTTAATTAATAAAACTTAAAAAATAATTATGTATTAAAAGTAAAATCTATTTAGGTGTATTGTTAGTTGCCGATAAGAAGGTAAAAATACTAGAATTTATTGTAAATATAAGTACATAGACAAAATAAAATAATACACTTTTTTTGTATCTATTAGGTATTTCAGAACACGTGACATTCAAAATGGCGGACTGTAGGTGGACAAGACGTAAACAAAACATACATACATACATAAAGTCACGCCTTTTTCCCATGGGGGTAGGCAGAGACCACTTCCTTCCACTTGCTACAGTTCTTACACACATCTTTTGCTTTCTCTACTTTCATCAGTGCTCTCATACATGCTCGTCGGTTGTTTGTACTCTTGACCGGGCCTTTCCTCAAAACAATGTTGATCTGATCAAGATATGTTCTCCGAGGTCGACCTCTACCGACTTGTCCATTCACACTCGCTTTATAATTTTGTTTCATCCATCCTTTCAACGTGTCCAAACCATCTTAGCATTCCTTTATCTATCTTTGTAACCACATCTTCTTTTACACCACAGCGTTCTCTTATCTCACTATTCTTTACCTTATCCAACCAAGTCACTCCGGCTATACTTCTCAGACTACTCATCTCTGCAGCATTAATCCTATTTTTATGCTTCTTTTGCCAAACCCAACATTCACTACCATACATAAGTGTAGGAACCAACACACCTCTATGCACAGCCAGACGTTCCTTTTTTGACACTTTCTGGCTATTCATAAAGCTATGCAGTACCCCATTCATTTGTCTTCCTGCCAACACCCTTCGCTCAATGTCACTGTCATACTTTCCATCTCTCGTAAACTTTGAACAAAAAATTATAATAAATAAAGTAAAATTGATTCCGAACCACAATACCACAACCAGCAAGTATTTTAAATAAAGTTAAGCAAATATTCAGTTCAATAAACCGAGTTCAAGCGACAGAATACATTGTTTGCCTACAGGCCACCATCTTGAATTTTCTCATTTGACAGTATCTTGGATTAAGGATTACCTAATAAAATATAAGATCAAGTTAAGTTACCTACATAAATAATTTCTATTTTATTGCTTTTCACTTTCAGATTTACCGCAAGCTTTCTAATAACTTCTGAAAAGTAGATTAAACCTTATTAAATGTCCAAATTTTTATAATTTTATTATCATTGTTATCTTGTAAACGGCAATATTTTTTGTTTACCTTCCGATACAAAAATTCCAAAAATATGAAGCAACAAAAGTATTTCATTTATATGTTACCCAGGACAAATATCTTTAAACTTGAGTAATGAGTAGTAATGTTTCAAAAATTTACGCTCTTAGTTCTCTTCTATACATTTTTACATTTTTTATTAGCACAATTTTAAAAATCAAGTCAAATAGTTTTTTCACAAGTAAAATGTATGCACGTGTAAAATGTTTTTTCAATTTTAATTTTATCAATATTATCGATTGTTACCAAATTTCTACTGATTTTAATTTTTTTTGTAAGCAGTAGAATATCTTTTCATTGGTTAATTAATTTAAACTACTAAATAAGTAATTTTTATCGTTTTAAAAGAGGTAGTCTTTAATAAATTAAAATAATACAATATTAAGTACTAATTTTAAAATGTACAAATTTTTTTTTGTCATTAACTGACTACCTAAAATACTAAAAGACGTTTTTCTCTACTTACTGTCAATAAAAATAAATTAACCTTTTACACTGCGTTTACCTTTACTGTCATTGTGCCTTGGTTAGCTCCTCCTCCTCGATTCCCACCCAACATCCGATTTCAACAGTGCTTGCGCGAATTTGAAAAAAAACCTTGCAGTTGCAAAATCGTTTTGTGAGGGTGTGATCTGATTTCACTAATTTATAAATAGGTTCCTATAGAATTTTTAAATTTGAGAGTATTCAATGACACGATCTAAAATCCGTCTTAAATAAGAATTTCCACAGTGTTTAAATATTCCAAAAAGTGATAGTTTTCTCTAACAAAAAACATCAAAAAATTCGAAATTTATTAGTCTCGTGTTTGTGTGTCAATTGCATTTAAAATGAAGATTTATAAAATGTCTACGTTAAATTTAATTATTAGAAGCTCTAAGACTGGTAATAAATGTATTATTAGTATTTAAATTAATTAAAGTGAAAAAGTGAGGTTAGCTTTTTTGGTCATTTTCCTCAGAACTGTGACGTCATATCTTCGAAAACGGAAGCATATAACTGTGACTCAGTTTTATATTAATAAACTTATTCAGTGAAATCTTTATTAAATTTAAAAGACTTTTGTATTAAATGTACTTACATTCAACTATTATGTATACAAGTGATTTTAATGAATTTATAAGAGTATTTTGTACAATAAATTTAAACAAAATTGCTGGGATTTGCACAAATAAGATGCACAATGTGGAATCTGCATTTGTGACTTCTAGCATTGGTTATCGAGCAAAAAATGATCCTGGAGACTGACATCTGTTCCGGAGACTCCTGTATTATGGATATTTGACATTTACTTGATATCCGTTTCCCCTTGGCTGATTTTGAAAATTATATGTAAGTATGTTTTTAATATATTTTTTAAAAACAATATAAAAAATACTACATTTAATATTTATATTGTAATTATGAAATAATGTAAAATATAAGTAAAATTGCAATTAAGCAGTTTAAAAATGCTTTTTGTATTAAGTAATCTAAATAATTTCTGTTACCAAAATGGAATGATCATGAAGAACTGATTTTTACATATCAGAAACTAAGAATGTTCAGCTTTTTTTACTCGCTACATATTTATATGCAGTTGGTATATTTTAAAAATGTTTTATTTTCTTCAAATCAATTACTAAGCATTACACTTTTTTTAAGTATCTCTTACCTTACCAATAGGCGCTACAGTCCGATGTGAGCCTGGCCTCCTCCACAATTAGCCTCCAAGCAATGCGTTCCTTGACTTTGGCTCCCCAGCAGGATATCCGCATTACCCTCAGGTCACCCAGTACTTGATCCATCCATCTGAGCCATGGTCTTGCTCTTTTCCTGGTAGCATAGATTTTAATGTTTTCTTTGGAATTCTGGCGTCTTCCATTCTTTGAGCGTTTCCAAACCAACGGAGTCTCTGGGATTTTATAAATTTCACAATGTCTTCACCATTCAGGGTCTCTGTTATTTCCCGGTTGTTGCGAATGTGCCATTCTGCTTCATTGATTCTGATTGCTCCATATATTCTTCTGATTATTTTATGTTCGAACCTTCTTATCTTCTCCTGATCTTGTACCATGAGTGTCCAATTTTCACTCCCATAGGTTATTACTGGTCAAACTAATGTTTTGTAAATTTTTAGCTTTGTATTTCTTGTAATCAGTTTGCTTTTAAACAGTTTCTAGTTGGCAAAGTAGGCTCGGTTGCCTCTCTGGAGTCTTTCTTTAATGGCAGTGCTGGCTTTTCCGTCATTACTGACTAACTCTCCGAGATACGTGAATTGTGTTACTTCCTTAAATTTTGCGTTTTCTATCTGAAGTTCTTTGGTCTTCTGAGGCTGACACTTTCATGTAGACTGTTTTCTGTATATTGACACATAGTTCCAGTTCTATTCTGTTTTTTTCTATTTCATTCTAAACTTCAATCAGGCAGTCCTTTGTTCTGATGATTGCCACATCATCCGCATACGCACATATTTGAGTAGATTTGTTGAAAATGGTTCCTCTCTGGTCAATAGGCCGTATTGCTTTATGCAGAGCTATGATGAATAGTGTTGTAGAGAGTCCATTGCCTTGCTTAACTCCAGATGATATGTCAAATGGATCGCTCAGATTGTTGTCAATTTTCACATTTGCTCTTGTGTTGGTCATGGTCATCATAGCTAGGTTAATAAGTTTAGGTGTTATGCCAATATCTTTGAGTGCATCTTTTAGTTTAGAGCATTTTAAACTATCGAAAGCCTGTTTGAAGTCCACAAATAGGATGTGCAGGTCGATCCCATACTCATAGAACTTCTCTAGTATCTGCCTCACCACAAAGAGTTGGTCTTTAGTGCCCCAAGATTCCCAGAACCCACATTGATATTCACCAATCTTGTTGTTTGCTGTAACCTTTATTCTGTCATTGATGATAATTGTAAGAACTTTGTAAGAAGTGTTCAGCAGTGTAAAACCTCTATAGTTGTCACAGATAACTTTGTCCCCTTTTTTGTGTATTGGACAGATTATACCGGTGCTCCAGCAGTCGGCTATTTTTTCCTGCATCCATATGTCTTTGATTATTTCTCTCATAGCTTCTTCCAATTGGTATCCCCCGTACTTAATCAACTCCGCAACAATTTTATCTTCCCCTGGAGTGCGGTTGTTTCTCAACCTTCGTATGGCTTTCTGCACCTTACTCAAATTGGGTATTTCGTCTCCTTCCGCGATGTCGTCTGGTGCAATCTGAACTACATCTATGCCATCATCTGATGTGTTGTGTTTGTTCAGAAGTTCTTTGAAATGTAGCGCCCCCCGTTCCATGTTTTTCTTCTCACTAGTAATTATTGCCCCACTCTCATTTCTGCAACCTACTATCTTGGGTTGAAATTCTTTCCTCATCTTCTTCCTAGCCATGTAGAACTTTCTGTCTTCACCTTCTTTATTGAGATCTTCAATATCTTGTATTTCCTTATTTAGGCTTTCTCTTTTCTTCTTTTTCAGCATTTTCTTGGCTTCCCTTTTCATCTTGCTTTCTTTGTTGCGCTGCATGTATCTGGCTATCATGGTTTCTCTAGCTTGATTCTTTTGTCTAATGATCTCCTTGCAGTCCTCATCAAACCAGGTCCTGTTTCGTTCCTTCTTCCCTTCTCTAAGTGTTTCTTTTGCATCCTGGTATGTTCTGAGTACAATGGTGTCTTCCTTCAGTGCATGCGTTTTCCATTTTATCTTCTTAGTTTTTTTCAGTGTTTTAATATTTTAATCATCATTTCATCTCATAATCTTTTTGGTAGGTACCTACCTAATATCTAAAAGAATGATTATTATGCAATAAATAAGAACAGAAAACCAAAGTTTAAATAGATTTGGCTACAATGCCAATATTGATGTATAACAGTTGCCATGTAGGAAAGTTTACTTCTATATAGGAATTATTTAAAAAAATGTTGTTATTATGATAGTTGGAAAATACATGTTTTTATATATAAATTACTAGTAATTATTAATTTTACTATTTTATAATTTTTTGCTAGGTAAGCTTAAATTATAAACAATACAGCAGAAAGAAGTTTTTTACTATCAAATTTTAAACATTTGGGTATAAATTATTTAAAAAATATGTTGATCATAAAACAAAAATTTATGAAATTTATAATCTTGAGATTACATACCATAGCAAAATAAACTAAAATTATATTAATATATTATGAAAAAGAAGGCATTAAGTAAATGAATATTTTTTTTTGTATTATAAAATGATCATTCCTTAAAATGTAAAACTTGTAACAAATTCATCTTTATATTTTGACTCTATTATGTCCTAACAAATTTTAAGCTGATATAATAAATTCTGGTTATTACTAAAACTTCTACTTAGCCTTACTGTGATAATTAGTGTTTGAATATTTTAAGTTATGTGTCAGATAGAATGGCGAGGAATGAATTGTGGTGGACATTGCCTATGTATGGGATGAGCAGTGGTTTAAACAGAGCACCAAAATCACTGTAAGAGGATTCCACTGCTTGTGTCAGGATAAATGTAGCTTACATGGACTGGTTTGACATCAAAAAAGGTGTTATACAGGCTGTTTAACTTATACATAGAAGATGGTTTAAAAGATTTGAAAGAGAGTACATATAAATTGAGAATGAAAAATTTGATCTTCAAATGCATCCTTTAGGTCGTATTAGCATCATCTAAGGAGAAATTGCAGTGATGGTTAATATTATTATGCATGATGCCCTAAAAATTAAATACTTAAATTGAATGCAAGCAAGGCGTAAGTATTGCTGTGGTTACACTAGCTTTATATCGACGAGAGTATCAATGTTTTCTCGTAAACGGCCAAAGCATCAAATTGTAAGCTGGTGGTTCAAAATAGCATCAAATGATGTGTAAAATTACCATAATGCTAGCTTAAATGAAGCGAATTCATTGCTGAAAAAATGACTGTTTTAGTCATCTGTGGTACTTTGAGCCTAATGCATATGAGTGACTATGCGTCTACATGTGTGTAGGTACAGTGGTCCAAGTTCCAGGAGATTTCTCATTCTAACAGGGAGCACTTTTAGCCCAGGCAACCAATGTCAAATTTTAGCAAATAAAAATGAAATAATAAATTAAATAAAGTTTTGAAATTTTGTAAAAATGTTTATTGTGGCTTACTATTAAACTTGTTAAAAGTTCTGAACAATTTAAGAACCAGAATCACTGCCGTGTTAAAAAATGGGTACCGTTTAATTGTTTTTGGAGTATAAATCTTTATTTATTAACTTTATAAAAAAATTTGTAGCTATAAATATTGAGAGTATTTGATTCTCTACATTTTGTTGCGATGGCTGGGTCAATTTCTTCAGACGACAAAAACAAAAGCAAGTTAATTGACAATTACCAATTTAAAGGATCCGGATATAGGATTTTGATAGAGCACAGCCGATGCAGTTTCTTTTATCATGAACACTTCAATCCAATTATCCTCCTCACAAAGTAACGTCGGTTTTATTGGTGAAGATGTAGATCTTTAAACAATAAAAAATAACAGTGATTGAATTTTATGTAACGAATATAAATTTCTCTGCATAGTTCCCACAGAAATTTATATGGGCCACTAAATTTATATTTTGCTGTCTTCAACAGACTTCAGTAAGAGTGATTCTTCAATCACATTCGACGTCCATTTACTTGGGAAATATTAGTTTTATGAAAAAAATACATTGAACCTTTTCTGTAGATGAGCTTAATCACTCAATTTTTAGAGCAAAATTTAGTGCTGAAACAAGAAATTTAGTGATCTGGTGAACGAATTAGAAATTGCGACATTGCTGGCTTTACGTTAAGCTTGCATTGTACTACCCAAAAATGGAATTTAGCAGAACAATGCAAAAAATTATATTGGCTAATAATTAGTGTTCAATGTTTTGTCTTTGCCAAAGAAAACATTTATAACATTTTTTTTTATTTTATAATCGAGACTGCCACTAAAACGCATCCCTTTTTTAAGATGGCGATAATTCCGGATCTTCCACTGTTAAGGAATTTTTAACAGGTTGAATAGTAAGCCACAATTAAAATTTACACCAAATTTAAAACTTATTTTTATTTTCACTTTGTTGCCCGGGCTATTCCACTTACATGTCCTAGTAATATTATGTACGTTGTACTGTATATTTATGATTAGTACCATATTATACGACATTTCAGAGTTAAAGGAGGTTGAAATGTTAGGCGGAAATAATGAAAAAAAAATAAAATAATTTTTGTTCATTAGATTTTTCAATAATAAAATTTTGATATAAATACATTACAAATACATAAATCATTTTTTATTATTATAAATTGATTATGATTACTAATGATTTAAAGTTGATGGATAAACTTGTGGTTGTTTTGTCCAAACTTGAGAAAAAACAAATAAAAATGTATAATAATTTACGATTTTTCAAAAATTATTATTTGTTAATTAAAACATTATTTGTTCATTTGTTATAAAACAAAATGTGTCAATTGTATGTTGAGTTGACATATTTTCCATAAGACCACATGTAACAGTTTTATTAGATTTATAAATTAATGAGTTTCCTAATTACCTTAAATTTTTTACAGAAAATTTTGTTATTAAATAATCTTATTAACAAAAATTATGTTCTTCATTATTTCAATGTTTATTCATTAGTTCAATGTTTTTCATTATTTCCGCCTTTCGCTTTAACCTTTCTATAATAATTTCTACTGCTACCATTCGAAATTGACCTTATTTCGGAAAAATTGATTTTTTTCCTTATTCGCTATTTAACATGTTGGCTATTTAACATGTTAGCCATGTTAACTTGGCATTGAGCGAATTCATTGTATTTTGGAAGCATATGAAACATCAAATTATATGCCAGTGACTCATATTTTCTCAATAATCTTTATTTGTTAATAACTTACTGTACGACAAGTAGACCATGGACCTTGTTTGACAGTGACAGTTGTTATTTAAGCTAAATTTAGTATCACAATGACAATAATTCGTGTTAAACTTCGTTTTACACTAAAACTGTGTTAAAATTTTCATAAAAAGTGCTGATTAAAGCAAAGTGTCTAAAAGAAACTAGCTTTTTATTTTGATTGTTTTTATCACATGCATGTTTGGAAGTTAATTTGCGAGTAAATCAAACAAGAAATATGAACCGCCAAAGAAATTTGTCGGTGGAGGAGGCAGTGCAAGCATCGACTCTCCTGGATAAAGGATATTCAATGCGATATGTTGCAGGTTTGTTAGGAAGACATCATTCCAGCATCAGTCGCATGGTAAGACGACATAATGAAACAGGCTCGTACCATCAAAGACCAGGGCCAGGGCAAAAACGTTGCACTAATCAAATTAATGATTATTTTTTAAGACAATGTGCTCTCAGAAACAGGAGAGTCACCAGCAATTTGCTAAAAAATGAACTAGCAGATGTTCGAAATATCGCGATATCGTCTCGAATGGTTAGAAGACGTTCACCTGAAGCAGAATTGAGCAATAGGAAACCGAATAAAAAACCCTTGCTTACCAGAGAACACAAAGTTCAGAGATTGAATTTTGCAAGATAACATCAAAATTGGACCATCAATGATTGGAAACAGGTTCTGTTCTCCGATGAGACTAGAGTTAGCCTAAAAGCTCCAGATAGTCGTGAGCGTGTCTGGCAAAGGTGAGGAGAAAGGTTTGCCAGCTGCAATATCTCTTCTAAAGTACCTTTTGGTGGTGGCTCTATAATGTTTTGAGGGGTAATTTGCTTCGAAGCTCGTACGGAGTTGGTCCCTATACGTACGAGGTCCAATATTACTTGGACAACATTATTGTTGAACATGTAATGCCTTTTGCTCCGTTTGTTGGACCTAATTTTTTATTCATGCAAGACCACGCTCGTTCCCATGTGGCTAGACAGGTTATTGGCTACCTAAATGATGTTAATATTTCTTTATTAGAGTGGCCACCTAACAGTAAGGACATGAATCCTATAGAGCACCTATGGGACTATTTCAAAGAAAAGATTCGAAGTCGTTGCCTTCATGCCTCTACGCATGAATGCAGTGATAAGAAGTAGGGAAGGGCCTACACGGTATTAGTGTTGACCTAGATGTTTTACTGATTTTTTTTTGTTTTTTCAATTTGGAGTTATGCTTTATGCTAGCTCATTTATGCATTTCCAGCAAAAACATTTTTGTAAAGAAACAATAAGGCAAATTAATGTCATGTTAAGGCCATGTTGGACTTATTTGTAGGTGTTTATTAGTATTTCAAACTTAATTTTATTTTGTGTTTATATTGTAAATATTTAGATTAATTAAAATGGTGCGTTAATTGTCTCCAGTAGTTTATTTTATAGTTTCTGACCAACTCAAAATATAATTATTATACCTCTTTTCACAATTTCGGTACGTAAAAAAAATAGGTGCGCTCTCTTAATTAAGGAAGGCATTTGTATAGAGTTGGTGTTTCTTGGTAGTATCCTTGGTCTTCTTCGTTAATGTAAGGAAATTGCTTGTTTTTTTTCGTATCCTCTGCCGTTCAATTCGCTCCATCTCTTGCGGGGTCTTCCAACGCTTCGGCGCCCTAAGGGCGACTTGTCTGGTTATTTTGACCATTCTGTCTTCATCCATCCGATCTACTTGTTCATTCCACTCTCTCTTTCTTCCCAGTATCCATTCATTTACATTGTCTATTTTACATGTTCTCTAATGTCCTCGCTTCTCTCCCTGTCAAAAAGTGTTTTTCCAACGATCCTGCGCACTATTTTCATTTCGGTGGTTTCTAATATTCTCTTTGTGTTCGATGTATCCGGTCCAGTTTCCGCTGTATGTTAATATAGGTCGGATGACCGCCTTGTAGATTCAGGATTTAGTTTCGATTCCGATATATTTGTTTCGAAAGATTGTATCGTTGTGGTTTCTGAGAATTAATGTTACCTTTATTGCTATCGTTCACGTAGCGTGATATACACGCCAGCAAATGAAATATAAATACTTCGATTGAGGATTAAATGTGATTAAAGAACTACTGTTTTTGAAAAAAAAACCTTGAAACAATCTGTCTTTGATAAGATATCGATGCACAGATACTTTATTGATGTACATATTACATATTTGCGCTAGGTGCCAACACTTTTATAAAAATCAGAAATCAGGTATTTATATATAAAAGTAATTAAGAATTTCTTAACATTTTTAAAATGTGCATTTATTAAACATTTTTAAAATGGCTTATGGGTATAAAAATATGAAATGCAAACGTTTTGACTTCTCCTATATTTCTCACTGGTTTGGTAAGGAATATCCTGTCGGTTTATTTTAATAATATTTTCTAAGGATAGAATTTTGGATTGGTCATGTATCTTACATGTAGCATCAGGATTATATGCTCGTAAGATTCTTGATAAAATTAAATAAAAACTTATATTTACCATCATAAAATAGCAGTAACCTATAAAAGTAAGTTGTAAATTCGTTTAAAACTTATAGCGATAGAAATTACTTGTTTTTAGCCACCTTTTGAACAAAAATGATTTAATTTAGAAAACAGCATTTATTAAAATTGATTCTTTGTTCCATTCTACATGGAAGAAGTTAAAAATGAATGGCTCTCTGTCTCCGGCAAAAAGAGGGTGCTAAGAATCCCCGAAGTTGAAAATCACCTAAACATAGGAACATGGAATGTACAAAGCCTGTACGAGGCTGGAAAACTGGCAAATACCGTCAAAGAAATGCAAAGATTGAATCTGGCAGTGCTAGGAGTATGCGAGACCCGATGGCCTCACAGACACGGAGTTAGCATTGTCGTGGATAAAAGTGTGAGCATGGGTGTAACAGATTTTATACCGTATAGTGACAGAGCGATGTTATTAAAGATTAAAGCAAAACCAATAAATATAAATATTATCCAAGTATATGCTCCCACCCTAGATAAACCCGAAGAAGAAATAGAATCATTCCATGAAGGCATCAGACAACTCCTAAATTACACCAAACCACATGATTTAAACATCATCCAAGAAGATTTTAATGCCAAAGTGGGTAGGGGAGAAATAGTCGAGGGAATAGTTGGCTCCTGGGGCCTAGGAGAAAGAAACATCAGAGGAGACAAACTAATACAATTCTGACAAGAAGAACAGTATAAAATCACGAACACTTGGTTCTCCTTACCTTCAAGAAGACTGTATACATGGAAAGCACCACAGGACAGACCCGGAAACATTGTTCGTTACCAAATTTACTTTATCCTAGTCAACAAGAGATTTAGCACAAGCGTTACAAAGGCACAAACTTATCCAGGTGCAGATGTGCCATCTGATCATTGTCTTCTAACGATAAACCTAAGACTGAAAATAGCCTTGGCAAAAGTCAACCATAGCCAACTTAAAAAACAGGACACCTCCAAACTTCAACGGGAAAATATCAAGTCGGATCTCAGAAGCGAACTAAATCAAGAACTGAACCGTATAAATAACATTACAATAGATCAACACTCACTAGAATTATGGGAAACGGTTGAAACTTCCATAAGAAATGTCGCGACTGAGAAGTTGGGATATCAGAAAAGACGTAGCAAAAAGAAGTGGATGACCGGCGAGATTTTACAATTGATGGACAAACGTAGACAACACAAAAATATTAATCACGATGAGCACAAGAGACTAAACTCACTAATAAGATCTGAAATTAGAAAGGCCAAGAGGAATTTATAATAAAAGCAACTGTGGAAAAAATATATTACGGATTTATTCGCTGATGACTCTCGCGAAGAACTAACAGATAACCACTTAAACACATCATTATCTGGAACACCAATACTGAAGGAAGAAATAAGAAAAGCGTTAATGGAAGCAAAAGATCAAAAAGCTACAGGACCAGACGAAATACCAGTAGAGGTCTTGAAACTGATCGATGATGAAAATATCGCCATCTTACACAAGGTATTCAATCATATTTATGATACAGGACACTTCTCCCGAAACTGGTTAAAATCCAATTTTATACCGCTACCCAAGAAAAACAACGCCCGAAAATGCAAAGACCATAGACTGATAAGCCTGATAAACCATTCAATAAAAAAATTTCTCAAAATAATACATAGAAGAATACAACACAGATGCGAGAGAAAAACATCAGTCCCAGTCAATTTGGATTCAAATCAGGTATGGGAACACGTGAGGCGCTTTTCGGACTTCAGGTCTTAATATCAAAACTGTCGAGATGTTAACAATGACATATTTCTCTGCTTTGTCGACTACGAAAAAGCCTTCGATCGCGTTCAACATTCAAAACTCATGCAAATCTTAATAAAAAGTTACATCGACGACAAAAATATAAGATGCATTGAGAACTTATACTGGTGTCAATCAGCAAATATTATAACGCAGAATATTACTACTGAAGATATCAAAATTCGTAGCGGCGTTAGACAGGGATGCGTTTTGTCTCGCTGCTTTTTAATCTATACTCCGAGGCTATATTTATTAAAACTTTTGAAGATCAGGAAATGGGAGTAAAAGTGAACGGAGTACCAATCTCGAATATCCGGTATGCAGATGACACTGTCCTTATTGCTAATGATATGGAAGAACTCCAACAGATGTGTGTGTACCAGTTTAAATGACAGCAACCAATACGGGATAAACATAAACGCCAGCAAGACCAAATTTAAGATAATCAGCAGAAAAAAACAATTATATGCAAACGCTGAAATTCAGATTGATAATCACAATATAGAAAGAGTAACACAGTATAAATACCTGGGAAGTTGGCTACACACAGACTGGAATTCGGAAAAAGATATTAGATGTAGAATTGAGATGGCACGTACGGCGTTCATGGATATGAGAAAATTCTTAGAAATCGGGATCTAAACATATCCCTTCAAATTCGATATGCGAAATGCTATGTCTGGTCAGTACTTCTGTACGGAGTGGAGTCGGGGACTATGAAGGCAAATATGATCAATAAAGTAAAGGCTTTCGAAATGTGGACTTACCGACGCCTATTAAGAATACTTTGGACAGAGAGGGTAACCAATGAAGAAATATTAAGAAGAGTCCATACAAACCAAGAATTATTAACAACTATTAAACGACGAAAAACGGCTTACCTTGGTCACATTTTAAGATACGACAGATACCAGTTGCTGCAACTAATTTTGGAAGGGAAAATAGACGACAGAAGAGGAATTGGAAGAAAGCAGATGTCATGGGCAAGAAATATTAGACAGTGGACTGGATTAAGAACAATAGAAGAACTTGTCAGCGCAGCCAGAGACAGGGATCAATTCCAACATGTGGTCGCCAACATCGATTGAGTGGATAGGCAGCTTGATTGATTGATTGTTCTATTCTTCTGGATAATTTTTTATAAAAATTTCAACCAGAATATCTCCAAATTAATTTTCAGATTGTAGATTGCAGGGTGGGTCGTGAAGGCCATGCTGCCTCTCAAGCACTTCGACCTATTATAATATTCAGATACAAAAAATATGGTAAAATTTGATCAGGAGTAATATTTGTTTTTATTTACTTTAAAATTTAAGTAATTATGCAGTTTAGCGGCTTTTTCTAAAAATAATCATGAACATTTTTTTTACAATTTGTTGCTAACAAATGAAGTACACAATCATATTCCGTCGGCGGACACTGAAGTTTTTACGTAGATAATTATTTATTAATGAAAAACCAATATTCGAAAATTTGATGATAATTTTTTTTTTACGCACACACATTTCTGAATGATTGAAAACGCAACCTAACCTAACTACAAATTTTACTTTCGTTGTCCTAACTTTGCCCTATCAGTTTCAACAGTGTGATTTGGTCATCCAATTTTTTCTTTTTTCGCCCATAGGTAACAATAGCATTGTTTCACCCAAAAAATTACAACAGTGATTGTGTGAGAGGTAACGCTTATTTCTTTTTCCATAAATTCTTGGTGAGGTGTTTTGAAACATAAGAAGCAAGCTATTATGCGCACTCATCACCAAGAGGCAGGTAGCAGTTGCTCGAACAACGTTTTTTTTAAAGACTGCTCAAAGCAGCACTTTACTTTTTACTTTTTTTGTCTCATTTCTTTTAGGTTAGGTTTGGTTAAGTTGGGTAAAGTCCCTTTCAATTCATGTGATACCTAATAGTGATGTAAACAAAGAAATATGGAAGTAACATTCCAAAAATTAGTCCGTAAAGTTACCGAAGAAAATATGAAATTTTCAAATATTAATTGTTCATTTTCCGTCGAAAAAATGTTATTGTTTACATCATTTGTCAGTAACAAATTGTAAAAAAATGTTCATGAGGCCTACTCGCTGATCACAATCAGTAACAATATTAACACCAATCATTGTTTATAAACAAACGCATTTTTATAATGTAAGCAAATTAAGGATAAAAATTAAAATCTGGCGCCAATATTTTATCAAAATTTCTTTGTTCTAAAATTACAAACCATCCCGATGTTTTGGCTGAGATTAGCCGGTATGTCGGGTTACCACCCAATAAGATAGCCTATAACCCAAGGCGGAATTACAAACTTGCAAATGTAGCTAGAAAAACATGTTTCGGGTTTAAGAGGGGTATAACTTTTCTATTCCCTTTTAAAAAGCCGTGCTCGGTGAAAATTACCATTTCCTCTTTTTCTTATGCCTGTTGGTTACCATGTCTGAAAAAGTCAAGGAATTTCATAATCGAAAAAGAGTGGAAATCCCTCGGGAAATCCAGATTATAAAACCACTCATTCTGAATAGCGTTCGTAGTAATAGTATGCTACAAGCAACACGAACAAACACGTGTTACATTACAACTTTACGTTACATCAAAATGTTCAAAGGTTCATTTTAAAATTACACGAACGGTATTTTGTGATCTTAATTTCTATTGGTATATACCAGGGGTGGCCAAACTTTTGACCTGTAAGGTCTACTTGTGTTCGAAAATATTTCTTGCGGTCGACTGCAAGGTAGAGTTTAGAAGAGAGAAATATTTTTTATGAAAAATTTGTAAGTATTTACTTATTTATCAAATATTACAAATACAAATACATTTATTTCACATTTACATACAGTGTATGTACACACAAAAACAGACAATACATAGAAATAAACAAGAGACAAACCGAATACCTACAAAAAGACATATGAAATTCGCATCTTTCATTTCGTTTTATGCTTTTGGGTGGACGTTTGGCACTGCATATTCTCCACAAGTTTATCATATTGGGGATTGTACGAAGAAACTGCGATGCGCAAACAGGAAGTTAAGTGAGCGTCTGTTAAGCGGGAACGATGTTTGGTTTTTATTGAATTCATAGTTGAAAAAGTTGATTCGCAAAGATAGGTAGAACCAAAAAATGAAGTCAAATATAAAGCTACCTTTCTTAGGCATGGAAACTTTTCTTTGCAAATCACTTTCCAAAAATCTGTACTACCAGATGCTCTAGCTTTCAAAAAAATGTCATTTTAATTACTTCTTCTTCGACCACAACACATTCAGTATCGATTAGGTTGTCAATTTTAACGGTCAAACTGTCAATGTTGATATTTTCATTGAAAGGGAATACCATGAAACTTAGCACTTCTTCGAGAGCGGCAAAATCCGCAAACCTTCTTTCGAACTCCAGGTGCAAATTCTCCAGCTGTTCAGTGAAAGTTTTAAACTCTCGAATTGCATTGTGCGTACATTCTTCTTCCATGTTTTTATAATTTTTTAGTTCGCCTCGTTTTAATTGGGATGCATGCAGTTGAATTTGACTTTTAAAAGTTTTAATCAAAGATGTCATGTCAATGACGGTTCTGTCTTTCCCTTGAAGATTCAGGTTCAACTCATTAAGATTTTCTGTTATGTCACAAAGGAAGGCCAGCTTCATAAGCCATTTTTCATCTTCAAGTTCAGGTACATTATCTCCTTTTGATTGAATGAATATCTTGATTTCTGGCATCAGTTGGCGAAATCTCTTCAAACAGGCACCACGGCTAAGCCACCTAACATCTGTATGTAGCAAAAGGTCTGAGTTTTCAGCTTCTGTCTCTTCAAGAAGAGCTCGGAATTGACACCTTTGCAAACTCCTGGCTCGAATAGAATTAACTATTTTAAAGCAATTTTCATAATAACATCTGATTCCAGAATTTTAGAGTACAAAACTTGCTGGTGTATGATGCAGTGATAGTTGGTGAAACTTGGAATGCTGTCATCATTTTTGCACAATGAAATAAAACCAACTCTTTGTCCCAACATAGCGGGTGCTCCATCTGTCGTGATAGCAACTAGTTTGTGTATCGGAAATTCAATTTTTTCAACAAAACTCTTAAAAGATCCGTAGATATCTTCACCTCTGGTTTGCCCCTTCAATGGAATCATTGTCAATAATTCTTCTCTCGTGGTCATATCTTCAAAAACTAGACGCACGAAAACGCACAATTCAGCAATGTCGGTTACATCGGTGGATTCATCAAACTGTAGTGACAAGAAACAACATTTCTGTAAGTCTTCATTAAGTAATTGTTCTAAATTTTCACTTAAGGCTTCACTGCGTCGCATTACTGTGTTTCGTGAAAGTGAAATGTCATTTATTGCTGAAATAATTTCTTTTTTGTTTTTAAAGTCATTAAAAAAAGCTTCTCCAGCTCTCTGCATGGCTTCCTTGATAATTTCTCCATATTCAAAAGGTTTCTTTCGTTTTATTAATATTTCTGTAACAGCAAATGACGCCAGTGTTGCAGCTTTTGATTTCGAGTCTGGTTTCGTAAAAAAAGATTGTTGTGCACCTAAGCTGCTTTTCAATTCACGTACTTTTATCTTTCAGTTTTCACTGCCCAATGAAAAATCGGTGGCGTATTTAGAATGTGTAGTTTTAAAATGCCTTTCAACATTTGCTCTTTTTGGTAATGCTACACTTGAGTTGCAGATTAGGCACACACATTTGTCCTTGACCATAACGAAAAAAAATTCCTCTTCCCACTCACTGTGATAATGGTAAGTCTTACATCTTTTTGCACTTGAACTGGATGACCTACTCATTCTGATAAAATAGGTAAAAAACACTAAGTCACAAGGCCCCTACGTTAACTTTTAATAATCGCGACGCAACAAATTAATTGTAAATACGTTCGCACTCCAGTCGAAACTAGTCAGTACTATTGCCTTGCCTGGCCCAAAGAGTAAGTAATAAAACTGACCTGGCCGATCCTTCGTGGGCGAGGTCATAAAAACAGGAAACAATGCGAAAGGAAAAGAAAGGACCGACCGACCGACCGGAACCGAAACACATGTAGCTATAGTCAGTGTTCTTGGGGCGAATAGATTATAAAATACGTAATATTACATATTTTTTAATATTTTTCTGTTCAGTTCATTTGATTCTCGCGGGCTACCTAAATCGCCTTCGCGGTCGACCGGTAGACCGCGGTCGACCTCTTGGCCATCCCTGGTATATACAGTTCTTCACAGCAAAAAATTTATTGTAAAAGTATCTATAAAAAATGTTGTAATACCATTTCACATTTTTCTTTAAAAAAAGTTTTTGTTTTTATTTGATAGTTGATCAGGTAAGCAGCCTGGAGAGTTGAAAACAATCCTCCAAACGTTGTCTTATTTGATCTTTTAACACAGTGTTAGTAGAATGACATAACGGCAAGTTATTTTGGTTCCAAGCACTACTTATCAAGTAAATATGTCCCAATTCATAAATATTGACCCAATATACATATATATTGATCCGGGATTGCATCCGTTCGTTGGTTAGAATCTGATTGGATTTTTGCAGACATTTCGCCAAGGTCTCACTTGGCATTTCAATGCGTAGTCTTCGCTGGCCGGCTAAGAACTGGAACAGACCAGCGAAGACTACTACGCATTGATAAAAAGTTTTGATAAAGGGAATAAAAATGTCCTAAGCTCGACAAGTTAACAAAGAGTTTTCTTTCACCTGCCCAGTTGTTTGCCTGTATCCTCAATTTTCAATTATAAAAGGGTTTTTTGGTTATATATTTTTCTATATACATATTGTTGCGATATTTATTCTTGGGTTCGATGATTTTTAAATACTCAGTACAATAACTAAACAATTTATTCTAATATTTCTATACAATAACTTTTTACTTGTTAAATCACTTGGCTAATTACAAAACTTTGTACTTTCTCTTTATTCTAACTTACTTTATAATTACTTCAAAACTTAAAACTTAATCGACGACATTCCTTTTTATTGGCGAATTAATTATTCTAGATAAAGTTTCTTTCTAGTAATCGTCTCGAAATTGTTGGATCTTTCAAGAATCAAACTTTTTTTTTCATTGTGGTCGACGCGCTTTCGCCTAGATGCAACAATTGACAGGGACGGATTATATATATATATATATATATATATATATATATTGATTACAGTTAAAATTTGTTATTAAATTAAAAACCTAAAGTACCTATCTACTATTGAGTTCCTACAAATGTAACATATTATAAATTTTATTCTAAATTTATAAAATGTACTTTTTTGCTTCTTTGTTCTTATTACCCTGTACATCTTACTCATTTAAAAACGTTTGGTTATTTACTTTGATAGCAAATGATGGTATGGTTAAAAAAATAAGTAGTTCTTAATGAGCAAATAATATTTTAAAACTGCTATGTGGATTGTGTAATTGCAAGTTTTCATTGAATTGTTTATTTTGTGATTATATCAAAGAAAGCGCTAATATTGTAATTAATAAATTATTTTTGGCAATAATTTCATAAGTAAAATAATTAGCTATTTATATACTAAAAACATATACTTTTTTAATTGTTAATTAAATGCGCATGTTTTCCACTTTGTACTTGTCTGCATTCTCATAATCGTTAATTTTTAGGTGACATGAGAAGAAACAACTAGCATCTGATTAGAAGTTGAAAAGAAGGCATGATAGAAGTTTAGAAAATTGTGTGTGACAAAGAAAAAGAAATGCGATATTGTTGACTTTATTAAAAGAGTGAAAGGACACTGAAGTTAAATATATCAAGATAGATACTGAAAGAGAACGTTTGTGTGAAATATTGGCTATTTTGGCGATATAGTTTCATATAAAAAACTAAGCTACGCTTACTTAAGTTATTTAAAGAAAGGAAACCGTGTTTCTTTTTTATTTAAATTATTTGAATGCTTAAAAAAAGTGTTTCGCGTGTACTTAAATTGTTTAATTGCGTGTTTTTGAAATTAGAGATTTAAAGTGTTGACAATAGACAAAAATATGGCTTCTCAAAATATAATTTCAAAAATATTTTGGCGCGAAAATATTACCGAAGCCACTAGAAGGTTGGAGCAAAACGAAGGTTTATTACGAGGTTAGTTAACATGTGTGATTTAAATTTTTTACTTGCCGTCATTGTTTAATAAAAGAATTTCTTTGCAGCGAAATGTAAACAAGTGCCAATAAAAGCCTTTAATTGGTCATTTGATCATATAAGAATTTAAATTAGATTGTGACGTCCAGTAGTATTTTAATTTTTAATGACTATGTAGTTAAAATATATGGAAACAATAACATAACTTTTAATCTTTTTATAATGTTAAATACATTACCAGTAAATGGTCAGTTTAACAATATACTTATCAAATTGTGACAGAACATGTAATAAGGATATTTGTTCACAGTAGTATGTTATAAAAAGTATTTGCACTGTTACAACATATATTAGCTTTTGATAGGGATTTTAAAAAGCTTTTATTTGGGAGATTTTAAGATCTAAATGATCTGAGTTTAAGATGTTATTTGAAGCTACACAAGGTCTCTAAGGCTTATAATGACAGAGCTTTTTGTTGTCCAAATTAGCACATCAAAAATGGTGAACATTAAGTTGCTGCTGTGGCTGTAATATGTAGCTCTGTCAAGCTGAAGTAATGGAAAGTTAGCAAAAATAAAAAAATTACACAAGAATTTGTTGCTAATTAGTTGCCATAAAATCGATTTTGTTGCTCAAACTGTTTTCTGTAAATCGAAAATACTGCTAACTTTATATGAAATTACCAGAAAATTTTAAAAACAATTATAATGGGGTCATTAATTATACAAGAATTTGTTGCTAATATGCTGTTTCCATCGTGAAAAAAATCGAAGTATTTTTTTTTAATTAAACTGAAGCCGGAGTAGATTTTGTTGTTGGATAGAATACTCATAAGAAATTGGCAAACAGATTGCAATAAAATTGTTGCCATTTACTTGCTGGTTCTCATAATACATACTTCTCATCAATAAACAATAAACAACTTCTGTCATCAAAGTTAAAAATAATCGGGTATCAAAGTGACATAAACAAAAAAAAATTATCGAAAAAACTGGCCTATGTTATCATTTGTTTACTGGCTCTCACAATACTTTTCATCAATAATCTGAGCTGCAACAAAATCGTTTAATCATCAAAGTTTAAATAAATGGGTGTCAAACTGGAGTCGACTCAGTAAAATTATTGTTGGTCGAAAAAACCAGACGATTTTTAGTTGCCATTTTGTTGCTGGCTCTCGGCATCAATGTTCATCATGTTCATCAATGTTCTGAGCAGAAACAAAATTTATTGCCACATATTAAGGCCGATTCTCACCTAAGCGGTGCGTCAAAACGATGTTTACAGTTAGTTTTAAGTTTTGTTGTTGATGGATTTATACACATTTATGTTTTTATCTATTTTCTCCCTTTCTCTTTCTTTCACCAATTTGAGAATCTCGTCAGTGATCCATGTATTATTTTTGCCTGCATTCCTTGCAAGAATCCATTTCTTTACATTCCTAGTAACCTTGACTGTTTTACTTATTTATTCTTCGATTCCTGTACTGGTTTTCACATTAATTAGAGCGGTACTGAACATATATGTGACTTGCCTCTATACATCTGGATCATTAAATATTCTTCTATCGTGTGCGTTTTGTTCTTCCATTTTACTCTGAATTCGGCGACTACCAAGTTGTGCTATACATACATACATATAGTCACGCCTTTTTTCGTAGGAGTAGTTAAAGACCACTCCTTTTCACTTGCTACGATTCTTACAAACGTCTTTCGCTTCTTCTACTTTCATCAGCGTTTTCATACATGCTCATCGGTTACTCTTGATACTCTAGACCTGGCCTTTATTCAAAACAATTTTAATCTGATCTCGAGATACGTTCGCCGAGGTCGACTTCTACCGACATGCCCAGTCACACTCGCCTTATGAATGTGTTTCGTCAATCTCCTTTCATCCATCCTCTCTACGTGTCCAAACTATCTAAACATTTCTTTATCTATCTTGGTTTAATACATCTTCTGTCACACCCCAACGTTCCCTTATGACACTTGTTATAAATCCCTTGAGTACTCTTTCGGGAAGGAACAGAACTTTCATCAGAACTCCTGGAACTTGTAATGAAAATTTTTCACTTTTATTACATTTTTCAAAATGCTGTGATTTTTTGGATTTTGAATTTTTCGAATTTTTTTTTGTAGAACTCTTTGAAGCAAACAAAATGGCCGGAAGAAAAATTTATTTTTGAAAAAGTGGGGGGAAATTTTTTTTTGGTGTTAAATTCGCCGGAACTATTTTCGAAAATCATCAGGAACTCAAGAACTATTGAAACAGAACTCAGAACTCTAAAAAAAATTCAAATTTTTAATAGTGGGGGTGGAACTCATTCATCACCATACATAAGTGTAGGGTCCAGCACTTCTCTATGTATAGCCATTCACAGCCATTCGTGCCTTTTTTGACGGCTTATGGCTATTCATCAAGTTATGCAGAGCCTCATTCGGTTGTTTCCATGCCAACACGCTTCGATCCATATCACAGACATACTTCCCGTCTCGTAAACTTTGAACTTAAGTATACCATCTCTTTCACTTGTTTTACTTTTTCTTCTTTAATCAGCTCCTCGCAGTTGGTCATGCATTCTTCTCTTTCAAAAACTATTATTTTCGTCTTACATTCACTTTCATACCTCTGATTTTTAAGGCATCATGCATAATAATAATTATTCCCTGCAATTCCTCCTCAGATTGTGCTCATATGGCCTAATCATCGCTGTAAAGAAGGCATTTAACAATCAAATCATTCATTTTCAATCTATACGCACTTACAAATTAGTAAAGTGGCTCATTAAATAATATTTAGTGCCATATTATGAGTATTATGATAATTACATTCAACCATTAATAAGGTAGTGTCTGTTAAAATCCTACCACATACAAAATGTTAATGGTGCTGTATAAATAATACTTGGTAAGTAGAGATTTATATTTTTGTCATTAAAATCAGTAAACTTTTCTTGGAAAAAATCTACCTTGACTTACATAGCAACGTCGCAATAAAATTACCAATTCGTAAATTGTTGGTTTTATCAGTAAATTACATACGCATATATTTTTTTATGTTTATAATAAATAAATGTAGGCTTCTTTGTTTACCAGACTTTGAAAATAACTTGTTTTTTAAATAAATTTCATTTATTTTGTTAACTATAAATCCTTATTGAGATTTAAATGAGGTAATTATTTTTTATTTTTATGCATTATAAATAGAATTAAAAGAATGTTTTCAACAATTACAAATAACCCTAAATTAATTCGTTTAACTACTCATGTCCCAGATTTTTTTTAAAAAAATTAAAACATAACAATATTTTTCGTTTTTTTATTAAAGTAAATACATCAAATTTATTTTCGGCTGAACAACAATAATTTTTTGTTTATAGTTTTTATATTTCATCCCTTTCCCACCCCTTTCGTAGGGGTGCTAACAACAGATTTTTTTTAGTACACATGCACTTCATTGAATTTCGTAATATTTAATTAAAAACAAAAAACGAAAGAAAATCTATTAAACGGTATCTTTTTATGCGTATTATCAAAATTTTAATCAGTGTTGTTGGCGTCATATTGTCATAAACGTTAATTGCTTGGTTGTGGATATAATCCTTTTTTTTATACCATTTATAGAATCGCCAAAGTTGTTACATCGTAATTGAAAATAATTGAATCCATTGATTATATTTAAAAATTTTTATTATTTTTAATAGTTATTTGCATGCCTTGACATACATACATAAACACAAAATTTAATAAAATAATTATACCATAAGATTTATTAAGTACAGTAAAATAGTAAATTCTACCTTGCATTGTGGACGTTCCCAAAAAATCACTTTTTTTACAATCTTATAACTTTAAATACCCATACTTTTGAGTATCCTTTACACGTTGGAATTTTGCTGAATAGCTATTGCGGTGGTAAATTTGTAATTAACTATTAAAATTTGCATACTTAACAAGTGAACCCCAGTCAGTGTTTTAACGCGATTTTTTGAATAACGATCTAAAAATAATTTATTAAAGATATAACAAATATTTTTCTGTTGAAATAACAAAAACGAGCATAAAAAAATGTGCTCTTTTGAAAGCGTACATTTTTTCCGGGTCTAAAAGACTTCTACAGTTGGCAAGTTTAATTCTCTCACGTAACTATACAGTTTTCATCTGGAATTTCTCTTTGAGCTGTTACATGTAGTATTTCAAAATTTTTTTTTAGCCTTAGACATACTTGCTAAGGCTTTTTTTAACAAACCTCCCATTCTTCAGACGCGAAGTCATTATTAATAAACTATTCACAATCCCTAATATAAAAGTAACGTCTAAAAATTTTAGTTAAGCACGACTGCTTCGTGGGATCGTTCTTAAATGAGATATATCTGATTTTTTTATGTTATACTAGCGGACCTTGCAGATGTTGTCCTGCCCGAATGTTGGCTTGCCTGCTTTGGAAATATCGCTATCAATCTTAACCACCCCTAAAACTATGAGTTCTACACTAATATCGGTTTTTAATAGTTTTCACTATCAAACTCGGTGGCCCCGAAGACTATGAATTCGACTCTAATATCAGCCATTTTTGTTATTCCATCCCCCTTCTACCCCTTTCGTAGGGGTGCTTACAAAATTGAGAATACTACTATCAAACTCAGCGAACCCAAAAACTATGAATTCAAGACTAATATCGGCGTTTTTAATAGTTTTCATATTTCATCCCACCCTCACCCTGAACACTATGAATTCGACTCTAATATTAGTCATTTTTAATAGTTTTTTTATAATCTATCCCCCTCTTGCCTTTCGTTAATATGTTTTTTACTAAACTTCACAGGAACATCCGCCGGGCTAATCTGAAGACTGCCTAAAAATTTCATTAAAATCGGTCAAGCTGTTTTTAAGTTTTAGCGAGACTACCTTTTACTAACTTTTATATTATGGAATATTTTTTAGCTTTTATTTAGGATTTTCCTATTATTTTTTTTTTAACCACCACTGTGATTTATTGAAAGATAGGTTAGCTTGACTTCTTTCAAAAATGTATACCTACATATACTTTTTCGCGAACAAAACTTACACTATCTCTTTGATAGATAAATTTGCAAAAATCTATCACCACTTTTGGGATTTTTTAGCTTTTCTTTAGGCATTTTCCTATTATATTTTTCTTTTTAAATCACCACTGTATAATAGCGAACAAAACAAAAAATATCATTCAAATATATATATATATATATATATATGATTGAATTAAATTCTTCGTTATTTTGTCGAGCTTTCGAAAAATTTTATTTTCTTTCTCAAGACAATCTATAAGGTAGTATATGAATTAAAACATATTATATTAATACACACAATACTTAATAATATGAAATTTATAAATAAATGGGCATAGAAAAGAACAACATATTTTTTATTGAAATAGTAAATTAATTATTTTTGACAATGTCAATTGGTTTATAAAGGATATTAAAAATAATCAAATAAGTAAAAATTAATTTTCATAAAAGACTATTAATATGCTAATTCATATGAATATAATATAATGTTTTAATTAATATACTACTTTATAGATTATTTTGAGAAAGAAAATAAAAATTTTCCAAAGCTTGACAAAATAAAGAATTTTATTTAAATTGGTCATTACTGACTGCAGCCCAATTAAATAAATAATTTTATATATATATATATATATATATATATATATATATATATATATATGTATGTATATTCAAAAATTATAGAAAGCTATAAACTATAAACATTTTTCGACAGCATGAATAGATTAGAAGTGAAAAATGTATAACTGATCTTTAAAAACCAGCTAATTTCGCTGTATGTCACCTATATTATAGGTTCACGTTGGTCGATTATGAATAAAAAAAAAACAACTACTCCTCTGGCTATATGCCGTGGCAGGCATTGAATTACATCTGATATACATATATACATACATAAAGTCACGCCTTTTTCCCATAGGGGTAGGCAGAGACCACTTCCTTCCACTTGCTACGTTTTTACACACATCTTTTGCTTCCTCTACTTTCATCAGTGCTCTCATACATATATATATATATATATATATATATATATATATATATATATATACACTGCGCTATATCTAATTTTTTAAATTTAGCTTATTTTTGTTGTAATAAATGTATTTGTATTTATTCAAAAATGCATTTAGCATGTCATATGATGTTTATACGGGTTGCTAATAGAAAGTAAACAAAAATTTGAAAATTTATTGAAAAATAATACATTCAGTTGACACAATTATTGAACTCAGGAGACAAGAAATAACGGGGTTCACTCTTTAATAAGGCGTATTACCACCTCGATTCTGGATGACACTTCTCATGCGAGTGGACATAGAAAGCAGCACATTCTGAATGTTTGCTTGAAGAAAATTGGTCCATTTCTCAATAAAGGCCAATCGGAGCTCTTTACGTGCTGCTGGAGCAGGTATACGACGTCTTATACGCCTTTTGAGCTGGTCCCAAATATGCTCAATAGGATTTAGATCTGGGCTTTGAGCAGGCCAGTTCATTTTTGCAATACCAATTTCTGCAAGGTACTCCGTTACCATTCTTGCCGTGTGCGGTCGCGCGTTATCTTGCATGAGCAGAAAACCATTACCAACAAACCCAGCATATGGTAGCACATGGTCTTCTATGATCTCTGCAATATATCGTCGTTCTGTTAGCGCGCCTATGTCAATCACGATGACATCCGTGTGCGCCTTAAAATAAATACCTGTCCAAAACCTTACTGAGCCACCCCCATAAGCAACCATTGGTAACCGAGTACAGGCAGCATACCGTTCTCCGGCCCTTCTGTACACCTTATTTCTTCCATGTTTACCATAAAGGCACATCATTGACTCATTCGTGAACAATACCTTTTTCCAGTCATAAATTGTTCAATTCATGTGTTCACGGGAAAACTCAAGTCTAAGTCTTCTGTGAGCTGTAGTTAGCAAGGTTCCTTTAGCGGGACTGCAAGCTGTCAAACCACTTTCTTTAACCGTCGTCGAACAGTAGACATGCTGACTGCTGTTCTATGAGCTTGCTGAAGGCCGCTTTAGAGCATTTTAGCGGTTTGATTTCGGTCTCGCAGTGCTGCAAACTTGAGAAAGCGATTCTCCCGAGCTGTTGTTTTTCGCTTCGCACCCGTACCGGGCCGCTGTTGGTAAGAGCCGGTCCTCAAAAACCACAATTCTTATTGTAGTTACAAATCAATACACACATAATGTGCTATATGAAGCTAGCATTAATTGCGATTTTTAGAAAACGGTTTGAAAGCATAATCGATTTTTTGGCAACTAGCAACAAATTCTCGTGTTATTTCTTTTTTTGTTGACTTTCTACTGCTGGCTTAAAACAGATAATATATGAATAAATATAATATAAATTATCAAGGTCTATCCACTACCATTAAGAAAATTACCTTTTTAAATCACTATATTTTTTTGTAAATAATTTATATAGGTATTAATTTTTTGTAAATCAGGAGTTACTAACGCTACAGAAAAAGTGTCTAAAGCGACCACTAGACGCTCAATATCATCATTAATATATTACACAGTAGTTGATATTGAACAATATTATAACGATTTTGCGATACGCCACTGGAATGAAAGTAAACAAGCTGGGCAGTATACTGACGTTACAGCCAATGACAAGGATGTTCCAGTACCTTCCGGACCAATCTCGAATTTTCGATAGAATAGAAACTTCTTCTTTTCTGGTTTTACAGATAGTATATAAAATGGTCTTTGTTCGTAGAAGTCAATCAGTTTTCTAAAGTTAATGATTGTATTCGCTAGTTGACATGCATTGTAATGTATTACAAATAAATTCGAACCCCAAGTGTGAATTTAAGTAAAACGTTACAATATAGACAAGATTGCACAATTTATTAAATTAATCAAAATGATTTTTATTTAGGGTTGCCACCTTTCCCGATTTAAACGGGAGACTCCCGAAATCGTACTATCTCTCCCGACTCCCGATATTAATTTTAAACTCACGATATTGGTGAAAACAATTTTTTTTTAAGAAAAATAATTTGTATTGTACCTTATTTTTAGATTTTATAACTAAGTCTGACCAAACAGCTTTATTGGAAAGCTATAAAAAAATACCAAATATGATATGATATACTTAATTATCATATTTAATATCAAACACGTTGTGGACAATAAAAATGTTTAATTGCTGTTAATTTATCAAAAATTTTGACCTAAAATAAAATAAATATTTAAATTTTGAGTACTTATTTAATTATCATTCATTTATTGGTATCTATAAATTGTTTACTCCCAACACACATTCACGTAATTTAACGCACGAATTTATATTTAAGAACTCAGATATTTATATCTCCCGACTTTGTGACATTTTTAGGTGGCAGCCCCATTTTTATTATGGAATCTGGTAAATATCGCTTTGTCTGTGGGTATACTTTAAAGGAACTCAATTGGACAACGCAAAAATCGGGGTACGGTCAATAATGCCACGTCGAGCATTAAGCTTAACTGAACCGTTTATAATTGATTACTCCCGGTATTGTCCACATGGACTGTCGGCAAAACTTTTTGGATTTTGTGCATCTTATTGGATAGTACTTAACCCTAATTGGCCAAATTTTATCGGCAGTTTTCTCACCGCAAAAGTCGATGCCGGCAAAAAACAAATCAGTGTTTACACGACTATTTACCAGTGCCGTGTTGTTATAAATACATATTTTTCCGTTTTATACATACCTATTATCTTGTTTTCTGTTTTATTGGAGTATCTGTTATATCGTTAGTAACATAGAAATACATTTAAAAACTGCACACAAAAAATTGTTGGACTAGTGAAACAACAAAATTTTAAGAAAGAATACGTCATAGACAAACTTTTTGAATCTTACGGTCATAGAGTTTTGCGTTTGCCTCCATATTTTTTTTATTTTTTATGAAAATAGTCGCAAAAAAGGGTAGACCTATCGTGTGGGCCGCGGACGGCCCGCACTGCGACTATTAGAAAGGAAAGGGATTATAGGAAATTAAAGGAAATGATTGTGGACACGCTTTTTAAAAAGTTGCAGGTCATAGTTCTCTGGAAAAACTGATTTTGGAAGCTTATTCCATTCCGTAACAGCCCTGTAAAAGAAGGATTCTTGATGAAGATTGGTCCTTTTAGTGTCAATTCAGCGTGCCGTGTTCTTTGGCCGAATGTGGCCAATGGTGGTACAAGAGTTTTTATTTCTCTGGAGCATCTGCCATGGAAATATCTGTAGAGCAATGACTGGTCTGCAACTCTTCTTCTATGTTCTAGAGGGTGAAGGGTATCAGTGAGAGTTGAGCTGTTTATCAAGCGAATGGCTCTTTTCTGAATGGAATCTAGAAGACGAAGAGAATGCCTTGGTGCTGAACCCCAAATGTGCGAGCAATACTCCAGTAGAGGTCGGATTTGAGCCTTGTACGTCGTCAACAGTTGATCGGAAGTAAAAAACTTTCTGGCTTTCCACAGAAAACCTAGCCTCTGGCTTGCCGACTTTGCGATGTTAGCAACATGGTCATGCCAAGACATATTATTGGACACCGTGACTCCCAAAATCGAGATGGAGGGACTTGGTTCAAGGGTATTTCCGGACATTGTGATGGGATGATTTGAGGAATTCACTTATTTGGAAAACGTGGCACTTTGTGTTTTTTGGGCGTTGAACTGAACAAGATTGTTGGTTCCCCACTCAACGATTGCTTTAAGATCTCTATTGATGGAATCAACCTGTTCCTGCCTGAGTCTATTTGTATCATTCACCGAAAGTGATCGATAGGATGTGAAAGTTGAGACAAGTGTGCTATCGTCTGCGAAACTGTAAATGGGGTTCGTGGTGGTTTTCAAGAGGTCGTTTATGTGTAAAAGAAATAAGGTGGGAGACAGGATGGAACCCTGGGGGACCCCGGCATTAGTTTTAAACGCGTCAGAAGAAATACCGTCAACTGCCACATGTAAGGAGCGATCTTGCATGAAGCTCAAGAGCCATAGGCGCAGTTTGGTTGGGAGACCGTAGGCAGATAATTTACTTAACAATGCCTGGTGCCAAACGCGGTCAAAGGCTTTAAATATATCCAAGGCTATTGCACGGGATTCACCAAACTTTTCAATAGTGTTTGTCCAGAGCTGAGTGACATAAGCCAGCAAATCTCCAGTAGACCGAAGTTGTCGAAATCCATATTGTCTGTCAACTAATAATGAATGTCCCTACGACTTGCTTTCATTTGATTATACATGTTGACTGCAGAAGTAATAGCCGTAAAATAAATTTATTGAGCAATAATATTTCATCGTATGGTTCGGCCCAGAAATTCAATGTTGGTATATTTTTAAAATAGACATTTTTAGAATAATTTAGCAATGGAGGGTATCTTGTGACAGTTAAAACATCTTGGTTTGTATTCACACTTTTAAATTTGGTGTTTGGAATGATAAATATGTTAATCGTATAAGTAAAAGTACAATAACCAAGACGATAAGCGCAAAGAAATAATACGTAACAAGATTTTCTAGACTAGACTAGACAAAGATTCGCGATTTAGTTAAATGTTACCAAATGTAATTTGTGTTGTGAATAAAAAATAAGAGAAAGGGTATCACTAGTTTTGTTAATGTTTTCGGTCAGTTCAGGTGTAAATAAACAAAACGTGAGATCGTAGTAATTCAAATAAAAAAGGATGTGTATTGAAATTGTAGGAAGCAAAGTGTAGTATTACTGTAGTTTGTTTAAAGATAGTAGTTTGGATAACTACTAAGTGCAAGTAATATTTTATTAATTAAATAAGGTAATCACCAAATATTAGCTTAAAATATGTTACGTAGTTGTTTGTTCTTTTTATTATTTTTTAACTAGTTATTTAATGTGATCATCACAGCATTAACCTTGAATGTTTAACATGTTGAGTATTTTAAATGTTACACACATGCTTATCAAAACTTAAATATGATTACGATTAGCATTATAAAATTACATTACTCAACTGTTTTTAATAGTACATTATTTAATTTGGATATACCTACTGATGATGTATGTCATCATTAGTATTTTAAAATAAAAGTTAGACCGGACGTTTACACCTGATGCATAATTTTATTGCTTTCGTTTTGGGGTGACAGTGCCTACTTCTTTTTTCTATCTTCATTGGTATCAGATGGCGGTGGCAAAAATTACTTAACCTAGCTCCATGGGAGCTATATTCCATTTCCAATTTTTGGGAGTTTACTGTGGCGCCATAATTTGACGGTGGACTATTAAAAAAATTTGTTAATTCTCCAAAAAGGCACAAGACCCACACTTTTATAGGCCTTTTCCAAGCGCAGTAGACCTTTTGACTTCTAGCCAAGAATTTTTCATCTATACCTCGTAATGAAAAGACCTGATCCATACATCTCCTTCCTCTTCTAAATCCTGCACGTAATAATACGCCAATAATATGTATCAGGTTATTGGAACAATGATACAATTGCAGGTTCTCTGTAGTATGTATTTAATTAGTATTTCTACTATGGGTGTATAAACGGTACAAAAGTTATCTTACAGCGTGATATTACAATAACGTAATGTAATATCATCTCAGTTTCATTCGTTTAAATTAATATCTTTACATACAATTTGCCGACGATACTTAGTAAACTAATACCTCGGTAGTTCTTACAGTCCTCTGCGAACCTTTCCCTTATAAAGCGGCATGATAATGGCCTTGCACCAGTTGTCTGGTATGCTACCACTCCTCCAACAAAGATTAAAAAGACGGTACAGCAGACTAGCTATCACATCCTGTCCAGCCTTTAGCAATTCAACCGTTATCCTGTCGTACCCTTTTTATCTTATTACTATCTTGCTGTTTTCTAATAAGAGCTTCAAAAAATTAGTTGATTATTAAAAAATGTACTCTTTAGATGCACATCTTCCTATCCAATTGAGTTTATTTTTAGAATATCTCTTTAACAGAAATTGTGTGCTCACATGTTGGTGGAATTACGTGAATTTTTTTTTTCAATAAGAATTCGGTAAGGCTAGGTTTTTTCGAATACTAAGCGAGGTATTTAAAATGATAATATTTACTTTTGTTTTGTCTCGTCGATTATTATTGAAACTTAACCCGTATGTCATTAATTTTTGATAAAATGAAACTCATACTCTTTATGTTGGATATTTGAAAAAAAACTACCCGGTGATTGAATATCATATTAAAAAGAACTTATTATGGAGTAGACAATACTAAAAATACTTTTATATTAATTAAATGTTCAATACAATTTGACCTTGCAAAATTTTCATAATAATTAAACCATATCAATAAAATGACATAAAAACAACCAACATAAGAACAATTTATTGATATACAGAGTGGAAAGTATAACGTAAACTTTAAATATCTGTAACATTCTCCCACCTTGAGGTGATTCAAGTTCAAAAACTCAATCCACTGCATTCCTAGTCTGACTGTTCTCTATATCGTGGGGTAAGCGGAAGTGGTTTAGATCTTCCAGATTATTCTTCTTGGGTATCTTTATTTTCAGATTTCTCACAATGACAGTTTCTTCAGTCGTTCTTTTTGATGATAGCGATAGATCCAACAAATAGCTGCAATTTAGTTCCAAAGAATACACTCTCTGAAAAGGTCTCAAAACTTTTTCTTTTTTAGTTTTAAGCTTCATCAGTCTTATTTTATTATCACGACCAGTTATTAACTTTTCGGTATAAGCAATAGGCCCATCTAGTCGTTTTAAATTGTCTGATCTTATCAAAACAATGTCACCAACATTTATCTCTCTTTGAAAATAATTCTTGGATGGTAATTTCAGTTGTTCTAAGTATTTACTTCTAGATCATCTCTCAATTTCATCCTATATCTTAAGTGCTTTCTGAAATTCTAACTTTCCACAGCATCCAAATCTGGAATTTCACATTCGAAGATTTTTCTCAAAAACATGACAGAAGTCAGTGGAATGAGGTCCCTGCTATCTTCATACGTACATGTTAATGGTCTTGAATTCATTATTGATTCGTTGTCGCAAAGAGTGGTAAATAAACTATTGTAGGTTAGACTGGCTTTACTTATAACTATATGGAGTAGATCTTTGATAATTCCAGTTAGCGTCTCCCGCCAACCACACCACCAGGCTGCTGTTGAAGAAAAAGCTCTTTTTTGAGTAATCCTCCTGCCTTTATTTTTTTGCTCATTAACCATTCTAAAATTTCTTGATTTTTCCATTTATTGAATGGTAACAGGCATTTTCCATGTCCATAACGATTACAGAATTGGTCGGTACTAAATCTATCATTTGAATAAAATATTCTTCAAAAATATTAGAATTCATGGTGATCTTTCGTAGAATTGGAAACAAATTCTAACAAGCCTCGATCAACAAATCCTTTAACTCCTTCAATATGGATGATAACCAAAACTTTGCAGTTGGCATTTTTTAACCCAGTAGACAGTAAACGTCTGTAAGAAATAAAAAAAACGTATTCTACTCGAAAAATATATTTATTGTCGTCCCTTTATAAAGACTGCCGCCAGCCGCTTTAGATACCCGATCTCTTGTACCCAAAAAGCTCTCCTTGCATACAGGGTGGATCTAAATATACCTTACACGTCTGACGAGCATTTGTAACAAGTTTATTTTGCCAAACTTTTAATCGTCTCTAAAAATATTCTAACCTAACCTAACCTAACCTAACCTAAAAATATTATTATACGAGTTGCAATGGACTGCAGTTTGAGAGAGTTTAATAGTTAAGTAATTAATAATATAGAATTTTTTTGTTGAGTAAAAAACGACGGTACGAAAAATATATCTATTGTATAAACGTGACTAACCTTTCATTATGCGTAGCAGCATGAAGCGTTAATTGTTTTGTTTTTGGTAACTCGGGTTGCACTTTTCACTAATTAATATATAAGCTTTGTTTTGCACAAGTGGCACGAGAAGTTGTTTTTAAGAGAGATGTGTTTTCGTTGCGTGGGAGAAGCGAAAAAAGAAACAAAAAAGAGAAGAGAAGGTTCCCTGGTTTTGTGTCGTTCATCCCCAAAGTCACACATATGCCGGGTACCTGTGCATCAACTAGTGAGCCCGTTTATATGAGAGTGATATCTTCCTTCTATTTATGGTGGCAATATTCAAATAACAATATAAACAAAAATTCTCAGCGCTTTTATGAGAACAGAACAATAATTAATAACCTATCGTTACAATGTAGGTTCATTGTATATATTTTCTACTTGAAGAGATTCTATGCCTATATTATTTGTTGGTTTAAATGGCTAAACCTTTGAGATAAAAATATATTAAAATAATTTTAAAATAAATTGGCATTTGTTAAAATTTAAAGTAAAAGCCAAACATATTATTTTAGAAAATTTCCGCTACTGATTAATTATGTTAAATTTGAGTTTACCTGCTATTACATAAAAACTGTTTTATCAGTTATTATAAAATGAACCATAATATATTGTATTTTCACCTTTGGTGTCAATGCAAGCTTGAACACTCCTTGGTACCTGCTAACAAGAATAACAATCCGTTCTTTGGAAATATTGTCGGAGACAAAGCAGGCCAGTTCAAACAATTAATTTCTTCCATTTAAAGGTCATCATTCACCGCTCTAATGCGATGAGGTCGGGTATTATCTTCCATACAAACAAAATTACCAGTAGCCCCTGTCCATACTCTATCGTGAGCCTATAGACATTTTCTTATACCTTTAACGTGAACTAATTTAGTACATCCATCAGACATAATTCCTGCTCAAAACATGGCGCTGCCTTCTCTAAAAGAGAGCTCAGGGTAACAAGTTAGAGACAGCTCTGATTGATTCTCCCCAAATACGAATTTTGCGATTATACATATACATACATATACTGGTTTTATCAGAAATTATAGCATAATTCGAAGATGCTTCAAATAACTCCATGTGCTCTTCAGAACACTGTACTAGACAAACTTTTGCTCATATCGTAATCGAGGAACTCGAACTGGTCGCCGAGATCTCAAAAAATTCACTTTTAAAGTTACTCTTTACAAAAAACAAATTCAATATTGGATAATACGTATCCTAAACATGCGCATACAAATGTAAACTATAATACCGAATTATAAAGCAATTATTAATGAAACTTTTTAAATATTTCTCATAAAAGTTTTTATTTTTATTTAAATTGCAGTGTCTTTCATTTGTAATCAATCATTTCATGTGGGGTTCCATAACGTTCCATAACATAAAAGGGATTTGTTGACTGTTCCGTTACCATAAAATTTTAGGAACCACTGCCTCAAATATCACATATATGTGTGGAGTTTGGCAAATAACCAAAAATTACACATTCTCAAAACTCAATACTTATCTCAATTTGTTCATAAATATAGTGGCTTATATTTTTAAAATATTTAATAAAAAGTTAATTATGTTAAGTTAACATTTAAACATAATTTTATATTTGAAAATATATAATAATAATCTCGTATTTTTACTTAACTTTTAATTCTTATGACGCACTGGTTAACGATGCTATAATTGCTTTTTACAAAAGAATCGACCGTCAAATAAATGCGGCACGTAAGGCTTGCAATAAACAAACACGTTTATACAACATTTTTTAAAATTCTGAAAAATCTTACCTTTAATAATTTAATTGACGATCCTTGGAAGTGGACATGGTCACATTTTTTATAACCACAATTCGTTTCTACAGTCACTAATGTTTCTGCACTTTCATTGGACTAAATTTAGATTGCTTGTTTCAATATATAAAAACATCGTACAATATATTATCAATGTACAATTAATAACAAATACGATAACAGTGAGCAAATGTTAAAGGAATATTTGCTTATTGGGATTCAGTGATTCAAGTTTCAAATAGTTACGTTTTAGTGGTTTCATAAATGTGTGAATTATACGGTTTTTATAATGGGTGCAAAGGATTTATGCAAGTATTAAAAGGTAGGAATGACTAAACATATTTTTCCAATTTTACCCATGAGATAAAGGGGTTAAGAGTCAGTAGTATCAATAATTCTATTATTTCAATCATTCACCAATGTCTTACATTTACTGTTACTGTTTACTAAAACTAAACCTTCAAAGGAAAAAATGTTTTTTTCTTTCAATTTTCAATAGCCTGTACATAGCATCCTATTGACACACGATAACGACTTTTTAAAAATATCTTTGAATATGTCCTAGTATTATTTTTATTGATAATTTATAAGTACGTACACATTACATCATAAAAAGTTAATAAGCTGAAATGTTACAGATTGTTTTCTTGCAATTTATTTTAATTTTTATACATACATACATAAAGTCACGCCTTTTTCCCGTAGGGGTAGGCAGAGACCACTTCCTTCCACTTGCTACGGTTCTTGCACACATCTTTTGCTTCATCTACTTTTATCAGTGCTCTCATACATGCTCGTTGGTTGTTGGTACTCATGACCTGGCCTTTCTTCAAAACAATGTTGATCTGATCGAGATATGTTCTCCGAGGTCGATCTCTACCGACTTGTCCATTCACACTCGCCTTTTAGATTTGTTTCGCCAATCTTCCTTTATCCATCCTTTCTACGTGTCCAATCCATCTAAGCATTCCTTTATCTATCTTTGTAAATTTTTATCAACATTGCATAAAGTCACTTATATATTTGTACTGACTTTCATAAAAATCTGAAGACCCAGTTAGATTTGATTAATTTTAATAAAATTTATACAGAATGTTTAATTATGTTTAACACTGGCGTGCAGCGGCCTTAGAAGTAGGAAAGCAATAAGAATTATAATTTTTTTTAATGTTCTTTACGAGGATTCCACTGCTTGTGTCAGGATAAACGGAGCTTACGCGAACTGGTTTAACATTGAATAAGGTGTTAGGCAGGGATGTGTGGCTTCGCCATGGCTGTTTAACTTATACATAGACAGTTGTTTAAAATATTTAAAAGAGTGTGCGTATCGATTAAGAATAAATGATTTTATAGTTAAGTGTCTCTTTTACGACGATGACAGGTCATATTAGTATTATCTAAGAAGGCGATGGTTAATATTATGCACGATGCACTAAAAATCAGAGGGATGAACATGAATGTAAGCAAGACGAAAATAATGGTTTTTAAAACAGAAGAAAGCATGACAAACTGCGAGGTGTCGATTAAAGGAAAAAGACTGTAAGTATGACTGTGGTATTGAGTGAAGGGTACTGGGGGGGTAACGAATAAATGGGACACTGCAATGCTTAATGAGCAGCCAGAACGTGTCAAAAAGTCACGACTGGCTGTTCATAAAGGAGTGATGGTCCTTACATTTTTGTATGGTAGTGTATGGGTTTGGCAGAAAATATGACCTACCTAACCTAAGATCAATGCTGCCGAGGTGAGTAGTCTGAGAAGTATAGCCGGAGTGACTGTGATGGATAAAGTGAGGAATGATAGATAATAAAATGCTTAGATGGTTTGGACACATAGAGAGGATGGATGAAAGAAGATAGACGAAACATATTTTGAATAGGCAAGTCGAAATTGTTTTGAAAAAAGGCTAGGTCAAGAGTAACAGCAATCGAAGATTATTTATGAAAGCGTTATTGAAAGTAGAAAAAGCAAAAGGCGTGCCCACTTCTACGGTAAAAAGGCGTGACTATATGTGTGTATGTATTACCCTTTTATCCATTATAACAGGGGTCGGCAAACCTTTTCGGACGGCGGGCCATTTTTAAAAAAAAAAATTTATGCGGGCGCCGCACATTCAAATTAATTTAATAGCACTTTTATATCATATACTAGTATAAATATTATTAAAAATGAACATGGACATGCCATAATAACAATAATGTTGGAGAACAAAATTTTTACAATTCTTAAAAGGAAAAAAAAAGAAAATATAATTCCAATTTTATATGTATAAATATGTAAATATAAAATATTAAGGAAAATAGTTTCTTTTATTTTATTCATTCATTAAAATTCAATGCGCTTTTTGTTCTTGAATAGGTATTGTTTGATAATTTATTTTAGTCCGGTTGTGCTTGGGATACTGAGATCCTCAACAAGTTTTGTAAATTTTCATCCGTCAACCTCGTTCTATATTTTGATCTTATGAAATTCTTGAAAATGTTTGTTTGCATAAATAGGTGCTTGATAAAACACAAATTATTGATTTTGCAAAATATCTTATATTGGGAAATTTGTTTTCTGGTTGATTTAAATAAAATGCAATTAAATTATTTTCATCAAAATTATTTTTATATATACATTGTTAGATTGCAAATCAATTAACTCTAGTTGTAAATTGTCTGGTGCTTTTACAATATCAAATTTTAAAGGATTTTCAAATAATAAATGTCCATTTCTTATGCATAAAAACCTTGAAACCGATGACGAAAATTTTCATCCAGTACTTTTAGTGACTCAATAAAAATATTCGAAGGGCACTATCGTTTTTGGTTGAAAACGATTGCAAAGTAGGAAAATGACAATAATTATTCTTTTTAAGTTGAGAAATAAACAATTTTATTTTAAGCTAAAAACTTTTAATTTCTGTAAATAGCTCGGTAATTAACTTTCCTTTGCCTTGTAGTATTATATTTAATTTATTGAGGTAAGAAAAACTAACTAGCTTATCCATTTAAAATTCGATAATTCTGGTATATTATTTCCTTTTTCTGTCAAAAACATTTCAATCTCGTCTATCAACTCGAAAAATCTTTTTAAAACTTTCACACGGCTGAGCAATCTTACTACAGAAAAATAAATGATGTCTTCATATTCTGCGTCGATTAAACTAGCGCAGTAAAATAGGTTTCCTACCATGGTTCTGTTAGTGCGCATTTTTGTCACCGGTACGCTCACGCTCTAAGTTTGTTGATTTTTTTTAAAATTATATTGGTGCTTTGGCGGGTCGCGCAAAAAATATTAAAACATTAAAATTCACTATATAACGAACATCTTAAATTATTCTTCTTAAAATATTCGCGAATGATTTCAGCAATATTGCCAACTCTTTTTCTGTTCAGTAATTTCCTCTGATTATGTAACATTTAACAATTAAAATGACATGAAATAAAATTAACTAGTACAATGAAGATTATTCTAACATTTATTTATTTCAGAGAAAAGCAAATGTAATGGTCCATTTTTATGCATTGTAACGAGTTATGTCAGGCTAGTTTCAGTAATTAAGAGCAAATAGTTCAACCGGCAACATTGTTAGACTAGACAAATATCGTCGCTGCTTGTTGCTTATTGTTCTGGGTTTTATTTATAAGTTTGCTAGTAATTATTAATTATTATGTAGTTCTATAGTGTGATTTTGCTTATAAGTAAATATGCATAAACTGTTGGTTAACAGTTTTTATATTTATTTTGTGGTACTGTAGTGTGGTTTTGGTTTTTTTTAAGTTAAATACTATGAAAATTAAAATATGTTATATAATAATGTAGGACTTTTATTATATTTAATTTATTATGTTGCCTGTAACTACGTACCTAAAATTAAAAAAATAATTTCAAAACTTATTTATTTTTTCATGACAATGCTATTAATTCAAATTAAGAACAGATTTTAATTTTTATCCACAACAAAAATTATTTTACTGCCCAGCTACGAACTACGAACTCTATTATTCATGTGTAGGGCCTATTTAGTATTACTAATTACTAATAATAATGTTACGATTTGTGAGCCTGTCCCTGTCAGCTTAAGCCTTGAGGCGACAGCGCGTCGACCACAATGAGAGAAAAATGCATGATAGAAGACATCGGATGATTTATGACCGCGATGCGATTAAAGCCTCTAGAAAGGTTCAGTAATTTCGAGGAAACGTCGGAATAGCGTAATAGAATTCTGGCTCTTTCTAGTATTAATTTGTAAAAAAATATTAAAGGACAGCGCAAAAGTTTAGTTTAGTTTTGAAGTCAAGTATTTGAAGTAATTAAGTGTTATACAGTTGTGAATTTGTAAGTGATTTGTGTAATAAAATTTATTGTGTAGAAATATTAGAATATAAATTGTTTAGTTATTGTACTGAGAGTTTTGATATGTGCATCAAATTCGATAGTGAATTCATGATACTTTACTGCAAATAAAATAACTTTTATTTTTTCACTATCAAAGATTCATGCAAATTTGATAAAAGTCACTAGAAATACAGTTAACAAAAAACATTAACCACTTTCGTCTATAAAATAAGCAAATAATGGTGAAATACCTCAAATGTGGACAATTTTAATGTCTGTGTATTAAAAACTCCGGATATCATGTAATTTTGATATGATTCAAAAATGCAGAATGAAGATTAGCTTTTATAGAACCATATTCTCATAAATAGTCTAAAAACATAATAAAACCAAAACAATAACATTTATCTCTGCATAAATTTAAGGTTAGGTCGTTTCGCATTTTTGGCACGAACTAAAACAATGATATGTCCCCACTCTGTTGTTTTGACGGAAAGCTATCAGGGGTAAACAGATTTGCAAGGTTGCCGTTGTCAACTTTCGCATCAAATAGATTATAATATCTAATAATTCGTGATTCTGTCTGTATTATATTAAGTTTACCTATATTTAGGAAAGCATTCACGAAACTTCTTCTTTTTTTCACATTATCATGGGTGACACACCAAGTTTAATCAAGATAAACTATGAATCTACCTTGCCGATGAACTTCATCTATGATTTTTTTCAGTCCCTCTGACGATTCTCTGAATAATGGTTCAATATTAAATAAGCCTTCACATGATTTTAAACCAAAAGTCTATTATTATTATACCGGTCGAGTAAGGACTACAATTATTTTATGTGAATTTAAGGGATCTGATTATTTGAGCTGCGCCTGCCTCAAGAGCAGAGAAATTTTTGTATAAGTATCATCAATACCCTTGTTATTATGAATTAAAGATTAATATGTAACACGGAATTCCACCCAATAGACATCCAGAGTAGAAAAATTGATAATTGGAGGCGATAATAGACACACATTGTAGCATTTTGGTGAAAGAATTTTTTTTTGACAAACGGCTTATCAGAAATTAGAATTTGTTGGGACTTTTGGGACAACTACGTCGCAGTCAATACACCAATTAACTTGTTAGAAAGGATCCACGTGTTACACTTCGACTTAATTTAACAGACTGTCATAACGAAAACGCATTGTCTTTACGAGACAAAAAGAGACACAATGATTGCAGTTTTGGTACACCAAAAAAGAAACGATTTTAACGCAGCCTATAACCTCATCAAACCACGATTCTGTTTCATTCAAAAGTAGGGGAGGTAGGAGTCAAATCTCATAATGCAGTGCAGAATATTTAAATAGTTAACATTTTAAAACTTAACATGAAACGACATTATAAGATTGCGCAAAAAGTAGCGATGTCTCAATGTGCTTAACCTGCCGTTACAAAACTTTATGTAATATGTTAGATGACTTCGCTATTACATCCCAGTGAGAAATATATTTCTTATATATTTTTTTTTAATATATTTTACATTATTATGTAAAGATTTCTATGTAACTACTACAACCTCGACTACAACCGTAAGGTTTGAGAAAAAAATGCTACAAACAATATGTGTACGTCTTGTGAATGTGAAAAATAGTAATGTTACTTACGACCTAATAAAAAATAATTACAAACTGTTGTCTTTTGACAAACAGCACTATTAAAATAATAGATATTTTTTTAGTTTTTAAAAGAGATATGTTAAATCAGTGTAGGAGTGATTGTTTCTTACTTTATATTTTATTATATCGATTTTTTAATTTCTTTTTCCTCCTAATATTATGATATTTCTGACAGTGTGCACCTATTGCTAATAAAATATTAAATTGAATATTTGACAGCCACATCCAAGTAAAGCCATCACTTTGATGCGTATTGGACAACCAACATTATGTTTTCCGCTAATAAAATAGGTTTTTGCCACTATTAGATTCTTTAACCTTTTGTGTATAAGATATAAAATAGAAATTCTCCCGATGAGCAGGTAGATATCTTCACCACATCCTCAACAAACCTTATATTGAGTCACATCAGTAATAGCTGGTAACTACCTAATTACTATTCGATGGATACTATACATAGGTTAAAAAGTCCTTTACTAGACGTAGATTCTACATATTATTGATGTATAAAACGATAACAAGAAACCGGTGTATCCCTAAATTGTCACCAAAATTACTACGCCTTTAATTCACATTATAAAATCGCCACGGTTTGCACAGGTACCTAGACACCCATAGCCGAGTAGTACTACTAGTTTATGGATCTTTTATTTATAGGAAAATATGTGCAGGGTTAATTATTATATTTTGACACCTACCTAGAGCTAATTTTAATAATCAGAATGATGTGGAAATTATGATAAAAAACGCAAAAAGGAACACAACACATTTTACAGAAAAAGTTATCGAACTTAGTCCCCGCATTTTCAAAGTTCTTCACTAGGTACTGTTGGTGTTAGGTTAGGACATAAGGCTAGGTTGGGCTAGGCTAATAATAATTGGCGACTTTAGGATATACCCAAAATTTACAAGCGGTCAGTGGCGATTTTTGTCTAACGCCCTAGAACCATCACTTAGCAGACAACACAAAGCCATTGTTCAAATTTTAATCAATAGGTAGAGTACTTTTTCTAATATAAGGTAATAAAAATACAATAACCAGCATACTTATTGCATTATTCCATTGTTCCCACTATGTGTTAGTGGGAGTCCAGGTCAATTCTGGGTTGTTCATTCGCTATAAATGGTAGGTGTCAATAACACTTTTGAGGTAATTTTTAGTACAATGAAGCAATTTTTAAACTGTCAATGAGGTACCTGTAGTTTACTCTTTTTAAAATGCCAAATTAAATATTAACAAATAAAATATCAAAGTGATAAAATTCTTTTGGCAATTTCTAATTTGCCCCACTCTCCGCTATAAGTTTCGTTAACAACTTCCTACACCTAAATCAAACCGTTATTGAGGAGATATTCAACTTTTATCTTATGGATTACGAGTTTTATGTTAAAAATGGTTGTTTGTGTTAAATACTAAATACTACTAACGTAGTAACAACATGTGCTTTTATAAATTTTAAATTTTCAAGTACATATTATATGGTAAACTGTTAATAAATGATTTATACTTATTACTTTATAGAATAAATTTAACATAATCTGCAATTAAATGTAAACGTCAAAAAATGTCTACTTATAATCTCCCTAGAGCTTGAATAATTTTCAAAAAAATTTACGTGGTGCGAATTTTTAAAAAATTTCTTGAGGCACTAGTCGAGAGAAATTTTCTTATTTATTTAACTGTTAGTAAATCTCCAGCAAAACACTTTAGAACTACTATTTACAACTAATATTATAAAATAAACACGACAACTTGACAGTCCACTATAAACTGAATTAACACTTTTTAGTGACATGTGCTACTGCAAATGAACAAAGCTATTCAGCTGGCAACACCGCAGTCGCGCGAAAATGTCTGAATGGCTACCAAAATATACCGCGTAGGTGAAAAATTCAAAATTAGAAAGCGGATTCATTGAAAAGTATTTCATTTAATTAACAACAGATATTCTGGTTGATAACAAATAGGTTCAGATTATGGTTTCCACGAAATGAAATGGCGATACTTTGTTGACCTCTTGTTGTCTGTTAGAACAATCTCCGCTAATTTTTTGCAATTGTATTGCAGGTAGTTTAATATGATTTGGAAGGGCATGCTCTGACTCTGTGGAAGCCTTGAATAATATTTGATTATTGAAACAATTGCTCTCAAAATAATTTATGATTTTTTTGGCAATTGCAGTTTGTGCCAATAAATTATTCTCAAACGATTTTCTTTCGATATAATCTTCTTTCGTATCTTGAGAAGACATTTCAATGATAGTCTGGATTTCCTCAAACTCAGTCAAAACTTGTTGTATTTTCTCTAATTTATCTTGCAGCTGAATTATATCTAATTCATCGATTTTTCCTTGTTTTTTACTTCAGTTACATGCTTCGAGAAAAATGTTAATTTTGCTTTTAGAATAACACAAATCAAAAAGGCTTTGAAGTCTGCTAACAACGAATATGTAGGCAAATACAGTAGAATAAATTGACCTTTACCCTGACGTCACTAACAATGAACAGTAGTAAACACAAACTTTATATACCTCATCCTTTTCTACTGACAGTAGAAACACATCATACAATATGTACACTTGTCTTTTAAGCAATGACATACGCTCTTTATTATCTCTAGTTATGACCTCTAGATGTTGAAAAGAGATAGCGTCAATAACGATTAAACGGTTGTATTCATAAGAATTTATTTTGACCTCTTATGACAACTGTCATTGTTTTGATACATCGAGTTTATCATTTGCATTCAGATAAATTTTATAAAATCGGTTTTTTTCAAAACCTCTAATTTGTTATTTTGATTTTACGGTGGGTACAAGATTCCCTGTTTTGCATTTAATAAATATTTTTAACATAACCTTACTTCTTAGACCGTGGCTAAATTTTCGTGAAACGGGAACATTATTTATGGTAGATTTTTAAGTCAACTAAAGTAAGAATTACGGTAACAACCAAGAAGTAAAAAAGATACATGCTTGTAAACACTTATAGCCTTCTATAAAAAGGTTTATAAAGGCAGTGGTGAATTCTTACAGATTAACAATTGGTTATGCTTGTAAGCAAATCAAAAGTTATTTGTAATATTGACGTGGAATCACTAACTATGAACGTAGGTAACAGTTCCTCTTCAGAGTCTGACGATGATTTCTAAAATACTTTATACATATTGTATTGTAAATTTCGGAATAATAATAAATATATGAATAGTGTCCATTGCCAATGATTTGATTTTTTTTTATTATGCTAGCCAATTGTTTTTGTTAGCCCTAAATTATGTGCTGTTTTAAATTTAAATAAATTTATTCAAATAAAAGATTCATAGAAATTTATACTTTTTTTAATGGTTACAGAATAGTTTTTTTGTGTATTAGTAGCAGACAAAATAATTATTAGTGAATATTATAGGGCTCCTATCCAAATTTTCGACTATTCTTAAACAGTAATATGGAATTATTTAAATTGACTTTAACCAACAGCAATATTTAGTTATTTATAACGCAAAAGAAATACTGACATGATAAACAAACAGTGGTAATATTTAGGCACACGACAAAGTAACATAGCCATTTTTGACTCATTGATTCATTTCGCGAGGTTTGTAGGTATGACGTCAGGGTAAAGGTCAATTTGTTCTACTGTACTTAGTAACCTTTCAGAAATAAAGTCCTGACCCAGTAAAATTTAGTGCTGAAAGTGATTTGCAAAAAAGAAAAGCTTTATTGAGGTTTGGAACGAACTCACTCTGAATTTGTCACCAAAGACTGATGTAACCGCTGATAGGTGTTTCTGGGAATCTGCACAAAACTTCCGCTATGGATACTTGCTACCAGCTATCTGCTTCTTACTGACGTCTGATAAAACCACGCTTTGCTACCAATTTATGTTTGAATTCTTCTGTTTGGGTTGATATCACTTAAACTCGAGGAAAATTCACTCATTTTATGTACAGATTTATTATACTGTCAAAGTAACAACTATAGTCCGTTCATAATTTGTCGATAGCACAAAATGTGCGTCCAAGTCATAAAACGGCCGTAATAGTCGTAAAATCATAGGCGGAGGTTCCTGAGGTGTTTATTCATGTCCGTACACAATTTGTTGATAGCTCACTGCAAGTTTGACCCTCATTAGGTTTAGTACGTTTTTGATCGCATTTAATTTACGGCTCGTTGGTGTTTCGGCGTCTACGGCAGTAATTAACGTCTCTAATATTTATTTTGCGAATTTTGTGCAGTGCGTGAGTAACTTTTTTTCATATTCCTACAAACATATACGTACCTTTCGTTCCTGCTTGTTTTGTTTGATTGCTTGCGATGGCTTCGTCATCATCAAGTTTTACACCGGTACTGTTGCGTACAGTCAGTAAGTCTGTCTATTCACCAAGAGAGAAGACTATTGTTTTGAACGTTCACGATGCTCTGCTTTCTCAGAATCCCACAAACACTGTTCAGAACATAATCAAGAGTTGTGCCCACATGACGGGCGTAGGGGAGTCAACAATATATAGGTTCCTATCAGAAAGAAAAAAACAAGGTATAGCTAACCCAAATACAAACGAATACTTAAAGAGGGGGAGAAAACCTATTGAAATTGATGAATTTGCCAAAAATGGTATTCGAAGAAAAATTCACGAATTTTTTTACAAAAAAGAAATACCCAACTTAAACAAAATTTTACAAGAAGTTAGAGACGACCCGGATTTGCCTCATGTCGGACGAACCAAATTGTGGCAAGTTTTAAAAGAATTAAATTTCCGGTGGGAGAAATCAGACCGAAAATCACTTTTGATTGACCGGGAAGAGATAATATGTTGGAGAAGAAAGTATCTAAGATCTATACGAAAATTTCGGGCTGAAGGAAAGCCAATTTACTATCAGGACGAAACGTGGGTAAACGCAGGTCATACTCTCACAAAAATTTGGTCAGATAAAAATATATCAAGCTCCAGGCAAGCCTTTATGGAAGGTTGGTCTACTGGTATTTCCCCGCCCTCTGGTAAAGGCAGTAGATTAATAGTTTCTCACATTGGCAGTGAAAAAGTATTTGCTAAGCATGGTTTGTTGGAATTTCAATCCAAAAGCACAAAAGACTATCACGAGGAGATGACAGCTGATGTTTTCGAAGAGTATTTTGAGCAGATGATTGAACATATACCACCAAACTCAATTATAGTATTAGATAATGCACATTATCATTCACGACTAGTAGAAAGACTTCCAACGACTGCGTGGAAGAAACAGGATATCATTGAATGGCTGCGGAATAAGTCCCTGCCTGGAATGGTTAAAGCAGAACTTTTAAAAATTGCCCGGCAACACCAATCTAAGTTCAAGAAATACGTAGTTGACAAAATGGCGGAAAGACGAAACATCACAGTCCTTAGACTTCCACCCTACCACTGCGAATTAAATCCAATTGAACTCATTTGGGCACAAATGAAAAGCTATGTGGCTAGAAAAAATACGTCATATAAAATACAAGCTGTACGTGAATTGTTATATGAGTCTTTACAACATATTACAGAACAAAATTGGCGAGATGCAGTAAGACATGTAATAGAAGAAGAACAAAAAATGTGGGATCTTGACAATATAATTGATGCGACTGTAGAGACACAACCGCTAATTATTAACCTGCAAGACGACTCGGATTCCGAAGATGATCCTGTTTATTTTGAATTTGAATAGTTTTGTAAGTAATCGTAGTTTATATCATTTAAAAATAGGTATTAATTAAATAAATGTATCTTTTACAAATTGCAAGTAACTTTTTATTTTTAAATAAAATAAAGAAATTTTATTAAAATAAAAATACAATTTACAGTACCTACAGTTTAAGAATATTAATATATTTATTTATTTAAAGTAACGTAATGTTTTAATCATATACTCTACGACACTGGTCAGTCATTTCCACTCAAAATACCTACATAATCGGATTAAAAGTTCTATAGCTGTATTGTATTTATTCAGATACAAGGTGGGTTAGTCGAAAACATCTTAAACTGCCAGTTTTAGGTTGGTTTTTGTTATTATATCATACTACCTGTCCTCTCTGTATTTCAGTTCTCTAATGAGGGTCAAACTTGCAGTGAGCTATCAACAAATTGTGTACGGACTATAAATACAAACATATATAAACAAAACAAACAACAATCCAGCGAAAATATCAATAGTCTATTCTATTCTGTTCTAAACAGCGACGCCAGTCATAAATTATTTCTGCGGTATCAGTACAATAAGTGCGCCAAAAATCCAGTCGCTGAGGAGTAACAAATTGCAACGTTTACTTACTTTTTTGCAGTTTGACATCTTGAGTTTTTATTATAAATACGGTGTCTTTTGAAATATATACACACATTAATAATACTGATATATTATGAAAAGAGAAAAATTAAATCTGACTTTAGCTATACTTCTGTGTAATGGTCAAGCAGGGTTCTCAGGCAATTGTGGTTTGTAGACTAATTCATTTCTAACCCTCTTGCTAAAAGACTTCGTTCCTCATTGGCATGACGAATTTTATGTCAGTTACCTGTCTATGCAAATTTATTGAAAACGCACCCACGCAAGGGACAACATAAAGACACCTGTTCCACTAAGATGAGTACTGAAAACAGCCACTGTGCAAGAGAGATTTAGTCGTGTTCTGTCGTTAGGCGAATAGGTACGTTGTGGCACTTAATATTCGTATTTTATCTTATTGTTGATCATTTTGAAAGAAAAGTTTCCGAATAATTTTCCTATAAAATTATAAATAATAATAGTACAAGAATGAAATTATGCAGTAAAGCAGATGTCGAGGTAATTTTTTTTTTTAATAAAGGTACAAGTATATATAAAGTCAATAAATCGAGGTTATATAGTTACCTTACTTAATAGTTTTTTAATTCAATTTCTTTTAATGTATTGTTTTGTTTTTTTGTTATAATGTCGTAAATTGTATATTTAAAAAAAATGCATTTATCCAAACTTACTCATGACATGCATAGATGCATGATTTGCATAACATTACTAAAAAGCTTGGACTATAAAACAAAACGAAAAAAACTTTTAAAATACTTTCAAAAGATAATATAAATGTCATAAGAATACTAGATGTTTTAATCACAAGAAAAAAGGAGAAATATTGACTTACCTGCGCAAATTATTATGACTATCAAAATACATATTACTAGATCTAAAACAACCTAAGATAATCCACTACTTTCTGTCTGGCCTTTAATAGTGCAGTTTAAAAATACTTATAATCACAGACTTACGAACACACATGCCAGGTTCGTTGTGTTTTGCTTTTGCAGCAGTTGCCGGAACGTATGTAGGAAAATGTCTTTCCATAAAGTTAACGGCTGCAAGTCTATCGAGTTATTCACCACTTTTTCTTCCAGGTCTAACTGTCGTTACTGTTCCATATTTTTCAAGAATTTGGCTAACAAGTCGACTAATAAAATATTTTAGTTTTAGAGAATTATTTCCAGTTTTTATTAGATACATATTGTAACAGTTAAGTACAACAATGTCCAATAAATGGAACAATAATTTTTTGTACCATTTTATGCTTTTTCTCACACATTTAACAGTAGCCAATTGCATATCTGCCTTGTCGATAAGTCCCATGTTTATATTATTGGGGTTTTGCACAGGCTCTTGGGTCTTTCGATTAATTTTTCCACTATTTGGGAGTTCCCCGGTATGAAATATTCTGATCATGTGGACGTCCTTCTATTTCAGTGCTAAAACTGTATCTTCACATTTCATTATTTCAGTCTGCCCTCGTTGTAGTCGCCGTGTAAATTTAGGAAAATGTCGTCTATTTTTTTTTATTGTGCTGCAATAACCTGTATTTCTATCATTCAGATATAATGCTAGTCTAGGATCGGTATACCATTTATCAGTATAAAGTAAGTGATCTTTACCTTCATAGGGTTCAGTTTTTTTATTACAGCTGCCGATACTCCTAACGGATCATTTGGAATTTCATTTTCAGAATCTGTGTATACCAAAACATCTAAAACCGTTCCAGTGTCACAATCACAAGCAACGAATAATTTTATACCAAATCGATGTTTTTTGATCGAATGTACTGTTTGAATTAAAGTCGCCCTTTGAATAGAATAAGTGACTCATCTACTACTAACTTTTGAAATTGATAAAAAAAAAAGAAAATTTGATATTCACATTTTGGTAAATGTTTCTGATTTTCAAGAGACGGTCATTTTCGAGAGAATTAAGTGCAAATATTTGAATAAATCTCTGGTCATATATATTTAAAAAAACTGTTGTTAACATAGGATTTGTGGACCACTTATCTTGAATTTCATGTTTTTTTCCATGAGGCATCGGAAAATATTTAATTTCTTGGTCATTATCAAGAACCTTAAAATTTTCAGGAAGACCAGAGACGTCATCACTAAAGTTGTAGATTTTAGGACGAAACGTATTACAATTTCTCAGGACTAAATCACCTGCAATAACTTCATCTTCAGTGTCACTCGGAACTTGAATCACTTATTTCTCTATAACCTTCACCTGCAATTTCTTCCACTTCGGAAAAATATTCGTCTTCATTACTATATTCATTATATTCTTAATTATTTCGTTTTATTCCACGGTTTGTACTCAAACCCGACGAAGTTGAGGGTTGCCATTTTTATAGCACTTATAATAAATTAAAGTATGTAAAATCAAAAACACGTCCTTACACTTTGCTTTTCAAACTATTAACTAAAAAGTAAAAAAGGGTTCAGGTATTATTGCAGTGAAATATATTCGTAATTAATTGTTTAGTAGGATAAATACATCATGTGTAAGCCACCTAAACTGATAAATAAAGTCTTCCAAAAACTGAAATAAATGATTATTATTTATTTTGTGTAGCAACACAAATGTCACAGAAAATATTCGCAAATGACCTCAAATATTAATTTTAAACATCGGCGTTCTATAATTACTTGGCGATTATTAATATCCAAAAATTTACAAGTTTAGAGATATCTCAGTGAGCTATTATTTTCGAGACTAAAAATTATTTGTACGGCGTCATTTTCGTATTTTTATTTTATAAAAATTAATAAAGAAAATTACACCAATTACAATTAGTTGTACTATTCACATTGCATTAATGTTAGATCATAATTTAAAGCTAAGCACCTAACATAACTTTATAGATAACTAGTCGTTTTACCCGGCGTTGTCCGGAATTTCTGGAAGGTTTTTAAACCCTGGTGAAAAATTCTGAAATGACGGCATCAGATATAATGGGGAGTGTAATTATCAAACTCTAACGACCCCAATGACTATGAATTCGACCCTAATATCGGCCGTTTTTTAGTTTTTTATTTAATCTTTTTCCACCCCTTTTGTAGGAGTACTGGGGGTGGGTCAGCTCTTCAGTATTTGTTGCCATGTAGTAAGCTGTTGTATGCACAAAGTTTGGTTAAAATTGCTCCAGACGTTCCTAAGTTATACATACATACATATCCGCATTCATGGATTTGGATGTTTATTGCATAAAGCATAAAAGAAAAACTTATTATTCACGTTCAACATAATAATGTTTGAAAATTTATTTGAATTAATCATTAATTATTTATTCGATTTCTGATTATTTGTTTTTTTTAGGTCCGAAATTGGATGAATTTAAAATGTACCTCAACAAAGGCAAGGACGATGAAATGCAGTTCGTTTGTTACAAAAAGTGCAAGATCAAAATGGGTTTAACTTACTTGTTCTTTGTGCTAACTGTAGGTATATTAAGGCTGTTGTTTCATTGGATACCTCATTTATATCTTCAAGCTACTTGTAATAAATGCAAAATTGAAGAAGCTGAGAAAATATTAATAATTGTAAGTTAAATTTAAGTTTACTTATTAGATATTTTTTGTTACTATAAAACGATACATACATACATAAAGTCACGCCTTTTTCCCATAGGGGTAGGCAGAGACCATTTCCTTCCACTTGCTACGGTTCGTACACACATCTTTTGCTTCCTCTACTTTCATCAGTGCTCTCATACATGCTCTTCGGTTGTTGGTACTCTTGACCTGGCCTTTCTTCAAAACAATGTTGATCTGATCGAGATATGTTCTCCGAGGTCGACCTCTACCGATTTGTCCATTCACACTCGCCTTATAAATTTGTTTCGTCAATCTTCCTTCATCATCCTTTCTACGTGTCCAAACCATCTAAGCATTCCTTTATCTATCTTTGTGACCACATCTTCTTTTACACCACAGCGTTTTCTTATCTCACTATTCTTAACTTTATCCAACCGAGTCACTCCGGCTATACTTCTCAGACTACTCATATCCGCAGCATTAATCCTATTTTCATGCTTCTTCTGCCAAAACCAACATTCACTACCATACATAAGTGTAGGAACCAACACACCTCTATGCACCGCCAGACGCCAGTTAAAATAAAACTACAAATGCAAAAAAAATACAAACAAGCTTTAAAAATTAATATTTTTGGAATTTATTTTAAGGGAGTACGAACTTTCTCGTATTAGCCCCCAAATATAATCACCCAACTTGTTCTCATTATATTATATTGTCCGCGAAAGCGTTCCCATTGCTCTTCTGAATACGCCCAAATTTATCTTTAAATTGGTCCCAGTGAGGGATATTTTGCAACCCATGTCTTTGAAGTTATCAAGCATAGTGGAAATAAGCTCTTTGTAATACTTAGCTTTTTTATTTCCAAGAAAGCCATGGTTTACAGCTTAAAGATTCTACCACGCTTATTTTTCATGTTGATTAATTGTGGAAATTCTTTTCTGGCCTTAATTTTATTTTTTATGGACCGACGAAAAAACCAGCTTTAATTTTAGCTTCTGAGAATTTAAGAAAAAAATTCTTTAAATATTGAAAAGCTTCAGAATCCTGACGAAGAGCCTTCACAAATTGCTTCGTGAGACTACACTTCTTTTCTGGAATTCGTTTTGCTTTGGCCATGGATGCTGCTGGTAGCGAATTGCGTCTGCTCTACTCTTCCATAAGCAAAGATAGCATGGCTATTTAGTGTTTCCTACCAGAAAACCAAAATACAGCAATTTTAAAGAAATATTTGCTAAGGTAACAAACATCGTGGGATGGAATGCTTTACATGATAGATTATGACGTCCTAAGGCTAACCCACAGATGACACTACAGTGTTATTAGTGACTCGACTTTTGTTATTTTTGAAACAATGGAAAAGACTTAATTTCACTCATTGATTAAACACCGTTTTACAAGTATAAAATACCGTTCAAGCTCATCAAAGGCATGAAAACTGTTATAAGGAATTTGCTTTATTAAAAACCTCCATTTTTTGTTGGTTTGCTGAATTTAAAAGAGTAAAAAAATCGGGTATATGGTAATAAATTAGTAATATAAGAGTTACAAATTATGACCTATATCAAATATGAAAAAAAATGTTTTTCAAGGTGTGGCTCTGCTATGTTTATGTAAAGCTAGCAGAGCCATTGGATTTTTCGTTTTAATGAAGTGGTAATAAATTACTGTACTATTATATTTTTAAAATTTGCAAATGGCTCTGCTAGGTTTATTGATTAATGATTAATTATTAGACCAGTTTAATAAAAATGTGACATTGTGGCATATTTATTACCAGTTAAATAGTTTAAATAAATTTCCATATTTTAAATCTTTCCAAATTTTTAATTAGTTATATTTTATTTATCTCATATTTTTTCGTTTTATTGTGGAATCATTAATTCTCCGAGAAACTCTTCGTTTTCTAATAATTATATATTGATTTTACACATGTATCACCTCGGGTATCACTCCCTAGACTGACGTTAATTTACAGTTTGTATTTCAAGGAAACAGTTATTTCTGGAATAATTTTTGGGTATTTCTATGTGTATCGTATTTAATAACGTAGAACGTCTATTTTTTTATTCAGATTGTGTAAAATGTATAAATAATTTTTTTTGTGAAATTTAAGTGTTGCATATTTTGAATAAAAAATAAACATCTTGTGCCATCTTCATTTTTTATTTATTTTTATAATTATGTTCAATCATTTTAAAGTGTTAATAATAAAATGCACCACTTTTCAGATATTTAAAAAATATTTATAATTGTGTTTTAGGAAGTATTTAACCAAAATCACAACATTTACCATGTACGCCCTTTACAAGTACTTACACCTGAAAGCGTTGCGAGAATGAAACAAAGAGATGGTTTGCTAAAACATCATCAATCTTTAGAATCAAATACGATTCCAGCCCTATCTGTACATTTTGAAAATGGAATTTTTAGGGACGTTGACAGGTAAAAACACATTAAACCATTTAAAATTCTAGTAACAATAATAAAAAGCGATACATAAATAATACAATTTTCATTATTGTTAATAACACCAATTTGAAAATTTTCTTTTAGTATATTTAGAGTAATCACTGTAGTGAAAATAATCTAAGGATCTATCCTCTTTAGTTTAGTACAGGAGCTAACTAACGAGTGTGAACATGTTTTTCTTTGTTTTTATAAAAAAATCACAGATAGAATGAGTACTTATTTTGATTACTAAAATTGTACCTACAGTTTTTTTATTAACGTAGGTAATATGCGTTAGTTAGGTCGCTGTTTAGGTCTAAAGATAATTTTTTGTTTCTCACAATTAAAAAAGTAGTTTTTCAGCAATAAGTTATAATTAAATGACCCATGTTAGATCTTTTACATACCCTCTCAGAACCAGTAAGAGTTAACAATTGCTACGTAGGTCATAGTACTAAACAGTAATAATTTTGTTAGATTACAAAATAAACAATTATTTAGTGTCAATACAATGATATATTTTCAACTATAAATACCTGTAAATAAATATCAGTGGTCTGGGTGCTACCCCAGAGGTCCACACGACTAACTTCCCAGTGGAATGAATAAAAAACGATTTCAAATTGTTTATAAAAAATTATAATTGTCATTAACAATATTCTGTCAACCGTATTCTTTCAAACTTTTTCTCATCATTCGATAAGCGGGAGCTATGTTTATGACAATTGAAATTTTTTTTTTTTTATTATGATCAATAATTATTTGTTAGTAACACTATTCAATTGTTATAAATGCTATAAATGCTTGATTATTACTAACAATAATTTTGTTATAGCATCTTCAATGCTATTCTCTCAATACTGACACAAGTTTAAAATTCTCCAATTCCTATTTTTGTTTTCTAAGACTATTTCTTTTTATGAAATATTGTCATCATATTTTTCATACAAATATTCCTAATTCACCGAATTTGCTGAAAATATTATCAGTTCTACGTTGCGTAATTACGCGTCGAATGCAATTGGTCCCACGTCGATATAATTTTTTGTTCTCGAGATAATCCAGACGAAAAATAATTCCGAACGCACATACGAACATACGCACACAGATGTCCACTTAAAAACTATTGTATTCGACTCTGGGGACCTTGAAAAGTGGAGATATGTCAAAATTCTGGATTCGCAAAATCGAACCCATTAATATAACTTCCCACTGAGAAGTTAATTAAAGACTTGGGGAAAAACGAATGATGTGAGACACACTTATTTAATATTCGTCCAAATTTTCCAATACCCCTTCTTCCATATTCTCTGCTTCACTACCACTATCGACATTTAATTCAATAATAAATTGATTTCCACCATTAATATGGAGTTGACCAATCATGTATTCCTCTTCAAGTCTAATAACTTTTTGAATTCTTTTTGCCCAGTCTTCTTTGGTAATATTAGATACTTGTCTTATCAGGCAAATCACCTTGTCAAATTTTGGAAATGTATTGTTACGCATAATGCTCTGTTTTAATTGGCCCCAAATTAACTCGATAGTATTAAAAATGCAAAAATAGGGTGAAAGTCTCGATATAGAATGTACATGGTTTTCAGCAATTCTTTTTCTTAAATTTCTTTGTGTTTAAAACTTCCAAAGAATGAGTATAAAAGGTTAAAAGGTGTGCCAAAAGAAATTGTGGCAAAACAAAAATTGGGTGATAAAGATGAATTTAATAGAAGGTTATCTGACGGTTTCCAAAACAATATTAAACTCTTCTGGAAGTCCATAAGAACAGCCAGAGGTAAAAATACTACCTCGCAACTGGAAAAAATCAGAAACCAAGATAGTAGTATGGTAAAAGGAGAGGAATGCGTTTTAAAGAGATGGAAGGAATACTTCGAAAGTTTATTTGAGAAATAGGATACACAAGTACAGGCCCCATTTGGAGACATGAGTGAAAGTTGTAATGAAAATGAAATTAGTACGACAGAAATTGTGGAAGTGTTAAACAGTATGAAATTGGGTGAAGCTGCTGGATACGACAGGATAACACTTAAATTGCTGAAGGCTGGACAAAGCGTGGTAACTAACTCTGCTGTACCGCCTTTTTAACCTTTGTTGGAGGAATGGTAATCGTGCCACTTTACAAGGGAAAAGGTTCGCAGCAGGACTGTAAGAACTACCGAGGTATTAGTTTACTCAGCATAGTCGGCAAACTGTATGCAAAGATATTGATTAAAAGAGTGACGAATGAAACTGAGAAGATGATATGGGATGTGCAAGCAGGATTTAAAAGAGGAAGGAGATGTATGGATCAGGTCTTTTCATTAGTGTAGTGTAGTCAAAAAATTCTTGGCTAGAAGTCAGAAGGTCTATTGCGCTTTAATAGACGTGGAAGAGACGTGACAGAGTGGTGAGTAGCGAATTGTGGTCGACATTATCTAGGTAGCGGTAGTTTAATACGAGCACTGGAATCACTTTACGGGAATTCCACTGCTTGTGTCAGGATAAACGGAGCTTACACGGACTGGTTTAACATTGAAAAAGGTGTGAGACAGAGATGTGTGGCTTCGCCGTGGCTGGTTAACTTATACATAGACGATTGTTTAAAATATTTGAAAGAGAGTGCATATGGATTGAAAATTATTGATTTAATCGTCAAATGCCTTCTTTACGCCGTGTCACGTTGTGTCACTCTTAGACAGTTTGTGTAAAAATAAAACTTGCCGTTAATATTATTTAATATTAATCAAGTCATATTAGCGTCATCTGAAGAGGAGTTGCAGGCGATGGTTAATGTTATGCATGATGCCCTGAAAATCAAAGGGATAAAAATAAATGTAAGCAAAACAAAAGTAATGGTTTTTAAAAGAGAAGAAAGCATGACAGTTCTAATTAAGGTAGAAAGAGTGGAACAAGTAAATGAGTTTGTATACCTGGGTTCAAAGTTTAAGAGAGATGGAAAGTATGACAGTGACATTGATCGAAGAGTGTTGGCCGGAAAACAAATGAATGGGGCTCTGCATAGATGTATGAATACCCAGAAAGTGTCAAAAAAAGGCACGTTTGGCTGTTCATAGAGGGGTGTTGGTTTCTACACTTATGTTTGGTAGTAAATGTTGAGTTTGGCAGAAGAAGCATGAAAATAGGATTAATGCTGCGGAGATGAGTAGTCTGAGAAGTATAGCCGGAGTGACTCAGTGGATAAAGTGAAGAATAGTGAGATAAGGGAACGCTGTGATGTAAAAGAAGATGCGGTTACAAAGATAGATAAAGGAATGCTTAGATGGTTTGGACACGTAGAAAGGATGGATGAAGAAAGATTAACGAAACAAATTTATAAGGCGAGTGTGAATTGACAAGTCGGTAGTGGTCGACCTCGGCGAACATATCTCGATCAGATCAACATTGTTTTGAAGAAAGGCCAGGTCAAGAGTACCAACAACTGACGACCATGTATGAGAGCACTATTGAAAGTAGAGGAAGCAAAAGATGTGTGTAAGAACCGTAGCAGGTGGAAGGAAGTGGTCTCTGCCTACCCTACGGGAAAAAGGCGTGACTATATGTATGTATGTTAAAACTTCCAAAAGTTGTTTTTTTCATGAGTGTCTTCAAAATACAAATCATTACTCATTAACAAATTTTGAATGTCATTTGGAATTTTAACGAGCTGCCGTGAATGATAGGATGCGTTGTCAAGAACTATAACACTATTTGGCAAATTTGGGATCAATGTGAATTCAAACCATTTTTCAATGATGCTAGCTTCTATGTTCTTATGATAACCAACATTGCAGTCTGCCATTTTTTTCGCACATAATTTTAAAGTATTATGAACTCATCTTTCATTTCTTCCACAATGCATGATTAGCCTCAATCCTTTGTTTGCAGGCATTATCGGTATAAATTTTTTTTAACCATCAGTCCATCCATCCTTTCATAACTGTATCGTGGGTGTCATACCACGTTTCGTCCAAATAGACAATTGGTCTGTTTTCTTGTCGATACCTTGTTACTTGGCTCAAGTATATATTACAAAAATCCACCATTCTTCTGCTCTTCATAATTGCTTCGCCTTTTTTTGTCGTCCTGAACTTAAAACCCATTTTCTTTAGCCTATTCTGAAGCGTTTTATTACAATTTATACTATGACCGACACTTTCCAACTTATTTATGATTATTTCAATTGTGGGTATTTCATTGTTTTTATAACACTCATATATTGTTGTTTTCAATAATTTTACCAAACCATCATCTAATAATCATTTATCACTACGCTTTTTACGTTCATAAGGTCCATTTTCGATTATCTTACGGACGGTTGACAGCGGAATTTCTGTTAAATCAGATGTTGCTTGTATTAACTCTGATGTTTTGTCTTCGAAATGAAACTTTTTACATACATATATATTACACATTATTTGTTGTGTCTCGATATTTAAATGTAGCCGTGTTTTTTTTGTGGTGAGTGGTTATCCGAACTTTCACTGTTATTTTAACTCTTACGGTAATTACTGTCATTACTAAAATTTTCTGTCATTACTCACATTTTCAATCAAAGGCAATTGTTACCACGGACGCCACATTTTAAATAAGCAATGTAAATGTATTTTCAAATCACCAAACTATGTATTTCTTCTATTTAAAAATCTATTATGCACTCAATAAACATTCCAGCAACTGAACTAAACAACTGACCATTTTAAATTGATAAAAACAAGGCGAACATGTGCTAATCGCACAGACCCAGTCTAAGTAGACGGATTATTAGGGAGCGTTTAAACATTATTAAATACATTTCTATAGGTATAATACTAAATAATGTGTCTACACTCTTACTATATCTCTTTGAATGGACTAGTGATTCTAGCAAAGAAAAGGCCGATTACTTTAAGATGCACTATAGTATTTACTTGAACTATAACTATTTTAATTTATTAGTAATTTTTATAATAGAACATTTTACTTAATAAATGGTTTTATTTCTTTTTAATATGAAACAGTGGAAATATATAATTATGTATGATTTACAAAATCAACATTTTTAATCAATAACTGTGTTGTTAATAGGTTTGTTCTAGCATGATACTTTTAATGATTTGATATCAGTTTATTGTAGATACTGCTTTAGTACACATGTTTTATTCAGAACGATTCTAAAACTAGTAGAATATCGGTTTTTGCTAGAATGCTCTTTTTCACTCATGAAGCTATAGTTGCTATTGAATTCCTTTCTTTAAAGCCATGAATCAATTAAAATGATTCTCAGTAAATTGGACTAAAGGCATTATAATATTAAAGGGTATTTATGAGCCTTTGTAAATGCTACCTGCTACCTACAACAAATAAAATTGTTTGTTACCCATTACTATAATAATTGTCCTTTACACTGTTTTTGAAATGTCGTCATAACCACATGAAATAAGTTAATTTGACTCTAATTTCTTGTCTAAGGTTAAATCGCTTACCCTCCAGTGGCAGAGCAAATTATACAACGTTAGTATTGTCTAAAGAAATAATAAAAATAAAACTAAACAGTGGATCATACGTATAGGCGTTTTTTGTGATAATTTTTACGGTTTTATTTTCACAGTATTATAATAAAAGAGAAAGTTTAAAGTAGGAAAACTATATTATTGTCAATTAAATTTCTATCAAAAGACTGGCACATGTCACAGCAGATCGAAAAATCTATGCTGTGAAACTGCCAGACATGAGTGTTTTCTTGACTCGATGAATAATGTGTCTTATGTCAATTTAGCATAACAAATGTAAATCGCACTATTCAATTACGCACATGAATTGGTTACCACCCAACCATACCTTTACTTCTTCAACATGATTACATATTTCCGCTTAAGAATGTACGCGCGAACTTGTTTGCTTATTGTCAAGTAGAGTTATTCGGCAACCGTCTTGTTTTTTTGACGTTTCATCCTACTTCAACTGATTTAACCAGAAGTGGTCCCTAATACAATATTACAAGTCTATCTTAGTTGATAAAACAAACGTAAACAAATAATTTGCATTTGCGCGTGTCACAAACCTCAAACTGTTTTAACTATTTGAAACCAGGTTTCAAATCAAAATTTACTATTGTTTAAATGGCCGATCAGTAGTTCAAACAAGAAATGTATAGGTCTTGATTCAAGCTCTTCAAGCAGCTTGAACGCCATAACGTAAATGCGCATGCTTCGGACAGTTTTCAACCGTTTCACACTGACGCTAGAACAAACCTAATTTCAATTAAATTATTAACAGTAAGCTAAAGAAAGTGAGGTAATTATAAATGTTTTAAGCATATTTTAATATATATAAAGCATAGACCTATTATCAGAAGAGACGCACCATTCCATTCATAAAATTCTGTTTGTTTTGTTGCAATGATTACACGAGAGTGGCCATGTGTATGACAAAGAATACCAATCGATTCTCTTTGTCCCATTCTCGTGCTGGCAACGCTGTTACATTATTGTCGATTAATAGCCACGCTTGTAGTCAGTGGCGTGCTTTTTGTTTGAAATGAGAATATATCTATCGGGTAATATTTAGTTTTTTATGAGAATATATTTATGAATAGGTGATACTCAGTTTTTGATCAAATTGAAGTGTTGTATCCTACTAAAAGTATTTTTCTAAACCCCAAAAGTTGGGCGCCAAATTGTGTTACCCTAACTAAACTGTTTTTCTAAAGTTACAAAAGTGAATGTTTGGTTTGGCAGAAGAAGCATGAAAATAGGATTAATGCTGCGGAGATGAGTAGTCTGAGAAGTATAGCCGGAGTGACTCGGTTGGATAAAGTTAAGAATAGTGAGATAAGAAAACGCTGTGGTGTAAAAGAAGATGTGGTCACAAAGATAGATAAAGGAATGCTTAGATGGTTTGGACACGTAGAAAGGATGGATGAAGGAAGATTGACGAAACAAATTTATAATGCGAGTGTGAATGGGCAAATCGGTAGAGGTCGACCTCGGAGAACATACCTCGATCAGATCAACATTGTTTTAAAGAAAGGCCAGGTCAAAAGTACCAACAACCGAAGAGCATGTATGAGAGCACTGATGAAAGTAGAGGAAGCACAAGATGTGTGTACGAACCGTAGCAAGTGAAAGGAAGTGGTCTCTGCCTACCCCTATGAGAAAAAGGCGTGACTTTATGTATGTATGTACAAAAGTTAAGTGCCAATTTAAAAAAACTTACTAATTTCCCAAATGTTTGGCGACAATTTTGTGTTACGTCTAAGTTTCCTTTCTAAAGCCAATTGTGTGTAATGTTATAAGTTACTTTTATAAAACTAAATTATTCCAACTTAAGGGCTGCTAATTGTGTAGCGAACAGTTTTACTACTAATACCCGTTAAACTAAATTATTTTATCAAATAATTAAATCCACTAATATTAATTGGACAAATAAAATGTAATGTATTTTAAATTTTAATTTTAATGTTCAAACATGTTTAATAACAGCTTAGTAACCTAAAGGAAAAGATTAAAATATTATACTCGGGGTTGCGTAACTCTTTGATTTCTCGATTGGATTAAATTTGAGGTGATGTATAGATTTCTTATGAAATACTACTGTAAAATGGATCAGGAAGGTATATAGTTCTTCAAATAACAACGAAATAAGGATAATACCACTGAATAAGTATTGCTGAATAACAGGGAAATAGGTAATGACTTTTTTTGAGAATATCTCTAAAAGTAATGATTTCCACATCGTTTGGTTTTCAGATTCGTGTTTTACGCCTCAAAATAATTCCTGTTTATTTTGATATTAAAATCGTTATTGCTACACCACTGGATGAAAATATAATAAAAATCTCGTTGAAACACCTTTCGGCAACAGCGCTACTAATAATAGCCGTTTCGTAGTAAACACATTTTTGCACGTGAAACGATTCAGACAAGCCGTGCGGCGTTGTCGCTTATTGAGCAACAAATTTCTATGATCCATAAAATGGGTTGTATTATTCAGGTTGTTATAATTCACGAAATATTAATAAGAGATAGCATTATGGTCACAATATTGTTACAAATATAATCAATAAATACTATGGACGATTCAATAACAATCACAAATCTCTTGCCATAACTGGAGAGCAGGCAACATCACAGCACAACACATTCCAGTCGGCCATATCAAGATCATACAGTCGGCCAGAAAGTGGAGATGTCTGCTCGTGTTTTATAGTAAATAGTTTCGTCTCCTCTGATAATAGGTCTATGATATAAAGCTAAGCATAAATGTCAAGCTAGCCTACCACGTCAAAAATTTTAACCACTGGCGGATATTTTAATGCTTCAAAAGTTTTCGAAAAGCTGACAGTTTTGCTGACCATCTTTCGCATGTTTGTGAGCAACACCTGGTTACGACAACAACATTGATGAATTCCTGGAATGGCCATGTCTAATGTCACGACCCACCAGACCCATTAGCCCAGAGGAAGTCAAAATGGAAATAGGATGTGAGCCTGTGCTACTCTCCTGCTATATGGAAATACGCCCACATAATAATTATTAAAAAAACGGCAAACCCCCGGAAGAAACTCTGTCACGCAGACCGATCAGTCTATTACCCATCCTTAGCAAAATATTCGAAAGACTTTTGTTTTAAGGAATCCAAGATATATATGACCTAGCAAACATCTTACCCAACTACCAGTTTGGGTTTCGAGACAACATGTCTACCACTCATTAAGCCCACCGATGAGTCAATGAAGCGTGTTAGGACCACTCCTCTACCTCTCGTACACAATGACCTGCCGGATGATATCGTCATTCTTCTGTAGATAAATATCCAGTTATGTACCTCTTTAATAAACATCCAAACTTATCTGAACCAATTAAATGCCTGGTATAAAAATGGAAAATTAAAATCAACCGATTCAAATCCGTCCAGGTGACGTTTACTACCTGCCACAACAATTGCCCACCAGTCACGATTGATCGTGCCCCAATACTAGTCAAAAGTGGATGTGGAATACATGGGCCTGTACCCAGATTAAAGATATACCTGGGGAGAAATACGTACAAACAAAAAGAAGGCAACTAGACATGAAATTCAAACAAATGTACTGGCTAATAGGCCGAAAATCCAAGTTATCGACCAAAAATAAGTTGCTGCTATACAAAGTAATGCTAAAACCTATCTGGGCATACGGCGTGCAACTATGGGGCTGTGCTTCCTGGAACATTAGCAATCAAACTCTTCATAAAGACCTTTAAATTTCGTATATCACAGAAGTAATAACCAACCACCAATTGCCAAATGCGATTAACTGGCCACCCAAAAGACCAGATAGAAAATGTGTACAGGGATTGGTCCAATCAACGGAAGATTAAATAAAAACTAATAGTGATTAATACTCTATAAGTGAAAATGCCAGTGGGCTTTTCATTTCCAAACTCAAAAACATACAACTCTTTTACTAAATACAATTGATGAAGTAGATTGAACGGCAATAAATGTTAAAAAAAATAGTTTTCGAGTAATAATAAAGACAGCGTATGCAGTGTGATTTCTATTAGTATTATATATTTCACTTTTCCGTTGCATAATAATATGATGCTGATTTAGTGCTTTTTTGAGCCAGTTTCAAAACTTTATTTGATGCTTTAGTCATTTTTGAGATACATTTGTTAAGTAATCTTGGAGAATCAATTAAAATAGTGGCTTCCTACGTACAATAATTTTTTCTTACTGTTTTTTTTTTTCATTTTTTATCAAATCTAGAAACGGTTCCTTGGTTTCTTCCCTTTTTTTATTTATTTATTAATCTAGGATACAAAATTTCTTATTTTATTTAAATTATTTTTTCCAAAATAACATACTTAATGTGAAACTTATGAGCGATAAAAATTTTAATCTTTCGGTTCCAAAAGTTCATAGCAGGTTTTATACTTATGATTGTTTAAAATTTCATTAATTGTCCACCATAAATTCAATATCATAACACAATACAGAGTTGTACCACCCAGGCTTAATATCGCAAAAAACGAGTTTTCAAGATACTCTTTCTATCGTTTTTCAAAAACAGCCAATGCCTCGAATTATTTGCAAGTAGCTCAAAATAGCTTTAAAATCAAAATCATCATATGCGACAACAAAGTGAAATACATATTTTGTTGTCTTACATGAACTTTTGACATAGCTACGCTAGCTTTACATTAAGTTAGCATATCCAGTTCATCTTGAAAATGGCTGAAGCATTAAATTATCTGGCAGTGACTCAAAATAGCACCTAAATATTTAAAAAATGGCTCTATGATATGGATACACTAGCTTGTATACGTCATAATTTAACTTACTTTTCTTTGTTTTTATTTTAATCTTATGTGTAATTTAAAATTTATGCACCTTCATCTCATTAAAGTTTTTAAAAATAAATTATATAGTTCGAATAATTTTTTTGTGTTTGATTGTTTTTAATAATCTATTCTTATCATCATAATGTAGAAGTAACCGATAATGGGTTTTTAGGCTACTAATGTTTTCATGTAAAAAAGTTATTTACATTTGGGACAGCGAAAAACAAGAATTTATCAAACTCTCTGGTTTAGAGAAAGACGTTCCGACAGAGATTTTCCACAGATATAAGGGTTTAACATCAAATGAACAATTTATGAGGTTAGTATTCACATTTTAAATTTGTACTTATCTGTCTGGATTAATATTATTTTTCGACTGTTTTAGATTAAAGGTTTACGGTCCCAATTTAATTGATATTAAAGAACAATCAATTCTAAAATTGATATCCTTGGAAGTTTTAAATCCTTTTTACATTTTTCAACTACTTAGTTTCACACTATGGATTGTCGACAGTTATGTTTATTATGCAGCTTGTATTATGTTTATGACAACATGCGGGGTCATAACCTCCGTTATTCAAACTAAAAAGGTGAGATTATTATTATATTAAAAACAATTTGATTGCATTTATTATTTTTGCATGTACGTAACTTATACTAAAAATAAATTAATAATAAAAAAATATACAGTTTTATAAATACTGTCTTTTAGTGAAACAGTAAACTTATAATACATACATACATATAGTCAAGCATTTTTCCCGTAGGGGTAGGCAAAGACCAATTCCTTCCACAGGCTATGGTTCTTACACACATCCCCACTCCTCCACCACCACTTCCCCCACTCCTCCCCCCCACCAGTTCCCCCACTCCTCCCCCCACCACTCCTCCCCCACCACTTCACCCACTTCTTTGCGCTTGAATTCCTGTTGTTTAACTACTACTTTTACTTCCTCTACTTTCATCAGTGCTCTCATACATGGTCGTCGGTTTTTGGTACTCTTGACCTGTCCTTTCTTCAAAACAATGTTGATCTGATCGAGATATGTTCGCCGAGGTCGACCTCTACCGACTTGTCCATTCACACTTGCATTATAAATTTGTTTCGTTAATCTTTCTTCATCCATCCTTTCTACGTGTCCAAACCTTTTAAGCATTCGTTTATCTATCTTTGTAGCCACAACTTCTTTTACACCACAGCGTTCCCTTATCTCACTATTCTTCACTTTATCCAGTGAGTCACTCTGGCTATACTTCTCAGACTACTCATCTCCGCAGCATTAATCCTATTGTCATGCTTCCTATGCCAAACCCACATTCACTACCATACATAAGTGTAGGAACCAACAATCCTTTATGCACAGCCAGATGTGCCTTTTTTGACACTTTCTGGCTGTTCAGAAAGCTATGCAGCATATAGCATACTTATAATAAATGGTCAACTGCTGCCCTCCATCCAGATGGGTTTAGGAAGCATTTCCTCTAACCACGGAACCATCACCCGCACCCAGGAGCTTAATATCCTGAGGATTACACAGTTATTTTCCTACCGCCGCCTGCGTTGAGTCGCTGGCTGTACAGTCTACTCCATACTGTATAACTCTGCGAAACACTTTATAATAAATTATTATTTTAGAACCAAAAAAATTTAAAGTCTACTATACACAGTAGTGATGTTTGCACAGTACTCAGACGTTTTCCAAAAAAATCTGTGAATGATGAAATCCAAGAAAGTGAATACAAATCTGAAACTATATCTACTGAATTATTAGTACCAGGGGACGTATTAGAAATTCCTGCTCATGGTTGTATTATGCATTGTGACGCAGTCTTGTTGACTGGAAATTGTATTTTAAATGAATCGATGTTGACAGGTGAGTATTTTCATGTAGAAAAATATACAATAAGTATACTATGTTTTTTTAATGTGTTATTTAGAAATTGTGTGATTGTTATGTAAATTAAACATAAACTCATGTTCAAACTTAATGTACCACTCGATAATTGTAGTGACACAAATGTGTTATTATGTGTTAATAACAAATTTTTTTAAATATTTTAATTACTGTGATTATTATTGGTTGTAGGTGAATCTGTCCCTGTAACAAAAACGGCTTTGCCAAATGTAACTGGTCTTTCCTACGATCCTAAAGAACATGGAAGACATACTCTATTTTGTGGTACTCATATTATTCAAACTAGATATTTTGGAAATGAAAAAGTGTTAGCCATTGTCGTTAGAACAGCATTTTCGACTTCCAAAGGTAAGTTTAAATAGGCTGTTTTTTAGGTTGTTTTTGGTAACTTGATGTCTTAAAATAGTTTTTAAAGAAATTTTTTAGTCATAATATTTCATTTTTTGAAAAGCTATGGTAACCGAACTATATAAACTTTTGTGATATTTAATGTGTTCAAAATATATATATAAGTTATCTCTCCAAGTGAGAAGCTAATTCAACTTTTTTTAAAATAATATTTATTCTTTACAGGTAGTTTAGTAAGAAGCATTTTGTATCCTCCTCCTGTTGACTTCAGATTTGAAAAAGATTCTTACAAATTTGTAATTTTTTTGGGAATACTTGCCAGTATGGGTTTCTTTTATACAATCATTTCAAAAGTAAGTAATGCTTACTAATAATCGTAATGTACCATATATTTTAAATGTTCGTAAATGGTTAAATACATTTTTTATTTAAGGCTTTAAGAGGAGTTGATCCCAGAGATTTTATTCTTGAAGCTTTGGATTTAATTACCATTACAGTTCCGCCAGCTTTACCTGCTGCCATGACAGTTGGTCGCTTTTATGCACAAAGAAGACTGAAGAAAAATCAAATCTTTTGCATTTCTCCAAGAAGTATTAATGTTTCAGGATCTGTTGACTGCGTTTGTTTTGATAAGGTAAGTCAAGGTATTATGTAGCTAAAAACATTAACATCCGTTTTAAAAATTCGCTGAAGCAACCTTATTTAGTTAATTAAACAGACAAAATGAATTTTAATTTTCTTTTAGACTGGTACACTTACAGAAGACGGTTTAGACTTACTCTGCGTCGTACCAATAGAAAATAAGGAATTCAAACCACATGTAGAAAATGTAGAAACACTTCCATACGATGTTTTGTTATACGGTTTAGTATCTTGTCATTCCTTGACCATAATAGATAAACAAATAGTTGGAGATCCGCTTGATTTAAAGGTAAGAGGATAAATGTATTAGATATTAAAGTTGCTAAAAAAGTTATTATTATTATTACACATCAAAAAAAAAGATAATTAGATGAAACGTAAATCACGTTATTTCAGTTGATGTTTTTTCACATGATAACTTTATTTTAAAATAATATTTAAAGGAAGCGTAAATTTTTATTTATTGAATTTGTATTTAAATAATCTATGCAAAATATTAAAAGTAAATTTTATAGCCATTTCCTTAACAAAGATAATAAATAGTAAGCAAGACAAAAGTAATGGTTTTTGAAAGAAAAGAAAGCATGACAAACTGCGAGGTGCTGATTAAAGGAGAAAGAGTGGAACAAGTGAATGAGTTTGTATACTTGGGTTCAAAGTTTACGAGAGACGAAAAGTATGACTGACATTGAGTGAAGGGTGTAGGCAGGAAAACAAATGAATGCATAACTTTATGAGCTGTGCATAGAGGAGTGTTGGTCTCTTCACTTATGTATGGTAGTAAAATTTGGGTGTGGCAAAAGAAACATGAAAATAAGATTAATGCTGCGGAGATAAATAGTCTAAGAAGTATAGCCGGGGTAACTCGGTTAGATAAAGTGAAGAATAGTGAGATAAGTAAACGCTGTGGTATGAAAGAAGGTGTGGTTACAAAGATAAAGGAATGCTTAGATGGTTTGGACACGTAGAGAGGATGGATGAAGGAAGATTGACGAAACAGATTTAAAAGGCGAGTGTGAATGGGCAAGTCGGTAAAGGTCGACCTCGGCGAACATATCTTGCTCAGATCGACATTGTTTTGAAAAACGGCTAGGTCAAGAGTACCAACAACCGGCGAGCATGTAGGAGAGCATCGATGAAAGTAGTAGAATTGAAAGATGTGTGTAAGACCCGTAGCAAGTGATAGGAAGTGGTCTCTGCTTACCCCTACGTAAAAAAAGGCGTTCCTGTATATATGTATGTTTTGACTGGTATTGGGGCACCATCAATTGTGACTGGTGGACAGTTGTTGTGACAGGTAGTGAACATCACCTGGACGGATTTGAATTGGTTGATTTTAATTCTCCATTTTTATACCAGGCATACAATTGGTTCAGATGAGTTTGCATGTTTATTGAAGAGGTATCTGGATCTCTATCTACAGAGAGAATGGCGACGCTTCCTTGGAACACTCCAGATGTTATGGGATAGTTGTCCAATATGAAATCATTGTGTTTGACTGAGAAGTGTCTTTCAGTTAGGTAGGACTTAAGTAGAAGATAAAAGTTGTTTTTTAGAGTATTGAAAACTCCGTTGCAATACTCTTTTTTTCTAGTTTGGTCGATGGTGTCGGGCATCTCTAAGTGTTGTAGAGAGTTCGCGTGATAGCCTTTTGTATTGATGAAGATCATTGTTATTGCGTGATCTTTGCCACTTTTCTCTAGCTCGCCTTTTCTTAGTTATGAGTTGTCGGATTTGCACTGATACATCTGATGGATTGTTGTTCAACCTGAGGAGAAGTGTACCATGCAGCTTGCTGGATTGTGAATGAAGTATTGTGCAGCTTCGTCAATTTCTTCAAGGTTTTTTGTACTTAAATTCAGATTTAAGTTGTCTGTGATATACTCTTTGAAGAGATCCTACTTAGTTCGTGCTGAGGTCAGTTTGGGGTGAACATTTTTATTTAAGATTGTAGAGCGTACATTTACAACAGGTGTGTGGTCCGATGTTAGTTCATAGTGAGATTCTATTGTACAGTTTTGAGTGGCTATACAATTTACTATGTAGAAATCGAGAAGATCTGTAATTTTCTGGGGTCAGTTGGCCAGTATGTCAGTTCACCGTTGGTAAAGTGGTTGTAGTTCCTATCAGTCATAGTTCTTAGAAGGTTTCGGCCTTTAGTGGTGATGAGTCTTGACCCCCAGTGTGTGTGTTTCACATTCCAGTCCCCTCCAGCGCAATAAATTTGTTTCAATGGTATCAAAGAATTGTTTTTACGTATATGTAGATATTATGACGTGATGGGGAGTATACAGACGTGATATTGAGGTTACGTTTGTTGCTAATTTGGACTGTCATGGCTAGGATGGCGTTTGTTTCATATTTATCTAGTTCGTGATGTGCAATTGAATTTCTAGTAATGACTGCTGTCCCGCCATGGGCTGTTCAATCTGGGTGAGTGGTGTGGTATATTGAGTAGTATGAGTATGAGAAGGTTGTTTGCTCAGTAAAGTGAGTCACCGAAACTAGTAGTATATCAATTTTTTAGAGGTCCAGAAAAGTAATTACTTCTTTTCTGATTAGCAAGGCTGTTGGCGTTTTAGGTTGCGATTCTCAGGATTCTGTTAGCCATTAATTGTTCAATTTGTTGATAACAGACGAAAACAGATTTGGAATCATGCTGTTTTGATTTATCAACTAAGAGAACATTTTTTTGAATTCTTTAAGGAATTTTGACAGTTGTTCTTCCAGCCATGTTGTTGGTTGATCCTGTTTGTTTCTATTGTTGTTTTGTGCTATTTGTGCATAGGTTAGGTTATGTTTTTATGGGTTATTTGTGTTTGTCATTGATGGAGCTCTTTGGACAGGAAGTAGTTTTGGGATGATCGCTTGTGGCTGGATGTTGTTGGGCTTATTTCTTGTATTTCTTTTCTGGATTAGGTTTTTGTAAACACAGCACCCTTTTTAGTTTGCCGGGTTATCACCATGGCATAAGGCAGAGCAGTAGGACTTGGAATGTTCATATTCTTGACATCTCATGCATTGTATTATGTCACGATTTTTTCTTGGAGGTTCTATTGAGATTTTAGTATTGTATATGTTTTTTGTTCATAGATTGCTTTATTGTTTGGTTGAGGTTCTAAGTCAACAAAGAACATGGAGAGTGGATCTTTTGATATTCTATGTCTAATGTTCATTATATTGCGCACATTATGTCCTGCTTTTGTGAGTTCAGCCTTTATTTTAACTATAGGAACTGAATGATGTAGGTTACGAATGACTATTCTGTATGCTCTATCTTCTTTTAGTTGGTATGTGTGGTGTATTGTTTCCTCATTCCTTAAGTGCCTAAATAAAATTCTATAGGCGTCAATTGTGTGTGTGCTGATTTTGACAGTTTCATTAGCTAGTGCTTTGGTGTAGTATATGATCTGATTTTATGATTTTCTTAAGACTTTCTATCATGGCCTTAAAAATTTTCACACCATAGATGTATATTGGTGGTGGCTTTGATAAAACAGTTCCGTTTTGTTAATCGGTTTGGTTGGTGCTTTCTGGAGTTACTTCTGTGCGTTTCCGTTTTTTTGATTTTTTGACTGACTACCATGTATGTCTGGTGTTTTCTGTGGTCTCTTCGTCTTCAGACGAGCTGCCCATATTCTCATTAGTTTCCGGCTAGTGGATTCATTTGTTGGCGTGGTTTTTTGATGCAAAACTGTTTGTTTGTTGAAAGAAGGCTTGATGTGACGCTCTTGTTTGTTCTCCAGGTGAGAAACCGAAGAAACCTTGTTGGTTTTGGTGGTTGTGTGAGGTAGGCATAAACCCAAATATATTCTAAATGATTTTATCTTTTTTCAAGTAAATGAAACCTATTTAAGGCTATATTATATGAATCTCATAATAAATTTAAATTGCCTTTAAAGGAATATTTACTATAAATCTACTAAAATTATTTCTTAATGTAGTTTCAGAAAAATAACGTTTACAAAAATTTTCATATTCTGACATATTGCCTATGTTTTTCTGTCTCCCTATAATTAGCTGCTGCCAATATTTATAAAATTTTTATATTTTATGTAATAATTTTTGTTTACAAACAATATTAAAATAATTATACACTTCCATTGTTCCCACTCAATTTTAACAGAAACGCACAACTGCTGAATTGAAACCAATAGAGGATCATATATATTTTGTAACTGTGACCGAATATTTACTTACTTATTAGAAAATCATTCAATAATAATTAACCTAATAAAAGTAGGCTGTCAGCTCGAGGCCACTTTTTGACAGACTATTATTTTGACCTATGGAGGGGAGAGATAAGGAGAAAAATTTATGTGTTAAAAAAATGTCCCTGAAAGTGTATTGAATTAAAAAGGGCGTTACTGTAGCAGAATACCGTTTTTAAAAAAAGCGCCCAAAGTTGTCTCAACGACAAAATATGTGCATTTTTTATTTCCTGTTTACTTTTACGTTCACTTGAGCAACTTACTTCACTTCATCGAACAGCTAAGTTCAAATCTAACCTCACGTCTACCGGCGCCATCTTTATATACCACATTTTGGTAGACACTTTTTTAATAATAGTCCCCTATAAGATTATTTTCCTCAATGCGTCCAAAGAAGATTTTACTTCAAAAATTATAAATTGATACTTTTGAGATCATTAAGAATTGCTCAATTTTACAAATTCTAGTTTTATTTAACAATTCAAAAACTATCGATTTACATTATCAAGATATTGCGTAAAACCGGTGGAGTTGAGTAAAAATATATTCAAGATGTAAAGTAATGTTATGAAACGATTTCAAAGAATAGAAGTGGAAAAATTTATTATGTGTTAACCTTACTCTCTTAATTATTTACATTTTTAATATCGTCACTACCTAGAGAGAACCATGAGAAAATAAGAACTTATGCTTCTGTTAAATATGTTTGGAGTTAAAATACATGGTTGGTTACCGGTCTCTACTGCGTGTGCTTTATCGCGAACACTGCGAAACATCTTTTTCAATATTTCTATCGCAACTCTTTCAATTGAAATTTTCAAGCCATGTTTCGCTTCGTTTCTCAGAACTTTCATTAAATTCCATTAAGAATTCTCTTTTTTTCTACTGAGTAGTTTTTCTTACCGTTTTGTCTGCCAATTTAAAATAGAAAATACAAGAGCAGCAAAAAACACCCACACAAACACACTTAAGTTCAACTTATTATCTTCTGGTGACTAATACAATGTTATTCAGTTGTAGTTACTTTAAAGTAGTTCGTAAGAATTCTGTAATTTATGTTATTGTATCTTTTAAATTTCAGATGTTTGATAGCACAAAATGGGTGATGGAAGAACCGGAAGTCGCAGATAACAACAAATTCAATATGATTTTCCCAACAGTATTAAAACCTCCTAAAAACCAATCCACTGCTCAACAAAATCTCATAGGCGATCTACAAATTGGTATAATTCGTGAGTTTCCATTTTCTAGTAGTTCCCAACGAATGGGTGTAATTATGAGACATTTGGATGGTACCCATTTTGAGTATTATTGCAAGGGATCCCCAGAAATGCTATTAAAGTTTGTCAAAAAAGAATCTGTACCTCCAGATTTTGACGATGTTTTGGAAAGTTATACGCAGGAGGGATACAGAGTTATAGCTTTAGCACATAAAGAGTTAAAACTAAGTTACACTAAAGTACAGAAAGTGCAAAGAGAAGTTATTGAAAAAGATTTAGACCTTCTTGGATTGATCGTCTTGGAAAATAGGCTGAAACCGTTGACTACTCCATGTATTCAGGTTTTAAATGATGCGAATATTAGAGTTATTATGGTTACAGGTAAGTTTTGTTTTTATTTGAACAAGTATTTAATTTTATTGCCGACATTGTTATTACCTGTAAAATCAACAAACCATTACATTTTCATTTGCTCCTAAATAACCCAATTAAGAAAAAATCAATTTTATACTTAACCAACATTGAGTTAATTTATTATATTCGACATACCTACATACCTTTAGTCATACCTTGTTTTCGTAGGGATAGACAGAGACTACTTATTTCCACTTGCTATGGTTTTTACACATGTCTTTCAGTTGCTGGTACTCTTGACTGGCCTTTGAACAAAACAATTTCGATCTGATCGAGACACGTTCGCCTAGGTCGACCTTTACTGACTTGCCCATTCACACTCGTCTTATAAATCTGTTTCTTCAAACTTGTTTCATCCATGCTCTCTACGTGTCCTAACCATCTAAGCATTTCTCTTTCTATCTTTGTTACTTCATCTTTTTTCACACCATAGCGTTCCTTTATCTCACTATGCGTAACTTTATCAATCAAAGCATTGATCTTACTTTCATGTATTTTCTGCAGTAGTGATCAGCACTCCTATAAGTGTAGCCAATCGTGCCTTCTCATGCTTATAAAACCATGCAGGGACCCATTCATTTGTTTTCCTGTCAACACCCTTCGCTCAATGTCACAGTAATACTTTCCGTCTCGTAATTTTTAACCCAAGGATATAAACTCTTTTATTTATTGTAGTCTTCTTCACTCAGCACCTCACAGTTTGTCATGCTTTTTTCTCTTTCAAAAACCTATACTTTCGTCTACATTCACTTTTATCCCTTAGATTTATAGAGCATTATGCTTAATATTAACCATCGTCTACAACTCGTTCTAAGATGATACTAATATGACCGTATCATCGGCGTAAAAGGGGTATTTGACGATGAAATCATTCATTGTCAATTAATACGCACTCTCTTTCAAATCTTTTAAACAACCGTCCGTGTATAAGTTAAACAGCACTGTCTAACACCTTTTTGGATGTTAAACCAGTTTGTGTTAGATCAGTTTATACTGGAATTCTCGGTATTTTCAGCGCTCGTATCAAACTACAGCTTACCCCATACATAGACAATGTCGACCACAAAAGTGCAGTAGACCTTTTGACTTTTAGCCATTAAAGATTAAAATTTTTTATACTATTACTATCTGTTTTCCAGCCCACAATTTTTTCTTCGCTACTTTTCCTGCCTTTTTTGTTAGCGTCTTTAACTTCATAGTAGATATACATGTGGTTACTCAGAATTTCTCCTTCTAGGACTTGCCAGTTGCTGATATTTTTGGCTGTGTTTTCAGATGTTAACGTGAAGTCAATTATTTAATGGCTGGTGCCTTACTAAAGGTCGGTTTATTCCCTTGGCTTTGCAGTATAAAATTATTGCCTGCAATCCAGTCCAGAAGAATAGTTCCTCTCTTGTCGCCAAATTCATTAATAATTAATTCATATATATATATATATATATATATATATATATATATATATATATATATATATATATATATATATATATATATATAAATATATATATATATATATATATATATATATATATAATATATAATATATATATATAATATATATTGAAAATGCCAAGTGAGATCTTGGCGAAATGTCTGCAAAAATCCAATCAGATTTTAACTAACAAACGGATGCAATCCCGGATCGATATTTCATCACATTTCACTATCCGTGAATCACTATGCTTAAACATATATATTATATATTTAATAAATATTTTTTAGGTGACAACATTCTAACTGCTTTGAGTGTGGCCAAAGACTGCGAGATTGTGACTACAGGGCAGAGTATTATAACCGTCAATTGTGACAACAATCATCCTCCAAACCTTTTCTATACTTTAACCAGCACTAAAGTAAAGATTCCAACAGATATCTCTTATTCACCTAGCATCATGAGTTTAGAGACTATCGAAAGTCAACTTCAGACAACTACAAATAGTACAGTAATGCCTATTTCGGGTTCCAAAAGGCCTAGTATTATGTTAAATAATTATAGATTTGCTATGACGGGAAAGATCTGGGGTATTATCAGAGAATATTATCCTGAATTGCTTCCCAGGATTTGTACTAGAGGTAAGATAATAATTTCAGTAATTATATATATTGTGTGTGTGTTTTTCGAAAAAACGGTTACAAACAAAAACTGACGTTGTTTCATTTGTATTTATCTCCTGTTTTTCAGATTTAGCATCTATGTAATACTTTTTATAAATCATATTAAAATTTTCCTTAGAAAAAGATACAGCCTATATGCAAAAAAAATTTAAATTTGGTTTTCATTAATGAAGATTTATTGAATTTGTTATTAGTTTATGGTGAGTGCAATAGAATTGCAAATAGAGCATGCCGAGTATTTCATGAAAGACATCCACAAAGGCAAAAAATAATGTGATCTACTACAAAACTGCTGGTTAATTGAAAATTTTTATCCAAAAATCATTCATAGAAAGCCTTAAGTGGATAATAACAATGAAATAATAGTTTTTTTAATGCTGTTCCAAATGCTTCTCTAAATGAAGCTGAAACGGAAATAGGATTCTACGTGACTATTTACCACATTCTCAATAAGCACAAATGGCATTCCTATAAATTCTACATCTGAAAGAACTGATCTGCCTTTAATACTGGAATTTTTTAAATAGTTACTTGTCAAAATTCCTTAACAATATCATATAGACAGATAATGAGGCTAAGTTTATAAAAAAATGTCGTTTTCAGTAGACACAACAGCAACCTTACAGATTTACAGTTGGAATACATGCTTATCTTTGAAGATATATGGTTCAGTAATAATGGCCTAGTTGGCCTGCTAGACAACGATCCATTATATTATATTGGGGTTTCATTAAAAATAAGGTTTACTCCACTCCAGTAACAACAATGGAAGACTTGTAATCGAGAACTGCTTTCGATAGTTTGAGTCAGTGGTAATATTGTTTAAAGAGAACTTTTATTTGAAATATGAAGAATATTGCTGACAATAATTTAATACTATGACTGCTCAAATAATATGATATATATATATATATATATATATATATATATATATATATATATATATATATATATATATATATATATATATAATAACAAAAACTGACGTGGTTTATATATATATATATATATATATATATATATATATATATATATATATATATATATATATATATATATAAACCACGTCAGTCTTTGTTCAAAACCGTTCATATTTTGAAAATGGTTTTATATCGAAATGGGAATAATTGATCAAAGTAAATATAAAATTGATAGAGGAGTAGGTCAAAAGAACTAAGTGTACGAGGGTGGTCTGAAAAGTTTCCGACAGGTACTCACCAAAATTTCAGCCATTTTGGACGCGCAGTTGTTTGACAATCGTTTGAGTGAGTCAATGTGAGTGTTTTTGTGAAAATGGACAAGGCCACTCGTCTACGCAAATCAAAGAATAGTTGGATGCTGAGTACAGAGACCTGCACCATCATTTACCGCCGTAAAATTTGGGCAGCTTAATTTAAACATATCCGTATCAGGTGTTGAACGACCGTCGAATTAAGGTGAGAGATAAGCAGGCTATTAGTATGTCCAAAGAACGTGTTTGTCACAAATTGATAGAAATGAAAAAGTTGTCTACGCGTTGTGTGCCGCGTTTTCTCACGTTAAACCAAAAACATGTTCGAATGAACATTTCCATCGCTCTGGTTGGCGCAATTTAGGCGCAATAAATCGGAGTTTTGGCGCGAATTAGCTACTGTAGATGAGACTTGGATACACTATTATGCTCCTGAAACAAAAATTCAATCTGTGACTTTGTGACTTAAGGAGGAATTGGCTTCTAAAAAATCAAAAACTGTTTTATTTTAAAAAGGAAAATCCATTAAAGGAGCATACTGTGATTAATTGACAAGCTGAAGGCAGAAATTGCATAAAAATGGCCACATTTGTAAAAAAAATTCTGTTTTACCAAGACAATGCGCCGTTTCACACCTCAGTGGATGCCATGGCGAAAATTCACGAATTACGGTTTGAATTGTTTGACAACCCTCCTCACTCACCAAAACTAGTCCAAAGAGACTTCTTTTTGTTTCCTAATCTAAAAATTCTCGGAGGACAGATATTTTCGTCAAATGAGGAGGCCATCACCTTCGTAAACAATTATTTTGCAGAGAAAGACTCCTAGTACTATTTGGACGGGTTATAGAAATAGGAGCATCGCTTACAAGGAGAATATGTAGAAAAATAAAAATAAATCAATAGAAAAAATTTCTTGTATCTTTTTTAGGTGGAAAGCTTTTCAGACCACCCTCGTACTAGCACCTATTATAGCTTTCAGTTGAATGTTGACAGATATAAACTTTCAATGCTCTTTTCGTAGTAACTTTATTAATAAATAAATAGTTTATTGTATACAGTAGACAAATGTTAATAGACATTAAAAAAAACATCGTTTATATTTTTCGTTAAAAATAACCACTGCCACACATTGTAATTGGATTGATAATTTATCTGAGAGATAGTGAACAGTAGTAGTAATTTTAAGTTAAAAACAATTATTAAAACGTTACATTTTATTGAAATTTTCAGGTACTATATTTGCAAGAATGGCGCCTGATCAAAAGCAACAGTTAGTTCAAGAACTTCAAGGATTGGGATATTGCGTCGGTAAGTATTTTTATTTTTCTTTTCATAATCTGTCAGAAATCTAAAATTAACTTTGTATTCATCAACTTTGTGGTCAATATAAATGTAAATTTTTTTTTTACTGAAAATAGTCGCAAAAAAGGGTATACCTATCGTGTGGGCCGCGGACGGCCCGCACTGCGACTATTAGAAGGGGAAGGGATTATAGAAAGGAGATGGTTGTGGACCCGCTCTTTAAAAATTTGCAGGTCATAGTTCTCTAGAAAAACTTATTTTGAAAGCTTGGTCCTTGTATTGTATCTTGAGAGTGAATGAGTGAGACTGATCAGCATGCCAAGTTCTTTGGCTGAATGTGGCCAGTGGTGGTATAAGAGTTTTTATTTCTCTGGAGCATCTGCCATGGAAATATCTGTAGAGTAATGTCTGGTCTGCAACTCTTCTTCTATATTCTAGTGAGTGAAGGGTATATGTGAGAGTTAAGTTGTTTATCAACCGAATTGCCTTTTTCTGAATGGAATCTAGAAGACGAAGAGAATGCTTTGGTGCTGAACCCAAAATGTGCGAGCAATACTCCAGTAGAGGTCGGATTTAAGCCTTGTACGTCGTCAACAGTTGATCAGGAGTAAAAAACTTTCTAGCTGTCCACAGAAAACCCAGCCTCTGGCTTGCTGATTTTGCGATGTTAACAATATGATCATGCCAAGACATATTATTAGACACCGTGACTCCCAAAATCGAGATGGAAGGACTTGATTCAAGGGTATTTCCGGACATTGTGATGGAGTGATTTGAGGAATTCACTGTCTTGGAAAACGTGGCGCTTTGTGTTTTCTGGGCGTTGAACAGAACAAGATTGTTGGTTCCCCACTCGACGATTGCTTCAAGATCTCTATTAATGGAGTCAACCTGTTCCTGTCAAAGTCTATTTGTATCATTCACCGAAAGTGATCGGTAGGATGTGAAAGTTAAGACAAGTGTGCTGTCGTCTGCAAAACTATAAATGGGGTGCGTGGTGGTTTTCAAGAGATCGTTCATATGTAAAAGAAATAGGGTGGGGGACAGGATAGAACCCTGGGGGACCCCGGCATTGGTTTTCAACGCATCAGAAAAAATACCGTCAACTGCCACATGTAAGGAGCGATTTTGCATAAAGCTCATGAGCCATTGGCGCAATTTGGTTGGGAGACCTTGGGTAGATAATTTGCTTAACAATGCCTGGTGTCAAACGCGGTTGAAGGCTTTAGATATATCCAAGACTATTGCACGGGATTCACCAAACTTCTTAATAGTGTTTGTCCAGATTGGAGTGACAAGCCAGCAAATCTCCAGTAGACCGAAGTTGTCGAAATCCATATTGTCTGTGAATTATCTCAAATTTCTTCAGATAATTGATGAGTTCTATGTTGATCGCTTTTTCTATAACTTTGTATATGACTGAGAGAAATGCAATAGGGCGATAATTCGCAGGAATAGTCTTCTTTCCTGTTTTCGGAATGGGTTGGACTCTAGAGTTTTTACACATAGACGGAAATGCTCCTTTGCTGTATGATAGCTTGAAGAGCCTACAGAGAACTGGGGTGAGATCTTGAGCGCAGGTCTTCAGGACAATTGTCGGAATTCCGTCTTATTTATGGCCTTAGCCAAAGACCAATTGTCGGGAATTCGCACCAGAGTCGATATGCTTGTTTTTTATCACGCATCGCACGGTTGCATTCTTGGTTGAACCAGGGCTTGGGGTTGGAGATCCATCTTGTACCATGAGGAATGTATGAGTCCATACCTAGCCTTATGATTTCGGTGACAGATTTTGCACAAGTTGATGGGTCTCAGGCCCTCAGTTCATCCCATTTGGCTGATCTGTAATGCCAGACAATAGAGATACCAGACGCGATTTTGGGCGGGGTTGTTTGTTTGGACGTGGCTAAGAAGAGTTTATGATCAGATTTCCCGAGTGGAGAGGTTATAGAGACTTGGTTCTGTTTGCGATGTGTCGTGAGGAGGAATTTTAAAATGTTGGCTTGGTGATTGGGGTTAACGGGTATGCGGGTAGATTCTTCTACTAGCTGGGTCATGTTGTGACTTATCGCAAAGTTTTCAGCTTCCAGACCGGCGTTGTCGGTGCGGTTGGATCTCAGCCAGTTCGCGTTGTGAACATTGATATTTCTAATTGAAATGCAAAATCGTCATTATTAACTTTTTCAGCATATGAGCTTGTGAAATTTTTTAATTTCATGAAGGAATATGTGATAATAAATAAAGAATCTAATTACCAAAACTTACAAGAAGGTTAATCTTACCTTTTCGAACTTAAACTGATGTTTAAGAACATTAACGAATTTATTTTTTTGTATTTAACGGTTTTTTCAAACAATCAACATTTGGAAAAATGTATGAAAATCTTTTTGACCACCTAATTTTTCTCTTCAGAAATTTTTGTGAAGTTTAGTACATATTCGTAAAATTGATTGGGTGCATTTTACCTATTTTTTAGCTCACAATAATTTTATAATTAACTTGTTTTTCCGTCATGTTTCAAAAACTTAATCATAATATATCATGTTCAATCTGGTATAAAATTACTGATTTTGAACAAATTTGGTTTGATTTTTTTCTGGAACCTTATTTCATACTTCCCTTTTGAAAATTCTTAAATGTGTTTTAAAAGAGAAAAAACATAAATATTAAAAAAAACTATATTATTTTTGTCAGGGAATAAGCATGAAAATGTATAAATCTAATTTTTAAAAACCAGTTAACTTCGCTGCATGTTACCTATATATATATATATATATATATATATATATATATATATATATATATATATATATATATATATATATAGGTAACATGCGGCGAAGTTAACTGGTTTTTAAAAATTAGATTTATACATAGATGTTATTGAGAAACAATACATTCTTTCCTTGTTAGAACATTGTCTTGATCAGGATTTTTTCTTATTTAATGATACTTTTTACAGACAGCCAGAAGGATTGGCAATGGGATCTCCTTTGTCTCCATTCTTAGCAGACTTATTCATGCACAATTTGGAATCTTGTTTCATTGATAAATGTTTAGATATGTAGATGATTGCCCCTAGTATTTATTAAAGGTGGAAGAGAGGATGCTATTGAAATTCTTAATAAACTTAACACATTGCATCCCAACATCAATTTCACTATAGAATTTGAGAAAAATAAAATGATTAACTTCCTTGACAGAACAATTTATAAAACCAAATCAAAACTAGAATTTGACTTCTACAGAAAACCTACTCAAACAGATCACACTATTCATTCAGACTCACAGCACCCATATCAACAAAAAATTGCAGCATTTCATTGTTATGTTAATAAATTGCTTAACATCCCAATATCTAATGATAAATATAAGAAAGAGCTTGACAAAATTAATTGCTAAGAATAATGGTTATAAATCAAACATAGACAAAATACTAAACAAAAATATTTATAAAAGGAATAGAAATATAGCATACAACAGTCAAAATCAATTAGTTACACCACCAAGATATTTTTCTTTTCCTTTTATAAAAGGGATTTCTAAACAAATATTTCACAGACAATGTAGATAACATAAGAATTTCCTTTAAAACACTTAATAATTTAGGTTCTATATTAATTAATAATAAAGATAAAATAAAATATTTTGATAAAAGTGGAATGTACAAATGATCATGTTCAGATTGCAACAGTACATATGTTGGCAAAACAATTAGGAAAATATCGTTAAGAGTTCGTGAACATATCAATAAACCCAAGTACGTCTACCTTTGGTGACCATCTGAAAACAAACAATCATAACTTCAATCTGGAATTAAAATATTACAAAATGTAAAAGGTCAAAACATACAATTAGATCTACTGGAGGATTTAGAAATAACTAAAGAAATAGCTGCCAACCCAATGTGTACTAATATACAAATACACTTGAATCAAACAAAATTCCAACCAATTTTTAAATCTTTGAAATAAACTTATGTATAATCCCAATTATTCATTATTAAATTTCCAATCAGACATCGTTTTTCCCTTGTTTACATAAAGTTATTTTGCAATCCATTTTGTAAGTATTAGTTCCATGCCAACCATCTCGATTTGTCAATATTGTCAACTCATGTTGTCAGTAGTCATCCCTCAACTAGATTTTAATTTTAATGTTTCCATGTTTTTTAAAAAAATTTAAAATGATACAATGTACATGTCTTTTTAATGATGTAATTTAGTTACAATTTTATAAAATTTTTGTTCATCTTGAAATGTTCATTATTGAGCTGTAGTCATGTCCTCTTCATGTTTAGTCTTTAGTAAACAAATTTGTGACAAGTGAGTACCGCTAAACTATTTAATATGATTAATTTCAAAAACAGTTTAAATATCAATGTACTGAATTACTTTTACTCACTTTCAGAAATTTCTCCCAATGATGACTTGACGCCGAAAATGTTTGAGAATTGGCTTGTAATAATTAAAAATTTTGGTGTACTATAGCCTTTTTTTTACCTATTGATATCTTGTAACTACTTTCCTGGCAATATGCCTCGACGAACATTGAATTATATCTGATCCTTCGAAGAGACAAATCAACAAGCCTCACCTTTACTAGTACATATGAAGAACCGAACGCAGAGCACTAGTCACGACATTTATACCTTTTAAAAGGTATAGATGTCGTGACTTAACAAGCATCTGCATATCACCCGAAATGGGATTATGCACGATTATCTATCCTATATAATTCAATACTCTTCGAGGCACATTGCTAGGAAAGTAGTTGTTTTCTGATATATAGTCGACCCACGTATGTATGGGTAACATGCGACGAAACTAGCTGGTTTTTATAATTCAGGTTTATACATTCTTAGATAAATTATTATTGAAAAGGCAGACCACGTGACTAAATTCGACGAAGTGAGATTAAAACTTCTATAAAACACAATTACCAAAGAACCTGCTTAACGGATACAAATAAGTCCGCCCTAAATTTTAGCGGGTATAAGTTAAAATTTAGTTTTTTGTGGGTATTTTGCTCTTGTATTTCTTCCGCAGTTGATACACGCTTCTGTTGAAGGTGAAGTGGGGACACTCGAAACGTGTCTAGGATATCTTATATGTTCTTTGGCATTGCTTTCGTAGAATGTTTACTGTAAAGAATTATATACTTATTTTTATTGTTTCAGCCATGTGTGGAGATGGTGCTAATGACTGTGGAGCGTTGAGAGCTGCCCATACGGGTATTTCTTTGTCAGAAGCGGAATCTTCAGTGGCTTCACCATTTACTTCAAGAAATCCAAATATAAATTGTGTTTTAAATGTTATTAAAGAAGGAAGGGCAGCATTGGTAACCAGTTTCGGTATATTTAAATACATGGCAGCGTATTCATTATGTCAATTAATATCGGTTATAATTCTTTACAGCATAGAATCTAATTTAACAGATATAGAATTTTTGTACATTGACTTATTAATTATTTCGGTATTTGCATTCTTTTTTGGTCGTACAGAATCTTACAATGGTAAATTAGTAAAAGAAACGCCACTCAGCAGTTTAGTTAGTGTATCTCCTATTGTAAGTTTATTGTTTCAAATAGTTTTAGTAGCCATATTTCAAGTTGCTGCTTTTGAGCATCTAAAGTCTGAACCGTGGTATGTTCCTCTTAATGCTACCATAAATGATGAAGATGATAATGTTGCATGTCTGGAAAATTATACAATTTATACGGTTTCTAGTTTTCAATACATTATTTTGGCTATAGTTTTTTCCAAAGGCTTTCCTTATAGAAAAAGTATATTTTCAAATTATGGGTTAATTTTATCTGCAATAGTTATGACTGGTATATCAGTATACTTAGCTCTAGCGCCCACCCAATTTATAACGGAACAATTCGAATTAGTATTGCCTCAAGATTATAACTTTCGACTGTATCTACTCGCTTATGCAGCGGTTAACTTTATTTTGAGTTTAATGGTAGAACATTTAGTAGTAGAAAAAATATTCTTTAAGAAGTTACGGTTTAAATTTCATAATATCAATAAATCCAAACGTAAATATCTTGCCGTTGAAAGAGATTTAAAGGCAGATAGAAAATGGCCAATTTTAACATCAGATTTTAAATCTGCTATCAGTCCTAGTTCACCACAGCCTGTCTGTCCAGCAGAGATTGTCATTGAAAAAGAAAATAGATTCGATAAAAACCACGTACTTAATAAACTTTATGATACGACTGACAGTTCCATTGTACAACAAAGAAGTCTTCCCAATACTCCAGCTAGGCTGCCAAATAATTTTGTTTTTAGTTCTCCTAAACACTTGCAATATCAAATAAATGGAGCAGCAGGAAACAATGAAATAGGATATTTTAGTCAGGATGATTTATTCTCTAGTCTACCTTCAGACACTCAAACAAGTACTCGTTCGGAAACATATAAAAGTATAAGTAATAATACAAATTATGATCTGGCTAGTTCTAACCTAAATATTCCTGATTTACCTATGGATGAGAGTAGCTCATTAAACTCTTCTCCAATTAAAACGCCCAGTATGAATATAAACATCGAGGTAAACGGAGCACACAATAGTTCAAATATATCCAGTGCAAAAAACTCTCCCGCAAAATTATCTTTAAATGTAAAGAATAAAAGAAGTAGTTCGAATGCATCTGGCGATATAAATGAAAACGATTCTAATAAATTAACCAGCTCATACGAAAATGACAATAACCTATCACAATTTAACAGATTTGGAAGTAGTCCTCCACAAAACAATGATGGTAGAAAACATTTAGAAATGAATACTTTAGACACTTATAGGTGAGATGAGGTTTATTTACTAGGTTTTTTGTTAATTGATTATAAAGTAATTATTAGGAGCTGATATTTTGAATCAATACTTTCTTTTTTAATATTTTTAACAGTATTACTTTTAAAACGCATTATTTGTTATAAAAATATGCATATTTTAAAAAGTCGATATTAACGTATTTATTATCAAAAAGTGTAAGCTCACACGTGAAAAATTAAAAGACCATTAATTTGCCATAACTATTTGGTATCTATTAAAACCTTCAGATTTCATTTTCCAATTTACAAAAAGACTTGGTATTACAGATTTGTAAAAAAAGTAATAGGTACTTTTATAATTTCTTTCTTTAGAACGAGCACGTATTTCATTTTGTATTTTACCTTTTTTTTTAATCGATACATATTGCGATTGTATTGTATATTTATTAATACTGTAGAACCTCTGTAAGTCGTTTTAAAAAAATTTGAGTTATAGAGTTTTCGACTCATAAATAGACAAAAGATTAAAAGAGAGTGCATTTGGATTAAGATTTGATCAGGTCATATTAGCCGATGATCAGGTCATATTAGCGGCGTCTGAAGAGGAGTTGCAGGCAATCGTTAATATTATGCATGATGGTCTGAAAATCAAAGGAATGAAAGTAAATTTAAGCAAGATGAATGTAATTGTATTTGAAAGAGAAGAAAGCATGACAAACTGCGAGGTGCTGATTGAAGAAGAAAGAGTGGAACAAGTAAATGAGTTTGTATACTTGGGTTCAAAGTTTAAGAAAGATGGAAAGTATAACAGTGCGAAGGGTGTTGGCAGGGAAACAAATGCATAGAGCCCTGCATATTTTTATGAGCAGCCATAACGTGTCAAAACGTGTCTGGCTGTGCATAGAAGAGTGCTGGTCCCTACAATGATGTAAGGTATTGAATGTTGGGTTTGGCAGAAGAAGCATGAAAATAAGATTATTGCTGCAGAGATAAGTAGTCTGAGATGTATAGCCAGAGTGACTCGGTTAGATAAAGTGAAGAATAGTGAGATAAGGAAACGCCTTGCTGTGAATGAAGATGTGGTCACAAAGATAGATAAAGGAATGCTTAGATGGTTTGGACACGTAGAAAGGATGGATGAAGGAAGATTGACGAAACAAATTTATAAGGCGAGTGTGGATGGGCAAATCGGTAGAGGTCGACCTCGGAGAACATATCTCGATCAGATCAAAATTGTTTTGAAGAAAGGCCAGATCAAGAGTACCAACAACCGACGAGCATGTATGAGAGCACTGTTAAAAAGTAGAGGAAGCAAAAGATGTGTGTTAGAACCGTAGCGGAAGTGGTCTCTGCCTACCCCTACGGGAAAAAGGCGTGACTATATGTATGTTTGGAAATATTTGACTTTTATAGGTTAAGATTCATTTTAACTAATTTTGAGTTAAAGAGGTGAACTAAATAAAAATTCAAGTTACAGAGGTAATAAACATTTATTCGCAGTTAAAAATTACGTCATATGTACTATGTGCAGGCATATAAAAATACAACATCATTTCAAAACATTCTCAAAATAAAAATTATAATCAGTTTTGGTTTTCTGAGCTACTGAATCGATAATTTCGTCATCAGATAATATTTCAGCAATGATAACTCCATTATTATACATAACGAAGTCCTTCAAACATATTCCTATTTCAGATATCACTGTATTTCATTCTGCAGTAGGTTGAATAGAAATTTCTTCGACTCCAGCTTCTGTTGATGACAAAGGAACAGTTTTTTATAGTAGTCGCAATTACATTTCGCTTTGTCAGCCATTCTCATCGCAATCACGTAACGATGACCACGTCGGTAATAAACGATTTATTCCATAACCTTGGCAACGAAACCAAAACTTGGAATTTTTGTGACTAGATGAAGTTACTAGTCATACATCAGTACATTTCAGACCTCCGTTCAATGCTGAGATTGGATTCAGAATCGATTTTAATCGGTGGTTACGCGAAGTTAGTCTTATCAGGAAGACATTTAAAAAATAGTTCCGTTTCGTCAGCATTAAAGATATTGTCAGGTTCATAACCATGTAGCACCTTGCAATTTACTTTTCCATTTGTCACAGGTTTCAATGTTGACACTTACACTATCCCACAAGCTTTTTAGAAAACAAGTTCATGTCTTCTTTTGAACTTTTCTAGCCATCCATTACTAGCCCTGAATTAAGCAAGTCCCATTGATTTAGAGTTCATTTCCGTTTTTTCTTGTAACAGTGGTCCGACACTGCTTTAACCATTTAAATAAGCACTCCAAGCCAGGAAATTCTGCATTTCGTTGTCTTTTGCAGATCAAATTTTAGCCGTTTTCAATTTTTTTCAGGACGCTGATTCTTTGCTCTTGCTTTCTTGCATGTGTAACATCTTTCCTATCGCTTACTCGCAATTTGTAGGGATCATTTCGTGAAATGTGTAACAATAACACAAACATTTGATTTGACGAATGAGTGCGCGGTTAGAGTTGATCGTCAAATAGACGTCAACCATTTTTCATAGAGTTGATTTGACGAATGAGTGCGCGGTTAGAGTGTCAGTCAGTGTCAATAAAATACAATTTTCATTAAAAAGAATTATTGTTTGTTATGAAAAATCATTTTAAATAATACCTGACCCATTTTTTTCGGAATGTAATTTAAAATTTGCTTATTACTTAGGTGAGATGTCAAATGTTACATATGCGACTACTGTAAGGCTCGCTTGTTTTTTTATTATTGTTGACAGAGTACTCATTGGTAGGCCAAATCGTCCAGCAATATCTTTTTTCTTTTAACAGCTCTTCTCAGCTTCGAGCACTTCTAACTTTTCAGCGAGATACAAATTTTTCAGTTTGCGTTTGACAGCACTCATTTTGTAACAATTTTATTCGATACTGTTGTAAAAATGAAACACCTGACACCATGTAAACAAGCACATGTCAACTTGAGCCATAAATTCCTTTATCACTTCATAGAATTGATAATACTACTTATTGTATAATCTTACATTATTTCCTAAGAAACAATGACTTACATTGTCGACAAATTCTTAAAGTCGGTAACTTATTTTTCTTCGCTATGGAGGTAATTAGTTTCAAATGGTCGAGTTGTAAATGTTGTAAAATCAAACATTGCTATGTTCGAGATACAGAGGACTAATTTATTTTTTCGAGTTTTGTACGGAAATAGAATTGTAGAGATTCACTGATTTCGAGTAAGGAAGGTTTTGGGGCTTGAAGGGAAGGGAACCAAACATTTTTTTAGAATTTTTGACTCATCGAAGTTCGATTTAAAGAGGTTCTATTGTATATCTAAATGCATTAGCGCAACTGTAATTATAAATTAAGCGAGAACGAGTTTTCAGAAATGGTTAAGTATATACAGTAAAACCTCGATACTACGGACCTCTATTTAACGGACTTTGGATATAACGGACAAAAATCTGGTCAAATTTAAAAAAATTAAAAACGTCCTGTTAATTTTTATACACGCTTAAATTCAAGTGTCGCCGCATGTAAACAATTTTTAGCGCCCATGATAATTACGTCATACGTCTACCACTAGAATTTGAGACATAATGCCGTCCTGCTCATAGACTGCACCTGGCCAGAACGATAGTATATCATCTTCCCCTTTCATAATATAACGCTAATAATACTTACTGTGAGAAAATTTGAAGTGAAGAAACTGGGAATACCGCCGGAATAGATGAAATGTTTATTGATTTTAGACAACGCTCCTGCTCATCCCTCTAAAAATAATCTACGTTTAGAAGATGGCAACTTTAGTTGTATGTTTTTCCAAAAAATACAACATCGCTTATTTAACCCTTATTTAACCCATGCATCAGGGAATAATTTTGGCAACTGAATGAATATATCGCAGAAAGTGTTTAGATGAAGTAATTGTTGTATTGCAAGATGAAGATAATGCAGAAGATACAAGAGGACAGCAAAACTTAAAGTATTACAATTTAAAATCAATAATTTTTAATTTTGCTGCAGCATGGAAAAAGTTAAAAGCAAACATTAAAAAATGAAGGAAAAATTTATTTGATGGCCAAGATGCAGACATAGATTTAGAAGGATTATAAGTTTCTGATTTCTGTAGAACAATACATAATAAAGCCGGAGAAACTAGCCCAGGAAGATGTTTTACAATTGCTAGAAGTAGATGAAGGTGACCCAGGATATAATATCATGACTGAAAGTGAAATAGCAGTTATAGTTATGGACCTAAAAAAACGAGGATGGAAGTGAATATAGCGAAGAAGAAACAACACTACCAATAGTAAAGTTATTGGTGATAAGATCTTGACGATCTAATAACATTTATTGACTATTCGCAGGATAACAAAGTTCAACTATATTATACGCATTTTCGTAATTTTCAAGAGTTGATTATAAAAAAGAGCAAACTTCAAAAGTGCAAACTTGATTCCATTTTAGTAGGATTACCGAAATCAAATGCGTCGATATCAAACAGCAACGTCACTTCACGACGAGTGACCGAAGACAATTAAATAGAATTTTATTTGTGTCTTTAAAAAAAAAATTTTGACTTATTTTAAATCTTTTTTTTATAACAGACTTTCGGCTTTAACGGACACCTCCTTCCCCCAATTAGTCCGTTATATAGAGGTTTTACTGTACTCGTATTTTTATGACAATTGAGTAATTTCTTAAGTTTCAAACAACTAACATAATTTGTTGTGTTTTTTCTTGGATGTCATGATATGAGGGAGAGACTTTAAAAGAATAAAATCCGAATGTACTTTTGCTGTTATAAACTAATTATGTATTAATCAAAATAATAGATAATGTAAAAATCGCATAGTATCATATGATCCTTGCATTCAATACCAATACAATATACATGTATCTTAATATTCAAATTTATCTTTATTTTTTTACAAAAGTTTGACGAAGATACGTTATATTATACAAAGTATCAATAATTAATATAGCAGCATAAATTTGCAAAACAATACCTTTTTTAAAATTTAAAAGTTATTCAGTCAATGTACGAGATTAAATATTTAATTTTTGTAATTGGCTTTATGTATTTTATTTCTAAAAGTCTTCCATGTAAATAATGTCTTAATTTATTTAAATAAAAACTTTTAAATTGAGGTGAGATATTTATCATTATGTGTCAATTAATCTTAACATTTAGTTATTTTATGTTTTGTTATACTTATAGAATATAAACTAATATTTAAGAGATAATTGTTGTAGCTAAGTACTTAATTGAATTGTGGTACTTTTTGTTCATAGTAAATTACTTGCCGGTAACATTAAGTGAATCATTAAGGATGTTCAATGGTACTTTTAGGGAAGTAAAGAGTAAAGGGGGTACTCTAGGCTTTAACAAAGACCATCAGCAGGGTTACAAACATTAATTAAAAAAAATATTTATAATGTTTAAATAATAACACTAAGAAATTTATTGAAAATGATTTATTTCATCGTTTTTTGAATAAACAAATTGTTTTTAACTATTATTTAAATAAAATATTAATATTTTTTAACTCTTATATCACGTTGTTAATGAATGCTGGCAGAACTTTTTACCTACTAATAGTTGACGTCTAATGTTATATTGTATTGGTTAAATACAAGTTTAAAGTTATCGTAGTTAGATATATTTGTTGTGACCACAGATCTCAACACTTCGTATTAAATTTTATTTATTCTAATTTTAATCCTTTATTACGCTAATGTCTTAAAACCGTTTTGCCCCATGCAGAACTTGCGATGTCTCCGGCTGGCACCCCAGCTGGCTTTTTCCCCTTTTGTTTGCAATGCGCAGTCTCGAATCGGCGCAGTTGTAAGTTTCATCTCAACACGCTGCCTCGATTCGACGCAACAGTAGTATTCCTCCGACCGTCGAGAGCAACGGTCGTTCAGTATTGTTGTTCCGACAGTCGTAGAGTATTATTGTTCTGACAGTCGTAGTGAGCGGCTGTCATACAGTTTTCTTTCATTCATCTCCCAGCCTGGTGTTAAGTCCACTGCTGGACATAGGCCTCCCTTAAACTGCTCCACTGGGCTTTATCTTGAGCTGTTCTAATCCATTGTCCGCCTAGTCTTTTTATATCGTCGCTCCAACGTGTTGGCGGTCTTCCTCTGCTTCTTTTGTCTGCGCGGGGTCTCCAAATTATTATTCTTTGAGACCATCTGTCGTCTTTGAATCTCGCAACACGTCCTGCCCATTTTAGTGTCGTTATTCTCTGAATAAGGTCTTGGACCTTTGTTCTTTGCCGGATGTACGTATTTCTTACGCGATCTTGGGTTCGAATTCCCAGCTATGAGTTGGGAATTCCTTTCATTAGTTAGTTTAAACTCCTATTTTTCCACGGCTTTGAATTAATTTCATTGCTTACAGTAAATTACTAATCGGTACAAGTACAGATAGAAATACCTATATTTTGTGTTAAATAAAAACCAGCCAAATTGTAATTACTTCCAGTCCACTATATCGAAGTTAAGTAATTATTTCTCCCATGCAGGAAACAGGAAAGTATAAACCCCCGATTCCTACAATACTGTTCAAATAAATTTTGATTTTAAACTTCCTTTTAAATAATTATCCATTTATCTTTGAAAATATTTACAATTCTGTTAAATTATATTCGTATTAACCTACAAATTTATTGTTTACAGTGGACAGATGCTAAAACAAATTTACCAAATTGTTCCTAAAAAGACAATCTAACGTTATAATATAATTTTTTTAAAATCTGTATGTAGGTTATAAGCAAAAATTGTTCGAGAAACACCAAAATCGGGAACTTGTCCTAAGAACCCATTCTAAATAAAGGCTATTTTTAAAATTAAAATTTTTCGAAAAAAACATGCGGTAAAAAATAATGAAAAAATTTAGGGAGTTTTTTAAGTACTCTATAACACTATGTTTAAATTTCACTAATATCTGTAAATAATTTTGTAACCATTAAACATCCTTAATATGTAAGCAGTGGTGTTGGTTCAAAAACTTTAAATAAATTTTGTTTTATTGTAATATTGCACTGGTTTGTAAAGATTGGGTCTTCTTATTGGCTTATAAAAAATTGGTAATCTAAAATCATACTCAAGCGAGTAAATTTAAACTTGTCATATCACTGTTTATTTGGTTGTTAATCTTGGTTCATTAAATTTTATAATAAAAGTATTAAATATTTCATTAAAATCACCTGTTTATAATTTGGTATATTTTAAATTACCTGTTATCAGTACTTATAATAAAATTAATTATCTAGTATTATTTGTTTTTCTAAATTTGATCTTCCTACGTGTCCAAAATCAAGTAGTGTTCTAGAGCATATAAAGTTGAGAATTTGCAAGGTGTAAATGAGGAGTTCGTAAGAAAATTGATCAAAAAGCGGTCAAAGAAGAAGAAAGCCTGGCTGGATTAGCTAGCTACAAAAGCCAATCAAAGAACGCAAAATGCAACAACTGAGGATGTCAACATGGCAAGGAATGAGTATAAAAGGTTGAAAGGTGTGACAAAAGAGGTTGTGGCTAGAAAAAAGGAGAATAATAAAAATAAATTTTATAGAAAGTTATCTGACGATTTCCAGAACAACATTAAACTCTTCTGGAAGTCCATAAAAACAGTCAGATGAAAAATACTACCTCGCAACTGAAAAAAATCAGAAACCAAAATGGTAGTATGGTGAATGCGTTTTAAAGAAATGAAAGAAATACTTAAAAAGTTTATTTGAGAAAAAGGATACACAAGCACAGGCACAGCAGAGACATTAGTAAAAGTTGAAATTAGTACGACAGAGATTGTGAAAGCGCCGAACAGTATGAAATTTGGTATGGCTGCAGGGTACGACAGGATAACGGTTGAAATTCTGAAAGTAGGATAAGGCATGGTAGCTAGTCTGCTGTACCGTCTTTTTAACAATTGTTGGGGTGCGTACCAGACGACTGGTGCAAGGCCGTTATCGTGCCACTTTGCAAGGAAAAAGGTGCGCAGCAGGACTATAAGAACTACCGAGGTATTAGTTAACTCGGCATAGTCGGCATACTGTATGCAAAGATATTGATTAAAAAAGAGACGAATGATACTAAGATGATATAGGATGTGCAAGCAGGATTTAGAAAAGAAAGGAGATGTATGGATTAGTTTTTTTCATTACGAGGTTAAGTCAAAAAATTCTTGTGTAGAAGTCAAAAGGTCTTCTGCGCGTTCGTAGACTTGGAAAAGGCGTATAGCAGAGTGGTGAGAAATGAATTACTGTGGTCTACATTGTCTATGTATGAGGGAAGCGGTAGTTTGATACGAGCACTAAAATCACTTTACGAGGATTCCACTGCTTGTGTCAGTATAAACGAAGCTTACACGGACTGGTTTAACGTCAAAAAAAAGTGTTGACAGGAATGTGGGACTTCGCTATGGCTGTTTAACTTATACATGAACGATTGTTTAAAAACTTTGAAGGAGTATGTATGGATTGAAAATGAATGATTTGATTGTCAAATGCCTCCTTTATGCCAATGACCAGGTCATATTAGCGTCATCTGAAGAGGAGTTGCAGGTGATGGTTAATATTATGCATGATGCCCTAAAAATGAAAGGGATGGTATTTTGTAAAAGAAAAAATAATGACAAACTGCGAGGTGCTGATTGAAGGAGAAAGAGTGGAACAAGTGAATGAGTTTATATACTTAGGTTCAAAGTTTACGAGAGACGAAAATTATGACTGAGCAAAGGGTGTTGGCAGGAAATAATTGAATGGGGCCCTGAATAATTTTATGATCAGCCAGAACGTTCAAAAAAGGCACGTTTTATGATCAGCCAGAACGTGTCAAAAAAGGCACGTCTGAAGAAAGCATAGAGGAATGCTGGTCCCTAAACTTATGTATGGAGTGAATGTTGGGTTTGGCAGCATGAAGCTAAGAATAATGCTGCGGAGTTGAGTAATAATAATAATGAGTTGGAAGGTGGTTTCTTTTGAAACCCGACATTTGTACTTAGACAATGTCCATTGTGTCTTTTCGTGATGGCAATCAGCGATCCGAATTAACTGTCCTACTCCAATATAGAAGCCGGTCGCCGATCGATAATTGCATAGTTGCTCGGCCTCAAACGGAGATGACTAGTTTGAGAAGTATAGCCGGGGTGATTCGTTTGGATAAAGTGAAGAATAGTAAGATAAGAGAACGCCTTGCTGTGAAAGAAGATGTGGGTTACAAAGATAGATAAAGGAATGCTTGGATGGTTCGGACACATAGAGAGGTTGGATGAAGGAAGATTGACGAAACATATTTATAAAGCGAGTGTGAACGGGCAAGTCGGTAGAGGACGACCTCGGTGAACATATCTCGATCAGATCGACATTGTTTTGAAGAAAGGCCAGGTCAAGAGTACAAACAACCGACGAGCATGTATGAGAGCACTGATGTAAGTAGAGGAAGCAAAAGATGTGTGTAAGAACGAATTACTGACGCTTATTCCGTTAAAAAATTGCAAAAAAATGTGTGAAATAGGTGAATTATAATGTGCAAATGGTGTTGCAAAAAAGTACGAGGAATTTAAGTGTTTGATCGAGGTAAAAACTTGTTATAAAAATTACCATTGAGATGGCCACCATATTAAATTTAGCACAAATTTTTTTTATAAAAAAGTTCTTTAGAAACGTTTCCGCGCAAAATTTTTTATCAGGATATTCATTTTATAGTGTGTTTTAATGACCTATGAAAGTTTTATGAAAATTCCTTTGGCAGCCTTATTTTGGAATTATACCATTTTATAATATCACCTTAATTCATTCCTTCCTTTGATTTATCCATAATATCAGAGTATTTAAAAATCTGATAAGCCCTTTAAATAAAGAATAATTTTAGATGTTAAATAAATAACACTTTATTAATAATACACCAAAATACATAGCAGTTCACAAGATTTTTGAAACAAACAAAATGTACAGAAAATCTTAAATACCTTTTATCCCAACAATTAAATGACTTATTGTTTTAATATCTTTTTGGCACAGTTTTATCAATTTGTTATACAAAATATATGTCATAATTATCCACATTAAATATTAAGTAATTATAACTGTAATTTCCTAGTTATTTTTTAAAAGAAAATGATGAAAGAGTCCATATTTGTCGACGAACAAACAGATGAAATTTTTAACATAAAATATTTCCAACTTAAAATCAGTGCATAAATTTATTACACTAAATAAATACCTAAGGCACTTTTACGAAGATGTACAAAATTATTTAAAACAAATTTGCCAAATTTTCCAATTATTATTCATTTGATATATAAGAATTTCTATACGTTGCGCAATAAGTTGTTCTAACCCATTTTGACGTAGCGTTACATATAAGTAACGCACGTGAAGGTTTCTTATGATTTCTACGATTGCCTAATTACCTGAAAAAATAAATCTTCAAGAGAGAATTATCTGGAACGAAAATTTTGATATAGAGGGTTTCCGCAGCCGAATGTTTCCAGCACATAACTACATTCAGTTTTTTGAAAAGTCCCTGTTGAAATATTCGAAATATTTATTGATGACAATATTATAAAATTACTTGTTAGTGAAACACAGAAGTATTCATTGTTCAAGAACTGCCCAGATCCTCATATTAGTACTGAAGAAATGAAAACATTCATTGCAATATTGATATTGAGTGGTTATGACACCAAACCAAGTAAACGTCATTTTTGGGACAGTGGATTAGACATGAAGAACATAATAATGAGCGATTCCATGAGACGTACCGATTTGCTGAGATAATGAGGTTCGTTCATTTGACTAATAACAATTCCATAGATACTACCGATAAAATGTACAAATTACGACCCCTGATGAATGCACTTAAAACAAAATCCCTGCAGTATTTTGTGCCTCAAGAACACTTAGACTTTGACGAGTCAATGATAAAATATTATGGACATCATAATTGTAAGCAATTCATTAGGGGTAAAATTATTCGGTTCGGATATAAAATGTGGTGTATCAATTCAAAGGATGAATATCTTATAGATTTTGATATGTATCAAGGCAAAAACCCAAACGCTATTCGAGAATACGAACGTGTTTTTGGAAAATGTACTGCTCCTTTTGTCTCTATGCAGATGGACTTGCCACATCCTGAATATCCATACAAATTTAACTTGGATAATTTGTTTATGAGCGTAGATTTGCAGAATTTTTTAGGCTTGAAGAAATATGGAGGAAGTGATACATTCAGAGATAATAAAATTCCGAAAACTTCCTCATAAAAAAACAATGCAGAAAAAGAATTGTTGTAGCTATGTCTCTGCTATCGATAAGGATCATGGAGTCATCCTATTGAAATGGGCCGACAATCATATTGTGACAGCTGGTTCTAACTGTTATGGCGTGCACCTAATTGGATATGTGAAACGATATTTGAAAGCTAAGAAAAAATTTGTAACTGTTCCTCGTCCATTACTTATTGGCCATTATAATAGTAATATGGATGGAACGGATCTGATGGATGAAGAAATTTTAACCTACAGAATTGCTATATGTTCGAAGAAATGGTGGAGTATTTTCACGTGGCTGTTGGATTCATGGGTACTTTATAAAAAAATAATCCAACAAACCAACTAGATTTCCGTAGAGCCTTAGTTCAAAATTATCTGTCGATTTGGAAATACCCCAAAACGTGCTGGAAGGCCTTCTACATCCAAATTCAGACTATTGCAGAATAGAATATCCGATGAAGTAAGATATGACAGGAAAGATCACCTTTTGATGTCGATTCCTAACAAGAAACGTCGACGATGTGCTGGAGAAGGCTACTCTACTATTACTAGAACTATGTACAGCTTTATACAAAACTCGAGCACTGAAGATACAGTAGACGATTCATTTAAGTGTGTTGCAGTATTTTTCGATTAGCCAAAGCATTTGACACCGTCTCCCATAACATTTTACTCGAAAAAATTAATAACTATGGCATGAGTGGTAAAGCACTGGAACTCCTAACTGAGATAATGTGTGGCATGTGGTGGAGCATTTAACACCACTATTAAAATTTTAGAGACAAGACAATAAACTATTTTCAAAATAATCCTAAAAAAAGAAAGGTTATTTTCGATGAAAAAATTGTATGATGAATTGAAGTTACTAAACATTAAACTACTTTTTGCTTATATGTGTTATAAGAATACACAAAACCGCCGAAAAATTTAACCACAAAAACACCCGTTTAACTCGATCAGTTACTAATATGGAGATTTCTCTACAATTTTTTGAAAAATCGGTCAGTCCAAAATAGAATTTTTGATGTAATGGCATAATAACCTGCAAGCTTCTGGTTCATCGTCGTTTCTGTCTGCTATTTCTTGCGTAATGCATGGTCCTCTTTTTGTTGTTTAGTTTTATTGTCTAAGATTCTTCGTCTCTTAACCTTGTTTTCACTGTAACTTAGTTAATTCATATTATCTATTAAAGATTAAATTATGGAGTAAAGATTACCTGATTGAGTAGTAACCAAACAGGCAGAAATGCCTAGGTTAAATGCTCGGTTGGGTGTCTTATAATTCCATAACTACAATTTATTATTATAGCAATTAATTGTACTTTAATATGGAAATAAATAAAATTTGAATTTGAATGTGTAAAAAGTGTGGCTTAGGTCTGTGCATTGAATGTAATATTATTCAATATATTTCTCCAAAGTAGTAGCCAAATGGCCTAGTGTTACTTATATGTAACATACATTTTTCTATATATCAATAAATATTTAGAGAAACTTCATTTTCCCATCAATCATACCCCAAGAAGATCAAATCGATTTCTATCTAGAAATCTAAAAAAAATCCGGTCATAATGGGTTATTATTATTATTTCAAATTATATTACAATGGCGTTTCCTAGCGCACGGATTATATTAAAAATCACAATTTAATACAAAATGCGTTCACAGCAATACATAATAGTAACTTTAAATTTACTGCACAAAAACCTACAATTATGAAAATATAATCAATTTTAACTGTACTTGTAAAAGATACTCAATAAATCTGCTTTAAAAAGAAATAAATAAATGTATACATGTATTTTATCTAGATTATTGTTCTTCAAAAAAAAATGTAATTGCGACACTACATGATTTTTTTTAATAAAATTTTGATATTGCAATTTTTTAAAATTATGCAAAACATTTGAAAAAAAAACTACATGAACAATCTGAAAAGGTTTTTTATAAAATCGATGAAGTTTCCTTAAGAATAATATTCATTAAGAATTCATTATGTATCAATTAAAAAAAAGGAAACAACAAAATATGAAATGTTAAAACATTACCATATCTTTTAATATATTTGAGAATTAATGAACCAGTTTTTGTACAGTGAAAATAAAATTTTATTCCAGGATAGATAAAAACAAAAACAAATCGTTAAATGTAAATATCACATTCTGATATTCATAAAAACAGAATATGATTTGTACATGTTTGATTATTAAACTAATTTAAAACAAAAAACTAAGAAGACAAGCCCTTTGCTTTTCTTCTAATTCTAGCGTAAGGTCCCACATCAGGGTCCATAACGAAGTCATATAAAACAGATGTCCAGCTATGATGTTGGGGTAAATTGTCATAGAATTCTGGTGCTATTTTTTTAACCTATAAAAAAAATATTTAAACAATTATAGCCTCACTTTAAAAAAAATTAATTCACTACAGAAATGTGACTAATTGTCGTCAATCTACAGTCAATAGAAGATGGTAATTAGACGTTTATTAATAATAAAAATGAATATTATTAAATGTATTTCTAGAGAATAAATGAGTGTTACGAAATAGAATTGTATAAAAATGACAGCATTAAATTGTAATAAAAAATGTCGATAATGGTTGTAGAAATCACATTGTACCACCTTTTAAATGTTAAAGAGTGAATTACCCAAGTTTTATAGTTCTCTGGATACGCCACTGGAATGTTACTTAGGCGAGCTAAGTGGTACGGTGACATCACAGCCAATGACGAGGATGTTCCAGTACCTTCCCGACCAATCTAGAATTTTCGATAAAATAGTCTGGATATGTTTAGAAACTTCTCGTCTTTTTTGGTTTATATGATAATATATTGTACTTCGTTCGCGGAAGTTGGTCAGTTTTTTTAAGTTAATGATTGTGTTCACTAGTTTACATAAATTGTATATAAATTCGAACCCCGAGTATGTTTTGAAGTAAAACGTTACATTGGTGTCAGGTCTGGGATTAAAAAAAATAAAGTAAACATTGTATGGCCTAAAAAAGTGCAGACTTTTTTGAGAAACAAAGACATTGAACTATTGAAGTGAAAGCACCTAGAACATTTTTAAACAATTGTTCGGTAGTTTTTAGTTTTTGGCACCAACTGTCCATTCATACATACATGTCACGCCTTTTTCCCATAGGGGTAGGCAGAGACCACTTCCTTCATCTTTTGCTTCTTCTACTTTCATCAGTGTTCTCATACATGCTCGTCGGTTGTTGGTACTCTTGACCTGGCCTTTCTTTAAAACAATGTTGATCTGATCAAGATATGTTCTCCGAGGTCGACCACTACCGACTTCTCCATTCACTCTCGCCTTATAAATTTGTTTCGTCAATCTTCCTTCATCCATCCTTTCTACGTGTCCAAACCATCTAAGCATTCCTTTATCTATCTTTATAACCACATCTTCTTTTACACTACAGCGTTATCTTATCTCACTATTCTTTACTTTATCCAACCAAGTCACCCCGGCTATACTTCTCAGACTACTCATCTCCGCAGCATTAATCCTATTTTCATGCTTCTTTTGCAAAACCCAACATTCACTACCATACATAAGTGTAGGAACCAACACACCTCCATGCACCGCCAACGTCTGGCCTTTTTTGACACTTTCTGGCTATTCATAAAGCTATGCAGTGCCCCGTTCAATTGTTTTCCTGCCAACACCCTTCGCTCAATGTCACTGTCATACTTTCCATCTCTAGTAAAATTTGAACCCAAGTACACAAATTCATTTACTTGTTCCACTCTTTCTCCCTCAATCAAAACTCCACAGTTTGTCATGCTTTCTTCTCTTTCAAAAATCATTACTTTCGTTTTGCTCACATTTATTTTCATCCCTTTGATTTTCAGGGCATCATGCATAACATTAACCATTGCCTGCAACTCCTCTTCAGATAACGCTAATATGACTTGATCATCGGCGTAAAGAAGGCATTTGACGATCAAATCATTCATTTTTAATCCATACGCACTCTTTTTCAGATCTTTTAAACAATTGTCTATGTATACGCTAAACAGCTATGGCGAAGCCACACATCTTTGTCTCACACCTTTTTCCGTGCAAGCTCCGTTTATCCTGACACGAGCAGTGGAATCCTCGTAAAGTGATTTCAGTGCTCGTATTAAACTACCACTCACCCCATACATAGATAACGTAGACCACAATTCACTCCTCATCACTCTGTCATAGGCCTTTTCCAAGTCTACAAAAGCGCAGTAGACCTTTTGACTTTTAGCCAAGAACTTTTTGACTATACCTCGTAATGAAAAGACCTTATCCATACATCTTCTTCCTCTTCTAAAACCTGCTTGCACATCCCATATTATCTCTTCAGTTTCATTCATTTTTTTAATCAATATCTTTGCCGACGATGCCGAGTAAACTAATGCCTCAGATTCGGAAATAGATTCTGAAGTTTCACTTCTACTGCGTGTGAACTGCATACACACATTTTATTTTATTTGGTACTACAATCATATACCTAAGTAATTATTTTAGCTACTCATTTTTAGCAGTAATCTACTTAAATATGCAAAACCAAAATTATAATAACTCCGCCTGCAGCTCTCTGGGTGGACTAAGTAGCTCAGTGGGTGCTGTTGCAGGTCCCAAGCCCGGATAAAGGAGGAGGGTTGGGCGCATGGCTAACAACCTTGCCCCGGAAAAAAATAACTGTTACGAAACCAAGCAGCATGCCTCGGAATCGGACGGATCTACGGAAACGAAATAAGCAAAGTTTAAGGGATATGAAAATCGGTACGTGGAACGTGTTGAGTTTCTACAGACCAGGCGCCTCAATAATGACAACACAGGCACTGGAAAAATATGGGATGGACATTGTTGCTCTCCAAGAAGTCAGATGGCATGGCTCAGGTAACATCAAGGTGGAAAGCTTTGTCATATTCTATAGTGGCATGGAGAATGGTCATGAGTATGGTACGGGTTTCGCAGTCAGAGAAGGAATACTGTCAGAAGTAATCGACTTCAAACCTGTTAGCAAAAGGATATGCATGCTGAGAGTACGTAGCAAATGGTATAATACAACACTCATCTCCGTCTATGCGCCAACAGAGGAAGATAGTGATGAGTCGAAAGACACTTTCTATGACTCTCTAGAGAGAGTAATAAGTGAATTACCTAAACAAGACATGCTTCTTGCTATTGGTGACTACAATGCAAAAATCGGAAAAGATAACACAGCCCAACCGTTTATTGGGCTTCACAGACTACATGATACATTGAACGATAACGGTTCCAGACTAATTGACATGGCCTCATCTAACAACCTCCGAATTAAATCTACTATGTTCGAGCATAAACGAATCCACAAACAGACATGGATTTCCAATGATGGATATACTAGAAATCAAATAGACTATATATTGGTGGACGCCAGGCATAGTAGTAATGTACTGGACATAAGAACGTGTAGAGGAGCTGAAGCTGACTCTGATCATATACTTGTCAAAGCCAAAGTAAGAGTGCGAATCGATGCCCAAAAAGGGTTGAAAGCAAAGAAAGAACAAGTCAACACGGATAAGCTTGAAGACGCACGAACAGAACGACTGTTTATGGAAAGGATTTCAGAGGCCTTATCAAGAGAAAATGAAACACCTTATACTGGCGACGTGGAGAGCATGTGGAAACACATTAAGGGAATTATCACTACAGCCAATCAGGAAATACTAGGACCGATGATAAGACAAGCTAAAAAATCCTGGTTTGACACCGATTGCCAGGAGCTGTGCGAAAGTAAGACCAAAGCGAGACTTGAGAAACTGCGGAATAACTCGGAGGAGGCCAGTGCGAGATACAACGACTTAAGGAACCAGTTGGGCAAGATGATAAAAAGAAAGAAAAGAGAAAATGAAAACGGAAAAATACAAGAAATAGAAATAAGCCGACAAATTGGCAGCGTAAGGCAGTTTTACAGAGATATAGGAGCACAAAAGAGGGGTTTTCGACAAAGAACCGCAACCATGTTAAAACGAGATGATGGGTCTATCACGGCGGCAAAAGGCGAAGTATCTAGTACTTGGAAAGCCTACTTCGCCGATCTCCTAAACAAGCCAAGCCAGAACGTTCGCGCTAACCAACCCATGCATACGGCCGAAGTACACGTTAACCCACCCACCTTAGATGAAACTCGCAAAGCCATAAGCAAGCTTAAAAACAATAAAGCCAGTGGTAAGGATGGAATTCCCGCAGAAAGCTTTAAAAAAAGGGGGAGACCAATTGGCACAAGCGGTACACAATCTAATAGTACGGATCTGGGTGCGGCTTCAAAAATGGTAGATCAACAAAAGACCAGCTCTTCACTATCAGGCAACTCTTGGAGAAGTCATGGGAATTTAATAGAGACCTTCACAATTTATTTATAGACTTCGAACAGGCGTACGATAGCGTCATCAGAGTAAGTCTCTGTGAGTCAATGTTAGAACTGGGAATACCCGGTAAACTAGTGCGCATAACTAAAGCAAGTATAGAGGGTTCACGAAGCAGGGTTAAGGTGGAGGGAGAATACAGTGAGGTATTTGCCATAAACACAGGTCTAAAACAGGGAGATGCACTCTCTACTGTTCTCTTTAACATTGCAATAAAGAAGGCAGCAAGAATAGCAACTGTACACGCCCAAATATTTGGACCTCGGGGTCTAAGTCTGTTACTGGCGTATGCTGATGATATAGACCAGTGGTCGCCAACCTCTTCAATGTGTTGAGCTGTTAATTTTGGAATAAACAGCGAGCTACCCACACGGAAGCCACGCAACGTAAATGAGATAATCCACAGTTAATTTATCATTATATGTATTTATTTTACTATTTAACTGGTAATACATAATACATAGGTACTAATAATAAACTAATAACAAAATAACTAATATTACTAGTATGTACTTGTTCATAGCTAAATTCCTACCTGCCAAACGAAGGTGTTTGAAAAATAAACACAAACTTTTATCCAGCCACAACGGCATGTCATGTAAGATTTAAAAATAGTTAATAATAACAACAAAAAAGTAACGCACTATCATGAACATAAACATTAAAAAATAAAAAAGCACGTTCAATGAAAAGGCTGACACTCAGACTCATCGATAATTTTTTTAATGTTTGCAGTATAATTTGATACAGCCATTTGAATACAATTATTCAAATGTTCATCTGTAAGTCGATTGCGATATTTGTTCTTAATAAACTTCATATTGGAACAAGAAGATTCACACAAATAGGTTGAACTGAATAATGCTTTTACTTTCAAGGCAACACGGCATAGAACTGAATATTTGTCTTTACTTACAATAGGCCAGATACATTTGGTACTTGAGACTAACGATTTTAAGGCTAAATCAATTTGAAACTCAATTACTTCCAATTCTGTTGTCTTTGCCAAAGTTCTGCATAACACAAATTTCAAACTGTTGGATATTAATTTCCATAAAGGGCGAAACAACAAACTGCGCTACTAAAGCCATTTCGTTGAAATCCTTAAAACGATTTTTTTTTCTTCGGGTAGAAACTATTTCTACATGATATTTGCTGTCATAGGGTTCTAATGGATTTTGAGATATTTTTTCTGAAAGAATAGGAAAATGCTTGGAATCGCTGTTAATTAGGTTTTTTTCCCAGGTTTTGATAAATGCTTTTATATCAGAAATCATTTTCGCTAGTTCTTTGTCTCTCCCCTGAAGCTGCAAATTAAGTTCGTTTAATTTCTCTGTAATGTCCACGAGAAAACCAAAATCTCTAAGCCAGATTGAATTTTCTAGTTCCGGAGACGGTTCGTCGCGTTGTTTGAAAAATTGAACTATGCCAGATAGGACATCATTAAAACGTTTCAGCACCCGTCCTCTACTTAACCATCTGACTTCAGAGTGAAGGAGTAGGTCCCCGTATTGACAGTCAACTTCATCGGCCAAGGTTTTGAATAATCTTCTTTGTAACGCTTGAGCTCTAATCTTGTTTACAATTTTTACCACCAGTTTCATAACGTTGTTTAGTTTCAGGAAATTTCCACATAATTCTTGCTGATGGATAATGCAGTGGTAACAGAGAAATTGCGTAAAAGTTTCATCTTTACGACATAACGCCACCAGACCCTTATCACAACCCACCATAGCTGGAGCGCCATCGGTTGTCAAGCCTACCATTTTCGATATTGGAGTTTTCTCGGAAGAAATAATATTTTTTAAATGAGAAAACAACTCCTGTCCAGTAGTGTGTCCTTTTAGTGGAATAAACTTCAAAAGATCTTCTTTAATCGTAAAATCACTAAACCATCCTGACGAACGCGGCCATCTGGGCAGTGTCAACGACATCTGTTGATTCATCCAGTTGTAGTGAAAAATAAACACAGTTATCTAAGTCAGTTCTTAACTGTAAAAAAATATCATTGCTCATTACTTCTACACGTCTCATCACTGTATTAGCAGAAAGTTGCATAGATTTTATAGCTGAAACTATCTCGTCTTTATTTCTAAAGTTGGCAAATAACGAATCAGCAGCTTCTAAAAACGCCTGTTTTATCATTTCCCCGTCTTCATAAGGTTTTTTTTTTGTGCAATTATCTGGGACACACGGTACGATGCTTCAGTTGCAGCCTTATTTTTGTCGACTGTTCTTAAAAATATTGATTGTTGTCCAATTAACTGCTTTTTTAACTGTTTCAGTTTCTCCTTTCTGGCGGCAGAATGTAGTGGGAATGATTTTTTAAAATTAAAATGTACAGTTTTATGATGTCTCTCAATATTTCCTTTTTTAGCAACGGAGACCGAAGTATTACATAACAAACACACATTTTTATCTTTAGCTTCTGTAAAAAAGTATTGTTCTTCCCATTCCGAATGAAAGTTCTTACAACTGCTTGCCATAATATTATTTTTTGTTGTTTTCTACTAACCCAACCGCTGGACGTTGGTTACGCGTTCAGTTTTAAACTAAGCGCAATGTCGCCACGCCGTGCGTATTTATCCCGTTCAAAGCAATCCAGATCGTTCTCGAACACTAACGCGCTGATCCAGCTGGTCGGTTCTAGCCGATTCTAGCTTGATGGCGTCAGCGGCAGATCGCTCACTGCAACGTTGCCGCTGTTTATGTTTAATATTATGACAATTAGATTTTTTTGTGGAATTTTCGAAAGCTCTCTGATTTTTGCAGTTTGTATTTTTTAAATTAAAATCGTTGTGAGAGCTACCAGAATTGCCTTCGCGAGCTACCGGTAGCTCGCGATCGACAGGTTGGCGACCACTGATATAGACGTTGTTGGGGGTAGTACGATTAACGTGAAAGGAAATTATGTATGCATAGAAAAGGATCTAATAAAATCGGGCTTCGTGTTAATGAAAATAAAACAAAATACATGCACGTCACAAGAAACCCTGCACGTGATCGACTGCGTCAAAACGTAACAATCGGCGAATTTAATTTCGAGCATGTACAAAACTTCCAATACCTTGGAACAATATTAACAGCGGACAACAACATGCATAAAGAAATCAAACATCGCATTACACAAGGTAATAAGTGCTACTTCGCCTTACGATCTTTCTTCATGTCCAAGCACCTCTCTAGAACCTCAAAAATCATCTTATATAAGACCATCGTCAGACCTATTGCAACATATGCATGTGAAACATGGACCATGACCGTAAATGATACTCTAATTTTAAGACGTTTTGAGCGGAAGATACTCCAAAAAATATACGGTCCCTACCGCGACCCAAAAACAGGCCATTACAGAATAAGAACTAACACTGAACTAGCCCAGCTGTACAATAGCCCGGTTATCATACAAAAAATAAAAGCAATTAGACTGACCACATACAAAGGAGTCAGAACACAAGACTCATTAAATCTGTATGGGAGGAGGCCCCTCAAGGAAAGAGGCCGCTAGGAAGGCCTAAACTGAGATGGCGAGATAACATAAGGAAGGACCTCTCAACTCTGGGAATCGAAGTAGATAGATGGCAGGAAATTGCAAATTGTTAATGATCTCCAAATTTGTCTCCGCTGCAACCTGGCGAACATGCACTAGAGTACCGTCGGCATTCGTGGAACCCAACGTGCTGAGAGTTTTTTGAGATCCAATTCCTGATGTAAAATATTTTCAACGCTTTTAACAGAAAACCTACATGTCTCTGCTATAGTCTTGACTAATTCTTCTGTCATTTAATACCGTGTCACATTTTCTTTGGTCACCACACTTTTGGTGGCTCTTGCACCTGGTGCATGTTGACAGGACTCTCTTCCCAGTTAAAAATCTAGTGACTAGTTCTTGATTACCAGGTACGAAGCGGCAGAGTCGCCCAATACTTCTACCATGTCCTTATAAATTTCTTGTGGTGATAACCCCTTTTTACAGAGGTACTTTATCGCACCTCTTATCTCATTATTGTCTATTTTTTAAAAATCACGTACATCCCAATAGAAAAAAAAATAATATTTAACAAACACGAACTGATGCGCTGATGCTAAATGGCACACACTAATGTCATACAATAAGGTTTTGCCTGACCCTTTATTTGTATTTGTCATTCAACGCCAACTATGTTAGGGACAATAATTCGTGAACTATCCTCGTATACACATCTTTTGCTGCCTCTACTTTCATCAGTGCTCTCATACATGCTCGTCGGTTGTTAGTACTCTTGACCTGGCCTTTCTTCAAAACAATGTTGATCTGATCGAGATATGTCCTTCGAGGTCGACCTCTACCGACTTGTCCATTTACACTCGCCTTATACATTTTCGTCAATCTTTCTACATCCATCCTTTCTACGTGTCCAAACCAGCTAAACAAAAACATATTATAATATATTGTGAAAGGCTTTCGAGGCTATCGTTTATAGGCCGTCGTATACTCAGACCTACGACGGCCTATAAACCCGAAAAACATTCACCAATATTATAACATGTCTCATTTAGACTCCGCTACTATCCTAAATTTTTATATCGAAATCGGTTACCCAGGTCAACCTCCAGCACCGTAAGGCGGCTTTAGCATTCCTCACAACGGCAGGGGTTGGGTGTGAAGTGGACCTTATACAGGAACCTTGGGCTAAACAGGGGAAGGTAAAGGTCTGAGGGGAGAATGTGAAGAGCTAATTTATAGCAGATCAGCAGAGTTCCCCTGGACCTGCATAACAATTAAAAAATATATAGAAATACTACCGCTAACGAATTTCTGTTCCAGCGATCTTACAGCAGTGATGATCAGGACAAAGGAAGGAAATGGAACCAGAGAGCTAGTACTCTGATCGGTCTACTTCCCTTCGGACCCCCTTAACCACCACCCAAAAAGGAAGTAGAAAACCTGGTTAGACATTGTGGGAAAGAAGACCTGCAACTAATTATCGGATGTGATGCTAACGCGCATCACATCATTTGGGGCAGCAGTGACACCACGAAAGAGGTGAAAATTTACTACAATTCATGATGACCAACAGCCTAGACACGCTGAATGTAGGAAACAAACCTACCGTAATCACAAAAAACGGAAAGGAGGTACTCGATGATGTAACAATAGTATCGCACACCACATACATAGTGTCGACTACAATTCATTCTGCACCACTGCGTCATAGGTCTTTTCCAATTCTACAAAAGTGCAGTGGACCTCTTGTCTTTAGCCAAGAATTTTTCGACTATGTTTGTCTATCAGTAGAACTGATATTTTATATTTTTTCTGCCAATAACGTACTTACCACAAGATGGTTATTTTATCTTTTTTTTTATAAAGATAAATAGAAAAATTTAAATAATAACCTTCAATGTCACTTATTAGGAAAATAAATTAGGCAATGTTTTATTATTGTTCATTGTCATACTACTTATAAATTATTAAATTTTGTAAAAACGGTGAATGGGAGGTAAGAGAAATTTCCAAATTCATGTTATTATTCGCCTTATCTGAATCTTGTAACTAGTGGAAACATGTACGAAGGAACAACAGCCATAGACCAGGTAAGGACATATAGATATCTGGGCCACGAGATTTGCATCGGAAGAGACAATCAAACCACCGAACTTCTACGTCGTATAGGGCTGACTTGGGCAGTTGAGTTATGTTTTCAAATTTAACCTCCCAATATGCCTGAAGAAAAAGACCTTTAACCAATGTGTGTTACCGGTGTTGACCTACGGCGTAGACCTTGACGTAGGAGAACGGTGCAAAAGATCCGAGTGGCTCAAAGGGCGATGGAACGTGTGATGTTGGGGGGTTTTTCTTTGAGAGACAAGATCCCAAACCGCGAAATAAGACTAAGGTTAAGAGTAGCTGATGCTGTTGAGAAAATAGCCACACTGAAATGGAATTGGACAGGCCACGTCGCTAGAATGACGGATAACAGATGGACGAGGCGGATACTGGAATGGCGACCAAGACACGAAGCATATCGAAACAGGGGCCGCCCACCAACACGATGGACTGATGACATAAAGCGCTGCCAAACAAATTGGATGCAAGCGACACAGGACCGATTCGAATGGAAAGTGATGAGGGAGATCTATGTTCAGCAGTGGACACGAGAAGATTGAGTGATGATGATGATGATCAGCATTTGTGAAGATAATAAAGTTTAGGTTATTTAATATTTTTTTAAAAATAACTAAAATATATTAAAAAAAATTCCTGGTAAAATAATTTTTAAAATTTGTGCTGTAAATATAAAAAAAATACCTCTGGTAATTTTGATCCAGGCACAGCAGGAAAATCATGATGTTCATTATGATATCCTACATTAAATGTTATCCAATTAAGAGGTCCGTAATAACTGTATGTTTCGTAGCCTTTTTTAAACATGTAATGCTCACTAATAAAGTGGCCAGCAACTGGATGTAGGCCCATAGCCATAAAAGAGCCAAGCAGTAGATATCCCAAAATTCGGCCACCTATAATAACAAATATAAATATCAATAAACCTATATATTCTTTTTATTTTGAATTTTTTAACAAATTAAACAGTATGGTAAAAAGTAGAGTGTTTAAAGCGAGTTGAATGTAGAATTTAAAAATTAAAAAGTTATAAATGGGGTTAAAGAATACATATATCAGAAAGAAACAATCCGTTAACATTTAATAAAAATAAAAGTAAGACTTAATGAATAAACACCTACTAATAGTTATATAAAATTAAAAAGCCGAAATAAAGTTGAAAAGGTAATAGTGTCAAATAAGTAATAATAAAATTTTTTTTGAAAGTTAAATGAAAAATAATAGATTCTATATCTATAATATCTATAATACACTTGGATTAACAGAAATTGGTTATTTAACTCCATTAATCTATAATAAATTTGGACTGACAGTTGTCAATTCAGTTAAACAAGTTGAAAGTCGGAAGTAAAAATTTTACACGGATGTGAGTTTTACGAAAGGTCCTGTTTACAAATGGCTGTTTGAATTAGGAAACCCTTTGAGTAAATTGAGAATAGCTATGAGTCAAAACTGGATCGTTGATTCGGCGAGTAACTCTTTTCTGGACATAGTTCAGAAAATGCAGCGCTTCAACGTGCCCCCCCTCTCATACAGAAACTATGGGTTAGACATGGGAAGATAAGAGGACTGGGGGGAAAATGTGGAGAGCTAATATATAGCAGATCAGCAGAGATCCCCGGACTTGCATAACAATAAAAAAAATATAAAAATACTGCCGCTAACGAATTTCTGTTTCAAAGATCTTAAAGCAGTGATTATCAGGACGAAGGAATGTAATTGGACCAGGGAGCTAGTACTCGGATCGGCCTTTTTCTATTCGGACCACCCCGAACCACCACCCACAAAGGAAGTAGAATACCTGGTAAGACATTGCAGGAAAAAAGGTCAGCAACTGATCATTGGATGTGACGCTAATGCGCATCACATTACTTGGAACAGCAGCGACACCAACGAAGGGGGGAAAACTTACTACAATTCATGATGGCTAACAGCCTAGACACGTTAAATGAAGGAAATACACTTACCTTCATCACAAAAAACAGGAAGGTCGTATCGATGTAACAATTGCCTCAACATAAGTGAGCAACAGGATGGCATGTTTCTGATATGAAGTAAATTGCTCGGATTACAGACACATCAACTTTAAAATGAAAAGCAATATCTACAAAGAAACTTATCGCAACCCAAGGAAAACGAACTGGGACGCTTACAGATCAGACCTAAGTCGCAAACACCAAGGTATGCAAAGAACGATAAGAACAAACAGGAACCTAGAGTTGGCTAGGGAAGAATTCAATAACGCAGCCATCTCGACGTTCAACGAGCATTGCCCACTCATCACAAGAAACACCACTAGGAAGGTGTCCTGGTAGGAAGAATTTGCAGATCTGAGAAAGCAAGCCAGAAAAAAATTCACCAGAGCCAAAAAAATTGAAGGTGCGACGAATACAAGAACATTTAATGAATATGACAAACTGCTAAAAGGCTATAGTACACAATTTTTTAAAATCAATTTTCAAACGTTTTCGGCAACTTGCCATTATCAGGAGAGAATTCTGAAAAGTGAATTAATTGTGTGAAAATTCGTTCGTGAATGTTTTTTTTTAATTAAGATTGTTAAAAATTATTGAGGTTAGTATTTGGAAAAATCAATACAAGAACGCCTTGGCCATTTACAAAAAAGCTCTAAACAAATCAAAAAGAGACTCATAAAAGAGGCACTGTGCAATATTCTCCCTGAAAAACGAACAAGGGAAGCACACATGTACAGGAAAAAAACAATCAAAGAACTACAAAAGTTCACTTTCCTGGAGCCCAAATAGATCAGGCGCATACTATGGGAAACCCAGAAGAACGGGAGATTAAAAAAGCGGCTCCAGGTTAGGCAGGGACATAGCAAAGACGTTCGTGACCTAAAATAAAGTTCAATGGGCAACAGGCACTGTAACGATTTTGCGATACGCCATTGAGTCTGGATGAATTTAGAAACTTCTCGTCTTTTTTCGTTTAAACGTTAGTCAGTTTTTGTAAAGTTACTAATTGTGTTCGCTAGTTGACATAAATTGTACTGGCAAGTTATAAATAAATGTGCATATAAATTCGAAGCCTGAGCACATATTACGGACAGACACATGCGAAAGCTGGGGGAGAAAGTCTTACGGCGAGAGATAAACATTCAAAATAATTTAAATACTTCTCATTCGTGTGCGTTCGGATGTTCGCACGTAAGCCTCGATCACACAGAAACATTATTAAATAATTTAAGCAACGATAGTGGCAACAATGCAATCAATGCAAATAAATAAATCAAAAATCCTTTGATCTGTCGCCAGGTTTCGCAGTTAGTCTGTGCCCTGAGTGTAAATTTAAGTAAAACGTTACATTGGTGTCGGGTGTGGGGTCAAAGAAATAAAATAAATACAGTGCGGACTAAAAGAAAACGTGCAGACTTTTATTTAGAGATAGACATTAAAGTGAAAGCCTCTAGAACATTTTCAAAGGATTGTTCGGAGCGGTAGTTTTTTGGCTTTTTTTTTAAGAACAATTTTGAAAATTCGTGTGTGTGTTCGTTCGTATAGTCCTTAATAAACCCAGAATGAAATTGAAAGACCTCTTAGTTAAACAATTGGAGGAACTTTATGCTAATAATAGTGGTTAGCTCTACGATTGGCCAGACCAAAAGTGTCAGAAAAATTATTTGCTATTGCTTTGGAGCATGAAACCGCTAGTCAAACCTCATAGGGACATCGCGTCAGAACCATCGGGGAATGCAACGAAGAAAACGATAAACACCTGGAAAAAATGGTTCGTAAATAATCCAAAACACGGTGCCAAAAAAGCGGGAGCCCAGATGTACGAATTGTGTTGAACTAGGCCATCTTCGTCGCAATTGCAAAAAACCCATAAAGCAGTGGGGAAAACTAGAGCGGGTCGACATGAGGAGGCAATTGTCAACGTTGAGAAAAGCCCCTATAGTGACTGTCAACGTGACGTAATCGGGTAAAATACATAACCTGTACATTGATGGTCGTATGGACGAAGAAAAAAAGTCGTTTTTAAAAGATACGGGTGCAACAAAAACCATTGCACAACTAAGTACCTTAGTACCTCTGTATTTCAGACATAGGTGTACGCCATCCTTCAATGCGCGAAGCAGAACAATAGGAGATGTTGTCAGATAGTCAACCGGCACTGAAGGCCTCGCACAGCAAGGAAGTGAGATCCAAACTGATATTGGACTGCAAAAAAGAACTGGGAACACTGGCAGACCGGAAAAACGTCAAAATGATATGGGTTCCAGGACACCAGGGAGATGCAGGCAATGAGAAAGCAGGCGAATTTGCAAGAAGAGGTTCAGAAATTCCCCCAAACCAAAGGCTGATGCTAGAGGTACCGAACCGTACAGTAAGGGTGTCTGTAAAAAATTTGATTGGGGAAAAACAAAAAAACTACTGGAAAAGTAGTACAGAAAACAAACATGGGAAAGAATACATCAGAGGACTGTGCCACAAAAGAACAGCAGATATGTTAGCGATGTACAAAAACCGGTCAGGAGCCCCAACATGGGGCTCTCAAACGGTCAGTGATAGAGCACCTCAACGAATGGGAAATGACCTGCAGACTATGCGGTAAGGATCTAAAAACAGTGAAATACATACAATTTTTATCCGGCGACCCAGAACTATACAGTTTCCACCCAGTACAGAAATTGTACAAACTTGTAAAAGGCTCAAAAGTACTGGATTTGGTACTATGACATCACATTATTTAGGCAAGATACAATGGGCCAATAGACCTAAGTGTCACCGGAAGCAATAGTCTGACGGACCTACATAAGGGTGGAGTTTTTAGTGAGTAGCCCTAAAACAGTCAGAGGAGTCTCACAATTGACCTTGGGATTTCAGGTATAAATTTTCTCCACCTCAGAAAAAAAAAGGTTTCAATCCAGTCACTTTCAATATGTATTTAAAGACGGATATTTTTTGATAAGCCACTTATTCGAAGAAGCCACAAATAATGTAACAATACGAATTCAATTGTAATTTTTAATATTTTGTATAAATAAATGTTAAAAATGTGTAATAAACTATTAATAATGTATTTTATTGAAACATACTTGAGATGTTAACATATTTTTATCAGACAAAAACGTTTAAGATAATCAAATAAAAGTAATGTTCAGAAACTTACCAAAAAAATATATAACAATGGCATCAAAAATCAGTTGAATGATTAGATTTACAAATTCCAAATAAGTTGGCGCTTTTGGATAAACGACTAGTGGACGAAAAGCGTAAAAAAATGGCTGAAGTATTACCCATATGAATTTTCCAAACGTTGTGCAGAATAACTTTGCTTCTACGTATGTTGGAATATCGGTATCTTTTAGCTCATCACCTTGATACTAAAACAATTTAATCGGTGTCACAAAATATTGATAATTATTCAATCAATTAACTTCTATGATTTTTAGCAAAGCATCCTGTTTATTCTATACTGTTAAAGTGATTGTTTTAGTTAAATACTACAGAAAAATAGAATGACTTCAAAGAAGACCAAAGTAGTAAAATTTACAGACTACATTTATTTATTCATTGACAATTTCTCATTACTTTAATTTAAGTTATACATATGAAGCTCGATTTAACAAAGAGTAACAGGATAACAATTAAATAATTTAGTAATAAAGAAATCATTAAAAAAAATGTTCAACTCATTAATTAGCTTTTTTATTACAACTTTTAAAGAACCTCAGCCTAGGGTATGTAGTGGAAGAAATGTGTCTTTTTTCTTAGTTAGTGCAGCCCAAAATTAAAGCTTCCATAATGAATGTTTTTACTGGGATCTTCTAGTTAAACATATTTACAAATTTCATTTGTTTTTATCAATGATTTGGTTGATTAAAAAAATACTACACTCCTAGAATTTATTACTCATGTCATTTTAAATTAACTTTATAATGTAAAAAAAGCTTTAACCAGCAAAAATAAAAGAAATGACATGAAAATTTGTTGCTAATAAATTACCAAAAATCAATTTTGTTGCTTACAGTTTTTTGAAAAGGGCAATTACTGCTAGCTTCTTATAAATATAGCAGGAAATTTTAAAAACATAATAAAAATATGGTCAATGATTGATTATTCAGGAATTTGTTGATCTGTTGCTGTAATACTATTATTTAAAATTTTTAAAAAAAAGTCGGATTTTATATCGCTCCAGTAAAAAAACACAAATTTTTTTTAAGATAAAAAGTAAGGTAAGAGTGTTTCCATAAAAGGTTTTAACTGAAATTTCCATAAGTACATTTAATAGTTTTCTATAAAGGTCATATATTTAAATTTAATTTGGTTATATCTACTATGTATTTATTTTATTTATCTCTTGGAAAACTATGAGTAACAGTTGTATTAACTATAGCCAAAACGGCAGCGATGAGGCCCCCATCACCATCACGCCTTGCTCCTCATGAGGGCGAAACGTCGACTGCGGATAAGTCAATTTGCTACTTTGATTGTGAGGGAAGGATGGTAAAATTAATGAAATTTACACGATGATAAAAGAAAGACGGATTGATATTCTTTGTGTGAAAAAAACCAAGAGGAAAGGATTTAAAACCAATACATATGGTCCTTATAAAGCCTACTGGTCAGGAGTTCCGGAAACCAGCAGAGGTTGTCAGGGCGTTGGAGTGGTACTTACTGCTAAAATGAATGAATGTGTGACTGACTTTGAATAAGTAAGCCCAAGACTCCTACTATGGGTGGGGCCGAAGGTTGATCTTTCTCGCAACTTTATGCATCTTTTTGCGCATAAAGAGAAGCAGGAGTTTTGGGATAGTGTGACAGATATTCTGAATAAGTGTAACTAGAATGAAAGAATAGTAATGTAGTAATGGTTAATAGTTGGTAGGAGTGAAGCGCAATGGATATGACAGTGTTCTGGAAATGTACGGTAAACAATATGAACAATATTAACTCTTCTGGAAGTCCATAAGAACAGCCAGAGGTAAAAATACTACCCCGCAACTGGAAAAAAATTCGTTTTAAACAGATGGAAGAAATGCTTCGAAAGTTTATTTGAGAAAGAGGATTACACAAACACAAGCCCCACTCGGAGACATAAATGAAAGTGAAATTAGTACGACAGAGATTTTGGAAGCGTTAAACAGGGTGAGTCTGCAGGGTACGACAGGATTACGGTTGAAATGCTGAAGGCTGGACAGGGTCTGGTAGCTAGACTGCTGTATCGCCTTTTTAACCTTTGTTAGGGGAGCGGTATCGTACCGGACGACTGGTGCAAGGCCGTTATCGTGCCGCTTTAAAAGGGAAAAGGTTCGCAGCAGAACTACTGAGGCATTAGTGTACTCAGCATCGTCGGCAAACTGTATGCAAAGATATTGATTAAAAGAGTGACGAATGAAACTGAGGAGATGATATGGGATATGCAAGCAGAATTTAGAAAATGAAGGAGAAATGTTGGATCAGATTTTTCATTACGAGGTATAGTCCAACAATTCTTGACTTTTGCAGACTTGGAAAATGCCTATGACAGAGTGGTGAGAAATGAATTGTGGTCGACATTGTCTGTGTATAAGGTGAGCGGTAGTTTGATATGAGCACTGAAATCACTTTACGAAAATTCCAAAAAAGGCACGACTGGCTGTGCATAGAGGAGTACTGGTCCCTACACTCATGTATGATAGTGAATGTTGGGTTTGGCAGAAGAACCATGAAAGTATGATCAATGCTGCGGAGATGAGTAGTCAGAAGTATAGCCGGCGTGACTCGGTTGGATAAAGTAAGGAATAGTGAGACAAGGGAAAGCTATGGTGTGAATGAAGATGTGGTAGCAAAGATAGATTAAAGGAATACTTAGATGGTTTGGACACGCAGAGAGGATGGTTGAAGGAAGATTGACAAAACAGATTTATAACGCGAATGTGAATGGGCAGTTGGTAGAGGTCGACCTTAGCGAACATATGTCGATCAGATCGATATTGTTTTAAAAAAGGCCAGGTCAAGAGAATCAACAACCGACGAGCATGTATGAGAGCACTGATGAAAGTACAAGAAGCGAAAGATGTGTGTAAGAACCGTAGCAAGTGGAAGGAAGTGGCCTGTTAATGTTATTTATGTTCAAGTGAATCTGAACTCTTTGTATATGTCAGTCAGTTTTTAGGTTATGCATTGTATGTCAAGTAAATATAGATTTCGCAGTCAAAAAAGTGTCAGAATATATCTTATAAAATACGACAAAAAAATAGGATAAAAAAGACTAAAACAGAATAGAAGTTTCAACATTGGTCCTTCGAGCATTCAGAAGAATTTTAACTAGGAAAAACAGTATTGCTGAAATGAGTGAATTGGAGAAGAGTACTAGTGAAATAGCAGATGGAAAAACCAGGAGAAAGACAAATGAATCTGAAGCCAGACAAGCAGATGATTCAGTTAAGAATTTTCTGGGATTTTCAAATAATGAAAATGGATTATCTGAGATACAGAGAGATTCACAGAAATCATTACTAACTAGAAGCAGAAAGTCGAATAAATCTAGCAAGAAGGTTATATAGATTCAACTTGAAGCAGCCAGAAGAATAGCAGCGATGGAAGAGAAGAAAGATCAAGAGGCTTTAAGAGATCAAGAACTTTTGAGGGAGAAGAAATTTCAGAGAGAAAAAGAACTTATCGAGTTAGAAATGAAAATAAAACTCAGCGACACTGAAAGTAAATATGAAAGTGAATTTGTACATGACAATAATTTACTACAAGAATCTGAAAATGGACAGGAGAAAGTAAATAATTGGTTCAAAAATCAACTGGAAAAACAAGATATGCCTAACTATGAATATAAAGAAACGACGAAGAAAGATCCTATAGAAATATTACTCAACAGACAATCAATAAAAGATTTACCGATATTTTCTGGAGATCCTGAAGACTGGCCACTTTTTATATCGCAGTTCAGAAAATCCACTGGAGCCTGCAAATTCACCGAAGAAGAGAACTTGATAAGAATTCAGAAATGTCTTCGTGGAAGGGCTAGGGAAACAGTAAAACGTTTGTTGATATCATCATCTAATATAGAAACTGTATTGGAGACCCTAGTAATGACCTTTGGAAGGCCTGAAATCAACATATCTATGTTGGTAGAGAAAGCAAGGAAAACTCCATCGCCGAGAGAAGGAAAACCAGATTCTATTGTATCGTTTTCTAACGCAGTTACTAATTTGATAACTACAATGGAGGTTCTGAAATCGACAGGTCATATGTATAATCCTCAGTTGTTGGATGAAATAACTCGGAAATTGCCATATTTTCTTAACCTCAATTGGGGAGAATATGCATTGAAAAATAGGAATGATGTCAATCTAAAGATATTTTCAGAGTGGTTGAAAGAAAAGGCAAAAATATCATGCTATGTAGACAATCCAGCTTTCAGAATGGATGAAAGAGGTAATTTTGCCAATAGAAGAGAAACAGTTTTGTCAATTGATGGGAAAGAAACGAAGTATCATGAGAGAAAATGCCTGGTATGCAAGGAAACAATGCACTCTTTAGAAAATTGCAAATCTTTCAAGGAAATGAATGTAGATGAAAGATGTAAAATAGTTGTTACAAATAAATTGTGTATTTATTGCCTCAAATCAAATCACTTCAAATCAGATTGCCGCAAGAAAAGGTATTGTGGTTTGAATAGATGTACACGAACTCACCATTCACTCTTACATAAGCCATCATCAAACATTGCTGAAATAAAGCAAGAAGTATCATCTAATCCTGGACAAGTGGAACACATCAACGTCACAAGAAAACAGAATGAGGTACTCTTGAAGATACTTCCTGTCAACGTGAGAGGCCCCAATGGAGTGTTTTCAACTTATGCTTTCTACGATGAAGGAGCAACAATTTCTTTGATTGACTTGAACTTAGCAAATGATTTAGGTTTGGCAGGTATAACAGAACCAATTTGCTATCAATGGACAAATGGTATTATCCATCAAGAAAACCATTCAAAAATAATTGATTTCGATATTTCTGGTTCATCAGGTGAAAAAAATTATGAATTAAATGGAGTAAGGACGATTAAAAACCTGATGCTACCGACACAAACTTTGGATATAGATAATATCAGAAGAAAATATCCTCATATTGAACAATTGGAGAAGATGTCGGCATATTATGAGAAACCTCCAATGATTCTGATAGGACAAGATCAAGGACATCTAATTGTTAGTAGGAAAATGATTCAGCTAGATAGAGTTGGTCCAATACTTTCAAAAACCTTATTGGGTTGGGTATTACATGGAAATTCGCTGGAGTTGTGTAAACAAAGAAATAATAATTTTTTGTATCATATCTGTAATAAATCAGAATATGAGAAACTACATGAGATGGTAAAAGATTCATTCTCCATTGAGTCTTTTGGAGTTAAGATTGTAGAGAAATACATGAAAACAAAAGAAGATGAAAGATGCGAGAAAATTATGCAACAAACGACTTTCAGAGTAGGAAATAGATTCGAAACCGGGTTACTGTGGAAGAAAGATGACAATAAATTCCCAGATAACAAGAAATCAGCCTTGATACGTCTACACTGCATGGAAAGAAAAATAGACAAAAACGAGAAATTTGCCGAACAGTACTGTCGAAAAATTGATGAATATGAAGAAAAAGGTTATGCAAGAAAGCTTGACAAGAATGAAATAAATGACTCAAAAGGAAATGTTTGGTATTTACCACATTTTGGGGTAGTGAACCCGAACAAACCTGGTAAATTGAGACTGGTGTTTGATGCTGCAGCCAAAACTCAAGATATAAGTCTAAACACCGAACTATTATCTGGACCGGATCTTCTGAAACCACTCACTGGAGTATTAATGAAATTCAGACAAAATAAAATTGCATATGCAGGTGATATAAAAGAGATGTTTCATCAAGTTATTATCCGAAAAGAAGACAGATCAGCTCAACGTTTCCTTTGGAGGGGAAGAGACAGAGAAAATGAACCTGAAGTATATGAAATGGTTGCTATGACCTTTGGCGCAACGTGTTCACCCTGTCTCGCACAATATATTAAGAATCGCAATGCGAAAGAAAATGAAGTTGAATATCCAAAAGCCTGTAAAGCGATTATAGACAAACATTATGTCGATGATTATTTGGACAGTAGTATTTTTGAAACTGAAGCTATAAACCAAATAAAACAGGTGATAGAAGTACATCGGAAAGCAGGATTTGAAATTTGTAATTTCATATCAAACTCCAAAACAGTTCTCAGGAATATTCCAGAAAACCTGAGAGCTAATTCATCCAAAAATATCGAAGAATTTTCCCAGAACCATTCAGAAAGAATATTAGGCCTAAGGTGGTTACCAAATACCGACGTATTTTCATTTTCTACAAATTTACAGAAAGTTAATCCAGATATCTTGAATGGCAACAAAATTCCTTCAAAAAGAGAAGTATTGAAATTCCTGATGTCCATCTTTGACCCACTTGGATTTTTGAGCAGTCTTATGATAACAATAAAAATTTTATTACAAGAAATTTGGAAAGTTAAAATTGGATGGGACGACGAACTGCTCCATAGCTTCAATGATTATTGGTGTAAATGGATTAATCAATTACAGGAAGTTATTCCTCTGATCACGATACCAAGATGTTATGGGAAATTGTCCAATTTGAGTGAATCAGAGTATACAGAACTACATGGCTTTTGTGATTCTAGTGAGAAAGCGTATGCAAGTGCTATATACATTCGATTCAGGAAAGATGCTAATTTCGAGATTTCTTTGGTGAGTGCGAAAACAAGAGTATGCCCTTTAAAACAGACATCGATACCGAGGTTGGAACTTCAAGCAGCATTGATGGGATCTCGACTAATAACATCCATAATATCTGAACTTGAAGTGAAAATCGATCGAGTCTACATGTGGACAGATTCAATGACTGCAATGAGTTGGATAACAAAGGAAAATGAACAATATAAAACTTTCATAGCTCATAGAATTGGAGAAATTTTAGAACATACCGATAAAAATAATTGGCATTGGATTCCATCTAAAGAAAATGTCGCCGATGAAGCTACTCGCATTTGTAAAGACAAATTAAGTTTGAGAAGATGGTCCATCGTTCTTAATGAAACCTGAATCAGAATGGAACTTCGAATGTCAGATGAACTGTGATGAGATCTCTGATGAAATTCTAGAAATTAAAAAGTTTCCGATTTTAAGCATGAAAATCATCGAGATATCTACTAGTTTTCCAGATCCTACTCGCTTTTCATCATACGAAAAATTAGTCAGAACGACAGCTTGGGTCTTGAGGTTTATTATGAATTGTAGAACGAGAAACAAGAATAGTGAAGATTTAGATGTGGAAGAAATAGAAAATGCAGAGAAGTTGTGGTACAAAGAAGTACAGAAAGTTACATATGACGAAGAATTGATAAGTCTCAAGAATGGCAAAGATATAGAAAAGTCAAGTAGAATTTACAAATTATTACCTATTTTACAAGATGGAATAATATGTATGAAAGGAAGAATAAGCAGTAAATGCGATAAAATAAAATTAAACAGAAACCCCATAATATTAGAAGTGAAACATAGTTTCACACAACTTCTGATAAAAGGATACCATGTAAGAGCAAACCATAATGGGTATGAGTTTGTTATAAACGAGATAAGACAGAAATTTTTGATTCCCAAATTGAGAAATGCAGTTAAACAGATATGGAACAAATGTCAGTTTTGTAAAAATAAAAGAGTTAAACCCAATGTACCTGAAATGGGTTACTTACCAGAATCAAGATTAGCAGTGTTTCAAAAACCTTTTACAAAAACTGGAGTGGATAACTTTGGTCCTTTTTTGGTAACTGTTGGAAGAAAACACGAAAAACGTTGGGGAGTCATATTCACGTGCATGACTACAAGAGCAGTTCATATTGAGATTTCCTGGAGTTTGAACACGGCTTCAATGGTAATGGCATTAAAACGACTTATTGGAAGAAGAGGTACAGTAACCGATCTTTACTCGGATAATGGAACTAATTTCCGAAGTGCAAATCGAGAATTGTTCGAGAAGGTACGTCAACTAGATCAGAAAGATTTAGCAAATCAAATGGTGACAAAGCGAATCACTTGGCATTTCAATCCGCCAGCCGCATCACATATGGGGGGAAGCTGGGAGAGACTAATTCGATCCATCAGGAGAAGTCTCGATGTTATCCTGAAAGAGAATTATCCAAAGGATGAGGTACTTCTAACGACCCTAGTCGAAATTGAAGGGATATTAAATTCAAGACCTCTTACTTATGTACCAGTAGATCCTGATTCACCAGAGAGCTTGACCCCGAACCATTTTTTGATTGGCTCTTCTACTGGACAACCTTTAGAAACCTCAGAAAATGCTGAAATTAATTTGAAACGACAGTGGAGAACTGTCCAAGCTCTAGCAGATCAATTCTGGAAACGGTGGCTTAAAGAATATTTGCCAGAATTGAATCAAAGGACAAAATGGCACGACAAAAAAGTTTCACTTAAAGAAGATGATATAGTCGTCATTGCAGATAACAACTTACCCAGAAATACTTGGCCACTGGGAAGAATTTCGAAAACATATCCAGGAAAAGATGGAACAGTACGAGTGGTGGAAGTAAAAACACAGAGTGGAGTTTTCAAAAGACCTGCTGTGAAGATTTGTAAATTAGAAATTGAAGGATGAAATAGTGAAGAAGTTTCACTAGGGAGGGAGAAATGTTAATGTTATTTATATTCAAGTGAATCTGAACTCTTTGTATATGTCAGTCAGTTTTTAGGTTATGTATTGTATGTCAAGTAAATATAGATTTCACAGTCAAAAAAGTGTCAGAATATATCTTATAAAATACGACAAAAAAATAGGATAAAAAAGACTAAAACAGAATAGAAGTTTCAACATGGCCTCTGCCTACCCCTACGGAAAAAGGCGTGACTATATGCATATATGTAAGTATGTAAATTTTTTTTAATTTATTTAATTTTTTTTAATTGAATTGGATACTATTCATGCACGCTTGAGACAGGATTATCGTTAATAATAAACCGAGGTAGATTTTGTTGCTGGCTAAAATATTCATAAGAAATCGGCAAAAAGAGAGCCAAAAAATAAAAAAAAACGGCTGTATTTTTAAATCGGTGCCGATATACCTTCTTTATGCTACCTCGAAAGGCATTTTTTACTAATACGTGGCATTAAATTTTCTTGCTGTTTAAAATATTGATGAGGATTATACTGGGAGCCAGCAACAAAATGGCAATTAAAGATCTGCCAGAGTTTTCGACCAACAATAATTTTTTGGTTCAAATCTTGACATTTTAAAGTTTGATGTGTGTCAAGCTGGCATAAACAAAACAATTAAATAATTTATTTTATTATTTAAATTGATTCAAAATTAAAATTACTTGTTCCGAATTAAAATGTCATCGCACTGCATTAAAATTTATGGTATCGTCACCAACGTCATTTTGGTGTTCAAAAATTATCTTTGTCGTTGGTAATATTATCTTTCTCCTTGATTATTTTGAATTTTCTTACCTAATTTGAATTTTTACAAAATATTTTTAAATATAGTATGAAATTATGCAAAGCCGCTAGAAGACTACATTGCAGAAATAAACGGGTTATAAATGTGAACGAAATAATAATATAGTGGAATTTAATGCAGATAAAACCCAAGCATGTCTATTCTCTAGATAAGGCGTAACCAAACCGATGGTATGGTACTAATATCAGCAATAATTTTTAATTTTGGGAAAACCACGTGAGGTCTATTACTAAAAAGAGGCTTTTAAAAGCTTGGTTTTCTGTTTAGAGCCAAGAGCTATTTCTCTTCCTATCAGCTGCTTTTAATCTATAAGACACAAATACGACCTGTTCAAGAATACTGCTCCCATATATGGAGTGCAGCTCCTTAATAAAGCTTTTGGATTTTGTCACAACTCGAGCAATTCATCTTTTCGGTGATGTCTCTCTCACAAACTCCCTTACTTCTCTAGTTGGCGATCTATCTCTCTTTAATACATATTTCTATGACCGATACTTTTCAGAAATATTATCGGTCGTTCATCGGTATCATTTTCTTCGAGATTGACCCTCGGGTTCAATCATCGCACCCTTTTAACGTTACCTTGGAGACTTGCCGAACGTCTGTCTTGCAGAGCTCTTTCTTTCAACGAACTGCCAAGCTTTGAAACTTATTGCCAGCGGAAGTTTTCCCCGAGTCCCCAAAAGTTCAAGAAGAACATTTCCTACCGAATGGTTTCCACGATGTTCTTTGATTTGAACATAACAGGATTATCCTTTTCGTTAAAAAAATTGCAACAAATGTAGATTGTCAGTAAAACGCTAATAATTCACAAAATTCGAGACGGAGATTAAAACTATCTTCGTTGTTCAACTCTTGAGTCAATTTTATTTTGTATGGATGGTACTTGCATTTGTGTAATATTCAAAAAATATTAAAAAATAAAACACCTACTTCTCTGCTTGTTGTTGATACTGACTGTGGTTGTTGATCTTCTAGACTTGTCCTAAAAACTGTCACTTCGATTGGTTTGTTATTTTTTTTCTCTTTATTAATTAGCAATTAGATTTATAATATTACATCTATAAGCTAATGTGCTATTTTGTGCCGTGATTCCTGGCACTCACTAGTGACGTGTAGAGATGAACATCCAATGATGTCATCACTGGTACTTGCTAAGTTTGATGTAGGGCCTCTAGGCATCATTCGATAACGTCTTAGTTATTTAAACCTGATGGCTAGCATCTTTTCAGTCTTCGGTTAGGGAGAGGTTGCAGTAGTTTTTCCAACAAAGGGTTTGTATGGATTTTGGTTGTCCTGTGGTGTTTATTTATTCTCTCCCTGAAGATTTCTGTTACCTAAGGGATGTTCAGGTCTGTATGTAGAGTTAGGTTTGTTACATAAAAGGGGGCATTTTTTATGGTGCGGAGTATTTTTGATTGGATTTTTTGCATTTTACCTACCTATGGCAACGCCATATGTCCATATTGATCTAATGATAGTGTTATAGATTAGTAATTTATTTGCTAGTGGTTATTTCGATTTACGTATTATTAGCCAATTTATCCCCGGAGCCCCAGATATCTAGGCCATATGTTCACATTGATCTAATGATAGTTTTATAGATTAGTCATTTATTTGCTAGCGGTAATTTTGATTTACGTCCTATTAGCCAAAATTTTGAAAGAATACGATTGACATAAACCGAATATTGTTATTGACAATTATAATTTGTTACAAACAATTTGAAATCACTTTTTATAATAATTTTAATAATAATAATTATAACAACAAAACATATGGTACTTTTTCATTCTTCCCACTGAAAAGTTAGTGGACAATAGATAACTGATAGGGTATTTTCCTCTGGAAGTCTTTTTACTTTTACTGATGTGGCCTGTATGATGGTTTTCGTATTTAAGCATTACATAGTGTTCTATAGTGCCTTTTACAAGAATAGCTGTTCCTTCGTGTGCCGTTTCATCCGGGTGGTCCGTGGTATATACTTTATATCTAGGTATGTTAAAATAGTTTCTGTTAATAAAGTGGGTTTCGCTTATTAACAATATATCGATAAAATATTGGTTTAAAAATATTTTGGTTTCTTCTTTGTGTTGTTGAAGACCGTTTGCGTTCCACTGGGCTATTCTTAGAAACTTCGCCATTTCTATTTTATTTACTAGCATACTTAGGGCCGGTTTATCAATTGCCAATATTATCCATCAGTTAGGTATCCGGCAGATGAAACTAACTAGCAGATAAAGTTCCAGTTTGTTCGGAAGCGGTTTATCAACTCGTTTTTATCCTCTAGTTAGTTAACTGACAGATAATGAAAGTTGGCAATGCTGATGGATGAATGTAAGCAATCTCATTGGTTGTTACAAGAACAAGGTCATGTCACATTAACTGAGATGTCACGACCGTTTTGTTAGGTTATTGTTGATCGTTTTTGTTTATGCAAAAGTTTGTGTTTTTACTTTCTAAAGAGTTTTTGATTGTTAATGAACATGCATTTTTTGGATGATTATATTCTGAATAGCGACGAGGACGAGGATATTGTGCAAGTTCTTGAGTACGAACGAAGGCCGTATACAGTTAGGGAAAGAGTAGACAACTTCGAAAAGTGGGATGACCAGTATTTTCATGCAAGCTTTAGGATGACAAAAGAGACTGTTCTGTCAATATTAGTACTCATTAAGGATTCACTTGAGTTTCGTACTGATAGGTAGGTGATTTTATTATTTTTATTCCATTTTATATTTCTTAACTTTTTACATTTTCAGGAATAACAGTACAAGACCAATAGACCAACTTCTTCTCACACTCAGGTTTTATGCAACAGGAAAATTCCTGATATCATCTGGAGAAATCAAAACAAAACAACTCTCCTGCATAAAGTGAGGTTATATAATAGACCTTAACCTCCAGATATCGACCAAACCGCCAGTTGAAACTAACAGATAAATATTTGACATTTTAGCTGCCGGATAAAGTTAACCTGTTGTTGATAAACCGACCTTTCCAAAATAACTGGTAGTTAAGCATTAACTGACAGATAAATTGCTATTGATAAACCGGCCCTTAGTACAATAAGTTTAAGTACCATGTTGTTTTGTTGTAGTAGTTAATTAAATAAGCTTTTAAATTCTTCTAAAAACTTTGTTAGTATGGACGCTAAATCACTGTCTTGATTGGAATAAACTACCTACTTGTTGCTTCTGCGTAGCTCTTTGTTTGATGGAGGTTGGCTGACTGTTGAATGTTGTTTTTATATGCGTTTGTGTCTACTGGTGGTACGTATGTTTGTTGTTGCGTGTGAGTTCTCTGATTACTGTGTTCTCTTGTTATTTTCCTGTAATTTTCGCATCCTCTGTAGTTTTCCGGGCGGCTGCCACCGCTAAGTACGCATTTGGCTGGTAACTCTACATTTGACGCAAACTTATGGCTTGTTGCAATAGGATCTTGAATGTCAATATTGTTGACATCTCATGCACTGAATAATATTGTTTATCACGACCCTGGGAGGTTAAACTTTTAAACGTCATAATCTGCAGCCCAGTTCAGCTATAGATTTCTTTGTTGTTTTGTTCTAAGTCTACGAAGAATAAATTTAGAGGTTCTTTTGTAATTTTGTTCGGTACATTTATTAAGTTTCGTACTTTGTGTCCCAGATTTAGTAGTTCCTGTTATAGGAGTTTCTGACGATATCTCGGTAATTCTCTGCTCTTTTGCAATTTATTTTAATAATCTTCTTAGCCAAACTTTTTGTAGTGTATTGTTCGTCTTTAGCAATGTCTTTTATTGTCTTGATCATTTTAGCGTAATCTATCACACCATGTACCAATATTAGTGGAGGAGCCAGAGTATTACTTTTGTTACTACACTTGTGCTGTCTGTTTTCGAAACTTCTTCTGTAGTTTCTTCTAGTAGTAGAAATTGGTTACTTGATTCTATACTTTTTTTAGTTGTATTCTGCTGTGGTTAAGATACTTTTTTCCTTTTGAAATTTCTAATCATTTGCCAGTCTTTATTGGTGGTAGTTTCTGTTTTCTTCTTCATATTCGCTTGTGAATGGCATTTTCTAGAAGTTGCGAATGTTGTTTTCCAAAATTTGTATGTTACTTAAACCTGTCTGCATTTGTGAGTTTGTAATTGTGTAACTCTGTCTAAAATTTGGTTGTTGAAATGTTTGTTGCTTGCCGATTGTTATCAAATATGATAACGTTCCCCTGATGTTTTGTTTTTTTAATTTCCTAATTACTTTTATCTTTTTTGCGAAAAGATAATAAAAAACGCTAATTTACGGATTTCTTACAGAGCTTTATGCTTCGAGATACTTACTGCTTTATTATTTACGAGTCCATGTCGGGACTTTTTTATTGTAAACTGACCCAATTGATGCGAATTTATTCATAAAATCAATTACATGCTTAAAAGTTGCATGGTGTTTCACTAATGATTCTACTATCAGCTTGTACATAACTGTTATTTTTGTAATACAGATCTACAAATTCAATTCTTCCTTGTAAACCATTTTGAAATCAAACAAATAACCATAAAAAATGAATGTGCACACGTATTAAAATACACTATAAAAGGGTTTAAATTAATTTTTCAAACCTCCAAATCTTTTATCATCTATCATAAAAAAGTACTTGAATTAATGAGATTGAGATTAATACTAAACTATTCTACAACCAATTTTGTCGCAGTCGGTTAAGGTGAGATGTAGATGTAGCTTAAAACTTATTTCTTTAAACCCCATTTATACATGTTTAAAATTAGTTAACCAAGAAGAATCTAAAAATGGATAGAAAACATGGAAGAAGGCATTATAAAAAAAATGAGAGGATGACTTTTCCAGAAAGTCTAGTCTCCCTCTCCAAATATTTATTGACGTGTTTTTTGTAAAAATCAATCCGTTTAAAGGATACTCGAGATGGATTATTTTATCTGAAGAGCATTGTATACAAACGAAATGTATTTTATTCACAGTACAGAAATAAACAAAAACTTAACAATATAAATACATTAAACAAAATGATTAAAAGTTCCACCACGAATGGCGTAGTTCGTTAGATAAAGTATTCTTGTCAAAGTTAATGATATTGCGTTAGACTTAACATTGGAACTCCCCCTCAAGTAAATTTAAATGTTCAATTCATTATCATCTCTTTGCCTTAGATTTGAAAAACTCAAAATATTTATCAGTATTTTTTATTTTCCTATTACTTAACATAGGAAGTCAGTTGGATAAAGATTTGCTGAAATATTGTAAAAAATTACATCTAAAGCCGAGATGAGTCACACGAAGAGACGGACATTGACAGATATGATTTATTTTAATCAAATAAAGGCGTTGCATATACATTTCACCACATAGACTTTGATTGGGGCTCTCAAATAATGTTGCATATTTTTAAATTATGATTTCATATTAACGTTTCCAAATGTTACCATAGCATAACGAAGTTTGTTACCACTTTTATTGGTGAAAGGTACTCTAATAAGTTAAAAATAATTCAAAACAATTTGAGGTCCACAATAATACAACAGCTCTTGGCCATTATTTCAATCAAGTATGAAACACTGGATACTTTAAACATTCACTAAACTATATCAAAAATTGCTGCACTTAAAGAATAGTTTCAATATTTTTTTGTATACTAATGTCTTTTGTTTTTTTAAGCATATGCGATCATCGCAATGGGACAATAAAAAAAAACGAATAATATTGCTTCTCCCTATGTACATACAACTTTTATCCTCGTGGACCATTTCTTAATTAGGTTAGACGATGAATATTTGACACACGTTTATTAATTTAAAGAAAGTTTCACCATTATGACATAAAGAAATTGGCTGTACCCAAGATAGGCCGTGGGTTGGAAGATCGTGAGAAGCACTATGCCTTTTATTTAAGGCTGGATAATTTGTTATAAATTCAGCATATACCTCCTAACCTTAAGAATTAATTAAAAAAACATTCCATAACATTTATCTAAAATGAGTTTAATATTAGATTAACAATAACTTTTTTATCTTATCAACCATCTTTTATAAAAATGAAGTGATTATATAAACTTTCTATAGCTAGGAACATAATTAACACCAAAGTAATACACGGTAACAACGAGAAAATGACGAGTCAACCAATTTTTCACGGGAAGTAGATAAATAAGATAATTTGATTATTAATTTTGTTGTTTTTTAGACAAGTTTAATAAGCATTAAAAATATTGTTTTGTCATTATTCACAAATTCAATATTTGCTAAAGTAAAAGCTTACCCTATGATGTTCTAGGTGATATTTTTTAAAACTTATGGATACCGGTAGTCCTATTGGAAGATTAGCAAAAAATCCAAACAATTTGTTGTGCATAGGCTTGGCATGTCCGAATGCCAGATTATGTGAAATCTCATGAATAGCTGGAAAATATATAAAAATTACTGATTGTATGATTTTTTTTAAATACATACATAAAAAAAAATAAAAGTAAAATAGCCAAGTCTTTTTAACTTTGTACCCTGAATCAATGTTCAATGTTAATATTTTATCGACTTAATTTTGAGTAAGTAATTTATTATTTTAAAATAATAAAGGCATATTTTTTGTTGATTTAATAGATTTATTAATGTAATGTTTACCAGGTTATTAAATAAAAATTGTTCATGAATACAAAAACCACACACTACAATATTATAGGTTATTTTAGTTTCATAATTTAGTTCAAGAAAAAATTAAAAAATAGAAAATAGGCGTTGCTTGATTAAAATTATAATTTTTAAAATTAACATTTGTGTGTTAATTTTTTACCACGAAATGTTACAATATCGTCAGTTTTGTATTTTTTTAATATACTGTTACGGATTTTGGGTCCGCCCCTGTCCTATTATCTGGCACGAGGGCACACAAAGATGTGTGAATCCTTTCGGCGGCATCAAAACGCCCGACATTTTAGCGAATTATTTATAGCGGCGGGCGGTAATTAAAGGCCCGCGATATATCTAGAAAGGTCGTTCACAAATATGGACAATTTCCAGAAATATTGGTTCGATATATTTAAAAAGGTCACAAGGCCGCAGTTAGTTTGAAGTTAAATTAGAAAGTGATATAGTTATGAAAAAATTGTAAAGATAGTATAAGGTTTTGTAAAATATTAAGTGATTTAACAAGTAAGAGTTTATTATATTACCTGAAGAAAGGTTAGAATTAATTGTTTAGTTTCTGTATTGATTGTTAAAAATTAACGAACCCAAAACTAAATATCTTAACAGTATAGTAGTGCTGTTAGTTCCGTAGGTAAGTACCACCATTTTTCACCACATAAGTAGTACCAAAAAGTTTTTGCTACATATATAGTCACGCCTTTTTCCCGTAGGGGTAGACAGATACCACTTCCTTCCACTTGCTACGGCTCTGACACAGATATTTCGCTTCTTTTACTTTTATCAGTGCTCGTCAGTCGTTGGTAGTTTTGATCTGATCTTTCTTTAAAACAATGTCGATCTGATCGAGATATGTTTGCAGAGGTCAACCATTACCAACTTGCCCATTCACACTCGCATTATAAATCTATTTCGTCAATCTTCTTTTATCCATTCTCTCTACGTGTCCAAACTATCTGAGCATTTCTTTATCAATCTTTGTAGCCACATTTTCTTTCACACCACAACGTTTCTTCATCTCACTATTCTTTACTTTATCCAATAGGATCACTCCGGCTATACTTCTTAGACTACTCATCTCCGCAGCTTTAATGTTATTTTCATGCTTCTGCCAAACCCAACATTCACTACCATACATAAGTGTAGGAACCAGCGCTACTCTATGCACAGCCTGTCGTGCCTTTTTTGACACGTCCTGACTGCTCATAAAGTTATAACGGGCTCCATTCATTTGTTTACCTGCCTACATCCACAAGTTTCATTCCAGAGCTGCACTATTCGGCCTGAAATATGACTTCTGACCTTCTCGGACGCTGAGACAGCCCAGTGGCTGGAGGAAGTAGTATGCTCCCTCCAATCCCGGGAAAACGCCAAGCTAAAGCCGTCAGAGAAAGACGACAAACAGAAACCCCATATATGCGTGACCTTCATCCCAGACGATGAGATACTAACGGGGGAACAGGTAAAAAACCGTCTACGTTTAAGATGAACCACACTCTGCATACCCAGGAGTATTTTACACAGGGAAAATGCAGGACCTGGTCAAATGTGAACGTTCTCAATGGATTAGGCCCAAACTACCACCCGCATCCAATTCCTCCATGCGAACATTCAACATGCCAAAGCGGCTTCATATGTCCTCAGCAGGAGGTTCACTGTAATTGCTGTGGTAGATTAATTTCGTGCACCATAGAAGCAAGCCCAGGTCATGCATTCTTATAAAAAAAAACAATAATTATTTTATGTTGACAGAGTTTTGCACCCCTGATGTGTTTGCAGCTCAGCTCTTGATCACAGGAGCAGATAGTAGCGTAGATGCAGTCGTCTGCTCTGCTTACTATCCTGGTGACTTGAAAGAACACCCTCCTCCAGTAGCAGTGCGAGATCTAGTCGCCTTCTGAGAAAGAACAGGCAACTGATCATTAAATCAACTGGATTGGGCAGCAGCGACATCAATGAAAGAGGTGAGTACCTTTATAATTATATAAGGCTAGCAGTGAACAAGTAGGCTCGGAACAACCTTTGTGAACAAAATCTGCGGAGTTCTAGATATAACTATTAGTACACAGTTTATGAGTACCAAAATAGTTAACTGGCAGGTATCTACCGAGCTCTCATGTTTAGATCATAGACAAATACGATTTGACAGGACTCCGATCAATACTTCAGTTACGTGATCCAAAATGAACAGGTTGAAGAGGGTACTATGAATATCTCCTAAATCACCTGGATAATGGAACTAGCACTATAAGAAATGGAGCCGAAATCGAAGTAGCGAATAGCATATTGCAACTGCCATTCTGACGGCCTATAACGAAAACTGTCCATTAAAGAAGAAGAGGGGTCATAGAGGTACATCTTGGTGTAGCAGAAGACTAGACAAAAAAAGACACGAAGTTCGCTTGGAAACCTATCGCACAGCTCTAACGACTTATAATAAAGAAATAAGATAAGCCAAAAGAGAATCCTGAAGGACGTTATGTCAGAGTATATCCGATTTACCTGTCAGCATGAGAATCCACAAGGCTCTCGCCAAAGATCCGACACAAGAAATCGGCTCGATAAGTGCTGCCAAAACTATTATTTCGGAGGGAAAAAGTCACGCACTGGTCTGATCTACTGTGGTTGACACATTTGAAGGCGGTTTGCTCGTATTCTAAAACCTCGAGAAACACAACCAAGCAGATCCAAGATATCACCTCGGAAAGATAGGTCTGAACCAACAAACGGATGCTCGATTTTGCTGCATGGAAGACTAAGCTGCTGGATACTTTGTATGTTCATGCCCCTGCTTAGAAAGAATAAGATTTAACCTATTTGGAGTGGAATCGAGATTAAGACCTTATCTTTAACTTTACCCATCTAAATGAACACTTCTTATCGAAGGTGCCCGAATTCAAAGCTATGACACTGGTGGTTATTCACCGTCAAGTTGCAACGTCGAATCGTGTCCACTTATATTTTCCCCCTTTCTACCTACAAACATACGGTCTTAATCCCGACCGGACCCTACCAATTTCAAGAAAATCTCACCCCATACAACCATAAACTTCGCGAGAAAACTGGATTGTGCGGGGAACTGTAACATCTAGGGGTGAGCCACAATAGACCCATTAAGGGTCGCAGTGGAGTAGCGACTTTATTACGCCCCACTCACATGATACCTAACCTAACTTCCTTCCTTTCTTTAATCCTGCTAGCATATCCCATATTTTCTCATCAATTTCATTCGTCACTCTTTTAATCAATATCTTTGCATACAGTTTGCCAACGATGCTTAGTAAACAAATGCCTCGTTGGTTCTTATAGTCTTGCTGCAAACCTTTTCAGTAGGTCTTATTCACACAAAGAACATCAATCCGTCTTTCCCTCATAATTTCGTAAATCTCCTTAATTTTATTATTCTATCCACCTCGTACATTTAATGTAGCAAAGTGACTATCTGAAGTCCACTATTCGCCCCCATGAGAAACAAGACGTGACGGGTGGCGAACCACATCGCCGTCATTTTTACTTGAGTAAATGTAACTACCACTCATAGCATTCCCATGTAATAAATAAAATTTATACTAAGAATAAATGCATCGTAGATGTAACCGAAATTAAAAATAAATTAAATGTCAAAAAATTTTAAGTCGACAAAAAATATAAAAATTTTAAAAATCCTCTAGAAAAATATGTTAAATGTACTTATGGGTAATTCTAGTAAATCTTTTGATAAAAAAATACTTATTTACTTTTTAACACAAAGCCTTTTCAGTACACTATTTTATTCACCAGTTTTAAATTATATCAAACCTCAACAGTTTTTTTTCAGATGTATGAAGGCTCTTTCTTTTACATTATTTACAAAAATATCAGTTTTAAGTTAATTACGTCTTAAATAAATCGAAATTTTTTGCTATAATGTTTACAGTATTTTTTTATCCAAATGTATACTATCAATGTGGAAACACGACTATAATTATTTCAACACGAATTTAAACCTTTAACTTATTTGTTTTTTAAATAGTAAATAGAAAAACATTTCGAAATAAAGCTACATATATAGCTTAAACGTGTTTTTAAAAATGTTCTCCAGTCGTCCAAGTTTATAATTTGGACGTGGTTCTAATTTACCCTCGATTCGAAATTCCTTTTTGATCTTTCCTTCTACCAAAAATGGGGTTTGAGCGGTAACATAAAGAATCCCAGAGCGGAAATATTAATACTAAACAGATTATTTATAATTACTTGAAACTACACGACCACAAAAATGACGATTGTAATTTTGAATTAATTTTTTTCATCGTCCTGATATTTAACATCTGGGTTGAAAAACGAGCATGTATTTTAAGTAATAACGCTAATACATATAAATTTTTTGTTTACATAATAATAGAAACAACTTTCAAACAATGGTCAAACGTTTTTGATTTTATACTGATTAACAATTAGTTTAATTACATAAATGTTTTTATTAATTTATCAAGTAATTTATTTTATTCTAAATTATTGTAAGATATATTTGGATTCGCCCCCCGACACGAGCTTTTGGATGCAAGAATACATCTGGAAGCCAGGTATTTGGGAAAAGGGACAAGAAAAGAGGCTGGCGGCAGTCTTAATCAAGGGGCGACAATAAATAGACGCATTTTTGTTATCGAGGGAGAGTTTGAATACGTTTTACGATAAATATAGTTTTTGAGTGGAATACGTTTTTATTATTTCTTACAAGCAGCGGTGGGATTGTGAACATTTTACTATTTTTTTTATTTATTATTTTGAAAGAAAAAAAAAAGGATTGATAAAAATGGGAAAACGGAAAAGTCGTAATCGTGGACGTGAAGAAAGACGTCGCCGCCGACAAAGTAGTAGTAGTTCAAGTACTACCCAAGTTCTTCGAGTTCAGATAGTAGTAGATCATCATCGATAAACTTAAAACGTGAGAGTGAGTCAGGAAGGTTAAATCTTTGGCTACTCGATACAAATGGGATGATCACTCTGTTGTTCGACTGATTTTAAACTGTCTTGGGGAAATGTATGACGTTTGCATTCAGGTGAAAACCAGTTGGACCGAAATCAGGAATAGCGAGCCAGACCAGTTTCGTAAGTGTGTTCCATTTGCTAATTTATTAAAAGACGCACCTAATTACGAAACAAGGGTAGGTCAGAAATTAGAATGGAGTTGTTGCGCCTACACTTGATTTTTTACGGACAGACATTGTCACAATGGAGTTGTTACGCTCATATTTGATTTTTACGGACAGATATTGTCACAAAGGAGTTGTTACGCTCACATTCGATTTTTTTATGGACAGATATTGTCACAAGGGAGTTGTTACGCTCACATCCGATTTTTATGGACAGATATTGTTAAAACATTTTAGTATTACGGTATTTTATTTTTGTTGTTATAGTTGTAAATATAGTGGGACAGATATTGTCACAATGGAGTTGTTACGCTCATATTCGATTTTTACGGACAGATATTGTCACAAAGGAGTTGTTACGCTCACACTTAATTCATTAAGGACAGATATTGTTATGTGCAAATTATTTCTAGGTATTGTTTATTTCTTTAGGAACAGATATTTCTATTTTCAACAGCGATAGGTCTGAGGACAGACCTCTACTGCAGGATGGCCGAGTGTAAGATATATTTGGATTCGCCCCCGTAGTCGACACGAGCTTTTGGATGCAAGAATACATCTGGAAGGTATTTGGGAAAAGGGACAGGAAAAGAGGCTGGCGGCAGTCTTGATCAAGGGACGACAATAAATAGACGCATTTTTGTTATCGAGGAAGAGTTTGATTACGTTTTACGATAAATATAGTTTTTGAGTGGAATACGTTTTTATTATTATTTATCTTGATACTATTTATATGTTGAACAGTATGAAATTGGATAAAGCAGTTGAAGGCTGGACAAAACGTGGTAGCTAGTCTGCTGTACCGCCTTTTTAACCTTTGTTGGAGGAGTGGTAGCTTAACAGACGACTGGTGCAAGGCTGTTATCGTGCCGCTTTACAAGGGAAAAGGTTCGCAGCAGGACTGTAAGAACTACCGATCTATTAGTTTACTCAGCATAGTCAGCAAACTGTATGCAAAGATATTGATTAAAAGAGTGATGAATGAAACTGAGAAGATGATATGGGATGTGCAAGCAGGATTTAAAAGAGGAAGGAGATGTATGGATCAAGTCTTTTCGTTACGAGGTGTAGTCGAAAAATTCTAGGCTAGAAGTCAGGTCTATTGCGCTTTAATAGACTTGGAAAAAGCCTATGACAGAGTGGTGAGGAGTGAATTGTGATCGACATTATCTAGGTATATGGTGAACGGTAGTTTAATACTAATACTGGAATCACTTTATGGGAATTCCACTGCTTGTGTCAGGATAAACGGAGCTTACACGGACTGGTTTAACATTGAAAAATGTGTGAGACAGGAATGTGTGGCTTCGCCGTGGCTGCTTAACTTATACATAGACGATTGCTTAAAAGATTACTTCGACGTGGGGGTTTAACGGCTAAGTATTTATTTTTGGTCTTAAGTTTAAAAAGAGAAAAGTTTTTTAGTATTTAACCACGAAACAAAAAAATTTCCGTGCGCGGAAAGCCTTACATTCCATCATATTTTTATTCTAAATCTTTCAATTTTTTCCATATAAACAAAATATTTTAATAATGCCTTAATAGATATGTTTTAAACAATTATTAGGTACTTTTATTTATAATAGATTATTATAAAGTCGTTAAAATGTTTATATATAAATATATCGACAAGATATTTATTGCATGATAATTTCCAAGATTGTTAGCCATAAACACTTCTTTCTTAAACATCGTAAATCGTCACTTACCCAACATTAATGAATGATTTATTACTCCTCCTAAACAGTATGCAACCAGTAGCAATACTGGCCAAGATCTGTCTTTCAATAAATACATCAGTACGAATTGCGTAAGTACCATTCCCGTAACTACCCATTTGAAATTTGGGTCACACCCAAATAGTTTTTTGATTTGGGGATATTTTTCTGAAACAAAAAATATACACATTTACTTTTTATTTAATAGGATTTATTATGACATTTTCTTAAAAATCAAGTCAAATTTACTAAAAGCAATTTTGTAAAAAAAAATTTTGGGTTTTTTATATAAATAAATTTTTTATTCATTTATAATTTCTCAACAAATAGGAATTGAAGACAACAGCTCACCTGGTACGGCTACGTTCTACGAATGCCCTATACAAGATTGCCCGAACAAGTCTTACAATTTCTCCGTTTGTAAAGTGGAAATAAAAGTTGATCTCCACTTACTTTTTTCCAGTTAGGGACCAGAAGTATTAAAACATTGTTTAGACCAGAGGTATTGAAACATTGTGGTATGACACAAATTTCACATGTTTTAAAAAAACAAATTCGAGGCAGAGAAGAGGAACTGCAGAAACGATTGGCGGAGCTAAATAACAATAAATCAAATCGGTTGTTGAATCGAGCAGTTTTAATGTTATGTTTAGTCTGTTGAAAAGAGCATGAACATTGTAACATAATATTTATTAATTACGAAGGTGTGAAAGTACTATGTCTAGGCTAAGGAAATAGATAATGAGATATTATAAGTATAAGTTTAAGGAAAGACTAACTTTCTCGTTGATGTTTGGATTATTTTTGGCTATTGAGGAAAATAGAAAAAAATTAATTTATTTTAATTTAACGGATCTTGTTGGGTGATAACCCGGCAGGCTATCGGCTAATCTCAGCAGAGACATGGGCATAGTTCGTAACAATAATATTGTTACGGAGTGTGGTCAGCAAGTATGCCCCTGGACTCATTATTTGTCCTGCGGCGACGGGAATCATTTACAAAAAGATGTATGATTCAAGGCTTTTTGGTAACATCAAACGCCCGGCATTTAGTGAATGATTTATAGCCACAGTCAGCAATTTGAGAGAAAATACAGTTTTTAAGAAGATTGTTTCAAGTTAAGTTTAAGTTGAAGTATAGTTTTGTGAACATAGAGACTTGTTAGTCAACATCCAAGTGATTTATTAAATTGTTTAGTTTTTGTATTGAGTATTATAAATTAATGGACCCAAGACTAAATATCGTAACAATATTAAAAGAAAAATTTGGGCGCCTGGATTTAATTTTTTCCCTTTACCCGGAAGCAAAGTGTCGTATTTTCCCCAAGAAAAAGATTATCAAAAAACAAAACAAAACAAATGTTTATTAATTATATAAAAGAAGATAAAAACCTTATTATAAATAATCGTATCCTCTCCAAAATATTTAGATGACCTTTTTTAAAGCCGGATTGACTGGAATAAATATAGATATAGTATCCATTATACGTTGTATTGTTATATTGTTTAAAACAATTTCAAATAGAATTTTCCGGACTGCAATGATGACGATTTGTTCAAGTATTAAGCAATTTATACGAGTAAATTCACAAGAGGGCGCAAAAATCATTAATAATTTAAACATTTTTTTTGATCTTTCGAGCTTCTTCTCTCTACTTCCTGTGGAAGAACTCTGTATATTTCTAAACAATTTTTTTATAGATAGAAGAGTGTACGAACTGTCCTTGCTATGTCGCATATGTATTTTTTTAATTCAAAGTACTTAAAATAATTATGTAATTCGTTAAATATTAAGCCGGTCATTTACGATCCCTCCGAATGGATGAAATCCAATGAATGTTATCCGTTTGGGAAACATTTAAATAATTGACCCCATTCACGGTCACGCCATGTTGGTTGTTAGCGTTTAAGTATTTTTTTTTAATATTATTTTGATTTGTTTAATATGATGAGTAAGGTTGGAGTTACAGCTCAGTTAGATCAATTAACCGACAGGAGTATAATAGGACAAATTCTATTTATAATACACCTGAACGATTTATGCAGCATTGCCCAGAGATGCGAAGAAAGTGCAGTTCTCTTGTTCCATTTATGATACAGAGTTTCGCCATTCAAAGATCTTGATGGACATCGGTTTCTAACGTAGTTTGCAGTTGAAACAGCTTCTGCCCAGAACGATGGTGGCAATTTCGTCTGAATTAAACTGCATCTTGCCATTTCCACTAATGTTTTATTTTTTCTTTCTGAAGTTCCATTTTGCTGTGGAGTATGAGTCACAGTCAACCTTCTCCGAATTTTATTTCTGCTGAGAAAATCATCGAAGGACTTATTACAATATTCAGAACCAATATCTGATTGCAAGTATTTTATTTTCTTGCCTGTGTGATTTACTACATAAGGTTTGTATTTCTTAAATACTTCTAGGACTTCAGACTTTGTTTTCATAAAATATACTTCACACCATCTGGAATTACCATTGATGAAAATTGCAAAATATTTTGCTTCTCCTATGGAATGTGTTCTCATGGGACCACAAACATTAGAATAAACAATTTCCAATAATTATTTTGTTCTTTCTGATTTCATAACTGGAAACAGAGTTTGTGTTTGTTTTCCCTTTAAACATACTTCACATTGTGCCAATATTTCGTTTTTGCAAAATTTCACTCCAAGAACAAGTTTTCTTTGATTTAATTCTTTTATTTAAATGTCCAAAATTCTGGTGCCACATATCTATTCCTAAATTTGTTTCATGACATGCGATATTAACTTTATCATGATACGATTTGAGTATAAATACAAATCATTGATTCGGTCTGCAACAGCTGCAACTACCTTATTTTTGTTAAAAATTACTGTTTCTTTTTCTTTAAATAGTACTTAATATCCTTTATTCGTAAATTTTGACACTAACATGACATTCATTCGAAGATCTGATACATACAAGGTATTCTTCAATCGAAATGACTTCTCATTTTTTTCACCTGTAGCTGGTATTAAGATTTCTCCAATTCCTTTGATTTCTGTTGAGAAATCATTTGCCAAATTTCGAACATGGACTCAGTTTGCCACGTCTTTTTAGTTCTCTAAAGAGTATTCTGCCAGTGGTCTCTCTACTGGCAAATTATGCCCGAGCTCAGCCGTAAAGGGTAGAAGAAAAAAATATAAAAGTGAGCCGCGCCACCGACTTAGACGGTACAAGCCGGAAACCCCTAGGTCTAGTAGGCACTAGCAGAGCCACACGATAAACAACAAACAATTATGGTGAACTAGATAAATAAAACTATATTTACAATTCCTGCAATATTTTAATTAAGTAAAAATGATGTTCTGATTTTTTTACAACAAATTCTGTATTTTCTTAGAGTGGATTAAACGAATTTAATACACTTTTCTTAAAATAATATTTAAATTAATTGTAACAATCTTTCGGACAATAATAAAAAAACCTAATGAGGTACAAAAGAGAATTAAAAACAACAAAAAAAATGTTCACAATATTTAAAATTTCAAAAATAATTGGTTTTATATAGAATAGATATATAGATAGCAAAAGATTAACACAAAAAAAATACAAAGTAAATGGACTTGAAACAAAAAAAATAATAAGTTGAAACCCTCACAATAACCACATAAATTATATTCAGTAATGTATAAATTCAGATTCAACTTGGAGCAGGTATAAATTTAATGAAAAATAATTTTTTACTTTTAAACTATTGAAAACACTTAGATCAAGCACATAATAACTGATAAGTTGATAAAATTAAACTCAATACTATGTAACCGATTGAAAACTTTATTAAGACGCCACTGTTACATCGATGATCCAAGAACAGAAACACCAAGTAGTATTTTTAAAGATTTACACTGTTAAAACACTCGAGCTTATTTCAAAAATAATTCTTTTTACGATGACTGTCCTTCAAAATAGCAATATTGTAGGATATTTACAAATAAGTATGAAAAAACGTTTTTTACTTGGACACAAAGAACTATTGAGAATATTACTTTAATCAAAGTTCAGAGTCGGCATAATATCCAATGCAATAAATAGTTTTCAACAGTGTATCATATTAATAAATTAAAACAAAACTTAATCGTGGTGTCAAAAATAAGTCACGTCGTTTAAATATACTAAAATAAATCACTTGTAACCTTTGGATACACGAATTCACGAATCCTGTGGCCTACTCCTGGCCAGATTGATTATGGAACTGCACCTGGTACTTAACAATGGCTTCACTCCATCAGATCCCGCACGCGGTTATTTTAACTCGACCCCAATAACCAAAATATTCACCACAAAGGCACGACAGAATGGTCAAGTTAAAAATTAAATGGTTTTTCTTCAAAATCCAATTAAGATGGCCCAAATACAGCCAGATATGAAAGAAAAAACCGTAGAAGTTCTACTCACGTGTTAATATTAAATCGTTCCAAAAACTCTCACCCGACCTCCACCACTGACACCAAGCGACTCTTGTCCACTCCTCACTCCCAGGCCGGATATCAGAAAAATGACACGGAACCCACGTCAGCCAACCTTTGCAAATCTAAGTTCCTAACTCATAATCGTGTTCGTGCGTGTTGATAGCCAGCCCATCCACACAGAGAAGCAAACCAAACAATAATATAGCTGACAACACACGACAATCGAGGCCAAAAAAAATCAAGGCGAAATCTAATACAAAGACTCCCACTCCAATTAACCAAAATGTCACAGCCATTAATAATTAAATCCTATCCCTACTAGGTATGCAACACTATTTACAACGAACAAAATAAGGTATGCAAAACTATTTACAAGCACCAGACTATCAGAGACACAATTAATAATGAAACGGTAGATGGGAAAAAATAGGCACGTGACAAGTTCATTGAAATTTTCTTTGTCAATACTCATGTGAGATGTACAGCCACTATCCAATCCATGTATTATTTGTTTCGACACCAAAACTTAATCCTGTGGCATTTCGGGCTAAAAACTTCCTTCTGCTGTACTTGCAGTTTGGTTGGAGTTTTTCTTCAGGGATGTCCCACAATTTATAGCTTTATACCCTACCTTATGACATTTAAGCCACTTGAACTTGAAATCGGTTGACGCTGGATTTTTTGTTTTACTACTGCTGTTTTCATTTTTAACAAACTTGTGATAGTTCTTGTTTCTAGCAAACGTTGTAACTTGCACTGTTTCATCTCCTTTACTTTTTCTTGCATCATATTCTTCTTGGATTTTAATTTTTAGAGCATCTGGTTTCGGCAGTTCGTCTCGAGATTCTATGGCGCAACGAAAATTCTCAAATTTTTCTGACATACTGTACAATAGCATTATTGGCAATAGTTCTTCAATGATGAACAATTTCATTTCGGATAATTTGTCTACGATATCAAAGAACTTTGCTAAATGTTCACGTACATTTCCACCAGGAAGAATTTTGTTCAATGTCACTTTCTTCAAAAGAGTCGCTTTCCTTGCAGGTCTTTTTGACGGATATATACTCTCCAGTTTAATCCATATTACTCTTGAAGTTTAACAAGTTTTAACTCAGATGGGCTAATACAAAAGATTGAGTCCGATCTTGTTTTCCTATCACCTATTTCCCAATTTTCGATAGATTTTAATAATTCTGGAGCAAGATTTTCAGCACTTAGTTTGACGATAGATCCATCCACATATCCCCATAACTTGTTTTTCACTATCACTGCTTCTACTTGCAGCTTCCATGTATCGAAGTTATCTTTTCCCAAGAAGAAGGAGACAGAATAAATTTGGATGAATAAAATCTTTTGTGTTTTTTATTTAATCAGTCTCATTACTTTTACGTTACAAATTACGATTTATGTCATCTTTATTATTTAAAATTATGTTAAAAGTAAAATTGTTGAGAAAACTGAAAAGCTTCAAATCTCCCGGTTACTGTAGCATGTTTGTGTTTTTTTATAATTGTGTAATTTTTATAATTTTAAACAAAATTGATAAAATATATTGACTTGTTAGACGTATTGTGTCTAAACCACTTTATTCGACGTTTTTTAATTTGTTGTCATAATTTATTGCAACAATGCGTTGGTGCATAAAATTGTTTAAGCTAACTTAAAAAAATGGTCGATAGCTTTGTATGTAACACACAAATGAAATTAACAAAGGATCTATCAATCATTTCACCATCCAAAATAAATGAATTTATAATATATTTTATTGCTTTTATGATTTTACTACTTGATTAACAATAAACATTTTATATTTATTTTAATGAAATTTAAACCGTGATTCAGATTTAAGTAGTAATAAGATTTTATTTTACTCCCCTATTTGAAATTCATCGGAATATATAACGGTATAAAAGTTTCGTGTTGTTTTTGACCCCAAATGATAAGTACCTTCTTCTTCTTCTTTCGGTGCCATCTCCTATCAGAGGTTGGATATCATCATTGCTATTCTTACTTTATTGCCGCCCCTCTGAAAAGTTCTATTATATGTAGATATTCCAACTTTCTTGCTTTTATAGTGTTTATTACTTCATATTCTTTACCCATTTCTCGAAGTATTTCCATTTTTGTTTTTCTTTCTTTTTTTGGTATCCTGAGCATTCTTCTATAACACCACATTTCGAACGACTGCAGTTTGTTTATGTGTTCTTGTTTAAGTGTCTCTGGAACAGAGGATTGTTTTCAATTTTACAAACGCATTTCTTGCTGTTTCTATTCTAGTTCTTATTTCTGTTGTTTGGTCATTATTTTCTGCAATCCAGGTGCCCAGATATTTGTATTTTTGAACTCTTTCTATTTGTCGATCCAGTAAATTTATGTTTTATTGTATGTTTGGCTTCTTTGTTATTACCATATTTTCAGTCTTTTTTATGTTTATTTTTAATCCATACTGTTCACAAAATGTACTGATTCTATTTAATAGTCTTTAAAGTTCTTCCGCGGAGCTTGCCATAATCACTGTGTCATCCGCAAATCTTATATTGTTTATTACTTTTCCGTTTATTATTATTCCTTCCTCCTTAGGTACCTTAACATTTTTTTTACTTTAACTGTGGTTAAGTGACTTTGAAAGAAGATGATTTTTAAAAAAAAATATATTACAGTTATGATTTATAACTAATAATCTTAGTGATTGGTTAATTATCTATAAATTCAAAAACATTGAAACAAAAACTGAATATTGGTAAAAATAAATAACATCATTACAAATCATCACACCATTTTTTTATTTTTCCTCAGATGCTGATTCTATCGCCAGCTATACACCCCAGCCATAAGGCTTTTTGTGTCTTTGTTGTCACACCGCCTGAATATTTTCTGTCTTTTGCGGTCTAGTGCCTCGCATTCTAACAGTATGTATTTGGCCGTTTCTGTCCCTTCACCACATTGTCTGCTGTAAAGTTCTCCGTTATATAGCCCTATTTTTTGTGGGTGTCCTCTCATTGGACTGTGACCAGTAAAAAGACCCGTTATAAGTCTTATCTGATTCCTACTCATCTTCAATCGTTCTTCAGTTCTTTGTTTTGTCGGTTCTTTGATAAATTATTTTCCGTGGTGCTCTCTTTGTTTTCATTTGACCCAGTCCCGTATTCATCCTCGGATCTCAGATTTAGTAATCCCAAGTGCGGGTTCTTGGCCAATGTATGAAGCTGATGAGCCCTTTCCTGCTAGTTCATTAGCTTTTTTTTTATGAAAATAGTCGTAAAAAGGGTAGACCTATCGTGTGGGCCGCGGACGGCCCGCACTGCGACTATTAGAAGGGGAAGGGATTATAGAAAGGAGATGATTGTGGACACGCTTTTTAAAAAGTTGCAGGTCATAGTTCTCTGGAAAAACTGATTTTGGAAGCTTATTCCATTCCGTAGCAGCCCTGTAAAAGAAGGATTCTTGATGAAGATTGGTCCTTGTAGTGTCAATCTTGAGAGTAAATGGGTGAGACTGATCAGCGTGTCGAGTTCTTCGGCCGAATGTGGCCAATGGTGGTACAAGAGTTTTTATTTCTCTGGAGCATCTGCCATGGAAATATCTGTAGAGCAATGACTGGTCTGCAACTCTTCTTCTATGTTCTAGAGGGTGAAAGGTATCTGTGAGAGTTGAGCTGTTTATCAAACGAATGGCTCTTTTCTGCATGGAATCTAGAAGACGAAGAGAATGCCTTGGTGCTGAACCCCAAATGTGCGAGCAATACTCCAGTAGATCCCTAGATCCCACAGTGCCCTGGAACCCACATCAAAGTTATGTTGTTGTGTTCTGAGAGGACAGTGAATTCTTCCCGGCATTCCCATACCAGTCTTGATGTCACTTTCAGTTGTTTTCTCTTGCGCATTGCAGGATAGCATACATTTTCGGCTGAAACCAGAAGTGTTTGTTACTAGTTATTTGGGAGTTTTTCCCCTCACTGTATATTCCAGCACCGTTCCTTCCTTGGTCTTGGATCCGTCTGCATACCAGATCCTCTCTCCAAGTTTTCTTTGGTGTGGTCATCTGTCCATTCCCGTAGATCTTGTTTATTCACCCCGAAGTTAGTGTTGAAAAAGTACATAGGAGACATGTGGTCCGCTGGTTTCATTTCGAGAAATCCCTCCCACTATTTCTCTTATCTTGTTATGATACGATCTATTGCTCGTGTTTTGTTGCCTTAGAAGTCCTATTCTTGCTTCCCCTATGACTGTTATGTCGATCGGGGGGAGGTCGAACAGTGCTTCCATGGCTGATGTTGGTGTTGTTTTCATAGCCCCCGTTATGCTAAGGCAAGCAATGTACCTTGCTCAACTCGGCCTCGGCCACCATACCAAGGATGCAAATGTGATCATGAGTTTCACCACAATATTATATGTCCAATGCGCCATCTTGGGAGTTAGCCCCCATGTATTTCGTGTGCTCGTCTGGCTATCATTAATGTTGCCTCGGCTTTCTTCTTTACTTTTGCCAGTTATTTCGGGTAAGTTTCGAGTCTAGAATCACCATACCTTGACTATAAAGATAATTTTTTTTATCTTTATACGGATTGTATTAATTATAACTCGGTTGGATAAAGTAAAGAATAGTGAGATAAGAGAACGATGTGGTGTAGAAGAAGATGTGGTTACAAAGATAGATAAAGGAAATTATGGATGAAGGAAAATTGACGAAACAAATTTATAAGGCGAGTGTGAATGGACAAGTCAGAAAAGGTCGACCTCTGCGAACATATCTCGATCAGATCAACATTGTTTTGAAGAAAGGCCAGGTCAAGAGTACCAACAACCGACGAGCATGTATGAGAGCACTGATGAAAGTAGAGGAAGCAAAAGATGTGTATAAGAACCGTAGCAAGTGGAAGGAAGTGGTCTCTGCCTACCCCTACGGGAAAAAGACGTGACTATATGTATGTATGTAATTATAACTTAAGTGCAATTAAGCAATATTGTGAGATATTTATAACGTTTAAGTCACTTTGACTATTTAGGTGAAAAAAAAAATTAAATTCTGATTTAACATTACTTTACTAAACAACTGACGAGCATGTATGAGAGCACTGATGAAAGTAAAAGAAGCGAAAGATGTGTATAAGAACCGTAACAAGTGGAAAGAAGTTGTCTCTGCCTACCCTCACGGGTAAAAGGCGTGACTATATGTTTGTATGTATGTACTATATTAGTATAATAAACATCATGATGTCAAAAAACTGGAAATAAATAATTATAGTTACCCTGTAGTTACAAAAAAAACAAAAATTGATGACTATGGTAAAGCATTTTTAATTTTTCTACGACACTTTGCGAAATTAAAAAAAAAACAAACTAGGCTCAAATAAAAAGAGAGAAGTTATGTCATACTAGACCAGAGAAAGAAATAACACCGACCTCCGACTGTTCCTAAAAAGTTTGTCGTAAACGACTCAAGGTTACTAGCTGTAAGTAATACGTCGGAGACGAGCTAAGATATACAATGACACTGACTCATCTCATAATATTGAAGCCCGGTTGCCTATTATTTAGCAGGACTGTCAGATTTTACCATTTTAGTAATCATAATAGTAATTCCTCTACTTCAGATTACTTTATAAAAGAGCTATGAAGAAATTGAAATAGTTTCTAGTAATCGAGACTGAAGGCATGAAATATTTAAGGGTATTTCTAGGTTCTATTAAATACTAAGTGTTGTGTTTTTTAGACAAAAGCTTGAGGTGCGATAATAAAGTACAATAAAGTAGTTACTACTATTTTTAAAATAGTAGTAACTAACTATGCTTCCCTTTAATATACACTCCCCGTCTATCTACACAACGTTGCACGCGTTTCTTCTACTGTTCATGATAGTAGAGAAAGTCTTCAGATATTGGACTGTTTAGTAACCGCGTTTTTTCCTTTAATTCTTTTAAGGATTGAAAATGGGTCCTTTTAAAAGATTGCTTTATTTTTAGAACAAGAAGTCATTAGGAGCTAATATTAGGTGCATGATATCAAGGGAGTGGTCAAAGATAGGATTTGTTATTTTTTAGCCAAAAGCTGTTTCACAGAAAAGGCATTGTCCGAATAAATAATCCAAGTTTTCTCCTGCTATAGGGGGTCGACGTCACCTCACACGTTCTTGCCGTTTTCCCAAGGAGAAAAAAATGTTGAGCAACGACTTCGTTTTCTTGACCGTTTTAACTGTAGGCGATCTAAATGACTTTCAATGAATAGATTGCCTTTTTATTTCTGGGTTATACTGGGTTTCTGGGTTTCAACGAAAGTGATCACAGTTAACTTATAGGTGGGAGAGCAAGCTGTCTTTTTAATCCTGAGAGAGGTCGTTTTAAGTCTATAAAAGCTAGCCTCGACAACCCAGCCCAATCGAGTCTAATGGTGACTATTTAGTATGTGCTAATTAGTCAAGAAAATCAAAAGAATTTTGATCATATAGATACCAAAATTTCGATAAAAATGCTAGCTTTTTTTGGAAGCTAGCATTGACATATAACGACAATGTTGGCTACCATGTTGACGATAATTGTTCTGTTGACAGCGCCTCGGAAAAGCTGAACTGTAGACTTCCCATACCACTGCCTCAAATTCTTTAGTCACGATGTTCTTCTTTTTCCTGGGACCCGCTTTCCTGGCATTTTTTTCTCTTTAATATGGTGTAGCATTTCATATTTTTCCGGGTGCCTTATATGACCAAAATATTTTAATTTTCGCCGTTTGATAGTTTTGACTATTTCCCAACTAATATTTAGTAATCGTTGGTACACTCACATTTCGAATGATTCGAGGCGTTTAAGCATTACTTCCGTGAAAGTCCATACCTCCATGCCAAACAAGAGAACTGGGAACACATAGCAGCGTACCATTTTCATTCGCAATTTTAAAGTTGGGACGTGACTGGTTAGCACTTTTTTGATTTTTATAAAGGCGGCTCTGGCTTTCTCCATTCTGGTTTTGATCTCGATGCTCCGGTCCCATTGATCGTTGATGTTGCCACCCAGATACACCAATTTATGCACTTTTTCCAGTTGCGCGCCATCGATCATAATACCATTACCTCTAATATCACGTGCTTTAATGATGACAATATATTTTGTTTTGTTGAGTTTTAAGCCAAATTGAATACAGGTGTCGGTGATCTTATTCATTAGATTTTGTAGATCTTCGTTGATCGTTACAATTAGTGTATCGTCGGCGTATCTTGTAATTATAACATTAACTCCATTTATATTGATTTCTTCACTGGCATCGTTAAGAGCTTCAATGAACATCTCTTCCGAAAAGAGATTGAAAAGCATGGGAGACATAATGCAGCTCTGTCGCACTCCTCTTTTGATATTGACTTCCTCCGAAAATTGATGCTCCACTCTTATTTCGGCTGTCTGGTGCCAGTATAAATTAGCAATCAGTCGAATATCTTTGCCATCTGTTCCAGTCGTCTTTAAAATTTGAATTATTTTATCATGGCGTACTTGTCAAACACTTTTTCAAAGTCGATCGAACAAAGGAATACATCATGATCGGCGTCGCGACATCTTTGGATGAGTACATTAAGATCAAATAATGCCTCTATAGTTCCGAGGCCGTTTCTAAAACCGATTTGACTGTTCCCGACCCTTTTCTCTAGCTTCTTATATTTCCTGCCATGAATTACTCGCAGCAATATTTTTACCACGTGGCTCATTAAACTAACTGTTTGATAGTCATTACATCTAGTAGCTCTGCTCTTCTTTGGGATCATAACAAAAGTGGACTTTAGCCAATCGGACGGTAATATCCCGGTATCGTAGATAGAATTAAACAATTTTGTAAGAGCTGTTATTCCTTTATCGCCTAGTAGCTTTAAAATTTTCGTTCTCACTTGATCCGGTCCAGTCGCTTTCCCATTTTTTTCGAGTTTTATTGCTTGGTGGGCCTGATGTAGCATCAATATCACATTCAGATCTTTTATCCTCCAAAAGCTTTGTAATATATTCCCTCCATCTATCAAGTTGTTGGGCTACGTCTCTTATTTTGTTTCCATTTTTATCTTCCAGATATTGAGTTGGGCTCAGTCGATTACTGCTAGTAACATGTTTTATTTTCTTATGTATATTAAAGAGATCGTGCTTCGCCTTATAGTCTTTAATCTCCTTACATTCTTTAGTATGCCATTCTGCTCTTCTTTGCATTATTTTGCGTCTTATTTCCGAGAGTATTATCTTAGATTTGTCTGCCTTTCTATTCTTACAATTGTCTTCCATAAGGTCTAGAATGTCATCAGTCATCCAACTTTTCTTCCTCTTTAGTCTGGGTTCTTTTAATTCACTGTCTTGTGTTCTTTCAGTATATCTCTGGTTCTGTTCCACATTGTTTTTATGCTACCTTGCTCTTCTTCGACGTCATACATCTTTTCTTCTAAGATACTTGTAATGTGTCTTCTCGTGTTTTCATCTGTCAGCTTGTTCCTATTTAGTATAGTTGTTCTGTTGGGTTTTTTGATCTTTTTAAAACGCAGTCTTAATCTCCTTAAGCTTCCAAAAAAAGCTAGCATTATCATCGAAATTTTGGTATCTATACGAGCAAAACAATTTTGATTTTCGTAACTAATTGACACTAAATTATAGTCACCATTAAACTCGACTGGGCTGGGTTGTCGAGGCTAGCTTTATAGACGTGGTCGTTTTTTGCAACCATCTTTGCACAAACCTTGTTTATGTTCAAATCATCGTGCAAAATTATTTAACTGTTTTCCTATTGACCATTCCTGCGATCATTCTGATACTAAAACGTCGATCCTTTCTGACGACTTTGTTGTTGTATTGTGGGATTTTGAAAGTGCAAAAATTACAAAGGCAGAAATAAAAGACACAATGCATTGATGGAGATTGCAATATCCTTTAATGAAACGAAATTAATATGTACTCCTCCTCAAACATGAAATCCCTCCCACTATTTCTCTTATCTTGTTATGATACGATCTATTGCTCGTGTTTTGTTGCCTTAGAAGTCCTATTCTTGCTTCCCCTATGACTGTTATGTCGATCGGGGGGAGGTCGAACAGTGCTTCCATGGCTGATGTTGGTGTTGTTTTCATAGCCCCCGTTATGCTAAGGCAAGCAATGTACCTTGCTCAACTCGGCCTCGGCCACCATACCAAGGATGCAAATGTGATCATGAGTTTCACCACAATATTATATGTCCAATGCGCCATCTTGGGAGTTAGCCCCCATGTATTTCGTGTGCTCGTCTGGCTATCATTAATGTTGCCTCGGCTTTCTTCTTTACTTTTGCCAGTTATTTCGGGTAAGTTTCGAGTCTAGAATCACTATACCTTGACTATAAAGATAATTTTTTTTATCTTTATACGGATTGTATTAATTATAACTCGGTTGGATAAAGTAAAGAATAGTGAGATAAGAGAACGATGTGGTGTAGAAGAAGATGTGGTTACAAAGATAGATAAAGGAAATTATGGATGAAGGAAAATTGACGAAACAAATTTATAAGGCGAGTGTGAATGGACAAGTCAGAAAAGGTCGACCTCTGCGAACATATCTCGATCAGATCAACATTGTTTTGAAGAAAGGCCAGGTCAAGAGTACCAACAACCGACGAGCATGTATGAGAGCACTGATGAAAGTAGAGGAAGCAAAAGATGTGTATAAGAACCGTAGCAAGTGGAAGGAAGTGGTCTCTGCCTACCCCTACGGGAAAAAGACGTGACTATATGTATGTATGTAATTATAACTTAAGTGCAATTAAGCAATATTGTGAGATATTTATAACGTTTAAGTCACTTTGACTATTTAGGTGAAAAAAAAAATTAAATTCTGATTTAACATTACTTTACTAAACAACTGACGAGCATGTATGAGAGCACTGATGAAAGTAAAAGAAGCGAAAGATGTGTATAAGAACCGTAACAAGTGGAAAGAAGTTGTCTCTGCCTACCCTCACGGGTAAAAGGCGTGACTATATGTTTGTATGTATGTACTATATTAGTATAATAAACATCATGATGTCAAAAAACTGGAAATAAATAATTATAGTTACCCTGTAGTTACAAAAAAAACAAAAATTGATGACTATGGTAAAGCATTTTTAATTTTTCTACGACACTTTGCGAAATTAAAAAAAAAACAAACTAGGCTCAAATAAAAAGAGAGAAGTTATGTCATACTAGACCAGAGAAAGAAATAACACCGACCTCCGACTGTTCCTAAAAAGTTTGTCGTAAACGACTCAAGGTTACTAGCTGTAAGTAATACGTCGGAGACGAGCTAAGATATACAATGACACTGACTCATCTCATAATATTGAAGCCCGGTTGCCTATTATTTAGCAGGACTGTCAGATTTTACCATTTTAGTAATCATAATAGTAATTCCTCTACTTCAGATTACTTTATAAAAGAGCTATGAAGAAATTGAAATAGTTTCTAGTAATCGAGACTGAAGGCATGAAATATTTAAGGGTATTTCTAGGTTCTATTAAATACTAAGTGTTGTGTTTTTTAGACAAAAGCTTGAGGTGCGATAATAAAGTACAATAAAGTAGTTACTACTATTTTTAAAATAGTAGTAACTAACTATGCTTCCCTTTAATATACACTCCCCGTCTATCTACACAACGTTGCACGCGTTTCTTCTACTGTTCATGATAGTAGAGAAAGTCTTCAGATATTGGACTGTTTAGTAACCGCGTTTTTTCCTTTAATTCTTTTAAGGATTGAAAATGGGTCCTTTTAAAAGATTGCTTTATTTTTAGAACAAGAAGTCATTAGGAGCTAATATTAGGTGCATGATATCAAGGGAGTGGTCAAAGATAGGATTTGTTATTTTTTAGCCAAAAGCTGTTTCACAGAAAAGGCATTGTCCGAATAAATAATCCAAGTTTTCTCCTGCTATAGGGGGTCGACGTCACCTCACACGTTCTTGCCGTTTTCCCAAGGAGAAAAAAATGTTGAGCAACGACTTCGTTTTCTTGACCGTTTTAACTGTAGGCGATCTAAATGACTTTCAATGAATAGATTGCCTTTTTATTTCTGGGTTATACTGGGTTTCTGGGTTTCAACGAAAGTGATCACAGTTAACTTATAGGTGGGAGAGCAAGCTGTCTTTTTAATCCTGAGAGAGGTCGTTTTAAGTCTATAAAAGCTAGCCTCGACAACCCAGCCCAATCGAGTCTAATGGTGACTATTTAGTATGTGCTAATTAGTCAAGAAAATCAAAAGAATTTTGATCATATAGATACCAAAATTTCGATAAAAATGCTAGCTTTTTTTGGAAGCTAGCATTGACATATAACGACAATGTTGGCTACCATGTTGACGATAATTGTTCTGTTGACAGCGCCTCGGAAAAGCTGAACTGTAGACTTCCCATACCACTGCCTCAAATTCTTTAGTCACGATGTTCTTCTTTTTCCTGGGACCCGCTTTCCTGGCATTTTTTTCTCTTTAATATGGTGTAGCATTTCATATTTTTCCGGGTGCCTTATATGACCAAAATATTTTAATTTTCGCCGTTTGATAGTTTTGACTATTTCCCAACTAATATTTAGTAATCGTTGGTACACTCACATTTCGAATGATTCGAGGCGTTTAAGCATTACTTCCGTGAAAGTCCATACCTCCATGCCAAACAAGAGAACTGGGAACACATAGCAGCGTACCATTTTCATTCGCAATTTTAAAGTTGGGACGTGACTGGTTAGCACTTTTTTGATTTTTATAAAGGCGGCTCTGGCTTTCTCCATTCTGGTTTTGATCTCGATGCTCCGGTCCCATTGATCGTTGATGTTGCCACCCAGATACACCAATTTATGCACTTTTTCCAGTTGCGCGCCATCGATCATAATACCATTACCTCTAATATCACGTGCTTTAATGATGACAATATATTTTGTTTTGTTGAGTTTTAAGCCAAATTGAATACAGGTGTCGGTGATCTTATTCATTAGATTTTGTAGATCTTCGTTGATCGTTACAATTAGTGTATCGTCGGCGTATCTTGTAATTATAACATTAACTCCATTTATATTGATTTCTTCACTGGCATCGTTAAGAGCTTCAATGAACATCTCTTCCGAAAAGAGATTGAAAAGCATGGGAGACATAATGCAGCTCTGTCGCACTCCTCTTTTGATATTGACTTCCTCCGAAAATTGATGCTCCACTCTTATTTCGGCTGTCTGGTGCCAGTATAAATTAGCAATCAGTCGAATATCTTTGCCATCTGTTCCAGTCGTCTTTAAAATTTGAATTATTTTATCATGGCGTACTTGTCAAACACTTTTTCAAAGTCGATCGAACAAAGGAATACATCATGATCGGCGTCGCGACATCTTTGGATGAGTACATTAAGATCAAATAATGCCTCTATAGTTCCGAGGCCGTTTCTAAAACCGATTTGACTGTTCCCGACCCTTTTCTCTAGCTTCTTATATTTCCTGCCATGAATTACTCGCAGCAATATTTTTACCACGTGGCTCATTAAACTAACTGTTTGATAGTCATTACATCTAGTAGCTCTGCTCTTCTTTGGGATCATAACAAAAGTGGACTTTAGCCAATCGGACGGTAATATCCCGGTATCGTAGATAGAATTAAACAATTTTGTAAGAGCTGTTATTCCTTTATCGCCTAGTAGCTTTAAAATTTTCGTTCTCACTTGATCCGGTCCAGTCGCTTTCCCATTTTTTTCGAGTTTTATTGCTTGGTGGGCCTGATGTAGCATCAATATCACATTCAGATCTTTTATCCTCCAAAAGCTTTGTAATATATTCCCTCCATCTATCAAGTTGTTGGGCTACGTCTCTTATTTTGTTTCCATTTTTATCTTCCAGATATTGAGTTGGGCTCAGTCGATTACTGCTAGTAACATGTTTTATTTTCTTATGTATATTAAAGAGATCGTGCTTCGCCTTATAGTCTTTAATCTCCTTACATTCTTTAGTATGCCATTCTGCTCTTCTTTGCATTATTTTGCGTCTTATTTCCGAGAGTATTATCTTAGATTTGTCTGCCTTTCTATTCTTACAATTGTCTTCCATAAGGTCTAGAATGTCATCAGTCATCCAACTTTTCTTCCTCTTTAGTCTGGGTTCTTTTAATTCACTGTCTTGTGTTCTTTCAGTATATCTCTGGTTCTGTTCCACATTGTTTTTATGCTACCTTGCTCTTCTTCGACGTCATACATCTTTTCTTCTAAGATACTTGTAATGTGTCTTCTCGTGTTTTCATCTGTCAGCTTGTTCCTATTTAGTATAGTTGTTCTGTTGGGTTTTTTGATCTTTTTAAAACGCAGTCTTAATCTCCTTAAGCTTCCAAAAAAAGCTAGCATTATCATCGAAATTTTGGTATCTATACGAGCAAAACAATTTTGATTTTCGTAACTAATTGACACTAAATTATAGTCACCATTAAACTCGACTGGGCTGGGTTGTCGAGGCTAGCTTTATAGACGTGGTCGTTTTTTGCAACCATCTTTGCACAAACCTTGTTTATGTTCAAATCATCGTGCAAAATTATTTAACTGTTTTCCTATTGACCATTCCTGCGATCATTCTGATACTAAAACGTCGATCCTTTCTGACGACTTTGTTGTTGTATTGTGGGATTTTGAAAGTGCAAAAATTACAAAGGCAGAAATAAAAGACACAATGCATTGATGGAGATTGCAATATCCTTTAATGAAACGAAATTAATATGTACTCCTCCTCAAACATGCTATGCCGATTGAGTATGTGTATATACTCAGCCAATCGGCAAAACTATGCGGCCTTGCCAATTGGCAACAATCGGCAAATGCCGACGCAGTGAGGACACGGCTTAATGAGATAATGTCAACACTCGCACGAGGCTCATGTTCAACGCTAGTGCTAGCATGTGCGGCGAGCGTAAATCTGCAATAATATTTTTGACAAATTTTTTATTTGTTTTTGAATTATAAACAGTAATTTAATATCGCCCCCTTAGTGCAACAAATAGATATATTGAAATTTGTGAAAATGCAAATTAAAGATTCAAATCGCAAAAAATTTACACCTGCTACGTAATATTCACGTATTTATAAACATTAGCAAAAAAATGCTAATCTCCTATTTATACACAACTTTATTAAAAACTAAGGAACACGTTTGGTTAAAATGAAACCCAATAGTTAAATTTTACATCTTAAAATCAATATCACTTTGTCACTTTCGGAAGCTTTTTTATCTTAATGCCTTTTACGTTTATATCCTTGAAATGGGAGATTTTTAAAAAATGGTTTGTACTCACTAGGGAGAGCTGGAGGATCCATTTTAAATAAAGACACAAGGTCGTCATATTTTTATTTTTTTAAGAGTTCGTTGACTTTGATACAAAGGATTTAGGTAAATATTTGCAGAGGATATACGCGTTTTTCTATTAAAATTTAGTCGTCTAAACTCCCCTTCAAAATCTTCCTAAAAATTAATAATAAAAGGCGCACTTTTTAAAAAGTTTAACCTGCACATTTTCTGTCGATTAACCAACCATTAATGTCTGGTCTGTGTCAGTTTTCCAGTACGTAATGTGATCATGTGTTGCATCGTAAAACAAAATATGGTTTATCACCCTTTCTTCTTGCACAGCGTGCTATAATCTTTCAATATGTAGGCCAGTTTGCTTTCACAATTTGTTTAAGTTCTGTGGATATAACGATGAAAATAAATGTGAGCAAAACGAAAGTAATGGTTTTTGAAAGAGAAGAAAGCATGACAAACTGTGGAGTTTAGATTGAGGGAGAAAGAGTGGAACAAGTAAATGAATTTGTGTACTTGGGTTCACAGTTTACTAGAGATGGAAAGTATGACATTGAGCGAAGGGTGTTGGCAGAAAAACAAATGAATGGGGCACTGTATAGCTTTATGAATAGCCAGAAAGTGTCAAAAAAGGCACGTCTGGCGGTGCATAGAGGTGTGTTGGTTCCTACACTTATGTATGGTAGTGAATGTTGGGTTTGGCAGAAGAAGCATGAAAATAGGATTAATGCTGCGGAGATGAGTAGTCTGAAAAGTATAGCCGGAGTGACTCGTTTGGATAAAGTAAAGAATAGTGAAATAAGAGAACGCTGTGGTGTAAACGAAGATGTGGTTACAAAGATAGATAAAGGAATGCTTAGATGGTTTGGACACGTAGAAATTATGGATGAAGGAAGATTGACGAAACAAATTTATAAGGCGAGTGTGAATGGACATGTCGGTAGAGGTCGACCTCGGAGAACGTATCTCGATCAGATCAATATTGTTTTGAAGAAAGGCCAGGTCAAGAGTACCAACAACCGACGAGCATGTATGAGAGCACTGATGAAAGTAGAGGAAGCAAAAGATGTGTGTACGAACCGTAGCAAGTGGAAGGAAGTGGTCTCTGCCTACCCCTATGGGAAAAAGGCGTGACTCTATGTATGTATGTTAATGATGCACCTTGTATACTATCAGCCACACATGTATGGCGAGAATTAAAATAGCAGCAATAATTGTACCCTTACCACATATAAGCTTCATAAAACTGGCGGTACCAAATAGGCGAAAATTGAAAAATAAAGTTGCTAAGTTTGTTACTAACTTGTTGCTAATTAGTTTCCAAAGAATAAATTAAAATTAAAATTCAGATTTTCGAAATTTTGAAAGTTGCAGGAGTTCTAATGAGAGTTCTGTTCCTTCCCCAAAGAGTTCTACCAAAAAGTCCCACAACATTTTTCGATGAAATCAAAATCCAAAATTCTACGGAACTTTAAAGTTACCAAAAATTTTTAATTTTTAAAATTTTGAAAGCTGCAGTTCTAATGAGAGTTCTATCAAAAAGTACCACAACATTTTTCGATGAAATCAAAATCCAAAATTATACAAGACTTTACATACCCAAAAATTTTGAAAGTTCTAGGAGTTCTGATGAGTGTTCTGTTCCTTCCACAAAGAGTTCTACCAAAAAGTCCAACAACATTTTTCGATGAAATCAAGATCCATAATTCTACGGGACTTTAAAGATACAAAAGTTAACGTACATGTCTATGACAAAAATAATTTATTTTTTGGTAACTTTTTGGTCCCGTAGAATTTATTTTATCAAAAAATGTTGTAGGACTTTTTGGTAGATTTCTTTGGAGGAGGAACATAGCTCTCATTAGAACTCCTGCAACTTTCAAAATTTTAAAAATCAAAAATTTTTGTTAACTTATGTCCCATAGAATTTTGGATTTAAAATTGATCGAAAAATGTTGTAGGACTTTTTGGTAGAGCTCTTTGAGAGAGAAACAAAACTCTCACCAGAACACCTGGAACTTGTGATGAAAAATTTCTTATTATATTATTTATTTAAATATTATATATTTTTTAAAATGCTGATTTTTAGGATTATGAAATTTTTCGAAATTTTCATTTTATAGAACTCTAGAACTCTTTAAAGCAAACAAAATCGCCGGAAGAAAAATTGATTTTTAAAAAAGGGGGGGGGCGGGTTTTTTTTTTCGAAATTTTTTTTGGGGGTTAAATTCGCCGGAACTATTTTCGAAAAGCATCAAGAACTCTAGAACTATGCTAAATCTACCCAGAACACCGAAAAAATTCACTTTTCAAAAGTGGGGAGGAGCATGAAGTTAGCCCCCCATTTTGAAAAATTGATTTTTTTACCCTTTAAAGGTCAGAACTATTCCTAATACCATCAGGAACTCTAGAACTATTGAAACAGAACTCATAACTCTAATGTCGAATTTTTAATAGTGGGGGTGGAACTTCACAGGGATGTGATAGTTATGAAAAGATTGTAAAGACAGTATAACGTTTTGTGAAATATCTTGGTGATTTATCAAGTAAGAGTTTATTGTATTACCTGAAGTAAGATTAGAATCAATTGTTTAGTTTTTATATTGAGTGTTATAAATTAACAAACCCAATATTAAATCTTTTAACAGTATACTAGTGCTGTTAGTTCCTTAGGTAGAGAACACTTCCTTCCACTTGCTATGGTTCTTACACAAATCTTTCGCTTCTTTACTTTCATTAGTGCTCGTCAGTCATTGGTACTTTTGCCCTGTTCTTTCTTTAAAACAATGTCGATGTGATCAACATATGTTTCGAATTTTTAATAGTGGGGGTGAAACTTCACAGTGATGGCACCAATATGTGATGTAGCATTCATTGAGTTAGTTTTTTTAGAAAAAAAAGAATAGATAGATCCTTGAATTGACCTGTCTCTCAGAAACTTTGAACCCAAGTATACAAACTCATTCACTTGTACCACTTTTTCTTCTTTAATCAGCACCTCGCATTCTTCATGCTTTCTTCTCTATTTTGAAAACATCAATCATAAAATAATGCATTGTTTGAAGGGTCATTAGGAACATGAGGACTTGTTTAAGATCAAAGTTACAACATAAAATGTTTTGTTGGATGTTTCAGATAATTTCTTGTCTGATATATGTATGGCATTGATCTTTTCGTGGACAGTAAAATCCCAGGTTATATTCCTCACAAAAACCTTCTGTATATTGACGAATGGTAAATTTTTCCTTTCCAATTTTTTTTATACATTGTGTACAATATAGTAACATTGAGATCAGACGCTAAATATTTCACTTGGATTTTTTCACCACAATAGTGCGAGGCCATGTCGGGAAACCTTTCTATACAATTTCTTACACCTTGTAAAACCTGGGGGAGACGTGGCTTTTTTTAACCTTTGCCTCTTTTCTTCTTTGAACTAATATGTCTCTTTATTCGGTTTTGCATTGCAACATCCACCAGTTCTTTTCATATTTCCAATGTGATTGTAAACATAGTTTTACAAACTTTTGTTTTTCCATTATCGATGGGCAAAAAAAAGATAATCGTATTTTGTCACTCAGTATTCTGTGTGGTAGTCCATTTTTTTTAATATTTTTTTTATGTTAGTGTGAATAAAATCCTTTTTTCATACATATAAATCAAGCTAAATCAAGCTATTTAAAGGACCCTAAAAACCAGCTAGTAATACCGAAATGCACCTGTTGTTTCAAACATACAACTAGAAGGTGCAAGTGGGTAACTCATAATACCAGTACCTACAACTAGGTATTCCAAGATGTCTAGTTAATGAATACATTTTTTTTGTTTTCGAAGTAACATGTTTTTATTGTCTTTGTATAAGTTTAATTGTTCAAAGAAGATATCCAGTTGTACCATTAAAAAGAACACAAAATAGGTCAGATTTTAACTAAATAACTCAAAATGCATAAATTTTATGTTATTTAGTTATTGCAATAAGGGGGCGATATGTAGTTTAAAAACAATTTGTTCTGATTTTCAATCACAATCTATTCCAAATCTGGTTTATATATAATAAATTACCAAAAAAATTTATTATCAAATTTAAAATATAAATTCTTTGTTGATTGCTTGTCCGAGGATTTAGGATCATTTATACATTTTGTTTTCATTTAGGAGTTTTCTGTCACTAAGAACCAAAATTTACCCCAATTTAATTTCTCAATATGTAAGTAAGGTTACTAATACCTGTAAAATTGTTTTTAAATTTGCAAACAATTTCGTTAACAAGTTCAACTATTAGAAATGACCATGAAGATAAGGTCTAAAACAAATTTAAGAATTAAGAACCACACCTAAAGTCTATGTTTCAAATTTTATTAAACCCATATTTTTAAAGGTAGGTAACTGACAATTATGTGGAACATAAAAAAAATAAAATTTATTTATTTACTCGTACATTGAATTATTTTTTTCTTGGAAGTGGTAAAATTTATTTATTATTTAATATGATTGTATATTAATCCTTAAATAAATATTTTTTTTGAAACATACAGCAAAACAAAATGTCCAATTCTTAAAAATCATAAATCATAATCGTCCTTGAAGAACTCAAGTTGATTGTGACAAATTATAATAGTATAATTTAATGAATAATAAATAAAAACTGTCTAACCTAAAATTATTTTTCTGCGACTTGCATGTGGTTCTTCTGTATATACCCATTCAAAGTCAGTCCTAGAAACGCGCTGTCCCATTTTTATAGAATTTTTTTATATTTTTACTTAATAATTTGTCCAATGATAATAATAATAATATAAAAGCACGGGATCACTGTTTAACTCATCATCACCTCACTGCTGCAACGTAACTTTCACCACTGTACAGGATCCGACATACGACCAAGACCGATACAAATATCTATCACACTTGAATAACAAACCCGCTGACAGGAAACTGACAGACATACGTAATGTAGATTCACGAAATAAAATGATTCAACTCTACCATAAGCCTGAAATATTCTTAATTGTATAATGTTGTTGGGTACAATGTAAACCTAACCTTATCTACCGCTCATGCTCACATATCTTGGACCAATAATAAAAGAGAAATATTCTAGGCCGTACTTAATTTTTTTAAATATTTTTTTTTTATTTAAAACAATTAACAAATTTAACTTTTATTATTTTCGCATATATTATAGAAACATTGAGTATAAAATGGTTTTAATAATTGCTGAAAATTATATCAAAAAATTTTCAAGTTAGCTGATTTAATATTTAACAGTGCTTCGTATAAATTTTAATTACTAATAATGGCCACGTCAGTATTTATGTTAAAAAAATGTGTTTATGCAAATATCTTTTAACATAGCAACCTATTTTTAAATACCTTATCTCAAAAATATATATATATATATATATATATATATATATATATATATATATATATATATATATATATATATATATATATATATATATATATGTATATATCATAATCATATCATATATCATAAATAAAATAAAAAAATTGCAACAAAGAGAAATTATTTAGAATTGCTCAAAAAACTTATTTCTTATGAAACCATTGATCCAGCAGTGTCACAAAAAGCCTGTGAAAAAAATAAGCGAGCATTTATGGTATTTGAATGAGGAATTAGCTGTAATCTCATTATTTGATACCAATGTTTACATAGACATTAAAGCAATTCATACCCGAGAAGCTTTTACAACAATGAATCAGCGTTAGCGGTATCAAGTGTTTGACCACATAAATTTTTGTGAGCAACAAAAGGAATATTTTTTTTCTCTAACTTGAACAAAAATGAAAAGAACTATGATTTTTAAGCTAATTGCTACTAAAATTTTTCTCTACGAGTTTTGATTATCCTATTATTGCACGTAATTGTTGATTAACATGACCAAATTTAAAACAAACACACATTTCTTGGCACATTTTTTCGATAAGATCATTAGATAGATATATATCAAATATGCTAAAAAAAAATAATTTAAATAAAAAATAGAAATTTGTTGTTAACAGTAATAGAAAAAGGGGTAACAAATTAATGATTATGAGAGACATGTAAAAAAAAAGTAAGAAATTGATATTTGTAAGGTATGGATTTAAAGGGGTTTTGATCCCAGTATTAGTTTGGAGTAGCTGACAGTATAACGAGGAGAGATATCTATATCAGGAGCAGGCATTTTCGTAAGAGAGAAAAATTATAAAATCAAGAATCCGCCGAAGTAGGACCCCAGAGAATTGGTAATAAAGACATACGTCAGTGAAATTTAAAACTTGGATTTGGTTATTTATTTATTGTTCGTATAATTTTTTTTTGTTGCAATTGGTTTTATTTAAAATTTGAAATTTTGTAAAATTAGTCAAGGTATAATTTGATAGTTAGGTTGTTATGTTTGTTTTAAATAAGTTGTAAAATTTATACAAATATTCAAGGTTCAACTGCAACCCTCCTTCGTTTATTTATTCGAGCTTTCGCAAATGATTATTTTATTTTTCAAGACTTCCCCATATTTTTAATCTATATAAGGAACAATCATATTAGGTACAAAATATACTTATACACTAACATAAATTATTAAAAAATTATTACGAAGAGAAACATAAGATGTTTTTTTGAAAAAAAATTTTATAGGGTGATTTCATTTTAAAACCAACCAGTCCAAATAACTTTTGATTTTGCGTAAATGTAAGAAAAACACATCGAATTTTAAATCAAAGGGGATGTTTATAAATGTTATTCTGCTGTTTCCAAGTGGCACCCGTTTAACATCCCCCACCCCTTCTTTATAATGTCAAATAGCAACCACTATATAAGGAAAAAACTTATGAAATTTTAATAATTTGTGAATGGAACCAATAGAAAATATTTGTAAGTTTTGATGCTTTTGGAATGAAATAGGTAGTATCTATAACAAACTCCGGGATTATTATTTTTTTTTAATACAAACGGATGCAGATTCTCCAAATTTTTGTTCTAACTTTATTATGTCTGGGAGGCCTATATTTCTATCAGGATGCCTTTAATTAAAAACTCGAGCTGTTCATCAAAGGGCATTTGTTTTGATGACCGTAAATAAATATTATTTTCTATTCGTTCTTGCAAAGAGAATACACCGTTTTAAAATAACTCAAGATGCTACAGCTATAAATAATGGCTAATTTAACATCACAAATAACTAATTAGATAAACTATTAATATTTTTGATACAAAGAAACAAAATGACAAAAAATGTCAATGTCAATGTATTCAGAAGTACAGTGCAACAGAAATAGCTTGGCGGGCGAGAGATCACAAAATCTGCGCATAATGAAAACATTCGAATAACGATCCGATCGGCGACGACGAAATTTTCAGTAATCGTGAGCCTCAAGTACAATCGGAGGAAGAAGTTTACGAATGTGAAGTATATTCAGCCGAATATTTGTTATTTTTGAGCCAAGCTACTGTTGCACTGTAAGTTAATTAATCCCTTATTAGATATCTACCTAACCAAGTTGTTGTTGAATATGTGGTAAACTTTACGTTATTCTATTTATAATATTATCTGGTGAATAATGCGAAAATTTTTACTGAAAGTGTTTTGACAAAAAGACTGTTTATAGAAATGGTACATATTATTAAAAATAAGTATAACACCATTAATAAAAGAATATATATTGATGATCTGAGTGCTATTTATACAAATATTCTTTATTACAAAAATAAAGAATTAAGTTCCTCCACAAAAGAGGGGCCCCCAAAATAGAGACTTTGGAAAACAAATCTTTCAAATTCCAACTAGTAAACAACTTTCACAATAAATTATTTATTGAAAAACTCGACTGAAAAAATGGTTCATTTTATTTGGAAAATAATTTGGGGTCAGGGGGACTCCACTCCTTTGTTACCCCGAGGCCTCCAGACCTCTAAATCCGGCACTGAACATGAACGTTAACTAATCGTACGTCAAAAATATGTAAGTTAAATTAACACTTGAAAAAATATCCATTATTATTATCGGAAGTTAAAAATGGTTTGCATATCTATGTTACGTTAACAGTAATTCTAAAAATAAAGTAATTTTAAGTTTTCAGTTCAAATAACTAATGAATTTTACAATAAAGCAGTGACAGAGAAGAAAGGGATAGCTGTTACCAACGAAGATAGACTATCCTCGCTGCTGTTAGACCATGTTACGAAATGAAATGTCAAAGTCAAACAAAATACATGTTTTGTCAATGTCATAGAAATGATATAAGTTACATTTTATTTATTATTGTTTATTTTTTTTTCATTAAAATGTGTAACAATTTTAACAAAATTTTAACTAAATAATGTAGTAAAATATGCCACCGTTTAGAAGAAAAAAATCAGGGAAAAGTTTTCCTGTTAAAGTGTGTACTTTAGATGCAGAACTTGAGTTTAATTTAGAAGTATGGTCATTGTTCATTTATTTTTGTGCAATTCATAAACAGTTGAAATTTTAATTAACTAATTATTATCTTTTTTTAGTGGAGAGCAACTGGAAGAGATCTTTTCGAATTAGTTTGCAGGACTATAGGTTTAAGAGAAACTTGGTATTTTGGTTTACAGTATGAAGATTCAAAAGGATTTATATCTTGGTTAAAGCTTGATAAAAAAGGTGCTTATATGAAATCAAATTTAGTTTAACTTTTTTATTATAAAAGTTTGTTGTAACTATTGCACAATGCTTTAAATAAAATATTTTATGAATTTTAGTACAAGATCAGAGCATTCAAAAAAATCACCAAACAGCTTCTTTCATGTTCTTAGCAAAATTTTATCCTGAAGAGGTAGCAGAAGAATTAGTTCAAGAGGTGACTCAACATTTGTTTTTCTTGCAAGTTAAACAAGCCATATTATCAATGGATGTCTATTGTCCACCAGAAGCTTCAGTATTACTAGCTAGTTATGCAGTACAGGCTAAGGTATAGTTAAAAATACATAAGTTTGTGGCAAGTAATAATCTTACATTTGATATAAATATAAACAAAATTCTATTGCTAGTATTGATAGCAGTGATGTATTTATATTTACAGCTTCAAATATTGCAAAATATTTATAAAAAATTACCTATAAAAATGTTAAAATACCACTCAAGTGCATAGATCCATTATGTATTTTATTTTTATTGAGATGTACATATTTTTATTTTCATTTTTTCTTTTTTCGAAAGATTCTTTTATATAAAACGGTCTGTTTTGTTCCTGTTAAAGTCGTTATAATACACGTTTTCACGTTAGTCATTTTGAATCAACCAATCAGAGTTTTGTCTGTTACTATACCATTACTTCTATAACATAGGGAACAGAGTAGAAGAAAAAGTTAGTACAAGACATTAACTCATTCAAGTTGGCACATAGTACTTTTAATACTTTATTGTAAGTTCTGTTGCAATAAAGTCTATAGATATCTATTTCTTTTTCACTACATCCACATGTGACGAATATTGATAAATAATTATACACTCAAACAATTATACAATTATACAAAAATTATCCATACATTAATTCATAAGTAAATATTTATTAAAAAACAAAAAACCAGGGGAAATCTTCAAGAGATTCATCAAAAAGTGGAAGGCTGCAGTAATCCTATTAATCAGTGAACTTTAATTAGTGACGTTCATCCTTACCTTCATCTGTACAACCCAAGACATTTTATAGAATCAACAAGAAGCTACATTTGTTGGTCTACTAGAAGGGAGACGAATATTCAAGGATAACTTTTAGTCATTACCTTTTAATCTAGTCCTTTTTACAGTTCATTCAATAACAACCATTTTAAAATTTGTGAGTTTAAGATTTCTTTAATATTTGCTAATATTCATTTTATTTAATTTTTTTATTTTCCAAGTTAAATAACTGTCACAATGGATCAGAAAGATCTAAAAACATTGATTAAAAATAGAGATAGGATTAAAAAAAAAATTACTGGCATTGAAAGATAAAGTCAATAATAACAGGTACAATTACTCTTAATTAACAGATGTTTAGCTAAGGTTTGACAATTATTCCAATTTAATTAAAGATTTTGATGAAGTTCAGACGTTAATAGAAGAAAAGTGTGATGATGAGAACTTTGAAGAACAGTCAGTTGAAAGAGAACCATTTGAAAATAAATTTTATTGAGTGATAATATTTTTAACTGATTATGTAAAAAATCATAAACCAACAATTTCAATCAGTACCATTACTAGAAGTCGGGGAATCTACATCGGTGTCGGCACATGATTCTCTACAAAACTTTTTGTTACCTAAATTTAAATTGCTAGTATTTAATGGTGAATATGAACACTGGCTATGGTTTAAAAGAAATACTATTGAGTCAAAACAATCTTTAAACATTGGTCAAAAATATAATTTTTTAAAAGCAGCTCTAGAAGGGTATTCATAGCCAGTCATTGTAGGGTGTGATAAAAGATTTAATAATACAGCTTGCTGTGTGTTCATAAAAAACATTTTTAGTAGATACACACATAAAATCAATTTTCAACATAATATGCTAGATGAGTTATCCAAAGTCCTCTTTCTGGTGTTTGCTGGTGTTTTCAGCAGGAAACCATAGATTGAAATATCTACCGGTCTTGGCAGGTATGCTACAATCTTTCAGGCTGAAGTCTTCACTATCAAATTGTGTGCAAGCTGACTAACAGAACTTTAGCAAACAAAAACATAATAACGTAATATCAGACAGCCAGGCTGCTTTAAAAGCACTGAGCTCCAACAAGATAAATTCTAAACTTGTATGGAATTGCTGGAATTGAATCCCTAGAGTACCTTTATGCGAACAACAGGGTAACCCTACTGTGGGTACTTGGGCACCAGGGGGTGGAGGAAAACGAAAAAACCGACACCCTTGCAAAACAAGGGGCTGAATTTGCGTTCACTGAACCAAAACTGGTTTTTGGAGCCACTACAAGTGCCGCCAAAACAATTATTTCGGACTGGGCGGAGAGGAAAATACTTACGTACTGGTCCAATATACCAGGGTTGACTCACTCGAAGGCGTTCTTACCTAAACCCTCGAGAAACACAACTAAGCAGATCCTAGAATGGAGCAGGAATGACCTGCAAATTCTAACTGGACTGCTTACAAGACACTGTCGTCTAAGATACCACCTCGGAAGGATAGGTCTAAATTAACAAACAGACTGTCGGTTTTGCTGCATGGAAGACGAAACTGCTGAACATATACCATGTTCATAAACCAGCCTGGAAAGAATAAGGTTTAACATATTTGGTTATACCAATCTAGAACCTACCGATTTCAAGAAAATCTCACCCCATACAACCATAAACTTCGTGAGAAGGGCTGTATTGTGCGGTGAACTGTAAGCTCTAGGGGTGAGCCACCTATTCAAACAATTATCTGCTCTAGAAGGAATGAAACTCGCCAAAGATTTATTATGGGATATGGTAATAATACATGTCATTTACAATAAATTAGATAAAGTCACCCAAAACAAATAGAAATAAAATCATACTAGTTCAGAGTTGCCATCATTTGATCAATTTTTAATATTAAGAAAGAACAGACATTTTTGAGTCTTTGGATGAACCTCATTATAAGCAGTAAATTCATGCCACAAATGCCAAAAATATTCTACGATCATCACATGTGAAATTTACGGCAAATGTTAACAAATGTAATTTATGTAAAAGAGATCATATTTATTCATGTAATGAGTTACTTAAATTAAGCATTAATGAACGGTGGGACAATATAAAATCTTTAAAATTATTATTGTTTAAGTTTTGGACACCTTAAAAAAACTTATTTACTTCCATGCAAAAAGTGCAGACAAAAACACAATACTTGATTACACAACGATTCATATAGTGTTAATAATCATGCTAATGCTAATAATCACAATAAATATAACCAACAGTTAATAAGCACTGTTGGTCAAACAAATCATAACTCTACACAATTTTTAACCATTGCAAGCGAAAACGCAAACCATGCCAATCCACTGTTTTATTATCAACAGTAATATTCACTTGATACTCGATTGTGGAGTACAATCCAATTTAATTTCAGAAAAACGATTAAAACTTAATTTAATTAATACCAAATTATCAATAATTCGTATCAACCAAGAAAAATCAAATTTGACAAAACAAATGTTTGTCACTATTCATTAAAAATTCAGTAACTTTCAAACTAAACTTTCTTGTCATGTTACTCCAATGATATCTTTAATGTTACCTTCTGAAAAAATAAATATTTCAGCCATCAACATTCCAGAGCGCATCGATTTATAAGTCGACGTGGAATACCTTCTAATATCTTTTCAGATAACTACATTTGTAAGCTAAAAATGAATTACATGAACTAGGACAATTTTAATCAATCCCACATCAATAATTATTTCAGAAAAAATAATATTCGTTGGCACTTAATGCCACCATATGCCATTTGGAGTACTGTGGTAAGCAGCTGTTAAAAGCACAAAACACCGCCTCAAAAGGTTAATGATTAATATAAATTTCATTTATTAAGAGTTTAATTCATTAATAATTCAAATTGAAGAAATTTTAAACTCGTCCATTGTATGCATTAACTACTTTTCCCAATGGTGTACTTCCAATTATACCATCCCATTTTCTCATTGGTCGTCCCATAACTTCCCTTCCTGATGATGACTGGACAATTCTTCCAAGCAACAGACTCTCAAAACTCCAAGAAATTCAACAAATGGATCAACAATTTTGGATACGATTCACGAAAGAATATGTATCAACGCTTCATCACCAATATAAATGAAAGGATCCAGCTACACTAATAAATGTTGACACGTTGGTGTTAATTCCTAATGACCAACAACCACCATGTAAAATTTAAATGGCCAATGGGCAGAATCATCAGAGGTTTTAAGTGTGCTCCTATTTAAATTAATATTTATTATTTATATTTATTTGAAGATACCCTTCAAAGGGTGGAGTATGTTCAGATCCATTATGTATTTTATTTTTATTATGATGTACATATTTTTATTTTTTCTCCTTTTGAAAGATTCTATTATGTAAAAAGATATATTTTGTTCACGTTTTCAAGTTAGTCACTTATTTTCTGAAAGTTTATAGATTTATTATGTCCACCAATTTGAAAGGATAAATTAAAGTGCAAATACTTTTTTTTATTATTTTACAAGCAAACATGTGGACGATACTCCTGTGTCTCTTTAAGGCAGCGCTGAACATCTTCGCTCAATGAGCCGTCCTATACCTTTAATAAGTACGAGTGAGAGGTCTCTTGACTTAATATACCTGGCTCTTTCTAAAGGGAATAAAAGACAGAGAGGTCCTTTGACTTCATATACCTGGCTTTTTCTAAAGGACATATAAGACAAAGAGGTACATCGACGTACCTCTTGTCTTTTATGTCTTTTAGAAAGAGCCAGGTAAATTAAGTCAAGGGACCTTTCACTCATACTCATTTTGGAAATCCTTACTACCTGGCAGTGACTTTTGGGACCTTTTTTAAAGTCAAATGTTGCCCAGTCTTGTTTTAAGGAGAAATTTGTGTCAACCAATAAGAGTTTTGTCTGTTATTATACTTAAGTTCTGTTGCAATAAAGTCTATCATATAAATTTCTTTTTCATTACATTCACACGTAACAAATATCGACAAATAATTACACTTATACTCGAACAATTATACAAAAATTATCCCTTTATTAATTCACAATTTATACATGTTCTTCGAGCCAAATAATTAATTATAAATTATACACACTATAAAATTTGTTTTAAATTATTCTTGAAATTTCTAAGTCAGGTATTTATACAAAGTACTATTTAAAAAAATATATTTACGATCACCAAGTAATTGTTTGTATTCCAATAGATGTCTAATTTATTTTGCTTGCAAGTCATAATTTTAAAAAATTTAATGCTTTTATTTGCATATAAAAACTTCATGCATGAAATATTCCAATTTAAAACTGGTGATTCATAAATTAACTGATTATTTATGTGTTTTTGGTACCATAAGTAACTGCTAACTAGTTATATACAAACTGTTTAAGGAATACATACATAATGAAATCGAACTTGTATGTCCTTTGATAAAACAAATTTTATGTCAACATTGAAAAAATAATATTGATTGTTGATAATGTACATTCTTTTGTATTGCAATTAATAAATAAAAATATTTAAAGAACCCTATAATTTATTTAGTTTTGTTCATATTAAAGAGTTTACTTTAATAATTATATTATTTGGCTATTGTATGTAAATTAGGCAAAATTTGAGCTGTCACAACTGCAACAAATGTTTTAACTGAATATGTTAGTTTGGTAACGCTTTACCATTAACTTTTATTATAAATTTTTGGAGCAAAAAATGAATGATTAAATAACAAAAACAATAATCAGAAAAATAATTAATTATCTGTAAATTATTTCTTTAAAATATGTATTAAACATTTTTGTGTCAAGATATATTGACACTGGTGTTGAGTCTTGGCGTATTTCACCATAATAGTGGTTTTGTTAAATTGATCTGTTGTGTTATTATTGGATTCATGTTATATTAATTGTCCTTTTTTACTTTTAATAAATTTATTAATTTTTTTTACAAAGACTTTTGGTAAACCATTTTAAAATATATATTGCTTTATTATGGTCGTAAAGTCACCATAAAATCATTCTGTATTGAATTAATAATTTAAATTTTTCTTTTTATAAAGAGGAATAGTGCCTTTAAATCTTTTGGCACCTTTTTTCGTCTTAAAAGATTAATAATTCTTACTCTTACAAAATTTTATTTTTCTTGTTGCATAGTTTGGAGATTTTGATGAAGATACATATAAACCTGGTATGTTAGCAAGTGAAGATTTATTACCACAACGAGTGATAGATCAGTATCAAATGACATTGGAAATGTGGGAAGAACGAATTAGAGTGTGGTATGCAGATCACAGGGGTATGTCACGTGACGAAGCGGAAATGGAATATTTAAAAATCGCTCAAGATCTTGACATGTATGGTGTAAACTATTTTCCAATATTAGTAAGTATTTATAACATTAAATTATCTTATTATTAATAAAATCAGTTTCTGTTATGCATAATTACATATGTTTGTTTTTAAATTATCATTACATGATAACTTACAATTACATATTTTTATTTATTAAATTTTTTAGAACAAAAAAGAGACTGAACTATGGCTTGGTGTTACAGCACTGGGTTTAAATATATATGAAAAAGAGAACAAGCTACAACCCAAGACAACTTTTACATGGTCAGAAATTAGACATATCAGTTATGATGATAAGAAGTTCATTATAAAACCAGTTGACAAAAATGCTCCTAATTTTGTTTTCTTTAGTCAGAAAGTTAGAATGAACAAATTGGTATGTATTTTATTTGTTCGTTGTAATGTTTTAAAACAATTTTAAACTTTAAAGAATTTAAAAGATTAATTAAACTTGCTGGTCTCTACATTTTTGTAGTAAGATATTGAGACTATAAAGTGCTTCTCGTGTTCCCATTCCTTGTCGAAAGCCGAACTGTGAATCGTCGAGATCGGCCTCGCATTTTCTATATAATTCTCTGTTGCAAGATCTTTAAAAAGAGCATTACTCATTAGGCTTATTAGTCGAAACTGATTGCATTTGGTGTTTTTGGTATGGGAATAAAAGTTGACTCTAACCAGTCACTAGGAAAGACCCCTGTTCTGTATAAAGTATTAAAAAGTTGTACAAATATTCCGATGTTATCTTCTTCTACGAGTTTAAGGAAATCTCCATATACTCCATTTGGCCCTGCTGCTTTGCCTTTTTTTGTGGTCTTGAGTGCTCTGATTATTTCTGATTTTATAATATCTGGTTCATGATCGGATGAGCCAATTTCTTCTTCTCCTATCCTTTCATCACTATACATCTCTTATACGTACTCCTTCCATGTCCAAGCAGCCTCACTGTTCAACATTAGCCACACATCAATTTTTCGAATATTAAAGGAAAGTAAAATGCATCCCTTTAAAATGATGCCAACTCAGGAGCTCATGGAAGACGATTTCGACAGGAGAACGTATTTTTGTGAACAAATGATGGAAAGCACATTTACACTTCACGGTCATGTTAATCGTCAAAATTGCCGCTATTGGTCTAGTGAGAATCCTTACTGGATGAGAGAGGAACATACACAATATCCTGAAAAAGTTAATGTTTGAGCAGGAATTGTTGGAAATCATATCGTAGGTCCCTTTTTTATTGATGGCAACTTGAATGGAGATAAATATTTAGAACTGCTCCGAAATAATGTCGTGCCAACTTTGACAAACTTATATCATGATCCAGCAAACCCTCAAGTTCCTGCCAATATACTATGGTTTCAGCAAGATGGAGCACCGCCCCATTACCAAATCAATGTCCGGCAGTACCTGAACCAAAATTTACCAAATCGGTGGATAGGAAGGCGCGCATCGATAGAATGGCCAGCACGATCTCCTGATCTGACGCCATTAGACTTCTTTTTGTGGGGATATGTCAAAAGTATTGTATACAAAACTAAACCACTCAACTTACATGACTTAAAAAGACGAATCACGCTTGCGATTAGATCAGTCACGCCTGAGATGTTGAGTAACGTTAGAAGACATTTCTATACCAGATTAGCATGTTGCCAAGACGTTCACGGCAAACATTTTGAATATCTCTTGCATTGAAATTAATGTTTTTTTGTTTTTTTTACATTATTTGTGAAATAAAATAATTTTCTTTTTTTAATGTTAATTTTTGTAATACATCTGAAAACACTTAATATTTCCGAAACAGTTGAAGATAGGTATGGGACATTGTACATGAATTATGTCTAGAATTTTCTGAAGAATCCAAAAAATAAATAATATACAGGGGTTATATTTAAAATAAAAGTTGGTATTGGCCACTGTCACATGACACACCCTATATAATTATTTTTTTTGAAAAAAATGCGCATCTAAAAATACAAATCGACGTGTCCAAGCGTTTTTCCCAACACGCTCTCATTTATTCCATTTGGCTGTTTCACACTGTATACATTTTTATCGTATTTCTCATTTTTCTTCGTGGGGATTCTTAGCACCCCTTGGCCATTTAAGGCCTGCCAAGGACTATGGGCCGTACCTATTCTTTGATTTGCCATAATTGTTCTATCTTGAGAAACATAGCGCAGTAGTTTCTCCTTACTTTCTGTGCTGCAGAGCCATGGCCATTAGAGCTGACTCAGCAAGCGCCCATGAGTTTCCAGTAATGAGCATTTAACGAAGAAATCCCTCAGTAGCCTCATTATGGTACTGCTGACACTGCTGCCTGTCAGCAGGGTGTTTTGGATTCATTAATCCAATATTTGGACGTTGTTTCCATGCTAGTTTTGGTCCGCCCCTGGTATTTTATTTTCCCGGTACCCACTATATCTAGTGAGCTTTCCCCTATCCGCCAAATGGGGAGGCGCCCGGTTAGGGATCTAGCAACACTGCCATATTTAAATATAAATAACCTAATAAAAGTAGGCTATCAGCTCGAGGCCACTTTTTGACAGACATATAAAAGAAGAAGAAGAAGCTTTGACGTCACCATCTGTCGTTGACGCTGACGTCAGGTGAAACGAAACCATAACTTTGCTTGCATCAATAATTGCTACAATGCGCCTAAAGAAGTTTTCACTTCAAAAATAATCATTACTACAATATGATTGCACATTTATGATTGCACGTTTTTATATTTTGAAAATTTGCAAATATCATTTTTATGTGACTATTAATTTGTAGGTTACAGATATTACAAATATATAGATATTACACTTGAAGTTAAAATTTTAAATACTTTTTTTTTCAATTATTTTGTAAATAATTCTTTCCAACGGTTAATAGCACTCTGAATTTAATTTATTAACGTCTAAAATAAATATACCATATTTAAAACACAATTTTTGTAATCATGGCAGATATTAGATCTATGCATGGGAAACCACGACCTTTTTATGCGAAGAAGAAAACCAGATTCTATGGAATTACAACAAATGAAAGCAGCAGCTAAAGAAGAAAAACAAAGGCGGCAGGTTCAAAGAAATAGACTGGCTAGAGAAAAACAATTAAGAGAAGAAGCTGAGCGTGAAAGAGCTAGCATGGAACAGAGGCTATTACAGTATCAAGAGGAAATCAGATTAGCTAACGAGGCTCTGGTAAGTTTGTAAAATAATTTTAGCACCATTAGCATGTAATGGACTACTAACTTATAAAGTAGTCAAATGAAATATTAAAAATGTCTGAATTAAAACCAAAGAAAATTTAAAGGCTCGACAGACTCTATCTCAGGACGAAGATCTTGATTTCTCAGCTCCATTCAATCCAAGGGAATAGATAAATTAGTTTGCAGATTTAATCTACCCTTTTTTTATATTTATCTAAACAAATTAACTCAAATAAAAACTAAATTTAAGGTTGATCGCCAAGTAATAAAAAGTACTAAAAATAATGAAACCTTGAACAAATAGAATCGTATCTATTCATTTTAATACCTACTAAATGAGTAACGTGTTAAACCGGCTCCAATGTTAGACGTTTTTTTTTAAATAAAATTGTTAGTCATATTTTAGTTTAATACAAAATTTAAAATATCAAAAAAAATGCGCGTCTCGTGGAACACTTGGTTGGAACGAAGTTCCTTTCATAGTATATTATTGTTAAACATATTATATTTTCTCTCACGCTTGTTTTTGCATTTTTTTTTAAGCCACCATCACAATGCAATATTGATGTATATTAACTAATAACAAGAGTTATCCATAGCGCGTATGCTATTGGTTGTGCCCAGTCATAGGTGCTCGCTTATTCAAGGCAGCCAATAAGTTCGCACCGGCTGCGCATGTACAACTGGTACACGGCATACGCGTCTAATGTTTTGTGTTTCGTGACGGAAAAATATTATTTCTTTCGCCTAGCCCCCATCCGTACCGTGCGATAAGGAACTTCGTTCCAAAACAGAAACAATTTTAAAAGGTACAAATAAAAACGTAAAAAAAAAATAAATAAAATAAACCAGGTATCATTTGGTGTCTTAATCCATTTCAATCCTAACTAATTTTTCATTAATTTGTATCTTAGTGGTACCTTATTGAAATACCGAAATATTATTGGTATCTTATTGGCAGCAATTATTTTTAAAATTAATATTAACTTCGGGGATTACATAGATATTAATAATTTTAAAAATAATTGCCACCGATTTCTAAATTTGACTTCTCGACCAACTCAAATGCACAGGAATGTAGATTTTTATACTTTTCAAAAAATTCTCTTAGTAGAAGTCAGATCGATTGCTAATTATTAGCTACCAAAAACAAAACAAAACAAACAAACTTGCCAGGATCGGCTTCAGTAACCTGACAATTCAGAAATGGAATGGTAAAATGCCCGTTACAAGCATTTTTAAACATGTCTTAATTGATTAGGTAATTTTTTAAATAAAACAAACAAATATAATCAATACAACTATCACTATCAAATATTATTATATAGAGGAGATCCGAAGAAAGCGCAGATCTTTTGGCAGAGAAAAGTAGAGTAGCTGAAGAGGAAGCTAGATTATTAAGCCAAAAAGCTGCAGAAGCTGAGCAAGAAATTACCAGATTAAGACTGACAGCAATGAGAAAAGACGAAGAAAAGGTAAAGTAAATTTTTTTAAAATCGAAAAATAAAATATTGATAATGGTAACATTTCAAGTAATACATGTCTTTTTTATTTTCATATCAAAGAAGCAATGCAATATAATTTTTAAATTAATAGTTTTTGTAATTGTAGATCAAAAATAACTGTAATCTATTTAAGATCCGAGATACCGAGACTTCGTACAAAGTTTATCAGTTTCCTGTGAGCTAAGTTCCTGACATCAAAGGGCTTTAAGAAGGCCTTTTCTAGGAACTTGAGCCTATTGCAGAAAAGCGCTGGGCATTTCGCAAAGCAAATGTTCTGTAGTTCCAGCGAAGTTCTCGCATAAGCGGCAACTATCACATTTTTGCCCATCTTTTTCGGATGATACCTTATAGGGCAGTGAGCATTGAGGAGTCCCGTCACCAGTTTCAAATTTTTCTTTGAGAATGGCTCACTAGCCTTTGTCCTGGCACTTTATTCCAGTGAGATTTTATTTCATGTTTCCCAGCGCCAAACCTCTTCTTTCAAGTGGGCTTGGAGAGTCTACTGAACGGTTCTGGGCCGGAAAATGGTGTATTTGCCCCTTCTTTGGCAAGGCAGTCTGCTTCTTCGTTGCCTTTAACTTTCCTGTGACCTGGAACCCACATCAAAGTGACCTGGTTGTTTGCTGCCAGTTGTCTCAGTGATGTTTACAGTCCCAAGTCAGCTTAGACTCACAAGGGTATTCAGATATTTTAATGCTGCTTGGCTATCTGATAGAATATAGATTTCTGCCCTTCGGGTGTCCCTTTCGAGGCACTTCTTGGCACATATCTCTATGGCATGTAATTCTGCTTGAAAGATGGTTGGGGTGTTACCAAGAGGTTTTGAGTGCCCGAAATTCGGCCCTGTAACGCCTACTCCAACCCTTTTATCCATACGTGTACCACACTGTTGCTTCCCTTTCTAATTAAGGTTCGTTCTCTGTGCAAATTTGGACGTTGTTTATGACCACTTCGAACTGCATTTCGAAGTCGTACCTAACTGGCATGATATCCGTCGGCTTATGCATGGATTCTGGGGAAATATTTTTCAAAATCTTTAAATGTCCAATCCGATTTCCTGTTTTGAAATTTATTGTCTGGCTCAGTCTGAATGCATGGATTGCTGCTTCCTTCATTACACATGAGTGCAATGGTGAAAGTTCAGCATTACTTTGACGGCAACAGTAGGGCACGTGAATATTGCCACTGTGATTTTAAGACAAGCTAGCCGCTGCACTTTCTGCAGCTTGACTTGTGCCGAAATTTGTTGCATTTTTGTCCACCATATCAATGAGGCATACGTATAACCAGTAGATGTCAGTTTTCGGCCGAAAGGTTGTAAGATAATTCTTATGGCTTGTAAATCCAAGAATTACGTAACCAATGAGATTAAGTGTGGACTGTATATTTGAGAATAGGGGTGAAATTAGCGCAGATCGGCTAGAAAGAATGTAACCGGTTATAATCAAAAAGAGTCTTACCATAAGATGAATGCTCGTTGGTTCCAATGCAATAAGAGGAATCCCTACCTGGAGTTTTCACGATTGACCGTTTACGCTCCAAGTATGAACTCCTGCCCTTTTGGATGTGACATAGAAGTCGTTTGCAATGTCTTTCTTTAATATCTTTGCGAACACAGGAATATAGTAAACACAATTATGTAATTGAACAAGTGTACAGTGGTTTAACAACTTAATTACAAAGGGGGGACTAATACCCAAAGCGTACATCTCTAGAATTTTGTTGATTATTTGTATTTTAATTAGTATTGCTTTTTTAACTTTATTAGAGCGTAAAGTTTTAGGTTATATTCAGATTCGTAAAGGACCAAATAAAGTCGGATTTTTAGGGTTAATTCAGCCTTTTAGTGATGCAATTAAATTATTTACTAGTTAGAAATGAATTGAATGCTTTTAATGCGAACTTTTTTTCGTACTGTGCTATTCTTCGAGTGACTAAAATGTGTATTCTAAATTTACTCTCATTATCAAATATAATAGGAACTGGACAGAAACTGAAAGTTATTACATTGAAATCAAAACATGAGCGCAGCAACGATTTATTCGTAAATACAAAGAGAGATCGCGAACAATAACATTTTCTTGTCTTAGGTTTCTTTAGAAAGAAAAACGAGAGAAGCAGAAATGCTGACTGCTAGGCTTGTAGAAGAATCTGAGAAGAGAGCAGCTGAGGCAAATAAATTAAAAGATGAATTATTAAAAGCTAGAGCTGCAGAAAAACAAGCTAAAGAAAAATTGTTGGATTTTTTAAGCCGTACTTCATACAATGGATCAAATGCGGTTTCTCCAATTTCTGTAAGTTAACAGTTTTCATAGTCTATTTTAAGCATTTCTATAATTATTTTTATTTTTCTACTTTTGCAAAAATTTGGCTGATTGTACATCATACAAGGTAATAATTTTTAAAATTTTAGTTTTATAATAGTTATAGTTTAGGACATGTGGAGATTTAAAGTTGAGACTTTGTTTGTAAGTGTACAGTTATGTGCTTTATTGATTTTTTAATTCTATTTACCAATTTGACTAATTACTGTGAGCTGATAAACTACAAATAATGTTTTTAAGAGTTATTTTGGTCTACTTTTAATAACATTTAAGGGTACATAAATATCTTTCAGAATATAATTTATCTTTATATACAAGGTGTTTAAAAAAGGTGGTCCCATTGCTGAATAAAAATTGTTACTCACATTTTTTTCGATTATGTCGAAACTACTGGCAATATTGTAATGAAATTTTGTATAAATATGTTTTGGAAGATGGAGGGTGCTAGTTACACGCTTCGTACCTAGTAGTTTTAAACATAAGTTTTTTGGGGTTAAATTTTCTGGTCCAAATTTTATGTGAACTTGAAACATCATTTAATTTTACACCAAAAAGGTACCTACTATGTGTAAAAATCGATACTGTGTACGGTTTTTGAAATATTTTGATTTCAAAATGATGAAGTAATAATTGATGCTGGTATAAAGTATTATATAAAACAGTACAACAAAAAAATAAATTCAAGTAAATACATGAAATATTTTATAAGTTAAGTATTCAGAATGTCATTAGTTTTCACGAATACACAATTCTATCCTTTTTTCTAAAGAATGCATTATTCTTCTAAATGGTTAAAGATCAGCTATGAGGTCGTTGAAGTGATGTTTAATTATGTCTTGCAATTATTGGCGCGAATTTACCTCTGTAGCATAGACTTTTTCCCTAAGATATGACCAAACTGTGTAGTCCAAACAATTGAAATCGCATAAACATATAGGCCAATGAATGGAAGCTTCTGCACCTCTACCAATCCATCGATTCGGGTAATGGTTACTCAACCAATTACCACCTTCTATCAAAGTGCGAGTGAGCTCCATTATGCATAAAAAAAAAGATCTTTGCTTGTTTAGCGATAAATCTTCTTATATCTTGAATAAATGATTTTCTAAAAACTCGATATATATATATATATTATATATATATTATATATATATTATATATATATATATATATATATATATATATATATATATATATATATATATATATATATATATATTACCATTTAAATTTTCTTGTAGAATGTGATAACTAATTAATTTGTTACCCAAAGTTGCTGCCCAGACATTAACTTTGAAGGAGTGTTGGTAATATGATTCCCTTTTAACATGTGGATTTTTTGATTGCACCAGCATTATGAGAGTTAAACATTCCTTGTCGCGTAAAGGTTGCCTCGTTGGTGAAAATGATACAATGTACAAAAATTGGGATTAAGGGCTGTTCTTTCTTGTAATGTTACACAAAAATCCACTTTAACTGGTAGATCGTCCAGCAAGAGCTCATGGACTTGTCTGTAGTGATAAGGATGTAGCTGCTGCTACTTAAGTATCCTACATGTACTTGCAGAAGACGTCTTGATTTTGATCAAACAAACTTAAAACGATATTCTCTCTCTGAATCTCTTGTTGTTCTGGGCCTACCAGAAGTAATTTTTTTCTTGTGATTCTTTGTTTAATTAATAACTTTAGCATAATGTTATTGTTCTTGGTTTTCAATAAATAGGTAATTGTTTTTTTATATTACTTACTTTATACCAGCATCATTACTTCATCATTTTCAAATCAAAATATTTCGAAAACTGTACTCACTATCGAGTTTTACCAATAGACCTTTTTGGTGTAAAATTATTGATGTTTCAAGTTCACATAAAATTTGGACCAAAAAATTTAACCTCATTAAAGTTACGAACCGTGTAACTAGCGTCCTCTATGAGTCAGGTATAAAAACAAACTCAGGCAATGTGTTAGCTTC